>VDFB02000013.1:133714304-134331762 GCA_007258455.2 Sequoia sempervirens | reverse complement strand
GGAGTTGAGAGAGGGAGAGGGGGTGGGGGTTGAGAGACAAGGGAGAGACTTGACAGAGGGAGAGGGAGTGAGTGGGAGAGAGATAGAGGGTATAAGGGTTTAGGGTAGAGGGTAGAGGGGAGAGAGATATAATTAGGGTATCAGGGTAGAGGGAAGAGATATAGAATTAGGGTATATAGGGTATAGACAAAGAGAGAGAAAATAAATCTTTTAAAAAACCAAATTTCACATAACACGAGCACACTTTGGAGAAGTAGAGATATGGCCATTTTAGGAAGAAATAACGTGCTCATGTTATAATGTGAGTGCATTTTGTGTTGCACTAAAAATGGTAAAACAACTCAATATACTCGTGATCTCAAGGCCCACATTTTGTATATTCTCATGGTTTTGTGCGTGCTCCGACAAAAAGTAGCTTTTCGATGATGTTGTCAAGTGCCCATGCATGTTTTTCACATTCCACCACCTTTTTCATGATCTTTCTACCACCTTTGCATGAAATAGCAGAGTTTTCGCATTGAAAGACATATAATATCAATTCAAATTTGAATTGCATTGAAAACTAATATACAATTGAAGTTTGGAGGGGAACAAGCTTTTGAAAAAGTCAAATTGTTGAGGAGTTTGAAGAAAGAATAAGCTAAGGCTACATAGTTGGGTTGAACTCCTCCATTTGAAACTCTGGTTTTTTAGGTATGTGAAGTCTTTACACATTGTCTTTCATTCTATTATGGCTTCCTTTCATTTTTGTTATTTTGCATATTCCATGTTGATCATTGTTTGTTTGTCATTCTAACCTTAGGTTGTCAATGCACATTTTAAATTACACAATTCTATACACTTGCCAATTACATTTTTAAACCACATCTCTTTGAGGCATTTTGTTATTTAGTGATTGACTTACCTTGTGTATGCTTCCACATTTTGTATACACATATATATGACATATGTTTTAAGGAAGTAAAATAAAACATCATTTCTCAATCCTTTATTATGGATCTGAAGCTTTCATTGAGGTTTTTTGTCAAACAATTATACCAAGCAGCTCATTGCCTTGTGTATGCTACCAAATTTTCCATACATCTCTTTAAAAAATTGGAATATACTCCTCCCACGTTGATAGATCTTAGAAACTATTTTGGTTTTCATCTTTATTTCTAAATTTACCTCATCACTAAACCTAACTCATCACTTTTATTTATGATATATTTTAAATTTTTCCTTGATTAGTCTACCTACAAGGGATTCTAACCCTTCTCTCCACTATTAGAAGACTCTTTATTGAAGGCTAAGTTAGAAACATGGGGAAAGGTGCAGCCTATCTTGTAATCATGGCTCAAAATGGAAGAATGGACACATAAACACACAACTCCAATCTACAACACACAAACACACAACTCCAATCTACAAACACAATTTTCTATTTACAATTTCATCAAGACCTCTTCATTCAACAAATTCACATTGTTCCTTGTAGCATATCAAAGTCACTCAATTGAGTATAATTCCACTCACACAACCTTTCAACTCACAACACAACACACATCAGGGACTCATTATAGAGCCTTTCAACATATCCAACAATCGCCAATGTTTGTTTTGTACCAAACTGCACAAATCAGGTTTTCTACGCTTTTAAGGGCCCAAATTAGCCCACTTTTACAAAGGTACCACCTTCAAAACTTGTCCAAATCTCTTGAAACCTTGGGGTAGCACTTTATATCTGTCAAAACTACAAATTCTAGTATTAGATTTCAGAGATTCAATAATTTACCACCCAAACCATAAAACCCTCTCCCTAGGCTTAGAAACCCTAGGTTTTATTGAAAGTAGCACTTTCCAAACACTCCAAAACTTGAAAACTATTCAAAAAATCCTAAAATACCCTACTCATGCTCAATATAACATAAAATAATGCTGCCCAACTCAGAGACTCAATTTCACTCACCAAAACCTCATTTTTCTTAAGGAAACTCAACATTTCCTCATAGGGTTTGACACCCAATCCACTTCCAGACCTCCCCTACTCTAGTTCAACATTCCTCCACCAAAACCCTATTGTTTCCAATCCATCCCACCGACTTACAAGCCTTACAGTAGGTGCGATGGAGTTAATACATGTTTTAGGTTTACAAACTTACAAGAAACCCTATTTCAGCAAGTTAGAGAAATCTAAAGATAAATCACAGAAAAATTAATGGAGAAAACTAAAAAATGGATTAAAATGAGAGAAGACACAATATACTATGCTATTCCACAAGAAAATGAATCAAAAATATGTTGTACAGCCTATACCAACTGTTGCTATACTAGAAAATACAGAAAAAATGGAGAAATTATGAGTTTTATTGGTCAAATTCTTCTTTCAAATCCAAGGATCATCCTCCATTCGATTTTCTCATGGCCTTTTATAATGTTTCCCTCCTAAAAAAAACCACTTAAACTTCCAAAACTAACATTTGAAAGAGGTGACTGTTGCTCTCCCTCTTTAATACACTTTTACAACCCTTCACTATTTGTTAATTTCACAACTTAGCACTTTTTGCACATTTTGAAAATTCTACTACCTAGACCCCTAAAGACAATTGAAAAAATGACCAATTATATCAGCACATGGTCTTATAGACCTTATTAAGACAAAATTCCTCCAAAACTATAATCTAGACCTTATTCAACCTTAAATGGATTAACTTTAAATGGTGCTCCTGCACCAAACTCCTCCCACATTGATAGCACCGATTTAAACCATTTTGGTTTTCATCTCTATTTATAAATTACCTCATCAGTAAAGCTACCTCATCACCTATGTTTTCTATTTATGAAGCCTTGAATGACATATATTTCATTTTTTTTAATGGATACATTTTTGAGGAACTAATATTCGTCTCATTACCATGTTATAGGTAAAATTGTCTGCCATGCCAAAGAAATGAACAAGGAAGAAAATAACAAATGAAGAGTATGAAACCTTCAAAGAAAAGGAGAGAGAATGGGTGGTGACATATCGTGAAAAGAAGAAATTGGGTATGATTGATGAAAACAATCCAATTGAAGAGGAACCTCAACCATCAAAAAGAGAAAGGAAATTGGCAGCACAAAGGGAACGAATGCGAAAGCGTCGTGCTAGGACAGATGCAGATATCATAGTTGGAGACACACCCTCTAGCACGAGTGAATACAAAAGGAAACCATTAAGCACAAGTGAATATGGAGGGACACCATTTATTGCAAGTGAATATGGTTGGACACCATCCACCACATCTCAAGTTGAGAGTACAACATCACTCAGATTTGATGAAAAAGGTATGCCATCATCCCCACGTGAACCTCAAGGTATGTCTTCTACTCCACCCTTGATCGAAGGTACACAATTGAGCCCACCTCAATTAAATATTGATGAAATTGCTAATGTTGAGATGTATTTACCTAGGAGAACACCACCTAGAATTTTGCATAGAAAGCCAAAGTATTTGATTAATATTGATGAGGATATTTTGTAGCACATGGAAGGTAAAATTTCAACACACTCTTGTAGAAGATATGTTGATAAGATTTGTAAATTCTTCTTTGAAAGGCTAAATGAGACCGCAAGATTTCAACTATTTGTTGAAATGATGCGAGGTTTAAAGTATAGAAACATTATGAAGACTCTTGGGTTGAGAACATCGAATGCATCAAGTGAAAACACTATTGTGAAGAATCTAATGGATGCTTATGAGAGTGTGGGTAATACCTCATGCTCAAAGGATAGTAATGTCACCCGATGTGTCATTACATCAACTTTGGTAAGCTATCAAACAAAGAGAGATCATCTCATTAAAAAGAAAAGTGAACAAATGAGAATTAGTAGAAAAACTTTACCAAAAGTTGTTCAAAGGAAGCAAAGAATTGAGGGCACTGATTCAAATGAGTTATGGGAATTCTCAGGGAGATTGCCACAAAAAGATAAAAAAAGTTGTTGAAGCATTGAGAACACTAATTGAAGAGTATTAGAAGAATAATACAGGCCATTCCTAAATCAAAGGGATGTCGTAAGAAGGAGAATCGGTAGTCAGAACCATGAGCCACATCCAAAGCATTTTTTGGATATGACTCAAACCCAAATTTTTCATAAATTTCAAAATGATTATCCTCAAATTAGTATTTCTCAAATATTTTTTGAAATACTTAAGCCTTTTTATGTCAAGATAAATCACACATGCACTACTTGTTGTTGTAGACTACATATTGAATTCTCTAACCATTATGATGTTTATCATTCTATATGTTTAGATTTGCATACTAACGATGTTTTGCAAGATTGTGGCATAGAAGCCCCACCAAAATATTCAAGAGAGTTCTTATCAAAAAAATTATATGAAATAGAGAATGGCCAAATATTCTACAGGGCAACATGGTTGGATGGTCCATGCGAGCATTGTGGTGGCTTGCAACTAATTCCAATATGTCAACATATGGAAATCACAAATGAGGTGGGACAAAAACTAGTAGAGTTCGGGAAGTATAAAATAGTGGCATATGTTACAAAAGATGGGTCTCAAGCAAAAAGGTGTGATTTAGTTATTCAGAAGATTCCAGTGTATCATTTTATGTCCATGTTTCGTGACAATATAGTGTATGAGTATGCAAGGCATACCCATAGAGCTTGAGGGCTAGACACACAATTCAAGCTATGCAAGGACACCTTTCCAGTTGGTAGCATAGTATCAATGGTTGACTTTGTAGAGAACTACACTCTACAACCACAACGTGAGGTGTAGCCATAGTAATACAACTCCACACAGGTTTCGATATTTGTGCACATAACATTCATTCATGCAATTGATAGTACAAAGGACCAAGGAAGGTATTAAGGGAGTATCACTTTTATATTAGTGATGATCGCACACATTCTCTAGAGTTCATGCAAGGTTGCTTCTAGATGTTCTACAGTGATTTGGCTCAGAGGGGCATAGCATACGGTCGACATATAATATGGTTGGATAATTGTGCAGCACAGTTTGAGAACACGCACATGTTCTATTGGTTCTGCAAGATGCATCTCACTATAGGTGTCCAGCATATGTGGAACTTTTGTGAGGCTGGGCATGGAAAGGGGGAGCATGATGGTGGAGGAGCATGCGTGAAAAGAGCATTAGCACGAGAAGAGTTAAATTATAAAGATAGTGCAAATTTGATAGATGCAAGATCAATTGTCGAGTAGTGTAATGCTTCGATGGGTCCAGGTAATGAAGGTACGTCTTCAGTTCATAGATTTTTTTGGTTGATGGATGATACTAACATTGCACCATATGAGGATTGTTGTACACTAACAGGATCGAGTGAGCTACACTCTTTCCTTAGCTCAAATGTAGGTTCATGGAGTATCGATACACAGAAGATGGCATGCTTTTATTCTTCATGTACAATGCAAGCCTGGAATGATTGTGAGTCAAGGGAGTGGGTTGACAAATGGTTGACAAGTTATCTTAGCCCACTTCACACATATCACCCTCCGCTAGCATTGGAACTAACTCAGATGGAATTATTGGTTGAATTTGACCACGTATCAGATCTAGTTCAACCAGGTAATATATCTACTTGTTTATTTTTTGACATTCCATATTGTTATATGACTGTGTACTGTATTCGTAATGTTGACTAATTTCAAGTGATTTGCTGCACATATCAATGCAAGGCACGTTTATGCAGTTATTGCAGATGAAGACAATGAAGAGGGAACGGACTATTACTTGTGTTGTTGTGTTGAGGCTAAATAGAAATTGGAAGCCCCAGATATAGATGGAGAAAACATTGAATACTCTACGAGCTCGGTTGTTGTTACCGGAACATGGCTTAGAAGGCACCCACATAAGAGTGTTAAACAGTGGTTGTTTCAAGACTTTGACATGCATCGTAAGATTCTTCATTACTTGAACATTGTCATGGCATCCATTGTTCATTTGACCAAATATGGGGGTAGACCTTTGAACAAGACCTTATGGAAGGTTTGTGAGTTTGACCATCAAGCAATACTTGACACAATAAAGAGTAGAGAAGACCCGGATGGTTCATTGGAAAAAATTTGTAAGTATATGCACAATGGTTCTTATTAATTTATACTTGTATGCACATTAATTTGTTTGATTCTAATTCTATCATCTTATTTTACTTTGCATATCTGTAAGTAACTTGGTAAACATTGATTGGTGTCCCCTTGCAAAAAATGCAGATTTATTTGTGTATTTGTAAGTAACCTTATCATGAGCACCTATGATGTAGACATTATAAGAGCATCTCTATTTCAAGATATTCTATTCATGAGAGGTGTTGTGTGCAATAGGTATCTTGGAACTCGCAATGAAGATGTATGACCAGGAGTGACTAAGTTGAGAGACTGCCATGCCTATCTGTAAGTGCCTTCTATCTATTTTCATTTCATTTCCATTTTGGATGTTGTTTCTTTTTCTTCTTTTACTTTGTGTATCTGTAACTAAACTACTTATAATTGATTGGTCTCTCCTTGCAGAAAATGTTGATATATGAGCCATTGAAGATCTCAACCAAAAAAGCAATGGAACATCCTTATTTTGATGATCTTGAAAAATCTCAATTCTGATTTGAAGCCATTATAAAAGAGTGTGAAGCTTTGCGAGGGAATCTCAAGTTACTCATTTGAAGTTAACCTCATAATGAGAACCTATGATGTAGACATTATAAGAGAATCTTGAATGTATGAGTGACATTGTAAAATATCTGTGAGAATAGAGTACCTAAGGCATTATAATGATATTTATTGAAATATTGAAATTTGGTATAGGGGCACCAAGGTTATTGAGCAAATCTCATTCATGGAAGTCTTAAGTTAGTTTTGTGTTTTGAGTTTTGTCAATTGAATAAGGTCATATTAGACCAATTGATTTATAATGTAGTAAGTCATGTTAGTTACAAAAACAATAGTTAGGAATGATTGGAAAGATGTAGAATCATTTGTAAAAGATATTTAAAGCCTCTTGAAGGCTCAGACACAATGTAATTTTGATGATAGAAGAAATTCAAAACTAAAAAAAACATTTTCTCAATATTTTGTTGAGTTTTCTGAACTTTCTTCCCCTTGTACGGACCCGTACAGGTCCTTCTTTCTTTGAAACCTTTTGCATTGTGTGGTAGTGTGAAGTAGCTTTAGTTTGAATCATTTTGGAGGTTCTAAGACAAAATATTGAGTGAGTTCTCTTCAGTACTCTGTTACCCCCTAATTTAACACCGTTTACTTATTGAGGGTCTTCTAAAATGTGGATTTGACCCATTCCACTTTATGTTTCCATTGTTTCTTATGGAATGGCTCATGAAAAGTGTAATCTAACTGTACAAGGGAATTTGGAAGGCTGAGAGGTCATTTTGGTCAGTTTTGAGTGATGCCCTAGGGCTGGGCAGAGCAAAATGCATGTGAAAATAGAGGTTTTATGAATGGTTTTAGTGAAATGTTGATGGATTTGGCTTGGTAATGGCATAGAATGTCTATGTAGACCTAAATAGGTGTGTTGGAAACAATTTCAAAGTTTGGAAAGCCCGGTTTATGGTAGATCTAGTAAAACCCTAGTTTTATGCATGAAAAGGGAGGGCTTGCTGGGATAGCGCCCTAGAAGATTTGTGTTGGTGTAATGATCAGTGAATTTGATGTTTTGAGTCACAATTAGTACTTGTCCAAGGTATTGTGTGATTACAAAAATTTAAAAAGGTACTTTGTTTGGAAAAGTGAGGTAATTCTAGTAGCCTTTTAGCAGGTCAGTTTGTTGGTTCTCCACATTATGGCACAAAGAAACTTATGGGGATATTTTGTGAATCTTGTAGTAGGACTATGGTAAGTCTAGTGATGATTTGTTGGCCTTTGTATGGCCTTAATAGTAGGATAACTTCATTTATTGAATATTGAAGGCTAGAAGCCTTTTGAGTGTGTTTTGAGAAACCAGGTTTTAGTGATCAAAGATTGGGTTCATTGTTTGAGAATTGATTTGTTGATGTTGAAAAGAGTTCCTACACCTTGAATTGCATCAATAATCCCTCTAACATAACAAACCCCAAAACCCTCTTATATGACAAGTTAAGCAAGGGTTTATTGAAAACCCATACTCCAAACCTTCCCACAACCAACGAAAGCCTAAAACACCTTCAAAAAGGTCTACACAAGCTTAAAAGTTGAAGAGACATCATTGCCCCCAAATATTTCTTCAAACCCTAACACTAAAACACCATTTTCCACTAAAAAATGCACCATTTGACATCTAGCGCATCACCTAAAAACCATCTATTCACCTCCCTTGCACACAAAACTTTGCACACATGTTTCATCACCCTAACTAAGCCTTTCCATTGAGTTATAGAAGCATACATTGGGTGAAAGGCTTAATATGACATTTTAATGCACTCAAAACCCTTAAAATAGGGTATACAGACCGACCCTCGGTAACTAGCTTCTAAAATGCACAAAATCACTTGAAATCCAACCAAACCAAAACTAAAACAGATTTAATTTTGTTTCCCACTAAACTCCATAAAAAAGAGAGCACAATCACCCTGTACGGAACCATACAGTTCAAGGAAACATCAGATCCCAAAGTGCAAAAGGGTAGCAATCTTTGACGGGGTATTACTTGGAAACCACGACACTTACTAAATCTCCATCTAAACCTACAAGATAATGTTGGGCCCCTCTACAATAATCTCTCTCGGTTTTTGTTATCTCAGAGTGGTTTTCTCGTGGTGTCCAGTTTTCACTTGATGGAAAAAGTGTCAAATGCAAGCAATACAAAGTTGCAAAGTGGTGCAATTTTTGTTTTGCAACTCATGTGACCAAAGGGATTGTTCCAACGCGTCCGAATAGGTATTTTTATGCTAGGCATGGTCCTCTTTCACACCCAAACATGCAAAATCACTCTGAGCTACGTTAAACCAGATCGATCCCTTAAGGGTCCAAAGTGCAAAATGGCTACAAACTTCAACATGCTATTACTCAGATACTGTGACACTTAAAAAAATTTCATCTGATCCTATGAGATCATGTGGGCCCCTCTAATATAACCTCAATCATTTTTTGTTATCTCAGAGGGGTTTTCCTGTGGTGTCCAATTTTCACTTGATGAAAAAAGTGTCAAATGCAAGCAATGCAAAGTTGCAAAGTGGTGCAACTTTCGTTCTGCAACTCATGTGACCAAACGGACAGTTCCAACATGTCTAAATAGGTATTTTTACCCTAGGCATGGTCCTCTTTCACACCCAAACATGCAGAATCGCTCTGAGCTATGTTAAACCAGACCGATCCCTTAAGGGTCCAAAGTGCAAAATGGCTACAAACTTCAACATGTTGTTACTCAGATACCGTGACACTTATAAAATCTTCATCTAATCCTATGAGATCACATTGGGCCCCTCTACAATAACCTCTCTCAATTTTTTTTTATCTCATAGGGGTTTTCCTGTGGTGTCCAGTTTTCACTTGATGAAAAAAGTGTCAAATGCAAGCAGTGCAAAGTTGCAAAGTGGCGCAACTTTCATTCTGCAACTCATGTGACCAAACACACTATTCCAACATGTTTGAATAGGTATGTTTACATTAGGAATGGTCCTCTTTCACACCCAAACACGCGAAACACTCTGAGCCACGTTCAATCAGATCAATCCCTTAAGGGTCCAAAGTGTAAAATGGCTACAAAATTCAGCATGTTGTTACTCAGATACTGTGATTCTTAGAAACTTCTCATCTAATCATACGAGATCATGTTGGGCCCCTATACAATAACCTCTCTTGGTTTTTATTATCTCGAAGTGGTTTTCCCGTGGTGTCCAATTTTCACTTGATGGAAAAAGTGTCAAATGCAAGCAGTGCAAAGTTACAAAGTGGTGCAACTTTCGTTCTGCAACTCATGTGACCAAACGTACTATTCCAACACATTTGAATAGGTATTTTTACGCTAGGAATGGTCCTCTTTCACACCCAAACATGCAGAATTTCTCTAACCTATGTTCAACCAGATCGATCCCTTAAGGGTCGAAAGTGCAAAATGGTTGCAAACTTAAGCATGTTGTTACTTGGATACCGTGACACTTAGAAACTTCTCGTTTAATCCTATGGAATAATGTTGGTCCCCTCTACAATAACCTCTCTTTGTTTTCGCTATATCGGAGGCATTTTCAAGTGGTGGCGAATTTTTACTTGGGGAAAAAGTTGTCAAATGCAAGTAGTTGAAAGTTGCAAAGTGGTGCAAATTTTGTTCTGCAACTCGTGTGACCAAACAGACTATTTCAACATGTCTAAATAGGTATTTTTACACTAGGCGTGGTCCTCTTTAATACCCAAACATGCAGAATCACTTCGAGCTACGTTCAACCAGATTGATCCCTCTTAAGGGTCTAAAGTGCAAAATGGCTCCAAACTTCAGCATGTTGTGACTCATATACTGTGATGCTTAGTAACTTCACATCTGATCCTATGGGATTGCATTGGGCCCCTCTACAATAACCTTTTTTGGTTTTCACTATCTCGGAGGCATTTTCCTGTGGTGGCAAATTTTCACTTGGGGAAAAAGTTGTCAAATGCAAGTAGTTGAAAGTTGCAAAGTGGTGCAGCTTTCATTATGCAACTCATGTGACCAAATTGACTATTCCAATGCATCCAAATAGATATTTTTACACCAGGAATGGTCCTCTTTCACGCCAAAACACATAAAATCGGTTTGAGCTACATTCAACTAGATCGATCCCTTAAGGGTCCAAAGTGCAAAATGGCTACAAACTTAGCATGTTGTTACTTGGATATCGTGATGCTTAGAAACTTCTCTTCTAATCCTATGTGATCGTGTTGGGCCTCTCTACAATAACCTCTCTTAGTTTCTGCTATCTAGGAGGTGTTTACCCGTGGTGGCGAATTTTCATTTGGGGGAAAAGTTGTCAAATGCAAGTAGTTGAAAGTTGCAATGTGGTGCAACTTTCGTTCTACAACTCGTGTGACCAAACAGACTGTTCCAATGCATTTGAATGGGTAAATTTACGCTATACATGATCCTCTTTTGCACCCAAACATGCGAAATCGCTCTGAGCTATGTTCAACCAAATCAATCTCTTAAGGGACCAAAGTCCAAAAGGGAAGCAATCTTTGACAGACTATTACTTGAAAATCGTGATGCTTATGAACTCTCCATCTGAGCATATGGGATTGCATTGGGTCCCTCTACAATAACCTCTCTCAGATTTTTTTATCTCAAAATTTTTTTCCTATGGTGTCTAGTTTTCACTTGATGGAAAAAGTGTCAAATGCAAGCAGTGTTAAGTTGCAAAGTGGTGCAACTTTCATTTCGCAATTCGTGTGACCAAACAAATTGCTCGAACGCATCCTGATAGGTACATTTACGCTAGGCATCATCCTCTTTTGCACCCAAACACACGAAATTGGTTCGAGCTACGTTCAACCAGCTTGATCCCTTACGATGGCATGCAAAACAATCAAAAAGAGAAACATAGGCTTCACGGTTGATTAGAATCCATTCTTGTAGAATGGTTTTAGCTTTGATTAGAATCCATTCTTGTGGAATTATATTAAGCTCCAAGCAACTTAGAAGTAGATTTCTAAAACAGGTCTGAACTTGCTCATACAAGGGTTTGAGTGTAATATGTTGAAATAGGCCATTCCACCTATTGTTCAGGTTGTGTCTTAGTGATATGGGCCTAATGTAAGTAGGATATAGAGTAGGAATAATAAAATAACATTGGTAAAGGCATTGGAAGAGATTAATAACACTACCCCTATTCAAAATTTAGAATTCAAGCCCCTTAAAAGCAAGGCTAGAAGAGGTGAAAAGAAGAAATTGCTTGAAAATAAGTTAGAATAGGTTGGAAATAGGGTGAGGTTGTGGATTTTGATGTTTTCAAAAGGTCTGAAGGGATAGGGGAGGTTAAAAGTATGTTATGGAATGATGCCCTAGTTGGGAAAACAGGGGGTTTGAATGAAAAAGAGAGGTTTGAGGGAGTAAAAGTGTGTAAAGTCAGGGGGCAACATAATTTGGTGGTCAATTAAGTTTGTGCAAGAAAAATGAAGAGTGTTGGAAGAGGTTTCGAGGTTATATGAGGTTCGAGTTCGGTTCATCGATTTGGCCAAATTTTTTTGGAGGGGGGTTCGGTTCATTTTGGGTTCGTTGATACAAAAAACATGTAAAAACAAAATATATATATATATATATATATATATATATATATATATATATGCAGCCTAAAAGCATGAATTGGGATTAGAATATCACATAACATCATATAAATAATAAAACCACCATAAACTTGAATGTCATTTAAAACATGCATGATAAATATTCATCGTTGAAACTTGAATTATGGTAGCTTAATATAGAGAGTCTATTGATGCTAGGGTTCAATTTGTATGATTTTGAAAAAAAAAGCCAACTAAGTAGAGTTATCAACGTTCTTCAAAAATCATAAAATTTGTTTAGTACACTAGCCATTTGCATGTCTTCTTGTAGTCTCAAACATTATTTTGTATCATTGTTACATTGGTCTTGAGAGTGGTAGCTTAATATAGCTCCACAATAAAAAAATTGGTTTACCTATGCAGTGTAACATTGGCATAGACAGATTTTTCTTTCAAAGAACCAAAGGGTGACTGCACAATTGAAGTGTATAAACACATATATTTTTGTAATATCAAGGATAATTTTTGAAACTTCCATGCATTTCTAATCTAAAAGGAAAAATATTTTGCCTAATTTGTATGCAGCCATGCTTTTGACATTGTCAAAAAGAGAAAAACTTCCTGAATGATGCAAAGGCATGGCCAAGTAGTTCTAACTCTTCACATGAGAGAAGAGAGATGTTGTAAAGTACGTCAAGTCAGTGAGAACAAAAGTGTAATGTGTTTTAGTTTTTAGTATTCCTTTGTTTCTCTACAGATGTGTGATAAATTCTCAGTTCAATGATGTAGAAATTTTTTTGAAAAAAGAAAGTTGTGTCACAATCTGCTTTCAATATAGCAAGCAAAAATGAAAGCTCAGCCTCTTGGAATGAAAATGTTTGTTTTCAAAAAAAATTAATAAGAATGAGGTAGTTAAGTTGTTTGAAGTGATTTAGAGGTCACTTTTAGGGTTCCCTTAGGCGTGGGTCAAATTCAAACTCCATAAAACATTAAAAAAATGTCCAAAAAAACACATTTTGGATGCCTAGGAACGGGGGTTCTATCTTGGTTCGCCTAGATTCTATTTGGGTTCTGCCTAGGTGAATCAAACCCAAAAATGAAGGACCCTGGTTGAACCGAACTAGGACCCGCACCAAGAGCGAACCAGGAGTAGAACTAGGGCTAAAATAGAAGAACCTGATAACATAGATAATGTGTCAAGAAGTTGACTACTTCATCTAGTCTGAATATTATATTTTGCAAGTGTTGTGAAGATTATGTATCCTTTACTTAATTGAGTTGTTCCAATCAAAGTATTAAATATATTGGAATCTTTTTATGAATCATTTCATGGAATACCAATTGAAAATGTGTTTTTTCTCTTTTAGATAAAGTTGTTTATCATCAATCAATTAATTTATTCAAGACAAACCATGAAGGACAAAAATGATCAATTTTAGGGCTAACCAATTAATAAGTATACATGTGAATAAGTCAAGCATGTACATATGTGAATAAGGGAAGCACAAGTTACAAACATGTAAGCCTTGAAGTATACAGACGAATACATAGTATACACAACTTAATACAAAGTATATGCATGAATACAAGGTATACACATGAAAATGCCTAAGTCACAAAGTATACATGTAAGTTGTAATGTATACACTTGAATACACGTATCTCGTATATCTATTGAACCATTAATTTATAATGCAAATATGGACACCATCGATTAAAAAAATTGTGTTAACCAAATATCCATGTACGCATACATCAATATACGTCGATATAAGTATAAAATATAGGTACAAAATAGCCATATAGGCTTACGAGAATGCCATATAGGCATGCAATGTCAAATATATCCACTACAAAATATGTACAAAACTGCCATGTAGACATACAACAAAGGGCTATGGAATCAAAATTCATTTCTCTCCATGCTCTGGAAATAAATTCTTTCCCTTTTCTTGTCGATCTGATGGCAATAAGTTTGTCACTCGTTTGTGTTGTACTCGAGAAGTGCTCCTATTGCTCCTCCTAATATTAAGTTCTTGGTGAAGTTTTGACTATTACAATAAGTAAAGACATTAATATATAGAAATTACATTATAAAAAATGATATATTTAACAATATAATCACTTACCGCCATCTCACGACAACTCTCCACAAGGGAAATATTCACATGCCCATGCCAAGGTGTGCTCAAGCCCTGTATAAACCATCCAAATAGAAATTAAACTATGAATTAATAATGGTTTGATTTTTCACTAGAACTAACATCTATAACAACAAATGTAAATTGAAATTTAGTAATTTGCCCCATAACTCCCTTGTCAAAGCCATCGAGGATTGTATAGTGGATGAAACACTGATATCAATTGCCCTCATAACATTTGGAGGTGTTTCTGCCACCAACATCTGAAAATAAAACAACAAATTATTCAATCACAAAAACTACAATAGTGATCCATGTCATGACTTATAATGTATGAGGTTGTATAGGTATTTTCATGATGTAATAAGGCTTAAATAACCATTTTTGAGTATGTAATGGTCTTTGGTAGTCATTCTAGGCATAAATTGTAAAGTTGCAGAATCTTAACAAAAGTTGCCAATCAATGTTGTAAAAATGAAAAAAGGTGACAAGCAAATTCAATTGGAAGCTACTCCTAGACTTATTACTTATGCTATGTGAAGTAATTGTATCACTACTTATGCTCAACTTCTAATCAACTATATTGTAGTTGAAATTTTGTCATCTATCAGCATCTAGTTATTAGTTATGCAATGTGAAGTAATACTTTGAGTTTGAATGATGTGCAATGCAACGTAATCAACGATATGAATATAAACTACATAAGTCTATTAAGTACAATCCATTAGTTAAACTCTTTATTCTACTACCTACGTGTAGGTTTGAGTAAATCCACTAGCACTGGGAGGTGTTCCCTAGAAACCTCCAATATTAGCATGTTTAGCATCCAAAATCACATATTAAAATATCATTCATTAAACAATGTTATTAACATGTAATAAATTTATAATTGCTTACTAGTTACATACCCAACCGATAGGTGTACTGCATAAATAAGTAGGTGGAGGGCCGGTGTATCTAGTCTCAACACTGTGACCCTGCAATTTTATTAAAATCATAAATCTAAATTAGTTAATCTTGCATTTCAAAATTAAAATTTAATAAATTAAATTAAATGAACATGCTAACTTTTCCCTAACTATCAATGTCATATGCCTCATGCAAAATTTCAACTTCCCTCTCCATCTCCATAGTTGCAAATAGATCCTACGTAGAAGCCTCCTGACTATCGGTGGGGTCATATGAACAAGTCGGCCTGCAAGATTGACACACATGGGTTCAAATGCCACCACTCGAAGCCTCCCTTAGATGGCATTGTAGAATAGGGCTAGTATGATGGATGACACTCTGGGTCAAAGTTTTGATTGCCTACAATGTCTCTACATCGGCACTCTCCTTCACAACGAAAGGCATAACAATGTGCTCACAAGGCGGCCTAGCGAGAGGTCGTCTCCCTTTCCTCATAAGATCTGGCTATGCACCAGATCTATCCTAAGCTAACCCTCCACCTCTCCCCTAGAAGTCCCTTATTTCAAAATAATTTGGGATTTTGTTCAATATGAACTCACTGTATAGTTTCCTAAGAAAATACTACGGGACTTCACAATTGTTACATGGTGGGTAATCAAAGACCATGTACCACCTCTCATAAAAATAGTTCCTAATTTGTTGGTGGTGGCACCAATGAAAGGAAACCTCTTCGCATTGAGGGTAAGATTTTGATTTGTGTGTGGGTCGGTGAATAATGAGCACAAATCACCTTTTGTAATTTTTAAATCCTTTACATCTTTATATGATAGTTCATCCGCATAATAAGCCCTAGTTGCCTGCCTCCTATCTTTCCATCCAGTTATTTGTTTGCTAATTGAATCTACATTTTTTAACATATCTTTCAATGAACTTGTTAGGGTCATTCTTTCTATGATTGAACCATTTGGAGCACTCAACCTACTGATTAAATCCTCTCTTTGTTTTTTATTGTTCTCAATTTCACTCATTAAATTTTGTTGAGTTCTAGGAGGGTGTTGAGTGATTGGTGGAGGACGATGTTGTTGAGGTTAATTTTCTTGTTGAGGATTTTGTTCTTGAGGATTTGGTTGATCTTCTTGTTGAGGATTTTGACGGTTTGTAGGTTCATTTGAATCTCCTACCAATTCAAAAATAGAAATATCAAATACAACCTAAAACTAACAAATTCAAAACGAAAAGAAAACAATCCTTACCTCTCACACCTCCTCCTCATCGTGGTGCCATCCTTTCGAAGAAATAGCAACCGTTGGTGAATATTTTTGTACAATTCCTCCTCCTAGAATGTGAGCGCAAAAAATGGGGGTTTTGGCCGTAGGCACAACAAAAAACACAGTCGAAATGAAGAATGAAATAGAGTTTCACTTTTTTTTTTGCTTTTAACTTGTCATAATGTGTTCGCGTTATGACTTTTCAAAAAAAATTCTACCCATCTCCATGCACCCGCCCAAGTAGTTGGGAGGAATATTCCTTAGAATATGCTTTTGTGAGGGAAAATAAGATAATTAGTAAATTAAAAGAATTGGTTTTCATGTGCAAGTGGGTTAGTTAATCAGGGGTTGGGTTTGACCAAGGTTGAGTCAAAGGATAGAGAATGGGTAGTTAGGATTAGGGGTTAATTAATCCAAAATTAATTAACTTGGAGGAATTTAGGGGATTTGACATTTGATTTAAATAATTTGATTTTTCAAATCAGATGAGAGGAATTTAGGATACTTAATTAAATAATTTGATTTATTTAATTAAATTAGATGAACATTGGTGAATTAATCCAATAAACTGCTTTATTTGATTAATAGAAGAATTTGATGATAGTTGATTGAAATTAGATGCACTATGTTAGTTAGGATTATTCACATGTCTACATTTTTCCCCTCTTTGAAGCAATGTACCTACTACATTGGTTCAAAGAATAACCTTGTTGAGATCAAAGTTCAAAACTTTTTCTTTTTTTTTGAATGCACCAGCAAAAAGAAGTGCGCTAGTACACTGCCCCCTCAAGAGATTAGGCAAAAAAATCAATTTTAGGGTCGATCTCTCGACAAAGAGGTTCAAGATGGATGGTGAAATGAGAAGGTTAGACTAACAGATCTATATTATGATGATGATGCAAATGAGATGGTTTTAAGATGCTTAGAATAAAAATTATATATTATCCTAAACAACTTAAATGATGATGCAATGCATGTGAGATGGATGGGATGAATTATGTTTTGCTATGATGATTATGCAAGATGTTGATGATTTGTGGATGCAGGATGGTGAATGTCATGATACTATGTTAGTGTGGAATAGAATAGAAGAATGAGAGGGATCAACCCTTGATTATGAGAAGATGTAGAAGTCCAACAAGTCTATGAGTCATCAAGACTTTATTAGATATGATGATGAATGATGATGATGCATTTCTTATCTAGGGATTGGGGATGTAATGAGCATAAATTTCCTTATGTTTGATAACACACATAGATATGATGCATCAAGGTATAGACAACCAGGATGGTGTGGTATCTAGTGCAATGGACTTTGACTCAACAAACAGATAGGAGTATCCTTGTTTACACCTGGCATACGAAACCTTGTTAGAGTGTACTTCAGTCATTTTGAACATCTCAGACCAAAACATAGAAAGGAAAAACCTCCCAATGTAATAGTCAACAAGTTGTTTAAAATATCCTCCCTACATATCTAACAAAGCAAGTATCGCCAAGGTTATATTACAAGAATATTTACAAGCACAATAGACAAAAGATAATGTTCAATACCCCAATCCTTTCTCTCTATATCTTTTTAGATTAGACATCATCAAGAAGTTATTGGAATGAGTGCAATAAGATAAATCAAATGAAAATATCAAGTACACAAACAAGTCAATGTTCTTCATACCTCTAACCAAAGGGATGTGTTTTTCATAGAACAAGTATCCAAAGTGATTGCCAAAGATAATTCCCATTGTACAAAGGATGCATCCTAGGACATGTTAGTGGATGGTGGCAAGTTGTGTTGGTTATTTTTCCAGCAAAACCAAGCAATTCTCTAAGAAGTAGCCAACTCCTATGATGAAGAACTATAAGGTTATTGGCCAACACAATGAGCATTGGAATTTATGGTCCTTACTCCTTCACTTCATGCTCTGTGAAACCTGGGAGGGTGACCCCAATTGTTTTTTTGTGAAATATATTCAATTAGCGACACATTTATACACAAATTTATTCCTACTTATTGCAAATAGGGTCCTTCTCACTAAAGATTTGGCAGATTTTCAAATGGGTGGCCAGCTATTTGCTAGGAATTGGGGATAATCCCACCTATACTATCCTTGGAGATATTTTAATTGAATATTGTCCTATCTTAAGTCTAGGGCCAGGAGCACTATTTGTTCATATCATGCAAGATTTTCTAACAAAATGACCAGTGTCTCATCAATTGGAGCAATGGAGTCAAATATATAAGGATCAATAATTTACAAACTACTCATTTTAGAGATAGGTGAACTATTTTCATACTGCTTTGCATTTATGAAAACTCAATATGCTTGAAACATTTACTTCTTATGAATCCTAAGCAATTCCTTACAAATTTTATAACCCTAATCAAGCACTTTAATTAACTCCTTGAATTAAAGCTAAAAATAGAGTAATACATTCAAATGAAATATTTGAAGACAAATGATAATACCATTAGTATTTCTCATTTATAACTTGTAAGGAACATACATAGGAGAGTATTTGCTTCTAGACTAATATTTGTTTTGATATCAGTAATTTCTATAATTTACTTATTTAAGATCGCTACATACATGATTTCATATCCAAGATAAACTACTAGCCTATTATTAGTATTCTATTCAAAGTGCCTTTCCTCAACTTAGCTTTCACCTAAAACCCTATTGAGACTTCATAATCCGACCCATGTAATTAGCCCTAAAATCCCTTTTATAGAACAAGGGAGCAACAAGCGTCAGGCTTAATTACATTTACATTTTGTTTCATCTATACCAGAATTCGAGACATTCCTAGTTAGTTACATGCAATCATTTAAGGAAAATGGAAGAGTAAAAGACCACATTCCATATTTCCTAAATGAAGACACGCCAGCTCCTCAAAAAGTAGAGTTTGTTGCAACCGTGTTGAATCCTTATCCTTCTTGACCAAAGAAGATTCTCCAATAGAAACTCCAACACAAACTTGTATGTCATCCGGAAACAACATACATGCCACCAAGGTCAAGTGTCTAGCACTTCTCCTATATACCAGCCCAAAAACATTCCACATCAGCACTTGAAACAAGAAATCACATGAGTGCTAAATAGGACAATCCTAATAAAAAGGGCATGGTTTCATTAAAAACAAAAATAGGGCACAGTCATTAATCTTAGAGGATACTTGCCCGAGTTTTGCTCGTAGTGGGACTAGAGAAACTGTCACCACCTTCTTGTCAGAATTCCTTGATGGTACTAGGGAGAGGGGACAATAATCACCCTCTGGATCAATGTCACCCTTACTGTCTGAAGGGTTATTAGAAACCTCACATGGAGAATTACATCCCTTTGAATAAGCCTTATAATACTCATTCTCTCTCCTTGCCTTCTTTTCATATTCCACCATCCTCTTCTCTCTGTGTTTGGCTATTTCTTTTGAAACTATCTGGTTTCGTGGATGATAATTCTCCTTGTTACTATACCCCTTGAATTTCCTGAGTCCTATCCTACCTTTTGGTGTATCAAGAGCTCCTTGCGTTCCACTTTCATCCTTAAGAGCATCTTCCTCAGACTCAAACAAATTCAGCTTCTCAAACTCTCAAACCACCATGGCAGACCTACTTACCTAGGACAAGAATGTCTATTTCCTGACTCCAAGATAATCAATACTCATGTAATTCCTTACTAACCCACACCTCTCATTTACTACACACTGAATTATGACAAAGGTGATCAACAAGCAATCTGTATTAAATAGGCAGTTTGAATCGGGCAAAATTAATGATTCAAGAGATCCTCATGCGAGCGAGTTGATAACTTAACAACTCGGTTTTAAATCTAGGCCATCGATTTTAAAGCATTTAAAACTTCATCCATGGTGATATGAGCCTTGTTTTTTCATGCTTTTAGCAACTTTCTCATAAAAAACAATGATGCCAGCTCAAGTGTTGTGATCTGTCAATCAGCATGTATCGCCAACCTAATTCATGCTTTTCATTAATATCGGTGAACGATGAAGTACATGAGACCAGTCTATTTTCTTGAGAGAAAATTTATTTATATGCTTCCTCACTCATCGCTAATCTTACCCAAGTTTTAGGGTGCAATTAGCAATGAAATTATTCATGCGATTATTTTTAGTCCATTGGATCATCCTATTTTAGAACTTCATCAACAGTTCCTCAGTCCTTTCGCTACTTTCCCTTTTCCTTTACACTAAATCCTTAGGATCATGCCATGTTGCTTGTTCCATGTAGTAGTCATCTCCTATCATGAATGCATCTCATCCTTCATCGACCTCATTAGCGAAGTAAACATCCCCATGATGAAACTTTAGCCCTTGGTCCTGCAACCTATCCTTTGGTCACATCCATCCCTCCATTGCGCATTGCTAGTTCAAACTTTGCACCAAGATCCTATCAACGACAGGAGATGTAGTGGAGGCACCAGATTTAGACACATGCACCTACATAAAATAAATGGCACAAAAGACAACGCTCATAGGATCACATCAAATTAGCGAAAGAAAAACCTTTTAGAGAATACCATCGCTTATCGCTAATTCAAAACTCATGTTCTGAAATGAATTTGAGATGATTGATAAAACGTAAGACCATTTCTCATCAATAATTATCCTCATACATTTTGCGAGCAATTAGCGATGAGAGGGTTTACAAAGTTTACAATATGCATCGTGGATCGCTAATATGGAACTTAGCATTTAAAACATATCCGCGATCATGCGATTGTAAAGGATTTTTCATCATATCGCTCATCGTTGATCCCTATCTTATCATTTTATGATCATCTGTGATGAATGATAAAAACACAAGAACATAGGACTGAGGCATCACTCCTTGCTAATACAAATTTTAAAACTTGAAAACCATTAGCAATGAGCGATCCTTCACCAATACAAAGGACATCTCTCATCACGTATTTGATCTAGGACCTCTAGCAGCAATTGCGATGAGCGATAGCATAAAAATATCACCTCATCTCTATCACTGATTCAAAATATGCACTCTTGAATTAATTAGCGATGAGTGATAAGAACACAATGGCCATCAGGACTTAAGTGAAAAACTTCAAACACGTGCACTTAAGTTGTTCTTAATGAATGGGATCCCTAGGATGACATGAGAGTAATAGACTTGAAAACTTCTAAGTCACGAAATATAAAGGATGTAAAGGCCAAGAGATCCTTTACTTAACTTTATAAAATAGAAGATCCAAACTTAAGCTTGAGGGACCGGTTACTAGATGACAGTGAATGACATAAGATGTTTTAAAATGACTGGCAATGAGTAATAAGGAGTCAATGACCAAATAGAACCCTATAAGCATTTGTAACAAATAAAACCCTAAACCCTCGGATAGCAACCCTACATCCAAATGCAATAAGGATTTAAGATGGAACAATTTTTTTGAGGGTTCCATCAGTGGCTCTAACTGGGGACACATGCCTCCTGCAGGCATGGTGAGATCTCATAATTTTGGGTGAAGTAGACCAGGCACAAAAACAAAAGAAACAACATATGTACAAGATTTACACAGGCCAAAAAGACCTAAAAATGTAGATCCAATCTCCACATAACCAACGTGAAAAATTCCTCAGAGATGCAAATTTTAGTATGCACCCTTTAATCTAATATGGCTTTATCTCTTGATTAGTGGCACTAGGCCACATAAACCTTGGGTAAGGTCCTGCCTATGTCAAAAACTAACCTTTTAAAAGAACTGATGTCCTTCCATCCACATTTGTCCTTGTTATACCACTGCAATAAGAGTGATTTCATTCCTGTTAAAATGAATGTGAGGCCTCTCCTGAACAAGTGAGAGTCTACCTGATTACAATCATTGTTATTAACATATCTCACAACCTTTCTAAGCATAACATTTCTAGTGTAATCCATGTCATTTTGTATTGTATAATCAGGCAGTAACTAAAAATATTTATCATCACATGACACATGTGTGTTATATTCATAGCATGAAACATGTTCATGCTGAAAATAACATTCCCTTTTATTCATCTCATTGTCAGGCTTCATTAAACATGCCCCCCAGCTGAATTGGGAACTGAAAGCATTCATACTCTTTCATGTAGCTGGCATCATGACACTCAACCTTATCTACAACATCTATATCAAATGTAAAACATTCATAGGCAATGCCCTCAAGGAACTCATCAATGTGTTGCTTTGTTTGCTCAAGACCACATCCTAACTCTGTTTCAGATGCATCATCAAAATCCTTAGCAAAGAGTGGATTATCCCTACACCATTAAGGACCATCATTTTTATCAACTGGTGAAGATGGAGGCTCATCAAATAAGGGGTTTTCTATTATATTCATTCTTGACATAAGAGCCTCAACTTTCTCAAAATAAAGGTCTAATTCCTTCAATTCATTACTACATTCAAAATCACTATAATCAATAGAAGAGCAGATAGATGCATTTTCAACTTCATTCCTACCTTCATATTATCTTGTATATACACCAGAAATTCCTATCTTTTCCACATGATTTGAAGTATCACAGTCAAAAAGCTCCTTTAACTTTGTATCATTATCAACTAGAACTAGTGGCTTCAAATTTTCATTATAATGCACAACATAATCATCCGGGAGTGAACCTATGCCATCAACATATTTAATATTATCCTTATTTGAAATAAAACTTTCCAACTCTATTCCATAGAAACCATTTTGATTAGCAGAACAATAATCAACATAATCTACCTCCTGAGTTGAAAATGCATTAATAGGTCCAACAATACTAAGCTCATTGTTGACAAAACCTTCGATCATATCAATATTGATATCATGACTATATGGTTCTTGCATGTTGAATGATGAACAAGTTAGCTCATCATCATTCTTATCTTCAAACAAGTTACCAAATTCCTCCAAACCATAAGAGTACTAATGAAAACTTTTTGTAACCTCATCATTGTTATAGCTAGTAATCTCATTATAGAGTGTGATTGGCCCAATATCTGAAATTTATTCTATTCCTTTATCAGCTATGTTATGTAGTGCATTTGAAACTTTGTGAACATAGTCTACATGTGCATACATCTCATTATTTAAATCATAGCTCATAACAGGGCTAATGTGATCAGCATTATGAAATGATGTATAAGTTGAAACAATAGGGGTGTAAATGTTGTGATATTCATTTTTAACTTCTAACTTACACCTTTTATCAACATTTGGTGTCCTATGGCAGCAAACACTTATATTCAAATGACCCTTATGCATTCCATAATTTAGGTTATTTTCAATGCTCATGGCTATCCCATATACTTGATGCAAGGTTTTGGGATCCTTATCTCTTAGTAGATAACCCATCTTATTATCAAAAGCTCCCAAATACACAACCAAACATACTGCATCACTTAGTCCCAAAACATTAGGAATGTCCCTTAATGTTTTAGCAAATCTCTGGTTAAATGTTGGGACTAGCTCGTCCTCTTCTTTCTCAATGTTCATAAATTTGTTAAGCATATAACCAACACTAATTCTTTCACCAAACTACTCTATGAACACTACTTTGAATTCACTCCAAGAATAGACAGAGCATGCTAGTAAATTAGAGAACCAATCTCTTGAATCTCCTTTTAGAGACTAAACAAACAACCTCATGATCACATCCTCATGATTAACTTCATAATCATCCATTAAATTGTTGAATTCTTGTAGATACCTACTAGATGATTCATGCTTTGTACCACTAAATTTTGGTAGCTCATTTCTAATTTCAGATAGAATAAAATTTGGGTAATGAAAAATTCCATCAAAATTTATGGCCATGTACCTTTTAATGTTGAAACTTCTTTTATTACATGACAAGGGTTGATTACAAACCATGGTTGCACTAGGAACCATACAAGGATACATATATTGATGCACTTTTTCTTACAGCTCTACAAGCCTTTTCATACCATGCAATTACACAGGGCAACTCAAACTTCTTTTACAACATAATCTTAATCTTTTACAATACAAATTTCTATCTCAACTTGCTTAAGATCCTCTAAATGAGTTTCTTCAAAAACATTACATACATCATTTCATAATATATACTACAATCTAATAATACAAAAGTATGTCAGCCTATCACTACTACTCCCTTCCTTAGTGCTTAATCACTCAATAGGGAATCAAAATTTCAAGTAGATTACAAATATGGTTTTCATATACACATTTTTATCTTTCTCGAAAACCAAAATATGGAGAATACCTGGATGTGTTGCAGCTGCTATAAATTCTTCTTCCTGTTTGGAAATCTTTACAAATTTGAAATGTTCTTCACATCTTCATTAGGTTCGTTTGACATAGTTTCCACCTCTCTTCATAGAGGACTAAACTTCAAGCAATATGAAGCACTTTCAAAGATGAATTTCCTTTTGGGTCTTCTCCCATAGCAGAATCACACATAGATTTATTTAAAGATGTTGCAACACAACCACTTTCAGGTCTAACAACTTCTCAATATCTAAACTAGATGTTCAGATTCACCAAAATATTGACTCTGATAGTTTGCAACTAGAGAGGCATACTTCCCCAACAGAATTGCCATTTTTGTTGGTTATTTTTCCAGCAGAACCAAGCAATTCTCTAAGAAGTAGCCAACTCCTATGATGAAGAACTATAAGGTTATTGGCCAACACAATGAGCATTGGACTTTATGGTCCTTACTCCTTCACTTCAGGGTCTGTGAAACCTAGGAGGGTGATCCGAATTGTTTTTTTGTGAAATATATTTGATTAGCGACACATTTATACACAAATTGAATCCTACTTATTATAAATAGGGTCCTCACTAAAGATTTAGCAGATTTTCAAATGGGTGACCAACTATTTGCTAGGAATTGGGGATAATCCCACCTATACTATCCTTGGAAAGATTTTAATTGAATATTGTCCTATCTTAAGTCTAGGGCCAGGAACACTATTTGTTCATATCATGCAAGATTTTCTAACAAAATGACAAGTGTCTCATCAATTGGAGCAATGGAGTCAAATATATAAGGATCAGTAATTTACAAACTACTCAATTTAGAGATAGGCAAACTATTTTCATATTGCTTTGAATTTATGAAAACTCACTGTGCTTGAAATATTTATTTCTTATGAATCCTAAGTAATTCCTTACAAAGTTTATAACCCTATTCAAGCATTTTAATTAACTCCTTGAATTAAAGTTGAAAACAGAGTAATACATTCAAATGAAACATTTGAAGATAAATGATAATACCATTAGTATTTCTCATTTATAACTTGTAAGGAACATACATAGGAGAGTATTTTCTTCTAGACTAATATTTGTTTCTATATTAGTAATTTCTATAAAACTTATTTAAGATTGCTACATACAGGATTTCATATCCAAGACAAACTATTGGCCTATTATTAGTTTTCTATTCAAAGTGCCTTTCCTAAACTTAGCTTTCACCTAAAACCCTATTGAGACTTCAGAATTTGACCCATGTAATTAGCCCCGAAATCCCTTTTATAGAACAAGGGAGCAACAAGCGTCAGGCTTAATTACATTTACATTTCATTTCATTTGTACTAGAATTCAAGACATTCCTAGTTAGTTACATGCAATCATTTAAGGAAAATGGAAGAGTAAAAGACCACATTCCATATTTCTTGAATGAAGACACGCTAGCTCCTCAAAAAGTAGAGTTTTTTGCAACTATGTTGAATCCTCATCCTTGTTGACCAAAGAAGATTCTCCAATAGAAGCTCTAGCACAAACTTGTATATTGTCTGAAAACAACATACATGCCACCAAGGTCAAGTATTCTGGCACTTCTCCTACATACCAGCTCAAAAAAATTCCACATCAACACTCGAAACAAGAAATCACATGAGTGCTAAATAGGACAATCCTAACAGCAAGGGCATGGTTTCATCAAAAAAAAAATAGGGCGCAGTCATCACTCTAATTCATCAACCTCAAAGGATACTCACCCACGTTTTTCTCGTGGTGGGACTAGAGAAATTGTCACCTCCTCCTTGTCAGAATTCCTTGATGGTACCAAGGAGAGGGGATAATAATCACCCTCTGGATCAGTGCCACCCTCACTGTCTAAAGGGTTATTAGAAACCTCACATGGAGAATTACATCTCTCCAAATAAGCCTTATAATGCTCATTCTCTCTCCTTACCTTCTTTTCATATTCCATCATCCTCTTCTCTCTGTGTTTGACTAATTCTTTTGAAACTATCTAGTCTCGTGGATGGTAATTCTCCTTGTTACTATACCCCTTGAATTTCCCAAGTCCTATCCTACCTTTTGGCGTATCAAGAGCTCCTTGTGTTCCACTTTGATCCTCAAGAGCATCTTCCTCAAACTCAAACAAATTCAACTTCTCAAACTCTTGAACCGCCATGATAGACCTAATTGCCTAGGACAAGAATGTCTATTTCCTGACTCCAACATAATCAATACTCACGCAATTCCTTACTAACCCACACCTCTCATTTACTGCACACTGAATTATGACAATGGTGATCAATAAGCAATCTATATTAAATAGGCAGTTTGAATCATGCAGAATTAATGATTCAGGAGATCCTCATGCAAGCAAGTTGATAACTTAATAGCTCGGCTTTGAATCTAGGCCATCAATTTTAAAGCATTTAAAACTTCATCCATGGTGATACGAGCCTTATTTTTTCATTCTTTTAGAAACTTTCTCATAGAAAACAGTGATGTCAGCTCAAGTGTTGTGATCTGTCAATCAACATGTATCGCCAACCTAATCCATGTTTTTCATTAATATTGGCGAAGTACACAAGACCAGTCTATTTTCTTGAGAGAAAATTTCCTTATACACTTCCTCGCTCATCATTGATCTTCCTCAAGTTTTAGGGTGCAATTAGCGATGAAATTATTCATGCGATGATTTTCAGTCCATTGGATCATCCTATTTTAGAACTTCATCAATGGTTCCTTAGTCCTTTCGATGCTTTCCCTTTTGCTTTACGCTAAATCCTTAGGATCATGCCATGTTGCCTGCTCTAGTTAGTAGTCATCTCCTATTGCAAATGCATCTCATCCTTCATCGGCCTCATCAGTGAAGTAAACATCCCCGTGATGAAACTTCAGCCCTTGGTCCTGCGACCTGTCCTTTGGTCACATATGTCCCTCCATTGCGCATTGCTAGTTCAAAATTTGCACCTAGGATCCTATCAGCAACAAAAGATGTAGTGGAGGCACCAAATTGAGACACGACACCTGCATAAAATAAATGGCACAAAAGACATCACTCATAGGATCACATCAAATTAGCAAAAGAAAAACCTTTTAGAGAATACCATCACTTATCGCTAATTCAGAACTCAAGTTCTGAAATGAATTCAAGATGAGTGATAAAACGTAAGGCCATCGCTCATTTCTAATTCTTCTCATACATTTTGTGAGCAATTAGCGATGAGAGGGTTTACAAAGTTTACAATATGCATTGTGGATCGCTAATTTGGAACTTAGCATTTAAAACATATCCGCGATCATGTGATTGTAAAGGAGTTTTCATCATATCGCTCATCGTTGATCCCTAACTTATCATTTTATGATCATCCATGATGAACGATAAAAACATAAGAACATAGGACTGGGGCATCACTCATCACTAATACAAATTTTAAAACTTGAAAACCATTAGCGATGAGTGATCCTTCACCAATATAAAGGACATCGCCCATTGCGTATTTGATCTAGGAGCTCTAGTAGCAATTTGTGATGAGCGATAGCATAAAAATATCACCTCATTGCTCATCACTAATTCAAAATATGCACTCTTGAAGTAATCAATGATGAGCGATAAGAACACAATGGTCGTCGAGACTTAAGTGAAAACCTTCAAACACATGCACTTCAGTTGTTCTTAATTAAGGGGATCCCTAGGATGACATGAGAGTAATAGACTGGAAAACTTCTAAGTCATGAAATGAAAAAGATGTAAAGGCCAAGAGATCCTTTACTTAACCTTATAAAATAAAAGATCCAGACTTAGGATTGAGGGTCCGGTTACCAAATGACAATGAATGACATAAGATGTTTTAAAATGATAGGCAATGGGTAATAAGGAGTCAATGACCAAATACAACCATGTAAGCATTTGTAACGAATAAAACCCTAAACCCTCAGATAGCAACCCTACATCCTTGAAATGCAATAAGGATTTAAGATGGAACAATTTATTTTTTAGTGTTCCTTCAAGTTGATAGATTGTTTGAAAAGGACATTGATATAAGGTTCGATTGACATTTTTGAGAATGATCAAGTGTTTGCTTTGGCATTTAAAAGTTTGTTGTTTCGATTTTGATTTTATGTTTGAAGTTTTCTTTTACTAATTGTTGTGGTTTTTTCTATTTGTATTGCCAAAGGATGAAGGTGACGAGTGATTTATTATGGATGATTGATTATCATGGGTGAAGTGAAATAAGACAGATGAATTTTTTCAAATATTTGGATGTTTTTGAAATGTTATGAGGCTTTTTTTTGGATGTTTTTGTGTTTATGTGTCTTGGGCACCCATCAATGATGGCCTTGCCTATGTTTAAGCTCAAAGACGACGTAGTTTGGATACCATTTTTTTTTTGACTTTTTGACTTGTTTTTGGATTTTGATATGTTTTGAATTTTTTTGGATTTTCGCATGATTTTGACTATTTGGATATGGATATGTGTGATGATATCAGTGATCTATTTGGGATTTTGTTGAAAACCAAGCTAGGTTTGATTGATCGAATTGATGGATTGATGATGATAACATTGTTGAGGATACACAACAATGCAAGGATAGTGTTAAGCAACACAAGGATTGGGAAGGATATCCTGAGATGATGATAGATTGATTGGATTTGATTAATCAAGATGGAGAAGCTTAGTTTGGAACAAAATTATTTTGAATGATTTGATGCAATTGATATTGATTGTTTGGATTGATGTTCAATGAAAGATAAAGCTTGATAAGAAACATCTTCTCGTCAAAATATGCCATGGGCTAGTGATTTGGATTTTGGCTCACAAATGCTTTGACCAATTTGATTTCATGTTTTCCAATATTTGGATCACCTACATAAGTTGGAAGATATAGATCAAGATTTATTCCCAAAGCAAGACGTAAATATATGCCCCCAGTTTCTAGCAATGTATGGAATGCCATGGGTGGATGCTTGAATAGATGCATGGAGGGATGGATATGGATTATCTTGTGATAAGATAAGGTGTTCAGATAAAAAATGATCATTTGGATAATGTTTCATGGCTTAGATAATGTTGGATAGGACAAGATCAATGAAAATGACCCATGTCAAGATGTTTACCATAAGCAAGTGTAAAGTGTGCACCAAAATTTAATCAAGATTGAGATAATTTGGAAGATGGATGTAAATGGATGAAAATGGACTAGATAAATGGTTAATGGATGAATGGTTTTATTATGGATAAGATGTATGGAATGTTGTATTTATTATGGATGAGCTAGATGCTTTCACTTGAACTAGTGCACACAAATGTTTGATTCTACATATGATGCCTATTTTCCAGGTTTTCATCATGGTACTTGTCCAAAGCGCCACCATAGTGGTTTTCACTGGAGGATGATTTTTTATCTTTACTATTTTCATGATTTTATTTTATTTTATTTTATTTTTTGTGAAAGATTTTAAGTTCATGTTGAACCACCTAGTGGTGTCGATGTAGATGCTTTTGTCTTAATGTGCCATTGATATCCTACTTGAAAAAGTTGCTTTGTTAAGATACATGCACTTGAATGCAACTTTTGAGATTCCTAATGTGAGTACCAACCTGCAATCTTGCTCAAACAGGACAAATGCTATTATTAGTCAATCTAAACAAGGCAAATAAAATACTCCTATGAAATACTTGATCATGCTACCTATGCAAACAAGATAAATAGAACCAAAACAACTAAATGAAAGCACATTAAAACATGATCAAATCCTATCCCATAGTGGGAGTGGTGCTCCTTTGATGTGGAAAGGATGCCCTTTCCCACCCCTTTGATAAGTTTGCAGATGCTTTTCCTGCAATCTATCCCATAGGGGGAGTGGTCCTCCTTTGATGTGGAAAGGATGCCCTTTCCCACCCCTTTGATAAGCTTCCAAAATGATGAACAAAATGTGATGAAGATGCAAATATGAGTGATGATGAATGTGCCTATAGTGAGAACGCTAAGATTGTGGATGGATTTCAAGTAGAAGTGGCTTCTATTTATAGGTTGAAGGGTTGAAGAATGGAGAGATGGGAAGAATGTGGGACTAAAGGAGAGCCAATGAGATTGTGACACTTGTTACATGGCTAATGGATGAAGGTGGAACACACTTTAGAGAATGTGCATAGTTAATGCATGTGGTTGAGATGTACGAGGGGTGTAAGAGAGATTAATGCATTTGTAAGAGGCATTAAATGAATGTGTAAGAGGTTTTGGAGGGAAATTGAATTAGGAGGTAGTTGGGAGGAATATTCCTTGGAATATGCTTTTGTGAGGAAAAATGAGATAATTAGTTAATTAAAAGAATTTATTTTCATGTGCAAGTGGGTTAATTAATCAGGGGTTGGGTTTGACCAAGGTTGAGTCAAAAGCTAGAGAATGGGTAATTAGGATTAGGGGTTAATTAATCCATAATTAATTAACATCGAGGAATTTAGGGGATTTGACATTTGATTGAAATAATTTGATTTATTAAATCAGATGAGAGGACTTTAGGATACTTAATTAAATAATTTGATTTATTTAATTAAATTAGATGAACATTGGTGAATTAATTCAATAAACTATTTTATTTTATTAATAGAAGAATTTTATGGTAATTGATCGGAATCAAATGCACTATGTTAGTTAGGATTATTCGCATGTCTACCCATTGTTTGACATAAATCAACAAGTTTGAAATATTTTGATAATGAATCACACAATATTTCACTCAAACCTAAGGTTGTCCAAGCCCTTGTTATTGATCCTGCTTCCATGAGATTCTCCATGGACTCAAACTGATCAATCATACTTATTGCAAAATGCCTAGCTTGTTCTCTAAGCTTAATTCCATTTATAATTCCTCTTATTTTTTGTCCATCGTATTCTGAACTTTTCAAAAAGTGTTTGACCAGGGTAATTACTTTTTGATGAAAAAATCCTAGGCTACCTCAGTTGCCTTAAGTCCAAAATTGATTTTGCAATTTCTTTTAAATCAACACTAATAGATTTAACAATGTCATTAAAAGTTTTCTTTGTAACAGGTACTTCTCTAGTAGAGCACCTTACCATCATACAATGGTGCATTGGTATCTCAAATCCACGTACAAAGACACATAATTGCCTGCTTGCATTAAATTGTAAATAATTTTCATGGTTATTCTTGAATCTGTAATTAACTGACAGCTTATAAAATTTGGACTTTGAGAAGTTAGATCTAGATATTGATTATTGAGGGTCATGCATGTCATTCTATGTAGTTTGGTATATTCATAGATATACATAGTTTTGTCTTGGGCTTTCTTCACAAGATTGTCCATTTCATCTAGAATGTGGAGAAGACTAGCTAAAGTTAAGAGTGTCTCTATATCGCTTAACCTATGTAAAAGGTCAGGAGCTTTATCTACTATGTTGCGATGTTTGTACATTATTCCAATCAAGGATCAATATTCTAAAAGAACTCATTGTGTTGGTCCATGCAATGAGATCCATAAGTATCAACATCCTTAAGAAGCTTGTTTCATCCTATTATTCCCTCAACAAAAAATTAAAATTCCACAAAATGTTTGGGAGTTCGACAAAAGTATGCGTAGAGCTTGCGAACTAGATTTTCAACTTTTGATATTGTAGGATACTTGCTTATAATTCTAAATGCTAAATTCATTTTGTGGCTCATGAAGTGAATGCCAAGCATGCATGGTGCACAAGTAGTTTGTAAATTTACACAAAGACTACTCTTGTGACCTTGCATTACTGCAGCTTCATAAGCTCCCACACACACTAAATTTTTGGCAATTGTCAAGTCATCCATACCTTCAATTTCATTCAAATATTTCTCAACTAGTTTAAATAGATTTTGTGATGTTGAGCTATCCTTAATTTTATGAACACAAAGAAGATGAGGTTGGAAGACATGTTATTGTATAGTATACACATGCCTACAAAACCAAGAAGTATTATCTACCATAGTAACTTCATCTAAAGATAATGCAATGAAGTTTGACTCTTTTATTTTCTCCTTTAAATATTGCAATGTAGCTCCATCTTGATTTGATGGATCAGAAACATTGCCAATTCCAAAGTAATACTTTATGGTAACTCTACATTTTAGGTGTTTTGATGGCCTCCTAGTCCCTTCCCCACCTTGAGGAGTCTTACCCTTGTTGCACTTGATGCTCGACATCTTGATCTCTCACTTCGAATAAAAGCTAGAAAAAAATGTCTTCTTGTTTAAGAAGGACGTAGAATATAGACACCATTCCCTACTCAATATCATCTTTAAGATTGAAGCAAGAATGGAAAAGAGATAAAAAAATCTTATAACACTATGAAGAAATGATCACTTACCTTTAGGTTTTCACTGACTTGCTATTTGTAATGCAGGATTGCCTGTGTTGTAAGTTTGTAACTTTCCTATGATCAAGTTCCAAGTCCAACTTCTGAATCGAGAGCTCACAAGTTTAGAACTAAAGAAAATGTGTAAGAATAAATTAGAGTTTCGATTGTATTTATATCTATCCATATTTAGCGAATTCCACAAGATTTTTAAATGGTATAGTAAAAATATGGCAAATATCGCGTGATTATACAATGATACATTTAAGTGTTGGGCGAATCAAACCTCGATGAAACACATACATTGTAATTTTAAAGGTGATTATGGCTCTACGATTAGCATGGAGGTGTCATGGTAATTGGCAAAATATGTCGTCAAATGTAATTATTTTTTAATGTTGTTGGAAAAATGGGTCCTCACACATAGTGAACATTTAATAGTGTTGGAGAAATGTGTCCTGGTACACAATGTTGTTTTAATAGTATTGGCAAATATGTAGGTGATTTAATACATGCTTATGAGATTCTAGGCAAAAATATTAATTTGTCCATTTGAAACACATAGTTTGTTATGGCAAAAATATTACTTAAATATGCCTCATGAAATAAATTGATGGTGAATAGAAATGCATTGGACTGATAATTTGTAAAATATGGGTGATTTGGCCACCCTGTTGGTTATGATTTATTCACCAATTTCTACTTGGCTAATATGTACTATTCACCACTAAAAAATCCCTTACTTTTAATTTTAAACGAACCAGTTTGGATGAATAATTCCAACAATGATGCCAACACATATAGATTGTGAACTTTGACTGGCTAACTGAACAATTGGAACTTCCTACAAAAAGGTGACTTAATTTGATACCCCTCAAGTTCTTGCAACATCCAACAAACCCATACTTCCTTGCATGATTAAAGGCAACCAAATTAATGTGAAACTTTTTAAGTGAATGGGATACATCCCCTACACCCTCAACCTTCTAAAATATCCTAGAGGATCCTACTTCCTTGCCAAATTAAAGAAAGATGAACTAAATGTCTGCTTCCAATGTGATGATTAAACATATGGATACCCCACAAGTTCCTACAATATTCTAAAGAACCTTGCTTCTCTGCATAACCAAAGGAGGGTGATTTTTTAAAGTGATGATTAAGCATCCAGAACCCCCTTGGGTTTTTGCAACATCCTAAAGATTTCCATATTTCCACCAAGCAATTGAAAAAGGTGTCAAAAATAGTTATAATGGCTTGCATAGTGGATCAAAGGACTCAATATATGTTTGCCACATACCCCTTCATGTCAAAATGTGGGTAGTTGTTTCTCCTTATTCTTTTGTGCTATTAATGTGAGATTCAACTCATTTAGAGTAAGTTTTGAAAGTAAGTTTTTTGAAGTAGAGATTTGGAGGAGTTCAACGTGAAGAAGCTAGTGATATATTTTTGGTTCAATGCACATGTATTGTAAGGCCTGAAGGCCAATGCATGTATGTTAAATTATTGTAAAATCATGTACTCTAGTTGTAATGAATTTGTTGTATGTAATAAAGGAATATTTGAGTATTGTGTTGTGTGTTTGAATTACTTCTTCGTTCAATGGTTTTTCAAAACCTCTAAACCCAAGATTCCATCATAGTACCTCAAAGAAAATTTCTCTACCCTAAGTGTGGCATCCCACTTTAGGTGGGCTAGAACTTACAACATTAAATATTTTTATGCAAGGTGTACAATATACCTTTCCTAACAAAAGGAATGCAAAAAATAGAAACAAATCAAATCAAATAAATGGAAAAATAAGAAGGTTAAGACCTAGGGTTAAACACTAAAGGATTAGAAAATTAAGGATTTTCCTTTAATTTAGGCTCTAGGGTTAAGACCTAGGGTTTATTATATTAGAAAATAATTTAATAAACACATCCTACAATTAATTTAGGCTCAAAATAATTAAGGATAAATTAATTAATAATCAAGCATAAATTGATATGAGTTGAAAATTTGGTAAATGTAAAATAGGATTAACATGTTGCTTAGCTCTTTATTGATTTTTGAGTTGTTCATAATGGATCTTTAGTTGTATGGTGTGTTCAATGATCATATTCATAACTTTGAAATTGTACTTGCACTTGCTAGAATAAGATGGATCTACTATGCAAATATGAGATTGTTCATGACTAAATCATGCTTGTAGTTTTATTCGCGAATTTTTTGTCTATGCAATTTTGTCCTTGACCAAAAGGCTCTATAATGATGTTCACATTTAATTGTGCCCACTCCTAAGATAAATGGGGTGATGAGAAGCACCTTTGGGATTAATTGTATACAAAATGATGTATGAAACTTCTTTAAAGTGAGTCAAACCCATTTGTTGATTTCATAATAATCAAAGACACAAGACATGATATCAAACTTTCTTAGTGTAGTATTAACGAATGTTGATAGACAATTGCTTGCAATGCTCTTCATAGTGTTATTTGATATGTTTTAATAATACTATTCGATATGATAATTCAATTATGACTAATCTCCGAATGCTTATCTTAAAATTCAAGATCCTAGATGCTCAATTTGAAATATTTGTACACAAGCCAGTAGGTGACAATCAAAAATTTGGAAAGGGTTAGGTTAGGTAAACAAGAAAAAGGTATATGAATTTAAGGGACATGGTTATGCATGAATGGTTGAGGTGATAGTTGGTGGTTTGAATCTTTGGGGACCAAGGTAAGTTGATGGATGGTAGGTTCTAAGATTATATCAACTTATTTACAAAACAAGAAAAAAAAGTATAAAGACAATATATTACCACAATGCTGAAATAAATGTAAAATAAAAAACAAAAAATAAAATATACACTTTTCTCCTATATAAATAAATAATAAAAAAATATATATTAATAAAGTGGTGCAAGTGATCCTTTTATGGTGGTATCACAAGCCCCATTTGTGCCACAAAAAAATACTTATGATACTTTATTTGTTCATTTAGAGCCTATCATTGCTTTTGATTTGTAACCCTCTAATGTCCTATTAGTATCATTATAGAATACTTCTCTTTTGGTTAGTAAGATCCATCCTACTAGCTTGGAACCCTTGGTTGCTATGGTGGCTGTAAATCCTCTTCCTATAACTTGTTACCTATTAAGGGGTGCAATAATGTTTTGTGGACTACGGTGCATTGGAGGAAGAAACGCTCTCCAAATTTTGTTTCAAACCCACACTATGTGTCTCTTTACTCTTGGGGAGCAAAGGGAGCATAGTCTAGATTAAGGATTGTCTAATTTTTTTCCTCTTTGGTCCTTAGGTGCTATTGGATTTGGTGTTTTGTAGCAACTTCATCTCCGAAGCATGATTTAGATTAGAGATCATCTAACTTTCATCCTCTTTGATACTTTGGTGCTATTGGATTTGGTATTTTGTAGCAAATTCCTCTCTTGTAGCCTTGTTATTTAGCAAACAAAAATTGAACCCTTTTAAAAACCCAAATCTATTTGATCCATAAATCCAATAAAAAACGTTTACCTATAATCTAAAACCACAAATACTCAAAACATGAATATATTATAAAAATACGATTCTATTTGTTAATTAAAAATTAAACTCTTCTAACCACTATATTACCCTTCAATTTTTTAAAAAAGATTACTAAATAAACAAACAAATCTTATGGTAAAAGGTGAGAACAAACTACTTTGCGGTTCTTGAATGATTAGGTAGTGGGGCCGCTGGATTCTACACAGGGCTACAATTCTAGTTTGTGTGCTAAGATTGGCACCATTAAATGAGCATGGGTGTAACTTGTACAGGTATATTTGGCCTTTGTCTTTAATTCTTTCTATTAGACTAAGGTATACGTGCCGTACCTAATATGTGACTCACTGAGAATAAGAAATGGTTTAAAAAAATGGTGCTCCAACCATATTGGCCATTGGAAGTTTGACCCGAGCATTTTATATGGAATTTCCCTTTCCCTAATAACCAGAGATCATTGTCACTAAGAAGCTTTTTGGGCAATTAGCGACGTTAATTACTTATGACTGAGCCAACTGAAGTTCTCTGGATATATTCTAAGCCACAGAAAATGCACGAAAAGGGTAAAGATATTTTGCTTGTAAGCAACTGTAGCATGAAAAAATATATGATCTCTTTTGTCTACGTTCACATTTCTCTGAACAAAACAAATCTGGACTTAGTTTTCATGCAAAGGAAGGAAGTTAGTGGGGTAGGGAGATAAAAGAGACGTATTGGAATCCCATTTGAAAGCCGCAAAGCCCAGAACAAGTCACTTTACTTGTGATGGAAGGCCCTGAATAATTCCTCCCTGAGAGAGGAGCTTTTTGTGTTTGTGACCTGTCTGGAGGCCCATCATATCTGTAATGTATCAAACCATTATAATATAATCCAATGGAAACACTACTTTTGACTTGGTAAGAGGAAAGCAATCATAATGCTGGTCAATTTTCATAATGGGTCATATCAACCAACCAAGTGTTAGGATAAGATAATTTTTTCAGGAAATCAGATTGCTGTAGAAGATGGTAGGCTAGGGCGGAGAAACAAGAAATGGGTGTTTTTTTAAGCTAAAAGAGTGGGTTGTGGAATCCTGAGTGTGGGAATAAGGAATGGGTTTTCTTTAAGCTTACCGAAAGGCAGGTTGATTTTGATTTTTTTAACAAGAATGTGGAATAAGCCTTGTTTGGTTGCTTTTATTTTCTTTTTCCTTATTCCGTCTAACCGTCCAGAGTAGCAAACCCTTACCTCAGCTTTAGTGTTATTTAGGGGCCCGGCGGGCCCGGCGGGCCGGTTGTCCGGGCCGGCTGGTCGTCCATAAAGAGAGGACGGCAATGAATTTTTACCCACTTTAACAATTTTCACTGGTCTCCGTGTGTTTTTTCTTTGTTTTACGACGGACTTTTTGACCGGGCGTAAAAGCTACGGGTCCCACGCCACTGTCCGCTCCTTCCCAGCCGTCCGTTACGGCGTGCCCCAACGGTACTCAGAGTCACAGGCGTCGGATGGGGGGGAACGAACGGTGCGGATGGAAGTCTAAGGTCTGATGCTGAGGGCGTCATCCGTGGGGCCCAGCAATTAGTGACCCACTTGTTTCCGGGGCGCAACTTTCGTCGCGTGGCGCATCGAACGGCGGGGGCCGCAGTGGCGCGCCTCCCGAGGTGAGGGCCCGGTGACCCACGTGGACGGCGGCGAACGCCGACCCGGAGGTCTTATAAAATAGTGTGGCCGGGTGTTGGGGTGGGGCCCGGGGGCTCCACCCGGCCCACCTAACCTTAGAGTCCATGGATGATGATGATGAGGGTGGAGGAGGATCAGGCATATCATGGGTTGAGGCATAAAGACTGCGGCGATGGGTATGAGATTTGGAACGGTGGGGGATGCACATGGTTATAGTAAAGGACAGGTTGTGGTGACAGGTGGGTAGTGACATGTAGAGAGGGGTGGAGTTAGGGTTTTGTGAAGTAGAGTGTAGTGGGCACAGTGATGTCGTCCGGGTATATGATTTCATTTGCTTTTTGATTTTTGTAGGAGTTTGCCATTCGTTTGTTCATCATAGCCGGGCCCCGCGGACCGCGGTCCTTTTCCTCGGGTTTCTCCTTCTGCTGGGCCGCCTCGTCTTTTTCTACTTCAAGTGCCTCGTTGCTCGATCTACTCTACTCCTCTTAGCTCGCTCTTTCTTTCTCTATCTCTCTGTCTGTCTTCTATCTGCAGGGCGGCAGTAGCTCTGCTCTGCTCACATTGAGGTCCCGAATGCTCGCGCCTCATTTTTGCTATTTCTAACCTTCAATCTATCCCTATAGCTTGTTCATTGCTGCTGTCAGAGGAGCCTCCTACATAATGAACTGGAGCTTCCCTAGTTGGAATACCTAATTGCTATAAATCGTGTCTGTGTTGGAGTAAATTTTGCTGGTTTCCAAGAAGAGAAAAATGGCTTACATGTGTGCGGAGAATGGGAATTTAATGGCCATAGCGCAGCAGCTGGTGCAGCAGCAGCAGCAGCTGCATCACCCTCAGCATCACCAGCATCAAGTTTATGCAAATCATCCCAGCAATTATTTTGGGACTGCGGGTAGCAACATGGGAATGAGCATGAGTATGAATCCATGGCTCGTCGGTCCGGGTTCTGGTGTTACCTGGCAAGAAGGGAGCTTTGCTTCGGGACTATGCCCCGACGTCATGGGTGATTTGTGCTCCACCACCACCACCGCTACCGCTGCCACCACATCCTATCTGAGCGAGCCCAACTCGGTTCTGGACTTATCCAGGGCGTCCATGCTTTTCGCCCCCATGGACCACTATCATGAGTTTGCTCACCATTTGCCAGACGGGGGGGTGCATCTCAAGCAACAACAGCATATGTCTCTCATCGAAACGCCTCCGGCCGCTACCGGCCTATTCAACCAGGACGTGCTGGTGAAGAAAGAAAGGCTGCAGGTGAAAGAGAGCGGCGGAGTTTTCAGATTGCCGGAGTTGCAGACATTCGGTGGTTTCGAATCTCCGGTGAACGTTGTTGGCCCTGATGTCTGCCCTGAGTGGATGGACTGCCTGATGACGGACTTGCAGCCGGAGGCGGAGGGCAACAATACCAACAGTATTACTTTTGACAGCAATCCCTGTGAGTCTACGGAGAGCTCCGAGCTACCAAGCGGCGGTTATCAAGATGGTTGGCAGAGCGAATTTGGGGTTCTTGGGGAGGCGTTTGTCTCGACCAAGCGGCAGCAGCGGCCCTTCTGCGACAGTACGACTGCAGAGCTTCTGTGCTCATCGCCCTCTGCAGACCTGCTATCTGCCGCCTCGTCGGAGCTACTCTCGTCATCTAAGCCGAAGGCGACAGCATTGCAGGAGCAGTACAGCGGAGCAGCAGCAGTAGCAGGAGGAAGTCACGAGTTCCAGCCTCCGCTCCATCGGGTACCCAATGCGCAGTTAAAACGCGAACCCTCAACATCGCCTCAGAAATGGCAGGGGCAGGATGCTCTCAAGGCGAAAAGAGACGAGGATTTGAAACCGGAGAGCGAATTTCTGGACCAGTATAAACATGGCCCGAGTCCGCATTTAGTGCAATCGCTTCTGGAATGCGCAAAAGTAGTGGACACGGAGCCTGAGAGAGCTGCTCAATCGATTGCTCATTTGCAGACCATGTTGTTCCCTCAGGGCGATCCTGCGCAGAGAGTGGTGTCTTATTTTGCCAATGCCCTCTCCAGACGACTTGCCGAACGCAGCGAGCAAAAGCCCCAGCCCGATTCCAGCAGCGAATTTGAGGAATCGGTTCTGGCATATAAGGCTTTGAATGATGCCTGCCCCTACTCCAAATTTGCTCACTTGACTGCAAATCAAGCCATCCTGGAGGCAATGGACAAAGCAGAAAAAATCCACATAGTCGACTTCGGTATTGCGCAGGGAATACAGTGGGCAGCCATTTTGCAGGCATTTGCAACCAGACCGGGAAGCAAACCCCGCAAAATAAAAATCACAGGTATTCCTGCTCCATCTCTTGGCCCTAACCCCACTGCATCTCTGCACGCCACTGGCAAAAGGCTCAAAGAATTTGCTTCCTTGCTCGATCTAGACTTCGAATTCTGTCCAATTCCTAGTCAAATGAGTGAGGTGGAATTATCCATGCTAAAACTTGAGCAAGATGAGTGCGTAGCAGTCAATTTCATGTTGCAGTTGTATAATCTCCTGGGAGAGTCATCTGAAACTTTAATGAAAACACTCAAGTTGGCATTCGCCTTATCCCCTAAAGTGGTGACACTAGGGGAATATGAGGCCAACTTGAATGGGTGCAGGTTTCAAGCTCGATTCCGCAATGCTCTGCATTATTATTCTGCATTTTTTGATTCCATGGGACCTATCATGACAAGGGATTGCCCTGAGCGCCTCAATGTGGAGAAGCTTTTCTTCGAAGAGAAAATTACAGGGATCATTGCATACGAAGGAGTCGAGAGGAAAATGAGATTAGAAGGAAGAGATCAGTGGCGTGTGCTCATGGAATCGGCTGGATTTAAGTGCTCTAATCTAAGTCACTATGCTATGAGTCAAGCTCGAATTCTTCTCTGGAATTATTGCGACAGATATTCTCTTGTAGAATCCCCTGGTTTCCTCTCTCTGGCGTGGCAAGATCGGTCGCTCCTTACTGTTTCTTCATGGTGTTGTTGCTAGTCTTTAAAATTCTCACTCTCTTGTACAGTAGCACCAATTGATTATTATTAACTTATACATAGAACATTTGCATCTTATTAAAATGTGCTTGCTGTGTGTACATACATAAGCCCTGTGACTGTAAATATTTTGTAAGGATTTTTGTGTCATCATCACCAGCATGTTAATAGTTCGGTAATTTTTCTCCTCAAGTATTCCTTTTTAGTATTGCTTATGCATCCCCTGCAAAAACATCTGGTTGGGCAAAGCGGTGTTGGCTGTCAGCATACAGGGAGTAGACTGTTGATACCTGCCATTGCCAGGGGTGCATGATTTTATTTGTAACCCTGGATTAAATTCAAGGGTGTCAAAAAAGGGATTGAGGGAGCCTCTCACCTTTTTATTCTTCCATACTCTTCTGAGTACAACCCTTTTTCAATTCTCTTAAATCATATACATGCAGAACAATTTTGAGGAAACTTGGGAACTGAAAAATAGATGTCAAAAGAAGCGACTTTCTTAAACAAGTGCCTCGATTCTCTGGTATATTCAGTTTCCTCGTGTTGGGAATAATTACTAATCTGATATTTTCCTTTTTCTTTCTGTATTTGCAACCAGCATTTTTTTGCTTTGATAGAGTGATCGGTATATATCTAGTATTCCTGATCATGTTTCAAAAATACTGATTTCAGGACAACTATTCCTAAAGGGCAAACTTTCATTATCAAGCAGCACATATTGTGTTGTCAAGTCTCCTCGATTATAAACCCTAGATAACTCTTATGGCCTTAATAGGTCAAATGGTTCCAAGTCTGTTTGTAACAAGCTTAGTATTGAAGTAAATCTAAAATGTAACAACTCTGATTTGTATTTGCTGCGTTGCTATTTACTTAGATACAGAGCAACAAGTAAATGACCTATGGAAAACACTGCATGCAAACTGGCCTAGTTACAAAATGAAATCATCCCATATGGTTTTAAATCAATAATAACTAGGAGAATGTATAATAATTGTTGTCGAAGCTTTTTCTAGGATGACATACAGCAACTATGGTATTTACCAATGTGATGGCGGATGGATATCAGTGATAATGTTTAGCAAACAAGACAAAAACTACCGACCATATCTGGAGTGAACTTCTTACTTCGACCAGCTAAGAACATTTTTGCAAGACTAGGCAAATTAGTACTCATATTTGAGTTAAACCTGTTACATCTGAGCTAATCTATTAGTAGCCTGTTGCTGGGTGGAGAGAATATTTCGGATCTGGATATGGTTCTTAGAGTGGAAGAGGAGAATGATCAAGTTCTGGGGTCTGAGAGGGAGAGAGGATGGCCAAAATTCCCGTTAATGTGATACCTGGATTGCACACCATTCAAGCCATTTTCTCTACTCAAATCAGGAAAAACAACCTAGTTAGAAGGGTATGCTCTATATGGTAGCCTTTTGGTCACTGTCAAATGAGACACCAATTTGTGTGTGGGACTACCTTTGTAGGGAGGACCATTCTGTGGGCTTTGAGTCATGCATCTTAGAAGAGTACATTTGTAGGGTATGCTCTATATAGTAGCCTTTTGGTCACTGTCAAATGAGGCACCAATTTTGTGTGTAGAAGGACTACCTTTGTAGGGAGGACCATTCTGTGGGCTTTGATTCATGCATCCTAGAAGAGTACATTTGTCTCCACCATTGATCCATATCAGGCTATACTTTTATCACTGAGTGATTAAATTGATGAAGCTGAAATATCTAGCTGCCTAAACAGAGATATAGACAATGTTAGCTCTAGAATATATTGAGACAACCCTTCACAAAGAGATGATATCAAAAGACCCTTCACACAGAGATGATGTCAAAACCTATTGGTTTGGCCATTTTTAGTGGACAAAATAAGGGCAACATTTTGCTGTCTCTCATATGTTTTTGCTTTTGATGGTATACTTGAGAACTTGCTCCAACTATGATTAAGTTGAGAACACTTTTTGTAGATCCGAACAAACCATTATGTTGGGTTGTCCATATGATCATGTTTGTCTTTGATGCAATAATGAAACTAAGACATTTTTTACTGCCTTACTCTTCTTCAACCAATATTTTTGGCTTGGGAAAGCAGATATAAACTCACATTGCATCTGAATTTGAACGTCAACTATTAGGATGAGCAAGAAGATAGACAAAAGGGAAGTGATATAAATAAATCGTAAATGCGGAAAATGTACAAATAAAAATCGGTTCTGGATCCCCACCAGGTATGTTTTTCCATTTCTTTTTTCCGCCATGAAGAGCGCCAAATTATTTGGCAGGATGCAGATGTTGTCTTACTTATCATAAGGGATAAAAGTGTTTGCACTTTTACCGTTTGTTTTATACCTATTTTTGGTCTTGTCATAAATGCAATATTTCAATGTTAAATTTATCTTTTTTTGAGTGTAAGTTGAGAGAATCTTCTCAAATTCTAGAGGACCAAATTTACATTTACTCAACTTTTTTTTCACTCAGCTATATTAAAGATATGAATTTGTCCCATGGATAGGACTGCACTTATTCTGTAGTCTTCCGAGTTCAAAATTATTTTCTTAGCATTTTTTTAGCTTACCTTTTTTAAAAATAAATCCATTTTTGGCACCTTGTGCATCAAACTCAGACCAAAGTATTAGAGTTTGCATCAACACCTCACTAGTGGATAAAACATGATACTACCATTTGATTTATCATCTAGGCAGTTTACATATTTGCTTAGCACATCCTCCAACTTTGTTCATCAACAATGGGGGTTGACTAGTTATCAAAGAAGTTCTAGGTCTTCCCTTTACACATCAACAATGTCCACAAGGTGCTTCTCAACACCATCCAATTCAAACATATACATTCTTGGAAGCACATAAACATTGCCCTTTTGAAAATAAAACCATTCTTTGTTAGCATGTGCATCAAAAAACATTTTGAATTGAGCACTTAAAACTTGTATTTATGGACAACCCTAGGCCATTGATGATTAGTGGATCTCAATGTTACAAAATTGTACCAGAGTATTGAGTTTGCATCAACACCTCACTAGTGGACAATACATGATTCTACACTTTGATTTTTTGTTTAGGCACTTTACGTATTTGCTTAGCACATCCTCCAACTTTGTTCATCAACAATGGGGCTGACTAGTTGCCAAAGAAGCTCTAAGTCTGCCTTTTACACATCAACAGTTTCCACAAGGTGCTTCTCAACACCATCCAATTCAAACAGATACATTCTTGTAGAGTAGTAGGGCAAAAGATTGATGCATCAAAGAAAAGTTTTCCAACACCAAATTTCGATTGTTGCCTTGTCCATTAGCAAAGAAGTGTTGAACATGATTGTGATAGAAAAATAGTTGGTTCAATATCAAATTCAACATATTGATTATCTCCTACATTTATAGCAAATCATTCATCATCACCTACCTTGAATAGACAAAGCAAAGCTAAGTTATTCTAACCCTCTCAATTTCATTTACATTAGTAGTTCTAGATCATTTATTTCGATTTGATTAGATTTATTATTTTATATTGATTTATTCAACCTAGATGCCTATACCAAATAGTTTATTTCCCTAAATATTGGCAAAGACAGACATTTTGAACCTATCCAATGCTTTGTCTTAGGGTTCAACCTTTTCTTAAAATTTCCTATCCATTTTTTTCTCATTTGGTCCATATTTTTATCAAAGTTGAAATTTGTTTGATTTACTTTGATCAACCATATTTTATGCGTTGTGTTCTAAAGCATCTTCTAAGATCTCACCTTCCTATTAGGCATAGCCCTAGACTCAACCCATCTCTCCATATGGATCATTTTTAGGCTCCTCTTGTTGAAAATTTGTACACATATTTGCACCTTAATAAGGAAGAGGTTTGTAATCCTCGTGTACCTTGCACATGGAGATAAAATGAGTAATGAAATGGATAGCAAATTATAACTTAAAGATATTAGTAATATTGAGGATGGCTCTAATCCTTTGACACTATTCAATGAACTCCACAATATGCCTATGACCAAAATATATGGGATGCATGTGCTTAAGGGTATTAGTCAAATAGTTAGTCGATTTGAGGCTCTTAATGATGCTCACATATGTTCTCACTCTCATCTTTCCTCCACTATTCTCCCTTCCTAACCTCAATCACCCACTTTTCCCATCCATTTTCTTACCTCATCCATTCCTATAGAACTTCCCATCCTACATCAACCTAAATCATCTCATACCCCTCCCACTCCTACCTCCATTATACCCAATTCTCATGTCCATTATATCCCCATCTTCTCATCATGATCTCTTTCCCAACTTCCTACCATGATCCCTACCTCTATCATTACTCCTACTTCCCATGCTTATTATGTTTGTATCATTCATTTACATCCTCTTATTGAACTCCTATTATAATTACTTCCTCCACCATTCCTTCCCAAGCCACAAAAGCCCATCATATTCCTACTCACTCCATGAATTGCCAACCTTTCTTTCAATACATTGTGAAAGAACTTAGTGAAGTTAAAAACAAGCTCAATACACTCTTTAATCTCTAACAATGATTTGGCTCATAAACTAACTCAATCCTTTATCCTATGATATTTTGACACGTCCTTTTTGATGCACTTTCTAGCATCAAGGTTTGAATTGTATAATGGTAAGGGTGACCCAATGACCCACAATAGATCTTTGAATGCCACTTGTTTGTATTTCATGTATAATGATTTCTTGTTTACAAAATTATTTTTGCATACATAAAAAGAATATGCACTCAAATGGTTTTTTTCATTGTTGCATTGTTCTATCCATTCATTTGATGAGTTAACCAACTATTGTATCCAACACTTAAGTGAACATTGGTTTAAAGGCCATGTTCTCAAATTTAGTTCAAAGTAAGCAAGGAAGTAATGAAAGTGTTAATGATTATGTTCTAAGATTTCAATCATTGCTTGCTAATGCGTATGATCAACTACTAGATGATGAGTTACAATGTGTGTTCATTGATAGCTTACTCCTTGCAATTAAAGATATTTTTATCTTCAATTATTATGCTACATTTTCCTATTTGTGTGCTAATATTAGGGATTATGAGCTAAAGTTAGAAGATGCTAATATTTAAAGGCTTGTCTAGTTCTCCTTCATCTTCTTCATCCTATATTTCAAAACTTCATTAAAAAATATGTTAAAAAAGAGTAGTGATGGCACATTTTCACAAGAAAGATTCCAATTCAAATGTTAATCATGTTAATGATGGTTAAGAGACTTCAAATATTATTACCATCAAACCTCAAGTACCAAGAAAGTTTACAAGGCTTCAAGATCCCCTAGATGATATATTGAAAATGCTTTTGGGGGTAAATATGATTACAATACCATCAATCCAACCAGTGGATACTTCAAATCATGTTGTCTACGAGTAAACCCACAATAGTGAGTCCCAAACTTGGGATACAAGATTTTTCAATTTAGATGGGGATGAAAAGTAAGAAACACCTTCATTTGAAGACATTCTTTGAACAAAGGCACCTCTATTCAAAGGTTATGCAAAAAACATGTTCAAACGAAGAATGCCTTCATTTGAAGGCATTGTTTCATTGATTCAAAAACAATAAAGTAATACCTTCAAATGAAGGAAATCTTTGAATGAAGATATTATTTTATTGTTTATTGTTAAAAATAGTATATTGTAGTGAAACAATGTTTTTTGCTTGTCATTTTGATATGAATTTTTATTATATTTCAAATGGCAGAAAAGTCTTCAAATGAAGGCATCTATGAATAAAGGTACCTTTGTTTGAAGATGCCTTTGTTCAAAAGGCCTTCAAACAAAGGTCTTTGGTTGACCTCTCACACTATATGTCTCAAAATTTCCTCAACATTTCCAATTTTAAACCTCTGGTTGGACCTTCAAATCGAATCAACTTGACAAGATAATTTGGCCTATAAATAAAAGTCCATGGATGGCCTCTCACACTATATGTTTCAAAACTTTTTAGATTAAAACCTTTGGGTGGACCTTCAAATAGAATCAACTTGACAAGATAATTTGTAGGATCACAACACTCAAAATAAGTTTTCCTATGAGTATAATTTTGAATAAATTTAATATGCTTATTATATTTATTTTTTGTTCTAGTGAACAGGTTTTTCAATGATCATCAAAGTCTCCATTCCAAACCCATGGAGAAATAGTAAAATAGATTATTATTATTTTGAAAAATATCTATGCATTAGGTATTGATGTTCTTGTTTCAACAAAAATAATAATTTGGATATATATAGAATTTATGATGTATTGTATAAACTTATATCTAAATTATAACTAATCTCACTTCAAAAATTAACAAATAAAATATGCAACAAAAAAATATGAAAAAAATATTTGTGCACAAGATATTGGTGCTACGAATCCATGTTTAAAAATTTATAATTTTATCTTTTCTATAAAAAAAAGTTATGATTGGTATAAATGTCACTTTTTAAAAATAATGCTAATTATAAAAAATATGTTATCAAAATTTACGTAAAAAATCACAAATTATTTTTAATTTTTTAAAAATGCATTTAAAATCGATACAAAATATCAAAAGTGACTAGTTCACATCATCTTCAAATTCTAAACGGTTCAGTTGCTATAGGTGTCAAAAAGTAGAAATTTGGTTTAAAATGTTGATTTCAATGTCCCACTTTGGCAAAAAAGTGGGACACACTATTGTGAAATTACCCCTAAAGGTTTTGATTCAAAAACATTTTGTGCTAAATGGTCATGCCACACAACAATATTTGATTTTAAGCACATAATACAACATTTCATTGATATTAATTTGATGCATGTCAAGGGAATAATTGATGGGGGAAACTATTTGTTTGCCCCTCCTAACCAAAATCTTCAAATTTACACAACTCAATCTCCACAATGACCAATCTAATCATCTTGACACTATTATAGAGGATGAAATAATAAATGGCGGTGATATACTATTAGAATCTTATGAGAATTTTGTTGGCATTGTTGATGAAAATCTAAGGCTTCTTCTTTATCCATTTCACTTTCTCACAATGAAATTCCTAATAATGGATATAATGGGTTTCTATATATTATAGATAATATATTGGATAATCCCACTCAAAGAATTATAGTTGGCCATGGTTCTCACTTCATTATTTGCATACAAGAGATTTTGTATAGTAATTGTCTAAAAAAAAGTCATATGCACATTCAAGGGAATCACTTCAAAGTGTTCCAATAATATCATGCAAGATACGATTAGTTGCACCATCTTAAACTTGCAAGTGGAACAAAGAAAAGAACAAGCCCTTTTTTCACGTTATTCCAACTTTTTAAAGATTTAGTCTTGTTCTTGGTAGACCATGGATAGAGCAATTTCTAGTCGCCCCTTTTATTCTACATCAATATGTGAAATTTATTCATTTGGAGTTGTTAAATTATGAAGAGATATGTATCGACCTCTTTTGGAGTGCACTTATTTCATAGAGATATATTTAATCTTACTTTGAAAGGCCCTCCTTAAAAAACATATTAAATGGTACATTTCATATGAAATTAACAAGGTACATAAATTACAACACAAAAAAACATATTAAATGGTATTTCAAAATAAATTATGGTAAAATATGAACTAATATGGATCTTCCTCAATCTCTCTAACTAGTTAAGTTAAGAAAATATCAAGAATGCATCTCTAAAGCTGTTGTAACGTCAAAATTTGTATAATTTTAAGCTAAGTTTGACAATGTTCAGGACAAAAATATAATTTTATGTGACAATTTCTTTAGCTAGGAGGATAAATATTTGTTGATGATTAAGCCTTGGCATCCAAATTTTAACCCTGCTTATGAAACTTTCAACAAGATCCTGATTTGGGTTCGGCTGCCTAATTTTCCCCTCCACCTTTGGACTAACCCTCTTCTAGAGGAAGTGGGGGAAGCCCTTGGTGATTTTTTGCTGGTGGATGATGAATCATCTAACATTTTTCATTTCACCTTTACCCGCATATTGGTTGAAATAGATGTCTCAAAATGGCTGCCTGCTGAGGTTTTACTTAAATCTTCTAAGGGTTCTTAGGTCCAACCTTTGGATTATGAAGGGATTCCCTTCCGGTGTAGAAGATGTTTTAAAACAGGTCATGCTGCTGCAAAATGCAGATTTGAGAAAAAAGAAATGAAGGCTACATGGTGGAAAGGAGCTTCTCAACGACATTATACGGTTGAGAAGAAATTTGAACAACAGAGGAGTTTTTCTGAGGTGGTTGCTTCAGACTCGCAGGGTCTTGGGGCATCTCCTCCGGATGTCTCAAATGGTGGAGTTGTTGAGGCTTCCCTTATTGAGCGAGAGATTAGGTCTCAAGCTATCATCTCTGGTGATAGTGCTACGACAACCATTGGGTCTTAAGTTGTCATTTCCGATGATAGTGCTACGGTGACCACTCTTGGTGGCTTTACAGTTGAGTCCATGTTTGAACGAAGGAATAGTGATGAAATCTCTGAAATAGTGGCTGCAGGCATTCATCTTCAAGAAAATCGTGGGTTTGCCTTGCATGATATGGCAGCGCAAGTGGAAGAAGGTTGGATTACTGTTAAAGGCAAGAAAGTAAATTCCTCGAGGCCTTCTTTTGACATGACTCTCTGTTCCCACAAGAGTAGTTCTAAATGTAAAATATTGACGGGTCTTGTTTGGGGGATGGTTTTTGGTTGGTTGTAGGTTGTTCTTCTTGCAACTTTGTCTTTTGGTTGTAAAGGGTGTTGGGTCCCTTCAAAACCTGTTTTTACCTGAATCAAAAACATCAAAATTGTATGCCCTTGTAATTTGACATTATATTTGTTGGAATATGTTGTCATTAATGTCAAAAGGGGATCAAAGGAGAAGTGTGTTGATCCTGTGTAGAAGCATATAATGTTGTCATTGATGTCAAAAGTGCAAATTATGCAAGGGAGATTGTTGGCATGATGATAGAGGATGGATGGAGAGCAGTGGATCTGATGGAAAATTTGGTGGCAGATTCGTGATGGGATTTTTGAGAGAATTCCAGTGATGTGCTATGTAGGTCTAGAAAGTGAAGGATGCATCCAAGAGTGCATTATTTTTGCTCTTATGTGATTCTAGGGTTTACAGATAAACCCTAATGCATTTGCAGTCATGGCTGCCAATATGTTATTCTATTTCAGCGTTGATTGTCAACTGCAGGTAACTGGTCACATAAGCTATCACTTATGTTGTTCAAGTCATGAGGTTGACCGACCCCTCTACCTAGCGCTCAAGGTTACTCATATCTAGAGGGTTAGGGAGATAATTCAATTTCAGTGGGACTCACCCAGGAGTCTCTCTGATAGTCTGATGATCATTTCATTGAAGTGACACCAGTGTATCGGTAGGAGCCTAGGAGAAGTCTCTTCGATGGAGCGATAAGGAGTGTGGAAATTTTATCAGCGAGACTGGACAACGTCAACGAGACCTTTGGCTATGTCTCTCTGATCTAGCGATGAGAAGATAACACTCCGTGTGGGACCCAACTGGGGTATGAGATGACAGATGATGACAAAGTAGATGCATGGCATGACAAGATTGGGCGAATGGTAATCCACATCCTTGTTGTGGATTATGATGCAGTGACATGGTGATGAGGTGGACAGGTGACATCATTAATGGCCTTCATCGATGTGACTAATGGTCGTCGACAAGACCTGTTTGAATGTCTCTTTGATAGTCTGATATGTGCTTGATCAGAGAGAGATATGCAAATCAGAGGGAGTTTCATGATTGTCTCTTCGACAATCCGATGACCTTCCCATCGGTGAGATAGAGTGGTGTCACCAGGACCTTGAAGAAGGTCTCTTCGATAGGGTGATGAGAGTATGATGCTGACTACAGGACCTAGTAAGGTTGACATGCATTGATGGTACAGTCAGAGGGCAAATTTCAGGATGACACGTGGCATGATGAAACTAGATAAATAGTATTCCACATCCTTGTTGTGGATTATGGAGCTATGACATGGCGATGAGACCTGATAAGGTGAAGTCAACGAAGTTGGTGGATAGTGACGATTGGTGACATCAGAAGGTGTATACGTGGCATTAGCCTACATACCCTGCAAAGATTTTAGTGGGGCCTAATCAAGACCTACAGGGTCGGTGGGGAACGGTGTAGATTATCCCTTGTTGATTGAATGGTGCTCGTTGAAGAGTTCGATGGGACTAGATGGTGGAAGATGACGTATGCATAGTGATCAACAGTTGCAATCAAGAAGATCCAACAGTGCTTGTCAATTCCGCTGAGCTTTTGGAGGATCTCGGCTAAGTCTCATAGGGTCAGTGGAGAGTGGTGGAGATTAACCCACGATGGATGGATATTGACCGTTGATGAAGATGGTGGGACCTAGCAAAGAAAGAAGAATATGCTGATGATGGAGTGTTGTGATGTGTGCCGATAGGTGGTGAAGAATGATTGCTTGATATGTTAATTCACATCATTTTTGTGAATTAGGTGGCGATGACGTGGATGACAAATAGCAGTAGCCCGCTAACCCTGCAAGGTTTGTGTGGGCCCGTTTTCAAGCTCATGAGATGAGTGTATCTTGGAAGCGTGTCTTGGTGGACCCCGCATATGGAAAATGGTATATGAATGTGATCAACGGTGGATATAAAAAGGTAGAAGATCCATTGGTCAAGGTTGAAGGATTTGAAGAAGGTTGATCTGATGGTCATCATGATTTAAGGTTATTGTGATGCATTATGTGATTGAGATGGTTATGTGATCAACGACGGAGATTTAAACAACCATTTATCTAATGGTTGTGTTTTAAAGTTGTGACAGTGAACAAAAAGCATAGGATCTTGGCGCGAGAGAGAAGATCAATGGGCAGTATTCAAACTTGAAGATCTACAACGACTTGGTCTATGTGAACAGGGGTTACAACTGGTAACCGATACAAAGGAAGGAATTTATTGGTCCAGTTGCACTTGCAACCAAACCAATTTAATGAAGATCTTATCTTCAAGACGATGGAATAGATTGCAGAAGTGATTGAGATCAAAATCAGATCGAAGGATCAAAAGAGAAAATTAAATGCATAATCAAACTTTAGGGTTTGACAAAGAGAATAAAGGAAAATTCTCTGTATTAGAAATAAATGTTGTGTGGCTTAATGCAGAGGTATCTTGCTGGTGAAGATAGCAAGCAAAGGAAACCCTAGTAGATGATTTGAGAAGATCCAAACGATGGTGAGAATCTCAAGGTAGAGATTACAGGTTGGTGGAGAAATAAGACAATCAAATATTGTTGAAGTGAGAGGACTGTAGTAAGTGTGCACGATTAGATAGAACAACTTGCAGTTGTATAGAGTACTTAATAGAGTTACATCTTTTCGAGTATGTTGTAGAGATAGAGTAAGAGAGAGTGTGCATGTACAAAGAGAACAACATGTTATTGGTTGCAGCACTACTAAAGGTTACATCTTGATGAGTATGAACAGAGAGAGAGAGTAGCAAAGTATACAGTGAATGCATTTGATAAATCCTAGACTGTAATACAAAAAATCATCTATGTTCGCATTCAGAAGAGTGCAGATGTGTGAGACATTGCAAAAAGGGAAAGAGGTGTGGTGCAGCAAGATAGAACAATGATTGTTCTATGTGTAGAGGAGAGTGTAGAGTAGGCATGTGTTGTTGAGTGTGCAACTTCAACAACAAAATGAGAGTTGCAATAAGTGCAACAATGTATTGAATGTAATGATGCATAATTAGGTTTTGTAGAACCAAGTCTTATGCATACTTGTGTGTGTTATCATAGAGGTGGTTGAGGGGATTGCAGTCTCCATGAAGTTGTAGCTTCTAAATTAGGGTGGTGTTGCATCCTTGGGGTTGTTTCTCCTAAAAAAAGGTGTTGTTGCATCCTTGAAGTTGTTGCTTCTAAATTAGGTAGTCGATGCTTCCTTGGGTTGTAGCCCTAAAACATTGTAACAAAGATTTCATTAGTGACGATGGATTTGAGCAATAGACTCAAGCAACCTTTGTCACCATGGCTTTTCCCATCTTGAGTTTTCCACGTATATCTGGTGTTATGGGGTTATGTGTGAGTGTGTGTTTATATCTCTATATGTTTAGTCAATTTGCACATTAAGAGATTAATGAATTAGTCTGCATCAAGTTCTTAGAGTTAAAAGAAATAATCTGCATAAAGGTTCTTGAGGGCCAAAGTTTGGTATCTATTGATTCACCCCCCCTCTCAGTAGATCATTGTGTTCCAACAATATTTTGTTTTCACTTTGGTGTCAATTCCCTTACTGTTTCCTTAGGTTTATTTTAGTTCCTACATTAGTCTTTCTCCTTTTCAAGGTGTTCAAGTTTTTTTTCCTATGGTTTCTTTTTCGTTAATTTTTAAATCATTTTTCCATTAGCCTTGTGATTTTCTAGTACCTCATCATTTTTTAGCCAAAATTATTTAGACATTAGCATAATGTGTGGATGTCCACATGATGCACTAGTTTCCTATGATAGCCTTTTTTGTGGCTATTTCAAATCATTTTCCCTTTTATAATTGACCCAAGTTAGTGGAATATGCACAAGAAAAATCTAAATGGATTGTCAACCTCTTCATCTTTCCTCCTCTCATTTTTTAATCAATCTTTTAATTTTGAATAATATTTGGGATTTCTATTGCATCTCTCTTGCACTCTCAATATTTACCAATTCTCTTTACAACTCTCTATAGCTAACCAATATTCTCCTTCAAGCTTGTTGATGTGTTTTTTATGCACATATCAACACAGGTAGTGCATAGGTGCACTACCTCTCTTGAAAGACAATCTTCCACAATCATATTGCATAACACTATCCCAAGGTCTCTAATGTCAAGTCTTGACAGTGCTTGGAATACCTCAGTTGTTACATGTGTTTTGCTTGAATCACAAGGCAGTCTTACGGGTGAGTCACAAAGTGGGGAAGTTGGATCTACAAATGGAGTTCTTAAGATGAGAGAGTTGCTATGCGTTTGCTGTAGGTTCAAACAATAGTCTTGAACTCCATTTCATCATTGGATTTGGCTTTACAATGTGCAATGAACCTTGCCTATGGTTACTTATTAAAAAAAAAGGAAAAAGGGCAGGGAAGAGAGGAAGTTCCTAGACTTGAAACTACGAATGAACAGTGTTCATGGAGGCTGCTACAGTAGACAAACTCCCTAAATTGGGTTTTGCTTGGCCAAGAGGAACCTACAGTTACACAAAACCAGTGCAATCTTCTAAGGACTGCATATTTTCAGATTCCACACACACATCATGCACATGTAATTGAACTAAGTTGCAATAATGAAGTTAAGAAGCCTAGGCTAACTTTACACAACAGTTTGTCATCAATAAGTGCTAAAAGTATGGGTTGAAAGTTCATCAAATACCATAACATCAATTTCCATTATCACTTCCATTCAAGAATCTACAACTAAAACTACTATGGAAGGTAGAACCATGCATGCAAGATGAGAAAACTCAAAGAGAACATCCATAAAATCATGCAATGTTGTCTTCTATTGCTGCAAATGCTTTTTACAACAGCTCTCCAACCCCTTTTAAATGAGGGGAAGACCCCTATCTATAGTTTTCCAAAGCCCAAATGAATGGCTAGGATCAATTTCCAATGAATGGCCCAAATTTGTTTACAATAGGGTTTCACCTACCCCTCAATATTCAACAATTTAAATTACATGTTTGTCTTTTCCTTGTTTTGTCATCTAGTGCTCAAGTGCTGTAGCAGTTTTGTCCTCTTGTTGATTTCCCTTCTCACTGTAGTTGAAATTGTTTGAAGGCTTCTCTTTGCTTGATGCATTTGCATCATTGTCGATTGGATCAGACAAAACTCATTTACAGCCTTGCATCATTGTTAAATGAATCAGATGATCTGATGAGACAACTCCTGACGGATCATGATCGTTTGTTTGGAGGGAGGAAACAGTCGCTCCCTCCCACCACCTTCAAGGCCACCCTTTGTAGATTTGTCACTAACTCCCTTGATATAAGCCTGCTTCTAATGCTAGCTCTGTTGATGGGTGCTATGGGGAAAGGTGGACATAAAATGAATGGTGATAGGAGCTATGCACTTTTCCTTGTTCAACTTTCTCAATGGGTCTCCCCGACGGACCCGCAATAGGCTTCTTGAATCCTGCATACATGAAGTGCAGTAAGTGATTTCATACACAAATCAAGGCAAATTTTAGTCAAACCTTGCAAACTCCATGTTAGATCCATCCATGCATCATCAAAAGATCATAATATTCATCATTGGAGCTCATTTGGACCATAAACATTAATGTGTGTCCAAGGGGGGCGGGCACCAAGGTGGGTGACAAACAGAAGGCAGAGGGAAGGCAGACAATGAATGGGGGACAACATTCCCCAAGGTCGGGCCCAGAAGTGTCGACGGATGTCGAGCAATGGACGGAAGGTGGAAGGAAGGTAGACATCAAACAGGGGACAACAATCCCCAAGGGAAGTTTCTAGACCCAACAAAACTTAGCAAAACCAAGATTTTCAATTATAGTGCATGGGAAAAGGGGAATAAAGAGTGCCAAGACATACTTCCTCAAGATTGGACTCATTTGAAAAAATCGGAAGCTTGGAAGGGGAAAGCTAGAGGGTCATTGCCCTTTGAAATGGCAATGAGCACACGACGGCCCAAAAGGAAAGTCCCGGACGACGACGAAGGGATGGAGTTCCAGAAACAACCACAGAGGGGTGGAGTTCCAGAAATGGCCACGGAGGGACCAAGTTCCGAAGCTAGAATGTCGGGGGTGAACGAAAGATCAAAATGGCCAAGGAGGGACAGAGTCCTGGAAATAGCCACAGAGGGGCCAGGTCCCGGAAGGTGGAATGCCAGGGACCGACGAAAGGTCAAAACAACCAAGGAGGGATGGAGTCCCAGAAACAGCAGGCGGAATGTTGGGGGCCGACTGAAGGTCAAAATGGCCAAGGAGGGACGGAGTCCCGAAAACGACCACAGAGGGGCCGGGTCTTGGAAGGCAGAACGTTGAGGGCCGACGGAAGGTCAAAACGACCGAGGAGGGACGAAGTCCTGGAAATGGCCATGGAGGGGCTGGGTCTTGGAAGGTGGAACGTCGGGGGCCGACGGAAGGTCAAAACGTCAGGCGGAACACTGGGGGCCAACTGAAAGTCAAAATGGCCAAGGAGGGACAGAGTCCTGAAAACGGCCACAAAGGGGCCGGGTCTCGGAAGGAAAAACGCTGAGGGCCGATGGAAGGTCAAAAAGGCCATTTCCGGGACTTTGTCTTAGAAACGGCCATGGAGGGGCCAGGTTCCGGAAGGTGGAACACTGGGGGCCGACGTAAGGTCAAAACGACCAAGGAGGGATGGAGTCCTAGAAATGGCCACGGAGGGGCCAGGTCCTGGAAGGCAGAACGTCATGGGCCGACAGAAGGTCAAAACGGCCAAGGAGGGACTGAGTCCCAGAAATGACCACGAAGGGGTCGGGTCCCAAAAGGAAATTTTTGCAACTTTCCAAAACTTAACGAAACCTTGGAAGTTCACTTAGGCACCACAAAAACATCCCAAATCCACAGGAAACTTGTCCCCAAAGTCAAAAATGAAGGAAAAAGCAAATCTAGTGAGCAGGGAAATTCCGACCAAGGAAATTCGGTAGGGCGAACCCAGAGGACCCAAAGGACTTATAAAATTTTGTGGGGTGAAACATGGTCAAATTGAAATGATACTATGAGGCTCGCTGACCATTTTAGACGCCAAAATTGGGGGCACACAAAATGAGGCAATGACACAAAATGATCTGGCAAGGCAACAGGAAGAGAGGGTCCCCATTTCGAATAGGGCATGTGTGCAAAACATGCACAACAAAGCTCTCTTACTCTCTTTGGCCTCCTCAAACCTTTGTAGGTGATATTATTTTTTCCATTATTATTGTAACATTTCTTTCTTCTTGTGTCCTTGAGTACCTTGGGATATTCACATCCCCTTCCTTTCAATTTAGCTTGCACAATTGCACATTCATAGCTTTGACCATTCCCTAACACAATTGGGATATGAGAACTCTCACATTATTTTTTTGTCTATCTATCTTGGCTATTGTAGAAATACCAAAATAGGGGTTTTACCTAAAGAAAAACCCTCAAACAACCCAAACCATTTTTCTTTACTCTTGTCTTTTTAGATATCTTGAGAGCACTTGACCACATAGAGGTTTGCAAGTGATTTCTTGTTTGTAAGTTCTTGTGTATTTTTCATTTAAATCATGTAAATAAATTTTTGTTTAGTTTATTTCTCAATATTTTCATTGTCTAGTATTTTCTAGAGCATTTCTTCTAATTTTCAGACTAGGTGAACAATTGAGCTAGATTTATACATTTTCTAGAAGTTTCTCGATATTCTCATTGAACAAATGTATGTGCAATGTGCTAGCATCTTGGAGTGTGAGATTCTCCATTTGGTCGCACCAAGTTCCTTTCATCCCCTTTTTTTGATTTTATGGTAAAAAAATGTTAATTATTATTTCATTTTTTAGAAATCAATAATTTCTTATTTCCTCCTATGCTTTATTTATTTCAAAATCTTTCATTTCAAAGCATTTTGAGGAATTGTAGATTTGATTTGTTCAATAGTAGAAAACTAGTCTTAATTCTAATGTGGAAGTAGGGATTTTTTTAGTTATACACTTTAGCTAAGTCACCACTTTTCCTCTTTTACCTTTTGGTGAACCCACTACTCTTACACTTAAAAATATTCTTTAAAAGAAAAAATATATTTTGAAAATAAAATAAAATAAAGGTGTTACCTCAAACCTCATTCAATAATCCTAAAGGAGAAATATGTCAGCATTCAACTAACTTCGTCATAACTTCCTTTCCCTTCCTCCTATTTTTTCTAAATAATCTTCTTATCTTCTTTTTTTACATCACTTTCTAGCTTTACTCAAAAAGTTCAAGATGTTCCATTCTATGAATGATGGTGACTTAGCTCTTTCTATGTCCCTCTATACCTTTGATCCCTCTCTTGAAATTTCTCTTATTTCTAAGGATATTTTGGTGTAAGAGGATGAGATCATTAATAATTTTCTTAACATTAGTTTACTTGATCTTCATCCCGGTGCTCTCCTTGCTAGAGATGAAATGTTAGTGGATAAAAGTTATCACCTCACATTAGATCCTCATGGATAGATGTTGATAATACTTTCCCCATTTCTTTGCCTACCTCTAATGTCCTTCAAGAATAATAGTGTAGTCAATTATATCATTATTAGCCAATTTATCCCACCCATTAAATGGACAGTGGATAATTTGATTAATGCTTAAAATATTTCTTATATTTCTAAAATCATTATGCATGTAGCTTGTGATTCACCCCTACCTCATCTTGTGCTAACTATTTGAGGTATTCCTAATAGTCCTCAACCTTCTACTTTTCTCTCTAATTTTCTTTAATATATGAAGCAAATGTGCCTATAGATACTAGTTACCATATAGTAGCCCACACATATAACACTTGGTGAAACAAATAGGTTACTTTTTTCCCTATTTCCTTTCCTCCAAATATTTTTCTTCCACCACCTCCTTGTCCTTCTATTGAGTTTTCTAAAGAGTATGATCTTATTAAACAACTCTAGGATACACAATCTAAGATCTCTCTTTGGGACTCGATACAAGTTTCACCTTCTCATCATAGTACCCTTTAGTAGGCCTTGCAAAAGATACCCATGGATGTGGCTACTATTTTAAAGTGCATTCATTCAAATTTGACTATCATCACTTTTCATTTGTTTGAACTCCATTTTTCCAAAGTTCAAAAGAAAAATTATGCACTTGTGGTTATCGTTTCTATAAATTCAACTAGGATTAAGTGAGCCCTTATTGATGTTGGATATAGTCTTAGCGTCTATAGTCTAAACCTCCTTAATTGTATTAAAATTGATGCATATTCTATTTATTGTAAAAATCTATCCATCAAAATTTTTGATAATGTGGTTGGATCGACTTTGGGCACTATTGTATTTCTCGTTATGTTAGGCCTTGTTATATTACCTATTGAGGAACACATGCCATTCCCGAGGAGTCTTTCATATACTCTTCTTCTTGGTAAATCATTGATTCATGCCATGGGCTCAATTCCATCTATTCTTTATCAATCCATAAAATTTATTTGAAACAACAAAGTACATATAATCAAAGATGGTCCTAATCCATTTCAATACTATCAATAGGCTGAATCAAGTCACATGAAGAGTACTATGTATTCTTTTCATGATTTTGTACTGCTTCTACACCAAATTCATAAATTCCGTCATTACCTTTGTTGATGATGGACCTTCTTTTTCTAATGCATGTGTTGATGATAAATAGGTCTCCTCATGCTTCACCCCCAAGGGCCTAGTGAGTATAAGGTTGATCCTTCTCACTTTGACATTCCTCCATTCACCAAGGATTTAAATTTTCATGATAGAATTGATCCTATTTTTTATGAGTTCTACTACCACTTTTTCTCTAACATGTGGATATACATCTCATTTTGACAAGGCTAGTAATGTTGAACCTTCTCCTCTTTTCTATTTGGAGACATTTTATTGGCCTAGATTCAACATTTTTCTAAACATGGATACACAAATATAGTCTTGGACATATAGAACAAGGAGTCAAGGTCCTTGTGAAATTGACACCACTCTTCTCTACAATGGTTTAGGCTACTAGCCTTCTCCTCTATCTACATGTCCTTCTCCATTGTATGATATTTGTATGATTTATTCTTTTCAAAAATTGCATCTTTCTCCACAAGAGAAAGGGTTGCTTCCTACAGTCCTACTCCTCCATCTCCTCTATCTAAAAAGGGGCATATATTGTTGAGGCTTCACAAAGCCCACTTGATTAATCTTCCTCCTACATGCAAGAAATATCCTAACCAAATTCAAACAATGTTTCCTTTCTACATGCATACCATTGAGTGCTTGGCCATTCCATCAATGAATGTCAAGCCTTACAAAATAAATACTTGACATATGTGTCGTCACTCTTCCTCTTGTTGTACCTAACTCTTGTTTAAATGGTGCAGTATCATAAATTACATAACCTAAATAAATTTCTCTATATTTTGTTTCCATTCCCATAGTGTTTTTGTAGGCTCATTTCAGCCCTTACATCAACCTTTTTCCTTCTCAAGGTGCTTAGGCCTTCTTTTTCAAGGTTACTTCTTCATGTCACTTTTGTGTTTTCCTTATGGTTTTATGTTCTCCCTTAATTTTTAGTATAAATTGTCTAGACACTAGTGCATAGTGTGGATATCTATATGTCATGCTAGCATCCCACAACAGTTTGTCATTTGAAATATATTTTTGAGTATTTTTCACTTGTCACCTTCCTAGGTTAGTGGAAATGGTTTAGAATGATTCCAAACTATTCGTTGACATCCTTCATTTTCCTCCTCTTTCAATTTTTGAAACTAATATTTCATTTGGAAACCTTTTATTGAATGCACAAGACAACTGAGAGGGTGGGTGAATTAGTTGTAACTTAAAACTTTAAAACCATCACAAACATTTAGATCTACATTAATTCAATTAACTCTTAATCTATTAGAACGATTTATCATGAAAGCGGATAACAAAAATAGAATCAAAGCAACTCCATGCATAATGAAATACCAAATTTACATGGAAAACCAAAGAAGGGAAAAACCATGGCGAGTATTAACTCACAATATAAAGTAATATTAACACCGAATACAATAGGGCTCATACCAAAGGGCTCACTGCCATAATAGAAAAGAAGATAGAGAAGAGTGTTATAATGAGAAATCTATCTCAATGCAACGAAAAAATCCACCACAACATCACCAACACCTTTGCAGCCTTTTTGAAGAATTGTAGACACCTTTTGCTCATTGCATTCAATAATCTAACACATGAAAACTCGCACCGCACTTCACAAATTTTCACCCTACAACTCTGTAATTCACATCACTCACATCATACTCATCTTTCTTATCATCCCTCAACAACTCAACACTTATTTATACCATCTCCAACCTTGAAAATATTCTCCAAGGTCGGATATGTACCTCAACTGTGCAAATTCAAATTAGGTTGGCACCAAAACATTCCCACGGTGGAAATGAATGAAGGCAGACCACAACACATCTTAGCTAGGACCTAAATCCACTCATACATGCCGCACCACACTTCCACAAACACTGAAGTAGCTTCATAATTAGTGTAAACACCCAAGGTAGATCAAACCTATGTTAACACCATTAACACTTAGTATATGCTTCCTCAAATACAAAGATGGCTCGTGGACACCATATAACACTTAAAAAAAATCTAGAATATTCCACAAACACCCTAAAATCCAACAAATTCCTTTGCAACAAATTTCACTTGAAGAATATACACACCCAGAACACTCAAACAAATCTACCATACACTTCAACTCAAGAAACTGACTTCCAAAGCACCAAACCTCAAACAACTTCAGCTGAAGAAAGATACAAACACTATAAGCACACTTCTAGGTCTGCAAGACCTGAAACCATCCTGTGGAGAAATGCGGAGCAAAAAAATTTCTCCCAGACACCTCTACAATACACAATCCACACACTAGTGAACACAATTTCCTCTGTACAATGATCTAGAACACCAAATTCTATATGTAACACCCCTAAACACCTTTGATCAACATATCTAAGCTGCACAAGTAGATCTTCAACATAGAAGAAATGTGGAGCCAAAACAGAACGTTACTTTGTAACACATAACATGCTATTTCTTCTTTTTATTCAAATTTTCTCAAAAGCACTTGGAAACCAAGCACTAGAGACACATTCTCAACATCTTCACTACTTCCTCATCATCACCAAACCAATTGCAACATAGAAACTCAACCATACATCCATAGACAAAAGCTTATCAAAGCAACACTAGAGGTTGACACTAGTAGCTTAATAATGACAACATAATGAAACTAATCAAAGCATCATCAGAGACAACACCAACTGCACATCCTTGCAACAATCTCCCCCTTTTTCATTGATGGAAACACATGATATGAAAAACCATCAACACCACAACAACTCTGATCATCAATATTTTGCTCTATACCAACTCATTTTTCTCCCCCTTACACAACTAACTGATTACTTTCTCTCTCCCTTTGTTCTCTCCTTCGTTGTAGCTTGTCTTTTTCACATGAATCTCTCTCTCCCCCCCTTTGACATCAATGGTAAAGGACACAATATTTTCATCACTCATTCTCCCCCTTTGATATTAATCATATTGTTCACCACTTCTCTACAACTTCCTTTCCTTTACTGCTTTTCATACTCCCCCTTAGGAGCACACACCAAACTACATCAATCATCAACCATTGTATAATGACAACTCTCACTCATCCTAACTGCAACAACCAATAATTCCACTATCTAATCCCCCTGAGAGGTAGCCACCAACATCAGTCTAGACCGAAGAATGAATCTTGAGACCCACTGGACTGATGCATCTTCTTATGCATCTAGTTCAAAGAAGGAGGGGAAATAATCCCCAACTTCTACCGGAGATACTCAAAAGTATCCTTAGGAAGATCCTTAGTAAATATGTCAACAACCTAATCCTTTGTAGGCACATATTCAAGCTTCACTTCATTCTCTACAACCTTTTCTCTCAAAAAGCGATACCAGATTGAGATATGCTTTGTCCTTGAATGCATTACCAAATTCTTTGATATATTTATAGCACTTGTATTATCACAAAAAATAGAAATTGGTTCATCATATATTACTCTAATATCCTTTAGCATTTGCCTCATCCACAACACTTGTATGCAACAAGATGTTGTTGCAATATATTCTACCTCTGCAATAGATAAAGATACTAAATCTTGTTTCTTGCTTAGCCATGACACCAATCTACATCCAAGGAAGAATGCACCACCACTTGTACTTTTCTTTTCATATACACAACCAAGCCAATCTACATTTGTGTAAGCACTTAGATTAAATTCAGTATCCTTTGGATACCACAAGCCATGATCCAAAGTGCCCTTCAAGTATATGAATATCCTCTTCATTGCTACAACATATGATTGTCTAGGATCTTCTTGAAATCTAGCTACAAGACATAATGCATGCATGATATCTAGTCTAGTAGCAGTTAGATATATCAGTCCTCCAATCATTGATCTATACTTTCTCTAATCAGCTTTAGGAGATTCATCATTCTTGCTCAGCTTGCAACTAGTAACCATAGGGGTACATACCGATTTAGAATCTTCCATTCCAAACTTCAAAATTTCCAAGTGACATACTTTGATTGTAAAATGAAAATACTTTTATTTGTTTGATTGATTTGTAGCCCAAGGAAGAAATTCATCTCCCCAAACATAGACATTTCAAACTCTTTATGCATCTCTTTTGCAAATTTCTTACACGTAACTTCATTTCCTCTAAAAATTATGTCATCAACATATGCAACCACAGTCAAGATTTGATCTTTTTCAACTTTGAAGTAAAGATTGCTATCTGTGGTACCTCTATTGAATCCTTGTTGCAACAATCATCTATCTAACCTTGCATACCAAGCTCTGGGAGCTTGCTTCAATACATATAGTTGCTTTTTCAATCTGCAGACCATGTTTGATTTATTTGATAATTGAAATCCTTCTGGTTGTTCTATGTATACTTATTCTTCCAATTCTCCATTCAAGAAAGCAAACTTCACATCCATTTAATAAACTTTGAAATCCTTATGTGCTGCAAAATCTAAAAACATCTTGATAGCTTCCATTCTTGCCACCAGAGAAAATGTCTCCTCAAAGTCTAGTCCCTCTACTTGTGAGTAACCTTTACACACAAGCCTTGCCTTGTTTCTTACCACTTCTCCACTCTCATTCAGTTGTTCCTGAATACCCACTTAGTTCCAATCACATTCTTGTTTTCTAGTCTTGGGACAAGTTGCCAAGTCTAGTTCTTCTCAATCTGCATGAGTTCTTCTTCTGTAGCCTTGATCCAATACTCATCCTTATATTCTTCAATCACTTTTTTGGGTTCAACTTTAGAGAATAAACATAGATTTACCTATTCTTCAACAACTTTCCTTCTTGTTAGTACACCTTTACTCTTTTCACCGATGGTCTATTCTTCAGAATGATTCCTTTGCACATACTTAGGAGTTTTAGGAAACTTTTCCAGAGTTTCTTCCTCTTCAATCTACACTTCCTCTTCCTTAGTTTTTTCTTCTTCTCTGCAACAAGACTCATCTGATTCATAACCATCTATTACCATTGAATTATTTTGCAGGTCTTCATAAACCTTAACACTTGCACTCTCAATAATATTTATTAGCCTCTTGTTCTAGCACCGATAAGCTTTGCTTCTAGTAGAATATCAAAGGAATATACCTTCATCAGATCTTGCATCAAACTTTCCTAAGTTTTCTTCATCTCTTCTAATATAGAATTTTCTTCCAAACACTCTAAATTATTTGATAGTAGGAATCCTTCCATACCATAGCTCATAAGGAGTCTTTGTGTTGTTTGCTCTTGCTTGCACAGTAGTATGAATTGCTTCTCTCTAGTAAACTTCTAGTAGATTGTCTTCTTTCATCATTGTCCTTGCAACTTCCTAAACAGTCTTATTCTTTCTTTCAACCACTCCATTTTGTTGAGGAGTCCTAGGAGAAGATAAATGCTTCTTTATTCCATGACTCTCACAAAAGATATTGAATTCATTGGAGGTGAACTCTCCACCTCTATTAGACCTCAATCACTTGCTTTTCATATCCATTTCATTCTCAACTATAACTTTGAATGCTTTAAACTTATCTATGGATTCTATTTTTTCTTTTAAGAAAAGTAACCCATGTCATTCTAGAATAATCTTCAATCAATAGCATGAAATACCTATCACCTTGAAGAATTTTTACTCTGGTAGGACCACAAAGATCTGTATGCACCAATTCTAACAATCCGGTAGAAGATTGTTCTTTGAATTTGAAACCTCTTCTTTCTTGCTTTCCTACTTGACATTCCTTGTGGATAGCATTGATATGCTTTGTAATCTTTGATAGATCTCTCACATCTTGAACTGAAATTATTCTCACTAGGCTATCAAAATTAATGTGACACATTCTTCTATGCCATAGCCAACTCTCATTGATCTGATTCATGAAATAATAACCATTAGCACCTTTGAGTTGATAGAAATTTTCATCTATCCTTAAAACAATAATCATAGTTCTAGAGCCTTTTCTGATCTCACACCCATCATCCTAAAACATAAGATCATATCCTTTGCTACACATTCGTCTAACACTCAAGAGGTTATGCCTCAAGCCCTTAACATAAAGAACATCGTCAATGTTATGCTTTCCATCAAAACTAATTGAACCTTTTCCACATATCTTAGTAGATGTATCATCACCAAACCTAACAAGTCCTCCATATTTTTCAAGTTTAACAAACTTACTCTTGTCATTGGTCATATGATTAGAGCATCCACTATCAATTATCTAGTAGTTCTTCTCTTGTTTAGCGTGAAAAGAAAACACCAAGGTGCCTTCAGTATTAGCACTTTCTTTCAAAGCCATTTCCTTCACACATTTCTCAAAGTTAGCAAAATTAGTTTCATCTTTTAAATCCATGAATAGACATTCACCATCCTCACCATCCCCATAATCAAATTCACCATCAGCTATACTTGCATCTTCTCTAACATAATGTTTTCTTAATCATCTTACCTTTGTTCTCTCTATTTTTGTCATTCAAAGTTTTGTTTGGACATCTTGAAGCATAATGACCTATCTTTCCACAACTGAAGCATTTGAAAGGAAACTTACCTCAGTACTTTCCAGTACCCTTTTTCATTCTTCTCACAAGTTAGCTTCCACATCATCAAGATCCCCTTGATTTGATTCCACAATCATCTTTGATTTTCCAACCTTTAAAGTAGTCTCAACTTTTTCACTACTTGTACCAAATTCTCTCATTTCAAAAGTAGTTAAAGAACCATACAACTGATCTTTGGTATACTGATTCAAATTTTGTAATTCCTCAATAGCAAAAAATTTATGACTAATATTTAGGAAGAGTTTTGAGTACCTTTTTCACCACTTCTTCTTTAAATTCTCCACCAAGACCTTTGATCTCGTTGACAACTTCATCCACCTTCTGCAAGTATGTTGTGATGTTTTCATCTTCAGACATTCACAGGGTCTCAAACATGATCTTAAAATTTTGCATCTTAGCTTGCTTGACCTTATCATCTCCTTCATAAATGCTTTCTAACTTTACCCAAATTTCTCTAGTAGTTTTTAGATTCATAACTTTCACTAATTTAGAATTAGCAAGACCACTTAAGAGAGCATACCTTGCTTTACCATTATTTTCATAGGCCTTGATCTCATCATCGGTGCTCAGACCATTTGCAAGAATAGTATATCCTCTCTCAACAGACTTCCAGATTTCAAATCCAAGAGAAACAAGAAAACCTTCCATCCTTGTCTTCCAAAATGCATAATTTGATCCATCAAATAGAGGAACATCTTTCTTGTGTGCCATCCCAGATCTACCTCAAGCGGTTAAGCTTTCTTCTAGGGAACCATGCTCTGATACCAAATTTTGAATGTACAAGACAACTGAGAGTGGGGATGAATTAGTTTTACCTTAAAACTTTAAAACCCTCACAAACATTCAGATCCACATTAATTCAATTAACCCTTAATCTATTAGAATGATTTATCATGAAATCAAATAACATAAATAGAATCAAAGCAAGACCATGCACAATGAAACACTAGATTTACATGGAAAACCCAAGAAGGGAAAACCACAAGGAGGATTAACTCACAATATAAAGTAATATCAACCCCAAATACAATAGGGCTCACTGCCAAAATAGAAAAGAAGATAGAGAAGAGTGTTAAAATGATCTAAATCCATCTCAATGCAACATAACAATCCACCACAACATCACCAACACCTTTGTAGTCTTTCTAAAGAATTGTAGACACCTTCTGCTCACTACATTCAATAATCTAACACATGAAATCTCACATTGCACTTCACAAATTCACACCCTACAACTCTATAATTTGCATCACTCGCATCATACTCATCTTTCTTATCATCTCTCAACAACTCAACACTTATTTATACCATCTCCAACCTTGAAAACATTCTCCAAGGTTAGCCATGCACCTCAACCATGAAAATTCAAATTAGGTCAGCACCAAAACATTCTCACGGTGGAAAGGAATGAAGGCGGACCATAACACACCTTAGCTAGGACCTAAATCCACTCATACACACCACGCCATGCTTCCAAAAACACTAAAGAAACTTCACAATTAGTGTAAATACCCAAGGTCACCGAACTTGTGTTAACACCATTAACACTTAAGTACACACTTCCTCAAATCCAAAGATGACTCAAAAACACCACATAACACTTGAACACAATCTAGAATATTCCACAAACACCTTGAAATCCAACAAATTCCTTTATGAAAAATTTCATGTGAAGAATGTAAACACCCAGTACACTAAGAGAAATCTACCATACACTGCAACTTAAGAAACTGAATTCTAAAGCACCAAACCTCAAACAACTTCAACTGAAGAAAGAAACAAAAACTATAAGCACATTTCTAGGTCTGCAAGACCTGAAACCATCCTATAGGGAAATGCAGAGCAAAAACATTTCTCCTAGACACCTCTGCAAATTTCTTCTATGTTGAATATCTGCTTGAGCAGAGAAGAAATGTCGAACCAAACCAGAATGCTACTCTGCAACACAAAACACACTGTTTCCTCTTTTTATTCAAATTTTCTCAAAAGAATTTGGAAACCAAGCACCAAAGACACATTCTCAACATCTTCAATACTTCCTCATCATCAACATGCCAACTACAGAATAACAACTCAACCATACATCCATAGACATAAGCTTATCAAAGCAACACTAGAGGTTGACACTAGTAGCTTACTAATGACAACATAATGAAACTAATCAAAGCATCATTAGAGACAACCCCAACTCAACACCAACTGCACATCCTTGCAAGAAACTCCTTCTCATACATTTGACACCAATGACAACACCAAAGCTTGTTGACATCAATGACAACACCAACTGCACATACTTGCAACACCTTCTCTCTCTCTCTCTTAGGTTTATACACAACACTTTCAAGCTTTCTTACAAAATTTTATTCAATCTCTCTTTCTCTCTTGGCTTCCTCAAGTCCTTATAAGTGACATTATTTCCATTTCTCATTAGTGTTGCAAGCATCTATTGTGCCTTTGAGCACCTTGGGATTATCATATCCCTTACCAATTCATTTTGTTTTATCATTTCTCTTATTTTTGGATGAATTTAGAATAATAACACACACACACACACAATTTATTTTTATCTATTAATCTTGGTTCTTGTGTAGGTCAAAACCAAAAAGCAAGTATTTGATTGAGGAAAATCCCCCAAACAACCCCAAACACTTCTTTTTTCTTTGTGTTTTAGGTACATTTTGAGAGCACTCAACCACATTGAGGTTTGCAAGTATTTTCTTATTATAAATTTATTTTTATTATTTATTTAATCATTTAATCTTAGTTTATTTCTTTATATTTTGTTGTCTAGTATTTGTTGATATATATATTTTTTTGGTTTTGCAGTTTAGTTGATTTTCATGTTTTTGGGTACTCACATGTTTGTATGGATGAAAGTGCTATGTATGGAAAAAAGTGCTATGTGTAGGCATTTGTATGATATATTGGTGTCCTAGCCAACAAATTCATCCTTCAGCTCCAAGTCCCTTAACGTTTGTATTTTTCATTTATGTAGTTTTTAAATTTTATTTCTTTCTATTAGTAGATATTTTCACTAGTCTATTTTTAATAATAATTTTAGTTAGTTATTTCTATTTTGTTTATTAGAAGTTAAAGTGGTTTATTTGAGTGTAATTAGTGAAATTTAATCTCAAAGGAACCTTATTTTCCTTCCATTAGAGTCAAATTTCCTACATTACAAATGGCTTGTGACATTGAGGATCACCTTTGATCAGTCCACTTTTCTTCTATTTTTTCATCAGTTTATTGTGTTGCTACCCACTATGTAGCCTTTGTAGCTTTATTTATCTACTCATTTCCATTCATGGTGGTGCAATCTCATGTGTAGCCATAATTTATTTTTTGTAACAAAATAATATTCTTTATAATTATTTTCCTCACCCATATTTTGGGGGGCATGGACAACTTGTTTTCAAGGTACACATCCTTCCTAAGAATCACTCCTCTTATTTCTTCCCCTTTTCTTTACCTTAAAATATTTGCATATTATGCATATGCCAATTTTTTAATGTGGGGCATATATTTTTCTCACATGTGCATCTATACATGCACCTTATTTTTATTTTACCCCTCGTGGTGTTGTTTATTTAGGTCCCTTGTAGCATTTTTTATTGATACACTCCCTAAAGTATTTCAATACAACTTATTAGTCTATGTGCACTTCACATGTCCTATCTTGGTATTTTATGAGCTACTTGACAAAATGCATCTTGCTAGCATGTGTAATTTATATGTCTTACCTTTTTACAACCATGGTCACCTAACATAATATGACTTGTTAGGATATGATCCATGAGGGTATTATGAATTGCATTACCCCTAGTATCAAAGCAAGCTAGTGCTTAAGTCATGTACTCTCTCTCTCTCTCTCTCTCTGTATTGATTGCTTCCTTATCTCCTTGTATGTACCATATTTTCGAAGAAATCAATCAATTCATCACATTGTTCTCTTTGCGTAATAATTCCCCTATTTGTTATTTCCTTCATTTTATTTGCATTTTAGGGACATCACAAAGTATTAAGACAACCTTTCACATTAAGGTCTCTTTCACCTTATTGCTCAAATTATTTACTTTGTTTGTTTGTTATTTATTTTTCTCCTTGCATATGTGTTTATGTTTTTATATGTATGTTTGTGATGTTCTTACTCAATGATTTTGAAAGTTTATTCTTTCTAACATTGTTGTCTTGTGTATATTTTTGTTGTTTAATATTTTTTTAGGTTCCTTTTCTAGGGTAATTATCACCCTACATGAAGCGATTTTTGCATCCTCTACAATATCCTTTTGAGTTCAGTGATGTTATTTTAATTTTTAGTACTTTTATTTTTACTTTAGCATGCATATTCATGTAGGTTCATAAGCCTACTAAAATGGGAACAAAATATAACATAAAAAATTGTACACCCTTACAATTTCATGCTATGTTTTGTGTCCATTTTGGTGTACATTCCCTTTGTGTTTCGTTAAAATTCATTTTAGCTCTTGCATTAGTCTTTCTCATTCTCAAGGTGCTTAGGTTTTATTTATTGTGGTCTCTTTTTGTTAATTTTATGTCACTTTTGTGTTATCCTTGTGATTTTCTAATGTCTCATTATTTTTTAGCTAATTTTTTTTGGACACTAGTGTGATGCACAAATTTCCACATGATGCACTAGTGTCCCATGACAACTCCTTATTTGGTGGTTGTTTCTAAGAAATTTTCCACTTGTAATCAACCTTGAGCAATGGAATTTTCTCAAAATCAATTCAAATGGTATGCCAACCTCTTCTTCTTACCTTCTCTCTTATTTTTGAATCAATATTTTCACTTTCAATAAGCTCAAGACTCTGTATTGCAACTTTTTAAACTCTCAAGCTTTACCAATACTCCTTACAACTCTCTCTAGCTATCAATAGCACACTAACATTGTCCTTTAATCTCGTTTTCTCTCTATGGCTTCCACAATCCCTTATAGGTGATACTATTCTAGTTATTAATTATTTTCATTGTTAAATTATAGTATTTATTTCTTGTATTGCCCCTGAGCACCTTGGGATCTTCAAATCCCCTTACTTTTATTTGTTTTAGCTTAAAATTATAGTTTTGATCATTTCCTAACACACTTGGGATAGGAGCACTCTCACACACTATTTTTCTATTTGTTTTAGCTTTTGTGGAGGTAGAAATGCCAAAGAATGGATTTTACTTGAAAGAAAACCTCTAGATAGCCACAAACATTTTTCTTTTCTTGTCTTTATATATATCTTGAGAGAAATCAATGGCATGGAGGTTTGCAAGTTCTTTTTTGTTTGCAAACTCTTTCTTATTCTTCATTTAAATCATGTAAATCTTGTTGTTTAGTTTATTTCTCTATATTTTTATTATCTAGTATATTTTGTTGTGCTTATATTTCTAGTTGTGTAGAATAGGTGAACAATTAAGTTGAATTTGTATATTTGATGGAATTTTCTTGATACTTTGATCGTAAGAATGAAAACATGATGCATGAATTTCATGCAATGTGTTGGCATCCTAGAAAGAAAGCTTATCCATTTGGCACTAGGTTCCTTTCTCCCTTTTGTTGATTTTGTAGTATTTTTTAATTATTATTATTATTTTTTTGTTATCCACAGGGTATCCTCAGCGACTCAAGCCCAGTGAGTTCCCTTTACGGGGCGAGCTTGAGGCGAGACTAGTCCCTGGGGCCGCATGGTAACCAACACACACCCCAAGTGTGTGCGGCTGGGTAAGTCACGGGCCAGGGAGTTGAACCCAAGACCTCGGGGAACAAACCCGAGACTTAGACCAACTCCGCTAACTAGCGGGGAATTATTATTTAATTTTTAAAAATAAATAATTTCTTATTTCCTCCTATGCTTTTTTTATTTCAAAATATTTCATTTAATGTACTTTTAGTGATTTTCAATTTAATTTGTTCAATAGTAGCAAACTAGTCACGATCCCAATGTGGAAATGAGGAAAATCGTTTGGCTAACACACTTTAGTTAAATTACCATTTTTTCCTCTTACAATTGCATTGACTAATGTGACAAAGGCCCGCCCATAATACAAAAAGCTACCACTTCAACATAAGATCAAGAAAATAAAATTATAAAGAAAGAAGCAACATAAAAACAAGTATGGGTGTCAAAACCAAAACTGGAAATTATTTCCTTAGCACACATATTTGTTAAGGGGGCTTTACATGAGGATCTAGGTCCATCACAAGTGCTCTCTTAGGTGACCAATTTTGATGATTTTACAATTAACATAAATGGTAAGATGATTATCTATTGGATGATGATGGATAGACATATTATATAAGTTGATCATCTTTAGATAAATTACTTATCATGCTTTGACATATTGCACATGCTTCACTTTTCTTCTACCTACTTGTTTTCACCTAGTCTTTCTTCTTCATATTCATTTCAACTACGTGGATGACACAAAACACCTTTAATAACACACTTTGATATAATTGGCCACAAATCTTCCTTTCATCTCATGAATTATTATTTTTCTTTCTCTTTTATTTGTCTTTATGTGTTAACCTTGTGAATTTGGGATGACACAAAGTAACGAAGTGCCCTTAGTTGATATTAAAATTCACATTTTCATGCATCTTTGTACCAACATGGGAAATATCGTAGATATGGGAAATGATCTACAAGGTAACCTCTAGGTTAAGAAACTGACTCTTCTTATGATACTTAGTGAACTATTTGTCTAAATTTGAAAGGAAAAACAAGGAGATTTTAAAAATAAAATACTAAACTATAAGGAAAAACAAAAAAAATAAATCAAAACAAAAAAAACAAGAGATTTATTTCTAGCATTAAATTTTTTCTCAAAACTAAGATAATTCAAAATTGAAAACTTTTAGTGAAAAGAAAAGGGCACAAGTATGAATTATTTCAATCACATTTACAAATTGTAGATTTTTGCAAGAACAGGATTAAGGCTTCCATGACATAGTAATTGAATAATACTAAAATTTGAGGAAAATTCATAGGTAGAAACAAAAAGGAGAGACAATTTTTATACATATAATTTTTATTTACATAGAGTACATAAAAGGCCAACTTGCACAATCATACTTGGCTCAAATAACTGAATGTGAGAAAACAATCTCTTGCCTTGAAGGCCTATCAAAAAGATGTTTTTTTCTCATCTTTCAAATCCCTTCTTTTCAATATTACTTGGATATTTATATTGTTGCTATTGAAAAAAGTGCTAAAATTTTAAAATTTGGGAGACTACATGTTAGGAATCCATGTGAAAAAGATAAAATCAAATTTTTGGATACCAATTTGGATAGAATATCTAGCATGCATTTCCTTCTTCAAGTTCTCCTTAATTCACTACTAGATGTGTCCTCATTTTATCATATTGGATGAAGTTGATGGGTCCACTTTCTTTGTACTATGTTTAGCTTCCACCAATAGTACAACAAAAAATATATGCCAATTTTGGCAATATTTATGAGGAGCATAAGGGTGCCACATATTCATTTCATGGTCATATATCATTTAAAAACTTTTCCTCCATTGTGGATCTACCATTAATTGAAATATTCACTTTTAACCAATGGTGTAACAAATATTAGGTATTAGATTGACAACATTTGAAATAGTGGAAACATAATTGATTATGGGGAATATCAACAATTCCACTTCCTTGATACTTTGGCTTGTATTTCTTGCATTTTTATCAAAACTAGGACCCACTTTATCAATCATTTCATCTTTGAAGAATGAAACAACTATAAAAATGTGTCAATATAATAATATCATTAAGGAGCACCATTGTGACATGTATCAAACAATGCAATCACCTTTATATTTGTCCTTCATATTTATAAAAAAATATAAATAATATTGGGCCTACCAATTTAGCTAACTCACCAAGTTATATCTAATAGCTCACAATATTTTCAAGTTTTTGTACTGATCATTTTGAAAACTTGTAGCAACCATTTGATATTCTTTAGGTGTGATCAATGGTCCCACTTCAATGAAATATTTCTTTATAGTGTTTTCTACTGTGGGACTTGTGGTATTTTCTACTATGGGACCTATTTGAGCCAATGTGTTAACTTTCCACCAATGGCACAATAAAAATATAGGTGTTAGAATGACATATTTCTATTGTGCATTCATTAATCTATGAAACAATCAATGATGAAGGCATGTTGATGATGTTGCGAAAAAATAAATTTGTAGATCTATTGAAAAATCTTGCATCTTATTGAAATGTAATATAAAATATATGAAACATGTGTAATTGATGAATTCATGAATTGAAAGGGAGTCAAAATGTTGAATGGAAGAAAATAAAGATAATAAAAATATTGATAAATATCTCCCTAAAAGGGTGAATGGGGAGCAAATATCTACAATTTTGGTGACCTCTTAAGAGGTTCTTACTTGTGAGGAAGAACCTAGTTGTCAACTTCCAAATTCTTAGGTCGAATCAATAATCAAAATTTTAATAATTTAAGCTCTCTTTAATAGGGCGTACTTACATATTCTCTAGGGTATCCTAGAGTGATGCCCATTCCTTATCAGTTGTATATCCTTTACTTTTAAAATATTAATATTTTTTATCTAGGCTTGTGATGTCCTTGTGAGAGATACTCTTAAGCTTCTCCAAAGTGGCTTTGGCCTAGAATTCCAACTACACTAGATGGTAGAGAGTTACAACCTCTACTTTTGTAATGCTTGGTGTATAGACCCAAACCATAAAAGATATCTATTTTTCTTATTTTTCTATGATAATTTATATTTCTCTAAAAAGTTCTTCTATTAATTTATTGTCATAATATAGTGGGGAGGTCCAAGTCTCTTTTGAATCAACAAGACTATATTCTCCATCATCCCTTGCACATATTTCTCTAAAGTGGCTAAATGGGCCTTGCACTTTAGATCAACATTGTTTCTACTCAAAATCTCATTGACTTTCATTGTTGTATATCTAGTATTAACAATTCCTATGTAATGATCAAGATTTCATTTGGAAAATCATAGAGCTTCCCAACTATGGACGTTGCTTATGAGAATTTAAGAGACAGTGAAATGATAACCCTGTCTACTTCAAATCTCACATTTACATTGAGATTTTGTATGGAGGTAATAAAATTAAGCATGAAATTGAGCTAAAAAACATATTTCGATCCTCACCTAATAAGATGCATACATTTTTTTGACTAGGGGCATGACATCAAGATATTGTTTATCCAGTTCAAATTTTTCTTGGAGTTTTTGGACTATTTGAATCTATTGAGCATTAGTTCATCTATTAATTTAGTCAAATTTAGGTACAAATTTATGCCTTCTACCACTCTAACCTACTTTGACTCCTTAGCCTTTGGCAATGTCCCTCTAAGGTGACATTTAAGTCTTATCCAACTTGAACTATGCCACATTATATCTATTCTATTATACTTGTAACCTATTGACTATAAGTCAAACTTACAAGTCTTTATTTAAATTTTATATCTTAGTATCTCGTGCCTTTATTTGTGCTTTGAGTTGGTTCACTATGTCCCCAATCCTAGCCAATTTAGTCTCTCTTTTCAAGCTTGTGACTAATACTTAGAAAGTTATTGGTGATTTATTTTTATGTTTCCTCCATCATCTCCATTATATTCCTTGGTCATAATTTTGATAAAATTGTTGCACAGACGGTTGTCGTTGCACCAAAAGATTGACCTGTTAATGCCCAATACAACCACTAGAGTTAATGAATCCATGAGAGGCAATTAATCCATGTCATGAACTCAAGTGTTGTGCTAAATATCACAATGAGACCAAGGGTGCACACCTTGCAACAATCCCCCCAACACAAGCGATGGGTTCAAACCCGTGACCTAGGCTCTAATACCAATTGTTGCACATACAATTTTCATTGCACCAAAAGATCAACCTATTAATGCCCGATAAAACTGCTAGAGTTAATGAATCCATAGGAGGTGGTTAAGCCATGTCATGAACCCAAGCACTAAGTTGCACAACACAAGGAGACCAAGGGTGCACACCTTGGAACAAAAATTAGGCCTTTTTCATGTACTAAGTAATCCTCCATTTGTACCAAGACTTGAGGCTTATCCACATTAGGAATCATATGTGCAATCATTAATGATTGCTAATATGGATCATATAGTGACCTAATGTGGGTTCACACCAAGGCTCTCTCCTCGCATTGCCTCTAGCTTTTTATATTGATGTTGTGGGAAAAACAAGCTTGTGAATTTGCTAAAAAACCCCACAAATTTTTCAAATGTAACGTAAACTATATGAAACATGTGCAATTGATGGATTTCCAAAATAAAAGGGAATCAAAATCTTGGCTAGAAGAAAATAAAGATAACAAGAATATCAATAAATGTCACCCTAAAAGGGTAAATGAAGAAAAAATATCTACACCCTTAGCACACTTTAATTCATGCTAACAAAAAATGGTTCCCTTTGCTATTTGATTTATGATTATCCTTTTTTATTAAGCTTTGATTTTCATACTTCTCCCTTATATTAATTTTCTATATTTTAACATTATTTCTTTGTCATTTTTCTTATGCCTTATTTATTGTATTTTCCTATCACTTTCATATTTATCTTTCTACCTATTTTTACACATGGCATGTTCTAGTCACACCAACCTCTTAGCTTGGATTCCCCACTTGAAAACACATATGGATATTATTTTTCAAGCCAAGTAATGCTAACCATTAGAAGAACACACATTCACATTACTATATATTATAATTATGTCATTTCTTTATATGCTTATGTCTTACATGATATGATAGCCATTTTTTGTAACATGTTTTTATTTTCACATTCCATCTCCATTGTGGTTCTTTTCATGACCATATCTATACCACCTCTTCTTATACCATACTTATATGATCACATTATACATGACATATTTCTATCACACTTTTATGAAGACATCATTTACAATGTTGCATATAGTGCAATTAGGATGATGCCATCTTATTTTCACCCATGATTTCCCTTAAATTGGGGAACACCTTTGGGTATATTTATGTTGCATAGAATTTTATATATACTCATTTCACAATGATATCTCTAACATAAAATTGTTATTCTATTTTTACATGAGCATATTTTACATGGAAATTATATGGCTATCTCATGATGACCTATCACAACATCATGTTCCTTCATGCACATATCTTACACAATATTTATCATATTTCTCTTGTACAATGACACTTGGCACATGTCCAATTTACATTTATATCACTTATCAAAATATATGTTTTGGGAGGCTCTCAATTGTGTATATGACCTATGAGATTACTAAATTATTTCTTTGTACTTAATAAATAATATTTAAATAAAAATAAATCTATAACTATAATATAAAATACATGAACTATGAAATTCTAGGTGTAAATTGAAGAGATATATAATAAAAATAAAATTGGAACAAGTGCACTTGGAATTGATTATATTTGATGTTGGAAAAATGTTTAAGGGGCTTGAAGGATACTTAAGTGAAATTTTCAAGTCAACTTGATAATTTTCAAATCTAGGTGCTACTACATTAATTTAGCAAGCATTGATTGTTGATTTAGTATTATATTTTTAGTCCTTTTTAGGTTAAATAATGAAGGACCAATACATTAATTCCAAGAAGTGATTCTATAATTGTAAGCATTGATACCATAGTAGTTTATTCATGTGAGCATTTATGGGGGAAACATTTGATTCAATTGCATTTGATAATAAACTAAATTTTGTATTTAATATGGAACATTTAGAACACCATTTAATAATGTACACTATTATGATTCATAGAATAATATATTTAACCTATAAATTATTTAGCATCATAGGGTGCCCTAATGATGGTCATGAATCAACAACTCCAAAAAATAGCAAGTAAAACTCTTGCTACACCTTGACAACTTCTACATACAATGTTGTTAGATAAGCTAAAGCTTCCTATTTTACTCTCATAAATACTATAGTTATTGAATTAACAAACTTAAAATATGTCTATATGGTAACTTACTTGGGGCCATGATGATAAGGAGTCTTAATAATAATATAGATATCATAGAGTTGTATGGTTAATTTAGTAAAGGGATTAGTTTCTCATCTCCTTATTGTAGAAAACTAATGATATAATATGACTAGATCAATACTTGAATAGAAAATCATCAATGAAGATATGTTCCAAATATGTACAATTTTCAATGGAATTGGTTGGAAACATAAGGTTCCACTTGTATGTATCTAGTTTGAGTAAGAGTAAGGAAATAATATGCAAGAAAGATCTTCATGTTCAATATTATCCCTTCATGTAACATCTTTAAATGCTTGGCTATAATGATCAATTGTTCAAACTTATCCAAGAAAAAAATAGGGTAGATGTGTTCTATATTCTTAGGTAGACCATGCAATATCCTCCCTAAAGATAAAATATAATTTTTATTACCAATAAAACTAGCCATTGGTAGACTTTGTATATGTCTAAGCTATACAACTATGCTATTGTATCCACATGGAATATTCTTGATTAATAAGATTCTAATATGGATGTCCCTTGATCAACTCTCTCTTTCATGTACCATGTGAGTTGTGGTAAGGGAACATATTCCTTAATTGACTTAGATCCAGTGACAATATTATTTTTTTCTTGTTTAAATGCACTTTTTAAATACTAAGGTCTTCCATTTTTTAAGCCTTTCTTCTAACACCAATTTTTGTGATCAAGATTTTTAACACACTCAATAATAGATTAGGTAAATTTACAATATCACCTCACCTCTCTTAAAAAGTGACTAAATTTAGAAGTTAACCCGCACCAAGGTCTATATCACTAGGTAATGGTATTTACAAGATAACTCAATGATATCTACAGTTGTCACTCCTCAAATTTACATATGATATGACCAAATTGATATAATTAATTTTTCAAAAGAAGTGGTTGAACATTCAAAACAATGAAGTACTGATTTAATAAGCATGAATAAATAGATTCAAACACATAATTTTTAGATCCAATAACTTTAGGTGTTCAAACCCTAGATTTGATCTTTTATTTATTCTTACTATTTATACTTTGGATTAATTTAGATTTCTAATTTTATGAATATTAGACAACCAAATTAATGTGATGATTACCCTTAGTATTATAATTTTTGCTATTAGTAATCCAATTGTGAAATTTTATTAGGTTCTTCTAGGAGTGTTAGAGTAGGTTCATAGAGTCGATAGGCCCAACAAGGTATTCAACATAGTTCCATTGAACATAGGATGGTAGAGATTTAATTTTCTATTCCTTTATTTTATTCCTCCCTTGTTTGGTGGCTAAGATTAATCCTCTAGTTTTGGTAATCATTCCCCATCATAAGCCTTTCTTCTTTGTCACATAGGGGAATGACTACCTCAATAGTCCTGACTTCTTGGGAATCCATAGTAATAGCGAGTAAACTTCTTTCTCTCTTATGTCATGGTGATGATTTGAATATATCCATTTCCATTGGGAATTCATCAATGGGTTTCCCATACTCTATTTCCCTTTTTTTTTATATTGTATCCAGCCATAGTGGTATGCTTAAACTTTCATAAGTCTCCTCTTGATATCCATGAGATGGGGAAGGGGGAGGAGACTAGAAAAGGAGGAGGAATTGGTGGAAAATAATATAATGGGATAGAAGGGGGTCCCTCATACACTAAATTTTCTGAGGAAGAGGATGATTATGAAGGGGTTTTCATTTGAGTAAGGGTCCTTTTTGGAGAGAGAGACTCCTTCATCCTTGATGATATCTCATGAAAAATTACTTATTTTTCCTTCTTTTATTCTCTCTCTTCTTTCTCCTTTTCTTCCTCAATATTTTTTTGGCTATCTTGTTGGCCTACTGGTGATTTGTCTTTCTATATACTCATGGTTATATACCTCTTTATCCTAGTGTTCCTTCTATGGATTACGAGTTGGGAGGTTTGGCTACGAAGGTGGTGGAATCCCACATGAAGTAGAGGGAGGAGGAGCTAGTGCTTGTGGGGTAGGGAGAGAAATTGTAGCAAAGGGAATTTCCTATTCCTCTACCCTTTTAGACTACCTAGTCGTAGGCTTATTTCTTATCAAAGGTTCTTGGTTTCTTCCTCTTGATTTTCCTCATGAGTGGACTATTATTTAAATTTATTCTTTCTAGAATGCATAGTTACATACCCTTTATTAGACATCATCTTCTTCAACTATGTCCTTCCCCTAGAGGATTCAACCCTTGTAGGGTGTTCTAGCTCTTTTTCTACATCTCTAGATACCTTTTCTCCCCCTACTATTTTTCCTTTCATTGCAATATTTTCCTCCTTAGGGATTTATTTATAAGCCACTCTATGTGTGTGATAAGGATTCTTTATCAATTTTCATATCCTCTCCAAGGATTTTTTTTTTATTACCTCAATGGAGGTGTTATAATCAATTGAATAATCAATGCTATCAATTGCTTGATCAAAGACTTTATCTTGGTTATAAAGTGGGTCCAATAGAAAGCTATCTTCATGTAATTTCTTTGGATTTACTTGGGCTAGTGTCATTATACAATATCATCTAGTCTTAACCTTATGTTCATCCATGCAATTAGACCAATAATACTCCAATTTAGGATCATGCTAGTAAAAATTTCCTATCATGGGAGACATTTTCTTTGTTGGGTCAAATTTTCCCCTAAGATCATACATGTCAATAATGAATGAAGTCATCTATGTTTCAATTAGCTTGGTGTGAATTATTGATGAATACATGCATTGCCCTAGTAAAATAGGGAAGTTGAATCCTACCTTGTGTTTCCTAGAAATCATCTATTTGGACTTCTGCTACTTGCCTATATATTTAAATAAAAGTACCAAATTGTCACCACAATACTTTGGGATCTTGTATGATTATTTATGGAATCTCCCAAATCTAATATATGAGAATGTTTAGAACTAGATAATACCAACTCCTAAATTTTATAATAATCTCTTTGGTATCCTTATAATATTAGAATTATTTACTTGGGTTGCTATCATTATGTAGTATCATCTAGTCTTTGACCTTTTGTTCATCCATGTAGTTGGCATAGTAATCTTCCAATTTAGGATCATGCTTGTAAAAAATTCATATCATGGGCCTCATTTTCACTGTTGAATAAAATTTTCCCTTGAGATCATACATTTCCATAGTGAATAAATTCATATAAGTTTCAACTAGCCTGACATGAAGAATATATGAATAAGTGCACAACCCTATCAAAATAGGGAATTGGAATCCTACCTTGTGTTTCCTAGAAATCATCCATCTAGACTTCTAATACTTAGCTATATGTTGAGTTAAAAGTATCAACTTGTCACCAAGGTAATCTAGGAACTTGTATTGATAATTATGAAAGTTCCTAGCTCTAATAGTGTTTGGAACTAGATATACAATCTCCCAAATTTTGCAATTATTTTCATTCCTTCCACTGATAGCCTCTTAGTGTAGTCATTCTCCATGCATCAAATGAGAAAGTATATAAAGGCATCATGGACCCTATTGTAGTGCTTTATACTTCCTTCCAATTCCATTTTTGGATAGTTTATACATAATTATGTCACCAAATTCTATCCTTCCCAATTTAGTCAACCCTATTAAGCTTGTTATTCTAGCTAGCAAGTAGACTAGATGATAATTCATGTAAAAGAAATTCACTCTTAGAACTCAATCAACTGAAGTGATACATCCACATGGGTAGAAATCTCTTATAGTTGGTTGGCCTCTAGTCTTGTTTAGTAGAGTGTCGATATCATGAATTCATTCCTTGAACTCACTTTTGTGGATATTCTTAGCCATCCTACTAGAATAATTTCTTCTATTAAACAACTAGTTTTCATTGATACACTTCACTACTATGGAATTATTTGTTTCATAGTAATCAACTAGTTGTCAAATGTTGATACACTTTACTAATATGAAATATTTAAAGACTAACTTCATATCCACTTTATCATTCTTCTAGTATATGGGGCAACCAAAAGCTTCTTGAATAGCTTTAGGGATTAAATGTGCAAGATTTTTTGGTGTGTTGAACAAAAAATCTTCTTGTTATTAAGATCACAATGTTAGGCATAATATATGATTGATTCTAGGGATTGTAAAGAGATAGGGGAAGCTACAACTTGTATTTCCCACTTTTAGTAATATATTGAGTATTTGGTGTTTGGTTTCCTTCCTTGTTGACCCTTTCAATAAATTCCTAGATATTAACATGCATTGGATTAGTATCTCCAATTTCTATCCAAGGGGAGGCTATCTTGGATGGGTGGTGGTACCTCTTAATCTTGTATTCATGCATAGTGGATTTCCATGCATAGCATATGAGCTTATATGCATATGAATATAATAATCTTGTATTCTTTATTTAAATCATGCAAGAATCTTGAATAGTAAAATTTCATGAAAGTGATGAGTTTCTTGAAATCCCATAGGGACATAAAAATGTAAATTAGACTAATGTGAAATATCAAATTATCTCAAAAATATACATTGATTTGAGTATTGGGGTTTAGGAAGGCTTGATACCCCAATTTGCACCAAGAATATACCAACTCTAAGGAAGCATGACTTAAGATCCCATTAGGGAATGGGGGTACATACTAAAAATTCATTATATAAAAAGAGTGAATCTTTCAAATATTGAATTTGAGGCCAAAAAATATGTTATTTGATTGGGAATCAAGTTTCAAGGATAATACTTACAAGAGACTTGATCAACCAAATCCCTAAAAGTATATCTAAAATGATTGTCCTAAGTAACAAAGTAACAAATTAGACTCCCTTAACATCATAAATATGAAAGGATGTTTTACTAAAAAATCATGGGGAATCAAGGTTCATAGTTCTTGATTGCAAGACACCAAATTAAGGTGGCAATCAAAGCCCTAGATTTGAAGGAGGCTTTGTAAAGAAAAATCTAGTGGAGAAAGATTCAAAGATACCACTTTCCACTTACTGAATCAATATTTGATTAAATGTATCCTTAAGATTCCTAAGATCAATAGACTTCAACACTAAAAAAATTAGGGATTAGAGTGCCAAGATACCTCAAACCAAAAAAAAGAGTTAAATATCTTCACAATAATTGATCATAAAAATATTTAAATTGAGTTTATAATGAGGTTTAATGATCTCACTTATAAAGTAATCATGTAGTTACAACCCTAAGATCCTCATCCTAAAAAATAAATTGAGAGTTAAGACAATTAATAATGTGCCCAAAGCATGCATTCACATAGAAACCTTTGCTCGCCTAAATTTTATAAGGAATGGACTTCAAATATATAGGATGAAAAATTAGATGCCACAAAGGTATTAAAACCTCTACAACCCCCAAAAAAATCTATCTTAGAACTTAACCATTTGAAACTTAAGAAAACTAGCATTGGTGATCTAGGGTTTCCATACACATAATTCCATTGAAATTATAATAGAGCTATAGATGTTTCATTGGGGTATGAATACACATAATATTTATCCAATTAAAAACACATTTACAACCAAATAAGATCAAAATAGGGTACAAGTTTAAAATACAAGGAATAGTAAAACCCTACAAAATCTAATTGAACCAAAATTATAGTAAAACGAAGAACGCGGAATAAAAATTTTATAATTCACAAAGGAAAACTTGCACTCATGTAAGTAGACCATCAAAAAGTAGGAAACAAAAAAATATCTTAACAATAATATAATGAGGAAAATATGAGCACACTAGACATGTAAACACTAGCTTCTAATGTACCAACATCTACCCATAAATCACTAAGACAAGAAGGAATTTTTTCAAGAGACAATTGTGCAAGCATAAGATCAAATTGAAAATTGGAGGCATGATATCTTAAAAGTATCATAGAAAATTAAAGAATAAAAAAAGTTTTGCCAAGTCTTTTAAATGTTCACCTACACATGCAAAATCAAGCAATAAATGTAGTGTCAAAAGGTAGGTTAGGGTTCTTGGAAATACCATGTCAACTACTAGAGATCAAGGCTTGGACTCACCTCATGTGATCAACACTTCTAGTATGTAGGTAAATGAAACCTTGAAAAAGAAACCGTAGACATCTAAAAATGACTAACACATTTTGTCTAAACCATCATCATCTTCTTGTCATCAATCTATTCATCACTATTAATTAAGTAATTTTAATTATTTAATTAAGCTAACATGTTTTCCTCTTTAAATTGAATAATTTTCAATTATTTAATTATTTCAACATATCCCCTCACCAACATTAATTAAATAATTTTTAATTATTTAATTAATTTATCATTTCCTCTTATCCACACTAATTTTTTAATTTTTAATTATTTAATTATTCCTTCAATTTCCTCATTCACACAATTTAAATAGTTTTAATTATTTAATTAGATTCTTAATTTCCTCTATCCACATTGATCAAATATTTTTTAATTAATTCTTGCATTCCTCTCATCCACATAGTTAAATAATTTTCATTATTTAATTAGCTAATAAAATCAATATTTTATTTATTTTCTAATTATATCTTCACCTCATGCACATGAATTAAATTTATTTATTTATTTATTTCTATTTATATTCTTCCATCTCTAAATTTAGTGAGTTGATTGAAAAGAAACCTCATTTCACTCTCACTCATTCCCACTTCACTCATCCATTCATTCAGTCATCACTTCTAGGCAACTACTTAACTCCACATCTTGGCACATGTCACTTGCACATTCATCATGATCTCTCAACCAATCTCATTTATTGATCTCTTCAATCATCATTGTTGATCAGATATCTGTGAAATGTATAAAACACTCATCATTTAGCCATTCAATCTCTCCACATACCTTGTATATTTGTATAATTTTTCTAGTAAGGTTATACTAAGATAAGAATAATTCACATATATTTATCACATCATTAACACACACAATGTTGGCAGAGGTAATTTTGATATTGTTTCATTTACTTTGTTTGTGCACATGCTTATTGAAGTAGGTTGTTTGATTATTTGAATTGGGTTTTATTGATTATTTTCCTTGTTATATTCGATAGTTTCATAATAGTCCTCTACATAAACAAAGAACTCAAAAGACAAGTAAAGACCACACAAAATTTATGATGAAGATCAAATTAAATAAAAAAAGAGGGTAAAACAAAGAAAAATTAGCAATAAAAAGAGGGGTTTCTCATTTTTCCAAGCCAAAATGGGGCCTATGTACAAGGAAAAAAAGAATCTAAAAATATATTTGTGTACCTAAAATATTGTTTATTAGCTTTAATTTAAAATTAAAAAGTTTTCATTTGTATTTAACCTTAATTTCTAAGGTATAATTTAATATATTTTATAAAAATTATGATGAACTAGGCATGAAATAAAGCCTTCATCGTTATTATTTGGCATAACACTATACTCACACTCTTGCTACTAAGTTTCCCTCCACTCTCTCTAGTGATATGGTCATTTAATCTCACTATACTCTCTATTGTTGTAACCAAATATGCATCCATCAAGTAGCAAACATCGTGAAACAAAGGTAGCATTAGTGATTGGAGGCATCAAGTTCCCATTGTTAACACGTAATTTACAAAAAGATCAAGATACCTATTTCTTCCTATAATGTACATTTTATATTTAGTTAGGACAAGAGAAAGAGAGATAGAGTTAGGGAAAGAGTGGAAATTTGTGTGTGTGTGTGTGTGTGTGTGTGAGAGAGAGAGAGAGAGAGAGAGAGAGAGAGAGAGAGAGAGATCTTCATTTCATCTTCTATATGGTTTCCATGTTTTGCATGTCCTCATTTACCTTCTATATATTTACCATGCTCTTCTTATTCTCATTACACCTTCTACATGTTTTCTTTTTATCACTACAAAACACATTCATGTTTTGTAGCCACAAAATTTGCTCACATTTTTTGGTTGCAAAATGTACTTTCTCATGTTTTGTAAGCCACATAATGCAAGTGAATTTTGAAACCATAAAACATGCACATGTTTTGTGGTTTGTAGTCATAAAAAAACAAACATATAGAAGGTGAAATGAGAATAAAAAGAATATGATAAATGTGTATAAGGTAAATGAAGATATGCAAAGTATGTAAACCATATAGAAGGTGATGTTCAAACTTGGCCAATAAAATAATCACTTTTACATTAAACAAATGATAGATAATGAAGACATTTGTCATTATCTTGTCCCTATAAAAGAGGATCAACTCATCGATATAATCACTAAACACCTTTCTAGAGATGAATTTCTAAATTTAGAGATAAGCTTAGGATTATTTTTTATTTAGTCTTTAAGGGAGAACTAAATAAGTTACAAGATGTGCCTTCAAATATTCAATTCAACTAAAACTTATTTTTTGATTACTAAAACAAAGTTCTTGATATTATTCAACTTACTATATAAATTATAAAATTATTGTATCTGTCAATATATATTTATTAATCTAATTATATAATAATGAAAACTCCATCGAGGTCATTGTGAAAATTGATTAAAACAAAGAAATCCACCTAAAATTAAGATCAACAATCACCATATTTTTAAGAGTTTGTTGTTGAAAAAGGGACAAAACCCCTCAATTCATGATTTATTTAAAAAAGAGGTTTCTATTAGAATTATTTTATTATTTTAATTATACTAATGAATTTAATTGTAAATCTATTTCTTAATTATATTATTTTATTAAGATTGGAGTTATAATTAATATTGTGTGAATATAATTAAAATAATAACTTTAAATTAATACCAATCAAAAAAACTTTAAAATAATAATAATAAAAAATAAGATTTTAGATTACACTTAATATATCATTTATTATAAGTTAATGATAATTTTAAAATCACATCTAGAAAGATATTTTATATAGATATCCCAACATACTCTTGCAATTATATAGAAACCACATAATCCAATGACTTATTGCCTCTACAATCAAATAATACTAAAATCAATGGGAAAAATTAAGAGGTAAATATGTTTAATGAATTTTGACAAAGTTGCCCTTAGGTTCATTTTTGACAAAGTTGCTAAGGTAATTTCAAATTGTGAGGAAAGTTACTAAAAGCAATTTGGAATTGTGGTGTATTGTCTTTTTAGGCTCATTTTTAACATAATTGTTAAAGGTAATATATAATTGTTGTGGTTTACTTTTCTTTAGACTCATTTTGATAGAGTTATTAAAGGTAATATGGAATTGTTCTTTCTTAAGAGTTAAAGATGGAATAATAAAGATGAGGCCTTTAAGGGTCTTAAATTGGCTAATATCTTAGCCTATATAATCGAGCCTATGTATAAGACAAAATAAAAATCTAAAAATACATCTATGTACCTAAAATGAAAGTGTCTTTGACACATTAATGATTTTTAGTATTAATTTAAAATTAATTTTTTTTTCATATGCATTTAACCTTAATTTCTAATAACATATTTTCTAAAAATTATGATGAACTAGGCATAAAATAAAGTCTTCATCATTATCAGTGGACACAACCCTATACTCACACTCTTGCTATTAATTGCACTCTCTTGTTACATGGCCATTGAATCTCTCTATTGTTGCAGCCAAATTGGCATTAACCTTAATTATGATGTTTTCTCCTTTAGACTCATTTTGATTGGTTGCATCACGTTTCTATTGTTAACGAATGGAAGTTACAAAAAGATGAAGATACCTATTTCTTCCTCTAATTTACATTTTATATTTTATATTTAGATAAGACAAGAGAGATAGAGAGTTTAGGGAAAGAGTGGAAATGGGAGAGATTTGACATGATTATTTGCATATCTTTATATTTCACCTTCTACATGGTTTCCATGCTTTACATATCCTCATTTACCTTCTATACATTTTCCACACTTTTTTATTCTCATTACACCTACATGTTTTCCTTTAATGACATGTTTTGTAGCCACAAAATTTGTTCACATTTTTTGGTTGCAAAACGTGCTTGCTCATGTTTTGCCACGTAATAATGAAAACTCTATCCAAATAGAGTGAAAATTGATTAAAATGAAGGAATCGATCGAAAATTGAGATAAAAGATGAAGGATTACCTATTTCTTCCTCTAATTTACATTTTATATTTAGATAAGACTAAGAGAGATAGAGAGTTAGGGAAAGAGCATAAATGGGAGAGATTCGACATGATTATTTGCATATCTTTATATTTCACCTTCTACATGGTTTCCATGCTTTACATATCCTCATTTACCTTCTATACATTTTCCACACTTTTTTATTCTCATTACACCTACATGTTTTCCTTTAACGACATGTTTTGTAGCCACAAAATTTGCTCACATTTTTGGTTGCAAAACGTGCTTGCTCGTGTTTTGCCACGTAATAATGAAAACTCTATCCAAATACTGTGAAAATTGATTAAAATAAAGGAATCGATCCAAAATTGAGATAAAAAGATGAAGATACCTATTTCTTCCTCTAATTTACATTTTATATTTTATATTTTATATTTAGATAAGACAAGAGAGATAGAGAGTTAGGGAAAGAGCAGAAATGGGAGAGATTCGACATGATTATTTGCATATCTTTATTTCACCTTCTACATGGTTTCCATACTTTGCATATTCTCATCTACCTTCTATACATTTTCCACACTTTTTTATTCTCATTACACCTACATGTTTTCCTTTAATGACATGTTTAATCCACAAAATGTGTTCACATTTTTGGTTGCAAAACGTGCTTGCTCATGTTTTTCCACATAATAATGAAAACTCCACCCCCAATATTGTGAAAATTGATTAAAATGAAGGAATCAATCCAAAATTGAGATAAAAAAAGTAGACAATCACCATATTTAAAAAAAAAGGTTTATATTAGAATTATTTTATTATTATAATTGTTTTTATTAAATAATTTCAAATAATAATAATTAAGTATAAGATTTGTCTCTACATGGTTTCCATGCTTTACATGTTTTTATTTCACCTTCTACATGGTTTCCATGCTTTACATATTTTCATCTACCTTCTATACATTTTCCACACTTTTTTATTCTCATTACACCTACATGTTTTCCTTTAATGACATGTTTAATCCACAAAATGTGTTCACATTTTTGGTTGCAAAACGTGCTTGCTCATGTTTTTCCACATAATAATGAAAACTCCATCCAGATATTGTGAAAATTGATTAAAATGAAGGAATCAATCCAAATTTTGAGATAAAAAAGTAGACAATCACCATATTTAAAAAAAGAGTTTATATTAGAATTATTTTATTATTATAATTGTTTTTATTAAATAATTTCAAATAATAATAATTAAGTATAAGATTTGTCTCTACAATCAAATAACACTAAAATCATGGCCTCAACTTGTTATGGTAATTGATAAAAGGTATAAAAATTATTATTATATTTTTAAACAAAGTTGCCAATTGTGGTCTACTCCCTTCGGCTCATTTTTGACAAAGTTGCTAAGTTAATTTGGAATTGTGTGGTGAAAGGTAATTTGGAATTGTGATCCTTTCTCCTTTAGGCTCATTTTTAACAAAATTGTTAAAAGGTAATTTATACTTCTTGTGGTGTATTCTCCTTTACGCTCATTTAATGGTAATGGTAATTTATAATTGGTAAAATAGAATTGTTGTTCCTTCTTACAACCTAAGATGGAATAATGAAGTTGAAGCCATCAAGGGTCTTGGCCTATAAATTATTGGTAGTATAAACTCTTCGAAGTATACAGAAGAAAGTATGACAAATCAATAATAATTTATATGGCCATCTTGTTTAATCATTGTTAAAAGGAGTGCAATCACATCGCAAATTGCCTTGGTAATGTCGGACTCTAATTTTTAGAGATACACAGTAACACAGTAAATAGAGTTGCGTCCGGAAGGTAAAATATCATCTTGATGTGGAAATAGCAGTATTTCCAGACTCATCATCATCTCCATTAATGGTGCCTGCACAGGATGAAAAGCTTTTTCAATTGCTCAACTTCCCTTTCTTTCCAGACGTGTAAGGTGCAAATTCATTCCAGAGAGCTTGGAGTTCATTCCAGAAAGAGTTTGCAGCGCATGTACAGCGCCTCGTACAAAAGCTCTGACAAGAAAATTGAGCATCCTTGGACAATTCATTTCCATTCTTTATTATTTAGCTTGACTGATAAGCACACCGCTGGTAAATTCTATACCTAGCGTATTAGTACAACTTTCCAGAGTTTTCCAGTAAATAAATAATATCTAAAACTGTGTAAAGCGTTAGTAAGGTTATGGATTTGTGTCATTCATGACGTAAGAAAAATTGAAAATGTCGGGAAGAAAAAATAAAAAGTTAATGACTGCCGTTCTTCGCCGTTGTCGTTTGCGTTTGTCGCCACAGCACCTGCAGCTCAGACTTTGCTATTTCAGTGGCGGTCTGCGCTTCCTTGCCGTTCCTAGTGGATCTTACAGTTGTTTATTGTACATATGGTTAGTGAATGGAAATAAAACACAGAGGAGAGAAGGTACCGCCAGGCCAAATCGTCCTAGACGGCCCTCCCATACTAAAATATATCATTACGGTTATTATTAGTTCTCAGACCCGCTCGCAAGCGCACCCGCAAAAGCAGGGTCATCATACACAGCTCACACAAACCCTCGGTAGGGCTCCGCCTATTATACAGACCAAATCTGGACAACCTTAACCTACGCTTACAAAAAGGATCTACAGATCTGATCCCGGACATACTGTTACACAATCTTCCAGCAAGAGAAGACGTCTCAGGAACAGGCCAGGCTTTCAATGATGATAAAACCCCGACCGTGGCGATCTCATCGACGGACAGGTCGAACGGCCGCTACAACACCGCCACATCGCAAATCATCTGCTGCAGACAAACACGGAAAGAAGTTATCTGAAGAATCAAAACATTAAACTAAAAACGAAATTGAACGAACAGGAAAACCAAACGCAAGGAAAATCGGTAGTCCGCGATCGACGCAATGAACCTAAGCTCTGCTCTAACCCTGGCATTTAAAGGACCTTTCGGCGAAATCAACGGCCCGAATAAAGCGCCGTCTAAAACGGATGCTTTCATCTGAGGGTGGAGATTGCTCTGTACCTTTTTAATTGGACGGTGCAGATTCTGTACAACGGTCCGATCTCAACCGTCCCACGTGAATGACAACTACGTGAATGGTCCTGACTCTCCTGAGTCTGACACATATCAATCCAGAGTATTCCATCCAATAAAAGAAAGACAAATGTCAACCGAAGACTTCGCTCGCAGCCACTTAATTACATTTCGACGTTTGGACGGAATTGTCGCTTTCTCCGTTTCATAAGAGCCTCCGTTCATTTTGTCTTTTTGCCTAACGTCTATATTCTAACGGGCCCATTAGGGTCCATATTTAAGTGTGAGAGGTATTGGTTTGGTTAAAGTTTTGGAGAAGACATATTTTCCTTGCTATTCTTATCATTTTCATGTTTTCTTCTATAATAATTCAAATTCAAATAAAGATTGTCTAGAAGCAAGACAATCTCTTAGCTTTTGTTTCTAACTCGGTTTTATTTGAGAAAGATTGGTTTCATCATATCTAGGTAGACGGATATGCACATAGCATGTGACTTCAAGAAATCCATCCATTTTATCATTTCATTATTTTCTCGGTCAATATTTCAAATTATGATAGCACGTGTTTTGAAGTAAGGTTCTCTTTCTTCTTACCTCTATCTCAATTTGATTTGAGAAAGATCAGCTTCCATCATATCCAGGTAGATGGATATGCACATAGCATGTGGCTTCCAAGAAATCCATCCATTTTATCATCTCATTGTTTTCTCATTGTCTTATTTTCTCGGTCAATATTTCAAATTATGATAGCACGTGTTTTGAAGTAAGGTTCTCTTTCTTCTTACCTCTATCTCAATTTGATTTGAGAAAGATCAGTTCCATCATATATAGGTAGACAATATGCACATAACATGTGGCTTTCAAGAAATCCATCCCTTTTATCGTCTCATTATTTTCTCGTTGTCCTACTTTCTCAGCCAATATTTCAAATTATGATAGCACGTGTTTTGAAGTAAGGTTCTCTTTCTTCTTACCTCTATCTCAATTTGATTTGAGAAAGACCGGTTCCATCATACCTAGGTACATGGATATGCACATAGCATGTGGCTTCCAAGAAATTCATCTCATTGTTTTCTCATTGTCCTACTTTCTTGGCCAATATTTTCAATTATGATAGCACGTGTTTTGACGTAAGGTTCTCCTCCTTATCTCTATCTCAATTTGATCTCAGAAAGATAATTGTCATATTATGTATCTAGGTAGAATAGTTATCCTTGCAAATTAAATTTTAAATGTATTAACTTAGTAGGTGAGGAAGTAAGGAACTTAGAAAGATCAATAATGAGAGTGATTTTGATTGACAAGATTTAGTCTCAAGCGAATTAATTTTATATAGTTGTCATCTTTATTAAGAAATTGCATTTAGGGTTTACATGGGCCCAACTATCAAAGTCTAAGAAAAAATGTGTAGAAGGTTGAATTTAGGAGTGGTAGAAGAATAGATAATATTTGAAATATTCTCACGTCCTTACATTTGAAGAGCAAGATAAAGCCCCATTCTTATGATATGTGGAATTAAGATGTTAATCTTTTTTATATTTCAAGTTTTATTTAATTATTAAAAGAAAAGGTTTTATCATAGGTATATTGGAAAACTTGAACTTCATTGTTATTATATGTGAAAATTTAATGTTAAGCTCTTTATTTTTTGAGTTTATTCAATTGTTAAAAGAAAAGGTTGTTATAGGTATAACTATTATAGGGATATTGGAAAAAAAAAATTATTGTGGCAAATGCAATTTTGTATTAGTAATTTGATTGGAAATTGTTAAAAATAAACACAACTAATTATGTTGTTTCAAAACATATATTATTTTATTCAACAATCTTAGAGCTAGAATATAGCATGAAACTAACAAATAGAGCCCTACAAAGTATTTGTGAATATTGTTAATAGAAATCCTAGTAATACAAATAACAACAAAGAGGGACAAAGAGAAACTGACTTTCTACCTATGAAACCTCTATTAAAAATGAATACAATAGAATAAATATATCTTCCACTTCAAATGAGATGGTTCATTTAGCAATTTTGTACCTATGAAACTTGTATTTAAAAATAAATACAATAAAATTAATAGCTTCTACTTTAAATTGTAAGAATTGGTATAGAATGCTCTATGCTATGCAAGATTTGGTTGAAGATTGTAGCCACCCAAGATCTAGGAAATTCTATGAAAGCACAAGAGAGATCATATATGAGAGAATAATTCTATTCTATCAAAGATGGAAATATACAATGATAATGTATTACAATGGATTGAGATTACAAAAGAAACCCCTTAGTTATATAGACCAAGGTGAGACATAAGATTGCATAAGTTTATTACATGTGTCTTAATCTTATAATTTGAGACATAAAGTAATATCTTATGTGTATCATAAGTAAACTTAAGTAACTAGTGTGAATAGGACCTAGGTGATGAACTAGTAAGGTAAAATGCCCCTTTCACACCAACACCCCCTTTAAGTGCAACTTAGGGAGAATGTACAAGACGCAATGATGCAAAGATGCAAGGATATGTCCCAACTATTATGCCATGTTAGGTACCCATGTACAAATGTAATATCTCACAAACAAAGAAAAGGAGAAATCCCAATGAGACAAAACTCTTCCCCAAAAGAGAGAAAATAAAAAATACTCTCAAAGAAGAATGAGAAATAAAAAATGCCATGTGAGGAAAAATTCCCCCCATAAGAGAGAAGAAGAAGACCATGCAACCCCCCTTCAAAGTAGTGTCTCTGAAAATGATGGTATATGCTCGATATTAAATGTTGAAGATGATTCAAGTATGTTGGACAACATTCCTCCCCTTATGAAGAAACAAAACCAAGACTGTATGCAAAATATCTTCCCATTCTTGAAAAGAATCGAAAGAAGAAATATGAAGAAGTGTGATGTTTCTAAATTCTACTCAAGTGTCCCCATGTCGATGCCAAAAGCTGCCACAATCATGTTAGGTGTTCCAGGCCACATTGATGAAGATGACAATCCTGAATCTAATAGAGATTGTTATAAAAAAAAATCCAAAGATAAAGGAAACTCCTCGAAATTCTACTCAAATATCTCCACACCAATGCTAAACTATGACAAATGATGAGGTAGGGAAGGAATAGGGTAAGTACATAGAAATGGTATACAAAAAAGGGGTCAAAAGTGATCACTTTTTTTTTTAAAATCAACTAAACTTGAAAGTGGACGAGTAATTTGAGATTCACACACTCATAATTTGAAGATATGACAAGAACTCTAAATCTATTTTCTAAACTATTAAAGTTTTTCAAAATTAGTTATGGTTAAGAGGATGGAGTGTTGCATGCACACAAAAGTGTTCCTTTTTCTCTCACTAAAATATAACATAGTGTCTAACTTGTGTGTTCACCTATAATTTTTGTTGCATTTAGTATTTTTAAAAAATAAATTGGTAGAAACATAGTTAAGAGTGAATACTAGGAGTTATATATTTTTTTGTAACTTTTTTTTTTAATACATTTTTTTTGTGATTTTCAAAGTGGATGCATCCTGAAAATTGTATCACTGAGCGCGCACATCACATAACTTGCACAATAATAATAAAAAAATAATGTTTTTTTAATGTGTAAAGAATGAAGCGTATATATCAAAAGTTATAAATAAAAATTGAGACATATGTATCTAAGGAATATAGAAACATTAGTAAAAGAAATTAAAAATAAATATGTTAATGTATTTCAAATATTAAAAATATGGTTAGAAAGCTAAGAAGACGTGTGAATTTTGGTGGTAATTTTATTAAATATCATTATACAATGTGTAAACCTGATGATGTGCAAGTTGAGAAACTCCATTGAAGGTCAAAATCACATGAAACAGAGGTAATTTAATAGTCCAAGCCTTTAGGCTTATTATTCAAACCTATTCCAAAGAAAAAGGGGTGGGATTTTTTTGACTAAAAAGTACAAGTGTATTTTGTGCAACACATGACGTAATTGCATTTTGTAGAACAATATATGGGTAAGTGCACCAAGTTGGGTCTTAAGATGCCACTTTTTTTTAAATCAATAAAGTTTGATATTTGATGAGAAAATGGAGATAGTTACACTCAAAATTTGAAGACGTAACAAGAACAAGAGTTGTAGTGCTTTGAATCTACTTTCTAAAATACTATTTTTTTTTTTAAATGGTGAAGATTAAGGGTTTCAAAAAGGGGGCACACAAAGTGGTCATGTATTTTCAAAAAAATATAACATTGGATCTGGTGTGCTCCCCCTAAAATGTTAACCTTTTTTTAGAATTTTAAAAATTGCTTCAGTGGGAAATTAGCTAACACCATGTAGTTTATGCAAGATTTTTTGGCTAATTTTTTAATGAATATATTATTTTTTACTAATTTTCAAAGTGGACACATCTTGAAAAATAGAAATTTGAGCGTGCTCCCTCCTAAATTTTTTGAAAACTAATCGAAAGTCAATTTTTTTCAATACGTGTAGAATGGAGTTTAGTTTCTAAAAATGTAAATTTGTTTCAAAATTTGATGAACGAGTAAAAGACTATACAAAAAATACCACATGTTAGTTTTTTTAAAAAAATAGACACACTAGAACAAAAGAAATTAAAGATGAAAACCTTAACATAATCAAAATGTGAAAAAAATTATATGGTTAGATAGCTAAGAGAGAGCTTATTGTCATTATGGTATTTTTATAAATTTATATTGAAATGCAAACCTAATGGAGAGCATGGCCAAAAATGTGTGAAATTTTTTTACCTTTTCAAAAAACACGTCTTTGACATGAAATGGTCATCCAACCCTTTGGGTTGGAAGCCCAAGGAAAATCCAACCCAAAGGGTTGGTAGGTATTTCCCAATGCAAGCCATTTGACAAGCGCCAAATTTGGTGCTAGCCAACTAAAAATGCATTTTAAAAATGCTAGAGCCAAATTCTCTCTCTTTCTCTCTCTCTCCTCCACTTTGATGAGGCTTGGAGTTTAGGGTTTACAATTGATGATAGATATAGTCAAGGTTTTACCTTTCACTCCCTCTATGCCTCCTTCCCTCTCTACCAATACTTCCCTGTTTCTCTCCCACTCCTCTCTCCCTCTGCCTTCCCTCATTACCCCCATATTGATCCCTACCTCTCTCTTCTATATCCCTCTATTATTTTTTCTCTCCCATATCTCTCCATTCTCTCAATCACTACCTCTCCCTCCCACCCTCTCTATCCCCATCTCTAGGTCTCTCCCTCCTTCCCTCTTTACCTCTCCCTCCTTGTCTCATTACCCACCTCTCTCCCCCCTCTATCTCTCTCACCTCTATCTCTCCCCCTATGCCTCTCACCTCTCTCTCCCTAGGTTGTAGGTCTCTCACCTTTATATCTCCTCCCTCTCTAGTTATTTCCATCCCTCTCCACATCTCTCCCTCCCTCCTTACCCCTCTTTCCCACTTTATGAATTTATATCTCTTAGTCACTCCTTTCCTATGTCTCCATCCCTCCTTAGCCATCTATTTCTCTTAGTTATTTTCTCTCCCTCCCCTCTCTTGGTCATCATCTCTCTATCTCCTCTTTCCCTAGGTCTATCACTCCCTCCATGTCTACCTCTCCCTCCATCTCTAGTTACTCCTCTATCGATACTTCCCTTTCTCTCTCCCTCTCTTCTCTATCTCACCTCTCTCTCTCTCTCCTCCTTAGCTCTCTCCCAACATCTTTCCCTCTCTACCTTTCCTTCCCTCCTTACCACCATCTCTATCCTTGCCTCCCTACCTCTCTCTTCTTCTCTCTCCCTCTATTATTGTTTCTCTCCCATCTCTCTCCATTCTCTCGATCGCCACCTCTCCCTCCCATTCTCTCTCTCCCCCATCTCTAGGTCTATCCCTCCTTCATTCTTTACATCTCTACCTCTCATTCCTTGTCTTATTACCTACCTCTCTCCCCCCTCTATCTCTCTCACCTCTATCTCTCTCCTATTTCTCTCACCCCTCTCTCCCTAGGTTGTAGGTCTCTCACCTCTATATCTCTCCCCTCTCTAGTTATTTCCCTCCCTCTCCACCTCTCTCCTTCCCTCCTTACCCCTGTTTCCCTCTTTGTGAACTACTCTCTCATTTTCTTCTCCCCCCCACCTCTCTACCTCTCCCCTATCTAGGTCTCTCAATCACTCCTTGTCTACCTCTCCATCCCTCCTTATCCATCTCTTTTTCTTCATTCTTCTCTCTATCTTCTCTCTCCATCCCCTCTCTAGGCCATGACCTCTCTATCTCCTCCTTCCCTAGGTCTCTCACTCCCTCCATATCTACCTCTCCCTCCATCTTGTGTTATTCCTCTACCGATACTTCACTTTCTCTCTCCCTCTCTTCTCTCTCTCACCTCCTCCCCTCTCTAGGTATCTCCCACCCTCTCTACCTTGCCTTCCCTCTTACCCCCATCTCTATCCGTGCATCCCTACCTCTCTCTTATTCCCTCTTCCTCTATTATTTTTTCTCTCCCATCTCTCTCCATTCTCTCAATCACTACCTCTCCCTCCCACCCTCTCTCTCCCCATCTCTAGGTCTCTCCTTCCTTCCCTCTTTACCTATATACCTCTCCCTCATTGTATCATTACCCACCTATATGTCCCCTTTATCTCTCTCACCTCTATCTCTTCCCTATGTATCTCACCCCTCTCTATTTTGTATATCTCTCACCTCTATATCTCTCCCATATCTTGTTATTTACCTCCCTCTCCACCTCTCTCCCTCCATCCTTACCCCTCTTTCCCTCTTTGTGAACTTCTCTCTCCCCCTCACCTCTCTACCTCTCCCCTCTCTAGGTCTCTTAGTCACTCCTTGTCTACCTCTCCATCCCTCCTTATCCATCTCTTTCACTTTGTTCTTCTCTCTCCTCTTCTCTCCCTCTCTGCTCTAGGTCATCACCTCTCTATCTCCCCCTTCCCTAGGTCTCTCACTCCCTCCATTTCTACCTCTCCCTCCATCCCTTGTTACTCCTCTATCGATACTTCCCTTTCTCTATCCCTCTCTTCTCTCTCTTACCTTACTCTCTCCTCTCTAGGTCTCTCCCACCCTCTTTTCCTCTCTACATTGTCTTCCCTCCTTACCCCCATATCTATCATTTCCTCCCTACCTCTCTCTTCTTCTCTCTCCCTATGTTATTATTTCTCACCCATCTCTCTCCATTCTCTCAATCACTACCTTTCCCTCCCACCCTCTCTCTCCCCATCTCTAGGTCTCTCCCTCCTTCCCTCTTTACCTCTCTACCTCTCCCTCTTTGTCTCATTACCCACCTCTCTCCCCCCTCTATCTCTCTCACCTTTATCTCTCCCCCTATGTCTCTTACCCCTCTCTCCCTAGGCTGTAGGGTTGAGGTATAGTGTTCAAAGTTGAGGGTATAGGGTTAAGTGCATAAAATATAGGGATTGGGGTTGAGGATATGGGTATAGGATCAAGGGTATTGGGTTTACAGTTGAGGGTATAAGGTATCTATTTAGGGCTAAGGTTTTAGGGTATAGTATTTAGGGTATAAGGTTGAGTGTATAAGGTTTAGGGTATAGGGTTGAGGGTACATAGGGTATAGGGTTGAGGGTATAAAGTATATGGATGAGGGTTGAGGGTGTAGGGTTTAGGGTTTAAGTATAAGGTTGAGGGTTGAGGGTGTAGGGTTTAGGGTTTAAGTATAAGGTTTAGGGTTGAGGGATAGTTTTTAGGGTTGAGGGTAAATGGTTAAGTGTATAGGGTATAGGGCTTAGGGTTGAGGATATTGGGTAAAGTGTTGTGGGAGTAAAATAGAGTTATGAAGAGGAAGCTTAGTGGAGTGTTATAACAATCAAACTAGTTATGAAGGTGCATGATTTAAGGGTGTAGTAATTAATATTGGGCCTCTCAAATCATGTGATGGTTGCAGAATTATTAGTGTCCAATATGAGGCATTTGAGATAGAAGACAATCAAACCTTAAGAGAAAGCTTGTGTCATAATCATGTGAGGCCAATACCACCTCCAATGTCATTACCCACCAATTTAGTTATGGGTGATGTAATGGAATCATTTCAAAATAATTATTTTATTATTTTTTCCTTGTGAGGACCTAGGTATATTATTTTGTGAGCCCATAACCTCAAAAATAAAGAAAATGATCTTGAAGCAATACCTTAGAATCAGTGACAATATTATCTATAGTGTTTAACCTGTCATCATTTAGTTCCTCCATCTTGCAAGATTTTGATGATATAGGTGGCATATGAGGAGCACTAGTAGCTACCTCGATCATGCTAGAGAAGACTACCTCAGGCTTCAACCTTCATTAGGACTATCCCTATCCCTCTCTATAGGGTATAGGGTATAGGGTATAGGGTTCAAGGTATCAGTATAGGGTTTATAGTACAATATTGATGGTAGAAGGTTTAGGGTACATAGGCCATAGGGTACAGGGTATAGGGCATAGGGTATAGGGCATAGGGCATAGGGTTTAGGGTTTAGGGTATTGGTAGAGGGTTTAGGGTACAAGATTAATGGTACAAGGTTTAGAGTACATAGGGTATAGGGTTTAGGATATATGGTTTGGGGTTTAGGGTTTAGGGTACAATATTGATGGTATAAGGTTTAGGGTACATTATAGGGTTTAGGGTACTATTTTAGGGTTTAGGGTATTGGTATAGGGTTTAGGGTATAATATTGATGGTACAAGGTTTATGGTACATAGGATATAGGGTTTCAGTTATTATAAGGTTTAGAGTTTAGGGTATTGACTTTATGATTGAAGGTTTAGAATATAGGGTTATAGGGACGAGGGTACTAATATAAAGTTTAGTATTTAGGGTGTATGGTTTAGGGTTTAGCATACTGATTATAAGGTTGATGGTTTAGCATATATGGTAATAGGGTCGATGGTATTAGTATAGGGTTTAGGATTTAGGATGTATGGTTTAAGGTTTAGGGTACTGATTATAAGGTTAAGGGTATTGGAAGTACAATTGAGGGTATAGGTCAAGGGTGTAGGGTTGAGGGTTGATGGTATAAGGTATATAGGGTTGAGGTAGAGGGTTCAGGGTATTCAGTTTATAGTTGAGGGTATCAGTATAGAGTTTAGGGTTTATGATTGAGGGTAAAGGGTTTACATACATGAGGGTCTTTGTGTGTGTCTCTCTCTCACTCATTCCCTTTCCTTCTCTTTTTCTCTTCTATCTCTCTCTGTCTTCTTTCCCAAAATTTTAAGGGTTGGAAAATCTTAATAAATCTTGTTTGACACTTGCCAAATTTTGCGAGCGCCAAATAGCCTTTACTAAAAATGGTAAAAAAAGCATGAGACCTGTGTTTTAGGCCCACATTCTCTACTTTTGTCTGGTTACTGTGCATTATTTGACAAAGAAACACTTTTTCATGGTGTTGACATCTTGCACCAACATATTTTTCATACTCCATCACCTTTCCACCACCTTTTTATTCATTCGACAACATAGAAGAAGAAAATTTGAAGTTTTTAGATCAAATATATTAGGTAATATTTTCATGCTTCTAAAATTGAAATGTTTATTATGAGTTTTTTGTTTAAATTTGAGAATATAGACCCATTCTTTTCATAATTTTTACTAATCATAATATATTTACATAAAATTCAACATTGAATTCGAAGGGAGTTGAATAAAAAGTCAAAAAAATGAAAGAACATGACATAATTTACAAATTGCAATATCAAATCTCAAATTTTAAGGTGCATTCTATTTGTCTTTATGCATTTTGTGCTTTTCACCTTCTTACATAGTTCAACTACAATCATTTTCATTTGATTTTTTTTGTATTTGTGAACATTACTTAATTTTGCTTGACCTTGCTTAATGGTTTACACATAATTAATCACTTATGTTATTTATACCATTAATCACTTAGCCATCTTTGAGCATAATTAATCACTTATTTTATTTAAATACCATATGTAGGTTTATGAAACTATCAATCAAACTAATAATAATTGGAATTAATAAAGTTTATTCATAAGAGTTGCTATGTAACTACATAATCCTCCTCTAAGTGTTGGTAATTTATATTTCTTGTAATTGATGCAGGAGCATCCATTTGGGTGCATTTGTTGTCATTTGGGAAAAGTTTGGTTTTGGGTTGAATGGGCTTGTTTTGTGTCAATAAGGTCAATTTTGACCATTTAAGACCATTTGGGGTCATATAGGATTGGTTTTGATGTTTAGGTGCAAACTTGTCAAAAGTTGCAAAAAGTTGTCATTGTTGTCACCTAAAAGTTGCATTTTGGTTTAGGAAATTAAGAAAAAAAAATTGTGTGTTGGAATGAATGTAATGGGATAAATATGAGATTCTCTCATGAGAACCAAGGTTGGAGAAATTTTTGGAATGAAAATACTTCAATTTTGCACGTTTTCCTTTGCATTTTCTATGTGTAACAGACTGTATTCTCCATTGTATGGCCATGTACAATTTAATACAGCCCTGCAAGTGATTGAGAAATTTAAAGAATTTTTTATCTTTCAAATGATTTTGATTTGGTGAATTTTCATTACATTTTGTAAAAGTTGTAGCAAAAACAATGCAAAAAGAAGTGAATTTTCTGTATTTTCAATTAGAACAGTAAATTGTATAGACTTGTACAACTTGTTACGGCTGGGGTAGTCATTGGAGGAGTTAGGGCTCTATTCTATGGTTCATATGCTTTTGGTTTGGTCTCATTTGGAGTTAATTTGAGCAAGTTATGATCAAAATGGTGTTGACAGTCTATTTTTAGACCTAGGGTTTCCAACAAGGGTAATAAATTCATAACTTTTATTTTAACCATGGAAAATTATGAAACTTGGTGAAAATATTCTTAAGGCCATTATACAGATACACATTAAAGGAAACTATACCAAACAATTGTATGTAAAATTTATGCTAACCTGTGTGTGTTCATTTTCATAAGAACAATCATGAAACCCTAGTTGTTTGCAGGCTTAATGAAATCTATGCATTATTGAATCATAAATGGGTGGTCAATCAATGAAATGAGTTGTGAGAGGGTTGTATAGTCCAAGAACTCAAGCCCTTGTTTTTTTTTCTTGTTAGATTCTCATTTGGTTACAAAAATCAATATGCTTAAGATGAACTGGAATGCCAAGTAATCACTGTTTGTGATGAATCATTGTATGGAATGTGTCAAAGATGTCAAGTGAGTTTAGTTTGAATTTGCATTAGTAATGCATTTAGTTCATTATTTCTCTTATATTTACATTGGGATGCACTTTTAGCACATGTTATACATACAAAAATATAAAAAATATAACATAAACTAACTATTTTATATACATAAAATGATAAGAGAAATGGATGTTGTGTCCTCTATCTATATATGTAAATAATACAAGCTTTACCATCAATATATATATGAAATTTGTTAGACACATGTTCTCTATCCCTCATCAATTTTACCTTCATTACATACTTTCACTAAAAATTATGATAATTAATACACATACCAATATAGGAGGCATACACTTGGTAATAGAAGCAAAGATCACTCTCACACTTCACCCTTGTTATAAAATCATTAGTGTGATTGAACATAATGCTAAATATCTAGAATCTACAAGACTTGAATCCATGGTGTGTTTTCAAATTCTCAATGCCAATGTTTTTATACAACTCATACATGTTTCTTGCTAACTTGCATCTATCATTAATATACATACACCTAAATTGTTAATTGGTGAGTGATTTAAGGTGCACACTATATCATCTTGATGAAAAATTGAAGTTTTTAGATCAAATTTGATTATATGAGGTAACATTTTTATGTTTCTAGAATTCAAATGTTTATTATGAGTTTTTTTGTTTAAATTTGAAGTTTTGTGCTTGTCACCTCACATAGTTCAATTGCAATCATTTTCATTTTCATTTGTTCTTTTTGTATTTGTGAACATTACTTAATTTATTTTTTTTGTATTTGTGAACATGTATAGTTCATCATCATTCCAAGGAAATGGGAAAAGACTCTAACAATGGATGAGCATGAAGTTGAGAATACAAAGAAAAGAGAAAAAATGAGGCAACTTCGTGAAGGAAATTGAACACCATAGAAGAAGACATGCCTATTGAAGAGGAAATGAAACATCCATGCAATATTAGAGAGATGTGGAGTTGGCATCACAAAGGCAACAGATGCAAAACCTCTATGCAATGAGATAATTGAATCCCAAAGTTGGGGGCATGTCATCTACCACAAGTGAAGTTGAAGGCACACCATCTACAACATGTCATGTTGAAAGTACATCAACATTCACATCTCAAGTTGGAGATACTCCACCTTCCACATCTCAAGTTAGAGGTACACCATCTTTCACATCTCAATTTCAAGGTACATCATCCTTTTCATCTTGAGTTGAAGGTACACCATCTATCCCTAATGTTGTTGACATTCCTAAAGTTGAGGCAACTCTACCTTTGAGAACACCGAGGCTAGAGTTTTGCATAGAAACCCTAAATATTTGACTGATATTGATGCTAATATTTTGAAACAAATGGTTTATAATATTCCAAAGCATACTTGTCAAAGATATGCTAAGGAAATATGGAGATTAGTTTTTGAGAAGTTAAATGAGACTAGAAGATGTCAACTATTTGTTGAAATGATGAGGCAACTAAATTTTAGGCTCATCATGAAGATTCTTGGGCTAAGAAAATAGGATAATTCAAGTGAGAAATCTATTGTAAAGAATATAATGAGTGCATATGAGAGTGTGGGTTCTACTTCACACACGAAAGAGTAATGTTACTTAACATGTCATGACATCAACAATGGTAAGCAATCAAACCAAGAAAGCTTGCCTCATTACAAAGACAAGTAAATATTGAAAATAAGTATATCTTCTCTAATGAGAGCCATCCAGGAAGGAATTAAAGAGTGTAGGATCCAAATAACAATGAATTATGGGCATTCTCCGGTAGACTACCATGAAAAGATAAAGCAACTATTGAAGCCTTGAGATCCCTAATTAAAGAATTTTGGAAGAATAACATAAGGGTCTCTCCCAATCAAAGAGTTTTTTAAGGAGAATTGGTAGTCAAATTCATGATCCACATCTGAAACATTTTTTTGATATGACTCAAACACAATTTTTTGCTAAATTTCAAGAGATGTATCCTCAAATTAAAATTTATCAAAGATATTTTGAAATGGTAAAGCCTTTTTATGTCAAAATAAATCACACATGCATAACGTGTTGTTATAGAGTATATATTAAATTTTCTAATCATTATGATGTTTATCAATGGGTGATCCCACAATAATGGTTTACAATTTTTGGCCAAACTGGACACTGAACTAATTTTTTCTAACTAAATCTGCACTTTCGGGCACCTATAGCAGCTAAACTGTGAGGAATTTGAAGATGATGCAAACTAGTGATTTGTGACATTTTTCCTATAGATTCTAAATATATTTTTTTCAAAATTTTTGGAATTAGATTGCACTTCTTTTTCCATCTCCTTCGAAAACTAGTTTTTATCAGTAAACACCATTTTTAAGGAGTGATGCTCACCATATACAACATAACTTTTTTTCTATGAAGGATAAAATTCTAATTTTTTCAAATTTAGATTTGTAACTACGATATCTAACCAGTTCATTTGGTTTCACAGTGTTTTATTGAATATTTTTTCCATAATCAAGTTTCGAAGTCAAACCAATTACAATTCAGACATAGGCAACCATATACAACATAACTTTTTTGTATGTATCGAAATTCATTTTTTTTTACTGGATTAGGGACATCAATACCTAGCTTGAACATATTTTTCAAAATTTTATTTTGATAATTTGATATTTTTCCACATGTGCAGAACAAAGAGCTTGATTTTCGGTGAAAAACCTATGTTTAATCAAACTAAAAAAATAAATACATAATAAAACCAAAACATATTAAAATTATATTCGATGGATAGGTCATTCTGAGGACTACCATCATCTAGTTGGGTCTATGAAGTCTCCTCTATTTTCATCCTCAACGTGAGCTTTGAAGGGAAAAATTCTGCAGAAATTTAGTGCTAGAGGGGGAGAAGGGGGAAAAAGGGGGGTTCTAGCGAACTAAGGGGTTTCACTCGAACCCCCCTTCTAGCGAAACACCCTTTAATGCAATTAAAAAATAAAACCCATTAAAGGGGGGTTCGCTAGAACCCCCTGGTTCTAGCGAACCCTTTAGGGGGTTCTAGTGAACCACACTAGTTCTAGAGAACCCCCTAAAGTGTTTTCCATCTGAAAATGCATTTTTCCTTCCTCAATGGAATTGTAAACCAGTTTTGTGGGTTTACCCCAACATATATGTGTAGATTTGCATACTAGCAATGTTTTGTAGGAATGTAACATAAGGGCTCCACATAGATCTTCAAGGGATTTCATATCTAGCATTTTATGTGAAAGAGTGGATGGTCAATTTTTTTAGAAGAGCTTATATGCTTGGATGACACATGTGTTCATTGTGGTGGCTTGCAACATTTGTCAAATTGTGAAGATATGGATAATACAGTCTAAAAGATGGAAAATAAGTAAAAAAGTGTGAATTGGTCAGTGAAAAGATTCCAATATATCACCTTATGGGAATTTTTTATGAGAATATAATGTATGAGTATGTAAGACATACCTATAGAGCTTGATGTTTAGACACAATTCAAGTTATTCAAGGACATGTTTCCACTTCATACCATCATTTTAGCTATCAACTTTTCAGAGAACTACACACTACAACCATAGAATGAAGTGCAATTAGAGTATTACAACTCCACATAGGTTGCTATATTTGTGCATATAGCATTGATTCATGTAGGTGATAGTATAGAGGATGATAGTGAGGAAGTATCATTTTTACATCAGTGATGATCACACACACTCTATAGAGTTTGTGCAAGGTTGCTTTCAGATGTTCTATTGTGATTTGGCTAGCATAGGCATATCATTTTGTTAGTATATCATATGGTCATATAATTGTACATCACAATTCAAGAACTCCTAGATGTTTTATTGGTTGAGAAGGATGCATAAGATCACTGGTGTTCAACATATGTGGAATTTCTTTGAGGTTGGGCATGGAAAGGGGGAGCATGATGGCATATGAGCATGTATTAAAAGAGCCTTAACATGAGAAGAGTTAAGTACAAAGATAATCCAAAGTTGACAGATGAAAAATATATTGTCGAGTGGTGTAATGCTACAATGGGTCTAGGTAATGAAGGTAAGTCTTCATTTTGTAGATTATTTTTGTTAGTAGATGATATAAACATTAAAAAATATGAGGATTGTTGTACATTGACAAGATCAAGTGAGCTACACTATTTTAGAAGCTCTAATGTAAGTTCATGGACTATCCATACATGGAAGATGGTATTCTTTTATTCTTCATGTATAGATTAAGTTTGGAATGAGTGTGAGTCAAATGAGTGGGTTGTTGAATGGTACTTAAGAAGTTTGAGCCCACTTGAGATGTATCAACTACCGAAAACACTACAAATCATAAAGATGGAATCATTAGTTAACTTTGATCACATGCCAGATCTAGTTTGACCAGATAATATATCTACTTGTATAGTTTAAGAAATTCATAATTTTATCTTAGTTTGTAGTATTTTTGTAATGTTGAATAAATTCATCTAATTGGATGCACATATCAATGTAGGGAATGTTTATGTAGTTATTGTAGATGAAGAAAATGAAGAGGGAACACATTATTACTTGTGTCATTGTGTTAAGACCAAAAAGAAATTGGAGGCTCTTGCTATAGATGGAGAAAAAATTGAATATCCTATAGGGTCGGTAGTTGTTACTGGAACATGACTTAGAAGGTACCCAATTAATAAGTTTGATGTATGGTTTTTTGAGGACTTTGACACACATCAAAATATTATTCATTACTCAAACCTTGTTGTGGCATCCAATGTTTTTGCATGTTGAAAAAAAGTCAAATGCATTGAAGAGAAAGTTGCAAGGTAGAATAAGTTTTGTTTTGTTTTTCATGAGGCCTAACTGTAACTAACAGTTCCAACATGTCCAAGTGGGAATTTTTATGCTAGGAAAGGTATTGTTTTGTACCCTAGCATGCGGATCATTCCAGGCTACATTGTGTCGATGCTTTCTCTTAAGAGCCCTAAGTGCCAAAAAGTGGCAAAATTTGACAAGCTATTTCTTGGAAACCATGACACTTAGAAATATTGTGTATGAAGTTATAGGGTCACATAGGATCCCTCTAGAATAAAAACTCTTATTTTTTCATATCTCCAATCTATTTGGCCATGGTGACAAGTTTTCACATGTTGGAAAAAGCATCAAATGCATTGAAGAGAAAATTGCAAGGTGGCATAATTTTTGTTATGTTCATCGTGTGGCCAAACTGATAGAGCCAACACATCTAAGTGGGTGGGTTTATGCTAGGAAAGGTCCTATTTTGCACTCCAACATGTCGGATCGTTCTAGGCTATATTGCACCAACACTTTCTCTTAAGAGTCTTAAGTGCCAAAAAGTGGTGAACTTTGATGATTTGTTTCTTGGAAACCATGGCACTTAGAAGTATTTTTCTAAAGTTATAGGATCATGTAGGGTCCCTCTATAGTAACCTCTCTCATTTTTCATATCTCCAATTTTTTGCACATTAAAAAAGCATCAAATACATTGAAGAGAAAGTTACAAGGTGGAACTGTTTTTGTTCTATTGGTCCTGAAACCAAACTAACAGTGCCAACACATTTGAGTGGGTGGGTTTATGCTAGTCAAAATCATGTTTCACACCCTTGACATTCCAAATTGTTCAAGGCTACGTTGTATCGACACTTTATTTTAAGAGCCCTAAGTGCTAAAAGTGGAAAAATTTGACAAGTTGTTTCTCAGAAATTGTGGCACTTAGAAGTGTTCTGTCTAAAGGTATAGGATCATGTAGGGTACCTCTACAATACCTCTCTTCATTTTTTATATCTCCAATCCATTTGGTCATGGGGACAAGTTTTTACACATTGAAAAAAATGTCAAATGCATTGAAGAGAAAGTTGTAAGGTGGCATAATTTTCATTTTGTTCATTGTATATCCAAACTAATAGTGCTAACACATCCAAGTGAGTGGGTTTATGCTAGGAAAGGTCTTGTTTCGTACCCCAACATGTTGGATTATTCTAGAATACATTGTCCCAATGCTTTCTTTTAAGAGCCCTAAGTGCCAAAAAGTGGTTAACTTTGATGAGATGTTTCTTAAAAACCATGGAACTTAGAAATATTTCATTTGAAGGTATAGGGTCATGTAGGGTCTCTGTACAGTAAAATACCTCAATTTTTCATATCTCCAATCCATTTGGTTGTGGTGACAAGTTTTCACATGTTAAAAAAGTGTCATGCATTGAAGAGAAAGTTGCAAGGTGGCATAATTTTCATTGTGTTCATCATGCAACCAAACCGAAAGTGTCAACACATTTGAGTGAGTGGGTTTATGCTAGGAAAGGTCATGTTTCACACCCCAACATGTCGAATCATTCCAGGCTACATTGTACTGGTGCTTTCTCTTAAGAGCCCTAAGTGCTAAAAAGTGGTAAACTTTGGTGAGTTATTTCTTAGAAATCGTAGCACTTAGAAGTGTTATGTCTAAAGGTATATGATCATGTTGGATCCCTCTCTAGTAACATCTCTCAATTTTTCATATCTCCAATCCATTTGGTTGTGGAAACAAGTTTTCATCGATTAAAAAAAGTGTCAAATGCATTGAAAATAAAGTTGCAAGGTGGCATAATTTTTGTTTTGTTCATCTTGCAGCCAAATTGATAGTTCCAACACATCTATGTGGGTGGGTTTATGCTAGGAAAGGTTTTATTTCACAACCCAGCATGCCAGATCATTTCAGGCTACATTGTACTAGCACTTTCTCTTAAGATCCCTAAGTACCAATACCTTGTAGGGTACCTCTAAAGTAACCTCTCTCAGTTTTTCATATCTCCAATCCATTTGGATGTGCCAACAAGTTTTTGCACGTTGTAAAAATGTCAAATGCATTGAAGAGAAAGTGCAAGGTGGTGTAATATTCATTATGTTTCTTGTGCAACCAAACTGACAGTGTCAACATGTTTAGGTGGGAGGATTTATGCTAGGAAAGGTCCTATTTCACACCCCAACATGTTGGATCATTCTAGGCTACATTGTGTCGTCACTTTATTTTAAGAGCCCTAAGTGCCAAAAAGTGGTGAACTTTGACGAGATTTTTCTTAGAAATTGTGGCACTTAGAAATGTTCCAAGTCTAAAGGTATAGGGTCATGTAGGGTACCTCTATAATAACCTCTCTCAGTTTTTCATATCTCCAATCCATTTTGATATGGTGACAAGTTTTGACATGTTTTGATTAAAGGTAAAAGACGGGTTTTGAAGGGGCCCAAAACCCTTTACAAATAAGAGCAGCTGATATAAAAAGAAGAAACCATTACACAAAAATCAACTCAGCAACAACAAAAAGCAGCCAAAAAAATAGCCAAAAAGACATAAACCAGACAACAACCCTACATATTATTCAGGATCTCCACAACTTCCATTTCATTCTCGGCCATCTTGTGCACATTCTCTAGAATATCCGATGCCTCAATAGGAGCACCAGCCTGAGCTTTCATTATGTTCCTAGTATGAACCCCTGGCCCACTAGTCTTAACCTCATCAATCAAAACAAAACCTTTACCCACAACTTTCTCACCTTCACCTGCCATAGTCATCAGCTTTCCACCAACCACATTATCATCCACATAAATGTTATTCTTTTTCTTTTTCATCACAGGTGGAATAACCTTAGCAGAGACCAGAATGTCCACACTCGTAGAAGCATCACTCTTTTTCATAACAAAATTCCTAATATCATCAATTTTTCCCTTAATAGCAAAGAATCTACTCTCCCAATTCTTTTTCAAACTAGTAGTCTCCTCAACAATAGTATAAGCAATAGAATTAAGAGAATCCATCACATGATCAATCTCGCTTTGGACAGAAACATCCTTAGCCTTACTAGCTACACCTCTTATTATGATATTAGTCCTATTGATCTCATGAAAAAACCATTTAAATAGTTTAAACAAAACATTGGCAGAATCACGGGCCGAACCCAGCACATCAATCTCCTCACTATAAAAATTCTCAATATGTTTACCAATAGCCACATCCTCATCAGGAGTACAAGGAGGAGCTCTCTGCTTAGAAACATCCTTACCTTTACCAGCAGGAATGGGGGTCTTTAACATCCACGTGGAGCAAGCAATTTCCTTAGCGACGACCTTCCTTTTTTGCATCCTATCTGAAACCTCTTTACTAGTACCGCCCTTCGCAACATCCACGCCCCTTTCCCTACCTTGTTTTAGCAATGCAACCACAACACTAGTAGGATCCTCTCCATCAACACCACTAGCCAGGGTTAAAGGGACACCCTTCTCCAAAAAAGGGTCCCCACTTAGCACTTTACGTTTCCAGCTACCATCATCTGCCTCTTGCACAATTCTGGTCATAGGGGGAGGGGAAGAAGCTTCCCTATAAAGGTTTCATTTTTCCTTACCCCTCCTAACAGGAATCTCCTCCACCTCATCACTACATGTCATGTAGCCCACTTTTTCCCCAACTTCTTTTTTCCTCTTTTTCCCACAACAAGGGAGATGGGGCACTCTTCTAGAGAAGCATAAGAATCTGAAACATAGTCAGCATCACCAACCCTATCCAACTCCTAGTCCTCATTCAAAATAAGCTTCCTCCTCTTAGGCTTCTTACCACCCCTTTCATCCCTTGAATTTGTCTCATATCCCTCCCGGGGTGTAACAATTTTGTCCTACCAGAAGGCAGGGGTTTTATGAACATCAAGGGCTTTGACATGCTCATAAATAAGTAGAATCAACCCCACATGCAAAATAGGGTTCTTGGGGTTTTTTAAATGCTCTTTAATCCCCAAATCCAGAGACAAGCAAATAATAAGGGATAGAAACCCATTTTTTGTGAAAAAAATGGTTGAGCAGTAGAAAATGATATGAATTGATCATAGTATACCTTCCTTCCAAAGTAACATACCTCATAATTTCCTTAGCCACATCACACCAAAGCAATTTCAATGAGCTCCTCTGATACCCGCCACTCTTAGTCATCTTCAAGTCAGCCGCTTCATTCTTCTTGAAGAAAATGTTCATTGCTGCCTTCACTTCTTTCTTATCCCTAAAAACCTTCATTCCCTGCATGGCAAGGCCAGTAATCTGGGCAATAAATTCTTCATCTAGTGCAATATCCCTTCCTTTCAGGTTCACAGACCTCTCCTTCCAACCTTGAACAAATAAATCCATAACTTGGGGATTATTTCCATGCAACTTTTCCATGTACAAAGTAAGGCCACCCTTCTCAAGGACTTTCCAAACCTGTTTCTTCTTCTTCATAGTCTCATAGGACCTTGGATCATCCTTGTTTCTATCCCCTCCCATGGTGTAAACTTTGACACACAGAGACCCAACATTCAACCAAAAGAACTTGTGACAAAAGCAAGAGCCAAAAAAACTAGCCTTGATGAACCGAAGACTCTCGAAACAAAGGCAAAAAATGCCCAAAATCCGTGTGAAATCAACCTTCAGACAAAGATGCAATAATGAACCACAAGCCTTGTAAAATCTACCACTTCTACTCAAATCTTAAACAACCTTAGTCATTAATATCAAGCACGTGACTAAGGACAACCAACCTTTCTTTTGACATAAATGATTAGCACTCATTATTAACAATGGTGGAAGCCTCAAAGGGAATTGGGTCATTTAACTCCCATTCCTTACTCTCACAAACACCATAGTTGGAAAAAAAATCTGCCAACTTATTTCCTTCTCTCAAGACATGGGAAATGTAAACATTATCAAAAGAATTGATGATATTAATAGAGTCCCAAGCCATGGCCTCAATTGTCCAAGAAGGAGGAGAAACATTCTTCAAATGGTTAATAACATTCAGGGAGTCACCCTCCAACCAGACCTTCTGATACCCTTTTCTTTGTGCCAACTTGAGACCATGATAGGTAGCAGCCTCCCCTGCAAAGTGGTTTGTCTGGATTCCCAAAGGGAGTGCCACCGCTGAGACGAGCCTACCATTATAATTTTTGATCACTCCCCCACAACCTATAGGTCCCGAATTGCTTTTAGCCACACCATCAAAATTAATCTTCACCCAACCATCCGGTGGTGCCTTCCACACAACATCATCTCTAGAGGATTTCCCTTTAGAAATAGGGAGAGATATATCACATGGAAACTTCCACTTTTGAGCAATTGATATATCAGAGGAGCACAAGTTAATCTTTTGACCTGTGTAAAATGAAGTCCTAGAAATGAAGTTCTCTTTAATATCCACACTGATCTTATGGGCAACATTTGAAGCCAAAATAGCAGCATTTCTGAAGGTTTTGTTATTACGTTCTAACCATACCCCCCAAATTACATGAGGCAAAATAAGGGACCATAAAATCTGCAAGGCTGGATAAGAAGAAGGAGCAACCCATTGGAATCGTAAATCTTTGACAGAGCCCAGGAATACCCAACTAAGATTCCACAACGAAAGCACATGGTTCTAGATCACTCCAACATAACTACACCCAATCATCAAATGACAAGTATTTGCCACTTCCTTTTCACAAAGAAAGCATCTATTGGGCATAAAATATTCTCTTTTAATCAAGTTATCGGTAGTAAGAATTTTATTTTGACAAAAAAGCCAAAAGAAAATATTGATCTTGGGGATCAACCTAGAAGACCAAATAGAAGCCCAAAAAGGAGGCAAACTAGTAAGAGAATCACTCATATGAAAAGATGAAGCAATAGAAAAATTACCCGCAGAGGATGGTTTCCAAACAAGCTTATCAAGAGAGGGAGTAGAAGGGATATGAACCGAGGAGATAGCTCTATATAATCCTTCCATACCCAGATCCACCTCATGCAACTTCCTCCAGTGGCCTCCTTCAATATAATCAACAACAAATTTTCCAAACTATCACAAACAAAGGTCCATAAAGGGATTAGCCCAAGGAACATCCTTAAGAGGCCCATTACACAACCAATTATCATCCCATAATAGAACATTCCTCCCATTGCCCAGCTGCCAAAAGAGACCCTTAGCAATAAGCCTTCGAGCCTTTAACATACAGTTCCATAGCATAGAACCATTTGGGGGAATAAACTCTTGAGATAAAAAACCTCTAATCCCAACATCACCATAAAGGTATTTACTCCACACAATCTTCGCCCACTCACTTTTAGCCTCTAAAAGGTTCCATACCTGTTTTCCCAATAAGGCTATGTTGAACATTCTGATTTTGGGAATTCCAAGTCCTCCAACCCTTTTCGGCTGACAAACATCATCCCAAGCAACCAAATGAGTTATTTTCTTATCTTCAACACCGGTCCATAAGAATTTTTTTTCTGAATTCCCTTGAAAATATCCACAAATTTCCTCGGCATATGAAAAAGACTAAGGGCATAAACCAGAATGTTCTAAAAGGTGGATTTGATCAGCTGCACTTTTCCAGCTTGGCGCAACAAATCCCCCTTCCACCCAGATAATTTAGAATTAAATTTATCAATCAAACCCCTCCATAAAGAATCAGGAGCCTTAGAGCAGAGAGGAAGCCCCAAGTAGGAAGCCAAAATTTCACCAATTTGACACTGCAGAATTCGAGCAATCCTATTTTTTCTATCAAGCGAGGTATTAAAAAAGAAAAACACACTTTTTTGGAGGCTAACCTTCTGCCCAAAAATAGCCTCATACATTTATAGAATCTGTTTAATAGCCTTAGCTTCCTTAATCATAGCCTGCCCAAGCAAGAGAGAATCATCCACAAACTATTTATGGGAACAAACAAGGTTAGCAGAAGATGGAGCTAACTCAGACATAAGACTAGAGTTGACAAATCTTTGAATAAGATATCCCAAAGACTCAACCATAATGATAAAAAAAAATGGAAAAATAGGATCCCCTTGTCGAAGGCCCCTGGAGCAATCAAAAAGAGGAGAGGGAGAACCATTGATGAGCACCAAAAACCTTGAGGTTGAAATAAGTTGATGCACCAAAGCCACCATTCTCTCCCCAAAACCAAAGGAGATAAAAAATTTAGACAAAAAACCCCAGTCCACTCTGTCATAGGCTTTAAGTAAGTCAGGTTTAAGGATAAACCCAGCTTGTTTGTTAACAGTAAGAGAATGAATATTCTCATGAATAGTAAGAATAGAATCCAAAATCTGCCTACCAGCCACAAAACCATTCTGTTGAGGAGAGATGATGAGAGGCAAGATTTTTTGCAACCTCAACGCTAGGACCTTGGAGAAGATCTTATAGATAGAATTACACAAACTAATAGGATGAAAATCCTCAAAGGACGCAACCCCTAGCTTTTTGGGAATCAAAAGAATAAAAGAGGAATTCACTTCCTTCAGAAGAGCACTCGACCTGAAAAACTCCTTGGTAGCCACAACAACATTTGCAATAATTTCCCAAAAGGACTGAAAGAAAAACACGAGAAAGCCATTAGGGCTCGAAGCCTTATTACCTTTGAAGGAGAAAACAACACATCGAATTTCTTCTGCCGAAGGAATACAAACCAACTGCCAATTCATCTCTTCATCCACCAACCGTGGAATATCCCTCAAAATATCCTCTTGACAAGCCAGATCAAGCTCTCCCTCCACTGACAACAAATGAGAAAAATAGGAGGTTGCAACATTCTTCAGATCAACATCCTTCTCCAAGGCTTGATTATTATAATTAATTAGATTTATCCTATTAGAGGCCATGTGTTTCAGTGTAGACATATGGAAAAACTTAGTATTTCTATCCCCACTTTTCAACCACATGATCCTAGACCGCTGCTTCCAAAATTCTTCCTCCTTCACAATGATATTATGCAGTTTAGAAAGCAAAACATTTTCCTTCAAAATCAGATCCTGATCATACCCAGACGTCTAAATAACTTGCTGAACAAAATTAAGCTCCCGGGAAACCCAATCCTTTTCCAAGAAAATGTGACCAAACGAGGTACGGTTCCATTTCCTAACATTAAGCTTAACATTAGCCAATTTTTTAACAACTCTATACATAGCCGAGCCATTCACATTAATACTCCACCAATCCTTAATTAAATTTCCAAGATCCAGATGACATGTCCAAATTTTCTCAAACTTAAAAGGAAAGTTCTTCTTACCACCCAACAAGTCCATCGAAAGAGCTAAAGGAAAGTGATCCGAACCTAATCTGGTAAGGGCTGAAAGAGAGCAAGAATAGTGGGCCAACCACTTAGGATTCAAAAGAGCACGATCCAACTTAACCTAAATAAGGGCATTCCCAGCCCACCTATTTGACCAGGTATAGGAAGCCCCTTTCAAATCCAGATCAAGAAGAGCCGAGTCATTAATAAATTACATAAGATTAAATTGGCTATCATCCACATTCTGCGAACCACCCAACATATCAACATCATGTAATGAGGTATTGAAATCACCAATAACCAGCCAATTCTCCACGTTATAAGAAGCTTTAAAAGAAGCTAGACCTTCCCAAAGCCTTTTTTTGTCCCGCTTACAATTAGGAGCATAGATATTAGACAAAGTTCAGGAGAACTTATCATGCAAATGGAAAAAGGAAGTGGCCACATGATTACTATCATTCATCACCTCCACCCCTCTGATAACCCGAAGATTCCAAAAGGTCACTATCCCTCCAGAAGCACCAACTACCTCAGAACAATGCATACCACAATCCTTAAAAAGCTTTAATTTCAATCTAGAGAGTTTATCCATTCCCATTTTAGTTTCTTGTATAAGAACAATATCAAGACGATGATCTCTTACTAGATTAGCCAAGAGATCATGCTTATGAGGGTGATTCAAACCCCTCATATTCCAGGAGATTATCTTCATGAGGATTTATGGACGGTGCTCTTAGAGCACATATCTAGCAGAGTTCTCTGTGTACCATCAACAATATCTATCTGGCTCTCCTTCTCCCTAGTCACATTAGTAGGAGGCCGACCTCTACCCATCGGCTTAGACCCATAGTCTGACCTTTACCTATTCCTCATCACAACTCCTAGCGAAGGAGAATGTTTCTTCCTGTTCTGACCACAAACTTGAGTATAGGGCGGATTATTCACTTCCTCCAACTCCTCAACCTCCTTAACATCATGCTTTAACTCCAGTTCCTTAGTATTTGACATCATACTAAGAGAACAACCCCCCCATGGGGAGAACCAACAAAAAATAACACAGAAGGATTTTCCTCAGTCACCACATAACTATTATCAACAAAACTAGGGGACAAGCATACCTTATCATTTAGACCCATGTCTTGAATCATTTCTCCCTAGGCAGGTTGACAAACCAACACTTGTTCCCCCTCATCCAAAATAATCTCCTCTGAAGTCACCACGGGGGGCATGCCAATAGGCACCTCCTTCTGAGCAGGAGGGTCTACCACCACCTCCTGAACAGGAACCAAATCCGCTGCTTTAATGAGAGATTTCTCCACCTCCTTCCATTGTTTAGTTATTTTCTTAGGAGCTTTAAGAGGACACTTTTTAGCCCAGTGTCCAAATTTTTTATTGTGAAAGCAAGCAAAGGGATTTGTCTCAAATTCAACCGAATGCTCCCACACCACCAACTTAGAATTAATCTTAACCAGAGCAGGCAAGTCCGCTGATTGTTCAACATTAACACAAAATCTAGCATAAACTAGTCGTTTCCTAGAAGCAGTCATTTGTTCAATCGACAATAAACAACCAAACATACTAGAAATCCCTTTAAACACCTCCTCATCCCAAAACTCCAATGGGAGGCTAGGAAATCTAACCCAAACTAGAGTAGCTGAGAAGGAGCACGTCTGGATTAAAGCCTATCCCCCACTTCTTAAGCATCAACGAGGACTTTCCAAGGAACCAAGGGCCACCTGTCAATGCCAACACCAGATCTTCCTCACAGATGAAGGAGAAAGAGAAGAAACCTTTAGCTATAATAGCCACATCAACTTGTCCCTTAGGTTTCCAATGATTAACAGTAAACTTGCAGACCAGCTCAATGTGAGGCTGAGGACCAACAAATTTACCCAACAATGCCAGTTCCATATTTGACATTCTTTTATCAACAATAGACAAGTTTTCACATGTTAAAAAAAGTTTCAAATGCATTAAAAAGAAAGTTGCAAGGTGGCATAATTTTTGTTATGTTGATCATGCAGATAAATCAATAGTGCCAAAATGTCTAGGTGGGTGGGTTTATGCTAGGTAAGGTCTTGTTTCACACCTCAACATGTTGGATCATTCTAGGCTACATTATATTGACGCTTTCTCTTAAGAGCCCTAAGTGCCAAAAAGTGGTGAATTTTGATGAGTTATTTTTTGGAAATTATGGCACTTAGAAGTGTTCTTTATGAAAGTATAGGATCATGTAAGGTCACTCTATAGTAATCTCTCTCAATTTTTCATATCTCCAATCCATTTGGTTGTGGTAACAAGTTTTCACACATTGAAAAAGCATCAAATGCATTGAAGAGAAAGTTGCAAGGTGGCATAATTTTCATTATGTTTTTCATGTAGCAAAAATTATAGTTCCAACATGTCTAGGTGGGTAGGTTTATGCTAGGAAAGGTTCTATTTAGTACCTCAGTATGCTAGATCATTCCGGGTTACATTGTATCAACGTTTTCTCTTAAGAGCCCTAAGTGCTAAAAAGTGGTAAACTTTGGTGAGCCATTTCTTGGGAACTGTGGCACTTAGAATTTTTCTATCTAAAGGTATAGAATAATGTATGGTTCCTCTATAATAACATCTCTCATTTTTCATATCTCAAATCTATTTGGTCATGGCAACAAGTTTTTGCATGTTGAAAAAACATCAAATGCATTGAAGAGAAAGTTGCAAGGTGGCATATTGTTTGTTTTATTCATTGTACGATCAAATTGATAGTGCCAAAGTGTATAATTGGGTGGGTTTATTCTAGGAAAGGTCTTGTTTCACACCCCAACATGTCGTATCGTTCTGAGCTACATTGTGTTGATGCTTTCTCTTAAGAGCCCTAAGCGCCAAATATTGGAAAACTTTGATGAACTATTTTTTGAAAACCATGGAACTTAGAAATGGTCTATATAAAGGTACAAGGTTGTTTAGGATCCCTCTATAGTAACTTCTCTCAATTTTTCATATCTCCAAGTCGTTTGGCTGTGGTAAAAGTTTTTCTACTACCCGAAAACTGTCAGATGCATGCAATGTGAAGTTGCAAGGTAGCCTAATTTTTGTTCCATTCCTCGTGGGACCAAACCATCAATGCCATCATGTTTGGGTGGGCACAACTATGCTAGGTATGGTCCTATTTTTTACCCCAACTATCCCAGATGTTCCAGGCTACACTATGTTGGCACCTTCTCTTAAGATCCCTAAGTGCAAAAAATTATCGAACTTTGATGCGTTGTATCTCAAAGATGGTGGAACATATAAACATTATATCTAAACCTATAGGTGAATGTGAGTCCCCTCTATAACAACCTCTCTCATATTTTGAATACTCAAAATCATTTGGTTGTGGTGAATTTTTTTTTGCCGTCCCAAAAACTTTCAGATGCATGCAATGCAATTTGCAAGGTAGCCTAATTTTCTTTGTTCTTCATGGGTCCAAACCGTTAGCGCCAACATGCCTAGGTGGGCACGTCTATGCTAGGCATAGTCCTAATTTGCACCCCAAATCTCTTGAACGTTTCAAGCTACATTGTGTCGATGCTCTCTCTTAAGATCCATGTTGTACATTTTTCAATAGTGTTTGACATTATTAAAGGTTTAGTTTAGTTAGTTTTTGTCTTCAGTCTATAAAAAACCTTTATATTTAAAAAATTGAAACATTTTATTTTGCATATTGTGTTTCAATATTTTATTATATGTGCTAATTAATGATTAGGGTTGTGTCACTAAGACTTTCTTAGTTGAGACCCATAGTGGAAATTGTATAAAATGATATCTAATCTTAGAGAACATGAAATAAAGAAGGTTGATTAGAAAGAAAGGTGAAGATCATGAATACAAATACTAGAATAATCAAAATATAAATGGTTTTATTTAAGGAGGAAACATGAATGTATCAAGAGGAGCCTAAAGATGCGTAGAATGTATATTTCATAGAGAGGAGGCTATATGATAGTGTAATAGAATAATGATGTTATCTCTAGGAGTGGAGATAACATAAGGGTAGGGATGGGTACATGAGAGGAACAAGAAGGTTTCTAAACACCTAGCTTAGATGGTGCACCCAAAAACACAACTATAGTGGTTAAAATTGCTAGATACCAAGAAACATGATGATTCATGCAATGAAAGAAAAGGAGTTAAGAAAAGGAAAAATACAAACCTATAAAATTTGGGTGCATTAATAATATAAGGGTCAAGCCACTAGGTGAACCTAGAATACATAAGAGGAATCATAATTTATAGCTATAAGAGAGGAGTATACTATAAGATTATTGAAGAAAGAAGTGCTTCTAAAAACCTAAAGGTGAAAAAATCTAATGTTTTATAACTAGAAATAGAAATATTTTTGTTGGAGGTAAGGAGGTTGGAGAAGGATGATTCCTATAGTGGAACATGGAGGAGATGTTGGAATTTTGGAGAGAGCTAGCTAAGCCACATCAATGAAATAACTACCATGAAGTTGTTAGGTATACAATAAGATACCTACAAGGAGTCGTTGATAGATATGTATGGGGATAATTTTAAATCCACACCTAAGAAAGATATCCTAGAGGAAGAGGGTGGATAAATGAAGGAGTCTAGGGTGCTATTATAACTACCAATAAAAGTTAGGTGCATCATGGAAGAGGGCACAAGGAGAGGTCACATGGTTATCTTAAACAATACATCAAGGATGAGAAGACTTGAGTGAATCATGCACCTTGGGAAGAGGGGTTGAGATAAGGATGGTATTGAGTCTAAGGAAATAGGAGAATGCATACACCAATTTCAAATAATCTATAGCAATTCTAGGCATAATAGGGTCAAAAAGAGGAAGAAGTAGAAAGGAACTGGAGTAGGAATGCTAAATCATTGATACCAAGTGAGAAAATTAGTGACCATTCCATTATATTGTTAGAAGAGGGGTTCTAACACTTATTCCTAGGTAATGAGCACGGGATCATTTATTTAACAAGTACCCAAGGTGTTAGATGCAAAAATATCCTAGGTCAACCCAAACATCTTATAGATGCTAGAAACTAAGGAAATTTTTTATTGATTCTCAAGTTTGTGCCACTAAGAAAGGGAGTGCAAATGAGTTTTGGTGCCAAGGAAATAGGAGACAATAGTTACATAGCCAAGAGCATGGATGGATAAGCAAATTTCAAAGTCAAGAACATGCATATTAAAGGTGCAGGGATAGTTTGTAATGACTTAACACTTAGGGCAATATTGTGGATAACAAGAGTCAAATATGTAGTCTCCTAAAAAGGAAAGCACAAGACATCACAATATTTTATGGTTGCATTATAATAATATTTTATGGTTGCATTATAATAATGTTTAGTTTCATTATGTTACCAAATTCTTGTGATATCAAATTTGTCCATAATATATCTGAAAAAAACTTAAAAAACTCACATGCTTGTGCTACCAATATTGTTGAAAGTAAATGGGGCTACCCCTTAAAGATGCCTAGGATATTTGTTACAATTTTTTGGTTACTAACAATGAACTTTGTGTTATTATTCATCTATTAAATTAATCATTTGTAGTAAAAATATGGATAACAATGGTAAAATATTTTCATTAACCAAAATTCCATAAGGCCATACAACGTTATATGTCGATAAAAATATACAATATATCCAATAAAGTCATATAGGCTTGTTAAAAAGCTATATGGACATAAAATGTCACATATTCATAATACAAAACATATGTTCAAAAATGTCATGTAGGCATACAACAAAGGACCCTAATACATAGTCATTTCCCACTAGGGGAAGGAAATAGATCACAAGATGCCTTTGACTGTCGACTAGATAGAGACGCATGTGATGCTAGTGTTTGTTAAGTGTGCTTAATTGTCCTCCTCTCTAGACTTCTCTAGAGGGCCATCTAATACAATAAAAAGTATAGACATTAATATATATAGAAATTAAATTATGGAATGACATATAACAAAATAATCACTTACTACATACAAATAATTAGCATGCTCATCACAATAGGGGCATGCTCATGATCTGGAGTGAAAAGCCCCTGTAGCAAGCACATCTTGAGATAACAATTAAACTACATATGAGTGTCATCAAAATTTTTAATAATAGACCAATAAAAGAACAAATATAATGTGAAATTTACTAATCTATCTCATACCTCTATAAAAGGATCCAAACTTTCTACTTCTACAACAAAACCATGGTCCAATGTAGCACAAATATCAGGAGACTATATGATGTCAACATATGAAAATGAAACAACAAATGTTGTTCAATTACCAACACTACCTAACATTGTTTTACAACACCATTAATGAATAAAGGTTACTTGGGTGAAATTTTTTTGAGGACGATAAGTGTGAGGTGTCGATGTCGAAGGTCCACCATCAAACTATTTGACATCCAAAGTGATTTATGAGAAAACCATTCATATAAAGTTTAACTATTTACATGCAATAATTATATTTCTTTATTGGTTATATACCTGTGGACTAGATGATGTCATGAAATAGGGGTTTGGGGGAACACCACAAGTAGCATTAACACTCTAACCCTGAATTTTCATCATAATCATTCTACTAATTTAGTTATTCTTACATTTTAGAATAAAATTTAAAAAAAAAAATTAAATGAACTTACTAAAATTTACCTGAGTATCAATTCTAAATGTTTCATTGAATAAAAACTGTCATAACCATCCCTTATGCAGTTGATGTATCCCACATTGCTACATCCTTACTATGATCTCATGATCATATGTGCAAACAACACCATAATAGTGACAAAAGTGGACTAAAAATCTAGGCCTAGAAGACTCATCCACATCAGATTGTACTAGAGGCCTCACATATTGTATAAGGCTTTGAGTGAAAAGCTAATGGAGTCCAAGGTGTCCACCTCGACAGTATCCTTCACAGTGGCATGAACACTCACATGCTCCACCATAGGTCTATCCATGCGTCTCAGTGCTAGCTATGAGTTACATCATGCCCCCACTCTGCCATGTGTGGAGCCCCCACCTCTACCCTAGAGATCTAGATAGTCAAAATAATTTGGAATCTCATTGAGGACAAACTCACAATATAGTTTCCTCAAAAAGTGTTGTGGCACCTCATAGTTATTGCATGGAGGCTGGTAAAAAACCATCCACCACCTATCCCAAAAATTATTTTCTATCCCTTCGTGGTGACACCAATAGATGGGGAACCTCCTACATCCAATTGATAAAGGTTGATTGTTTTGTGGGTCCATGAAGAGGGCATGCAAGTTAGATTTGTTAATTCTATTTTTCGTTACTTGCTCATACAAGAGTTTGTTTGCATAAAATTATTTTTATTCCCCCCTCTTATTGGACCAAAAATTAAATTATAAACTCATTGATCCTACATGAGATGTACAATAGATTGTAAGGATTCAGAAAGGCCTCTCTTATGAGGGTTTGTTGCAGTAGTATCTTTTAGCCTTGTAATCAATTCCTCAAGTTCTTTTTTGTTGTTTTCTATTTTCCCTAGAATATTTTCTTGTGTTCTTGGGGGATGTCTAGGAATTGAGGGAGGAGTTTTATGTGGTTCTTATTTATGAGGGTCTTCATGATGAGGTGATGGAGGATTTTCAACATTTTGGGGTGGAAATTCATTTCTTGTAAATTAAAACAAATTTTCATTATAAAACCTAATTCAATCTACAATTTAATAAAAAATTGAAACTAAAAAATAGAGATACTTATCTCTTTTACCTCCTCAGTGTCTTAGTGGCATCTTGACAAAGATTCACGAGCCCCAAGTGAAAAAATTGCCATATTTGCAAGCGCGAGATGGGAAGGAGAAAAAATGCAGAGCTCTCACGGGTTTGAATAGTAGAAGGTACAAATGAAGTTTGGTTTTTTTAATAAAAACTTTAACATTTGGCAAGTGCCAAACTTGGTTCTCACTAAATTTGGTGCTCACCAAACTGGATTGGTATTACCAAGCCTTAGGCTTGGTCATCCAAGCCATTTGGTGCTTTCCAAATGTTCTATTCAAGTAAAAAAACCAAAGTGGCATCTTAATTATGTCACAACTTTGTGCACTTACCCATATGTAATGTTTTATAAAATAAAAATATAATCCCACTTCTTAAAATTCAACACTCTCTTTCTCTTTCCATTTGTATCTATGTTTCTCCTTCTCTATCTCTTCCTTTATCTCTATTTGGCCCTCTCTATTATCTCTTTTCATATGTCCCTCTCTTTATCTCTTTTTATTTCTCCCTCTCCCTCTCTCTCTCCTCTCCCCCTCTCTCTATCTCTCTCTATATGCCTCCACCTCTCTCTCCTGTCTCTCTTTCTTTATATTTATCCCTCTCCCTCCCTCACTCTCCATCTCTCCCTCTCTCTATCTCTCACTCTCACTCTCTCTTTTTTCTATCTCTCTCCCCCTCTATTTATATATATCTCTCTATCACTATCTCTATATGTCTCTCCCTTTCTATCTATCCTTTTATATCTCTCACTATATATTTATCTCTCTCCCTCTCATTTTGCGAGCCCTTTGTATTTATATCTCTCCATACCCCTTTCTCTCCTAGCCCCTATCTCTCCCTTCATTCCTCTCTATATTTCTATCTCTCCCTCTCCCTCTCTTATCTCTTTTTATCTCTCACTATTTATTTATGTTTCTCCCCCTCTCACTCTTTATATCTCTCTCCCTCTCCCTCTCCATATCTATCTCCCCGTCTCTTTATCTTTATCTATCCTCCATATCTCTTTCTCTCCATCTCCCTCTCTCTCACACACTCTCCCTTTCTCACTCTCCCTCTCTATCTCTCTCCATCTATTTCTCTATCTCTCTCTCTCTCTCTCTATATATATATATATCCCTCCCTCTATCTCTATCTCTCTATTCTCCCTCTCTCTTTATCTCTCCCCATCTCTCTATCCATCCTCTTTCCCTCCCCCATTTTCCCAACATTTCTCTCCTTTCTATCACTCTCTCTCTCTATATCACTCTCTCCCTCTCTCCCTCTCCCTTTCTAACTCTATCTCTATCCCATATATCTCATTCTCTCTTTCTCTTTCCCTCTCTATCTCTCTATCTTACCCCTCGCCTCTATCTCTCCTACTTCATGTATTTATTTCTATCTCTCTCACCATATCTATATATCTATCTCCCTCTACCTCTTATTTATCTTTGTATCTCACCCTGTCCCTTTATCTATTTTTATCTCTCACTATCTTTTTATGTCTCTTACCCTCTCTCTCTATATCCCTATTTCCCTCTCTCTCCCCTCTCTCTTTCTTTGTATTTATCCATCTCCCTCTCTCCATATCTCCCTTTCTTTATCTCTCATTCTCACTCTCTTTATTTATGTATCTCTCATTATCAACATAGTGAGATTTATATATGTATCTCAGTATCTCTATATATCTCTCCCTCTCCCTCTCTCCCCCTCTCCCTCTATCTCTTTATCTATCTCCCTCTCCTTGTACCTATCACTCTCCATCCCCCCATTCTCTCTCTATATATATATCTCCCTCTCCCCTTCTCCCCCTCTCTTTGTATCTCTCCTCTCTCTCTCTCTATATATATATATTTATGGACCTTTCTCTTTCTCTCTCCCTCTCTATCTCTTCCTCTCCCTCTCCCTCTATCTCTTTATATATATATCATCATATCTATATGTCTCTCCCTCTCTAATTTTTGTCTCTCCCTCTTCATCTATCTCTTTATATCTCTCACTATATCTTTATGTATCTTTCCCTCTCATTCTCTACTATCTTTCTCCAACTCTATATCCTCCCTCTCTCTTTATCTCCCCCTTTCTCTCCCTCCTCCTTCTCTCCTTTATCCATATATATCATCTCTCTCCACCCCTTCCCTCTCCCTCTCCCTCTTTTATCTCTTTCTATCTATCACCATTTCTTTATGTTTCTCTCCCTCTCCCTCTTTATCTCTCTATCTCACTCCCTCTCCCTCTTTCTCTCTCACCATTCTTCTCTATCTCTCCATCTCTCCCTCTATCTTTCTCTATCCCCATCCCTTTCTTTCTCTCACTTTCCCTCTATATTTTTCTATCTCTCTCACAATTTCTTTATGTTTTTATACCTTACCTTTCATACACACACTCTCCCCATTTGTTGTGCGTGGATATTGGTGTATTGCGGAGGGATGGATTGTTGTGACATGTATGATGTATTTGGGTTTGTGAGTTGTTGGTATTGAAAGTTTGGATTGGGGGTATGTTGGTGAGTATGAATATGGGATGAGTATGATGGGTTGTGTCCTCCAGCCATTTGGGTTGATATTTGGGGAATATGGTGACCATGAACATTTTGATTTGTGAATGATGCCATAGGTTGTGTGCGTTGACTGTCTTGTCCAAATTGTTGGGTTTGGACAAGGGGAATGGTTGTATTTTTTCCTTGGGATTTGATGGTATTAGAATGTGTTGACGTGTTAACATTTTGTTGTTGTCCTTGAATAAAGATACATCGTTTACCTCCCCCCAAAGGATTTTGTGAGATACCAATGAGAGGATATGATGGTGTACTCATGGTACTAGATGTAGTTGTCAATGAAGGATTTGTATGACTTGATGATTCCCTTGTGACATTTACCATAGTGGTAAAGAGAGGATTGGAATAACTTGCCCACACTGCCGAGGAGCCAATGGTGGTTCTAGCCAATTGTGACAGTGTTGTGGATATTGTGGGCACTGTGACAGATTGTGATCCTCCGATGGATGTAGCGCTTATTGAATTGGAGGTGTTTGGAATGTTGGAGGTAACATTCATGGTCGTTGTAGCATGAAAAAAGGTGTTGCTCGTAGTGTTTGGAGGTTGACCACTATTTAACATGTTAAGCGCATTGTTGACATTAGGGTTAGGAGATGCTGATCTCAATGTGTTAATGTTGAATCCATGGGGTAACTTAGCTCCTTGACTTAAGAGTATGGCCAAATATCTATCTCTGTCATATAGGACCATTTGTTCCACGAATTGAGAGGCCTCTGGATCTTGTGCTGCTACCTCTAGGTTTTCCTCAAGTATTTGTATGTATTCATCCTTACGTAAGAATGGTTCAAAGGGATTGTTTCATGAGGATGGTATGGTCGTGAGAGGTTGATTATTCGTGTTGGAAAATAGGTTGTCAAATGTCCAATTTGGGTCATACATGGGATTATTAACATTGGAAGTGGAGTTTTGTCCAAAATTTTCCATTTGTCGTTTATGTCTTTGGAGTCTAGTTTCCACCATAAAATGAGATTGCTCTAATGAAAATGACAACTAAATGCAAGGATGAAAATAAAAGACTATGTTTTCTAAAGAAAATGCCAACTAGCATGACTAGGTGATGATGACGTTTTCCTAAGGAAATGATTGATGTAAGATGATGAGGTTGTCAAAGCTAAAATGTCAAATGAGGACTAAGATGGTAATGTTGACTAAGGACTTAATATGATAAATGCAAGGTCTAGGTTCAAAATGATGACTAGGATGAATAATATTTTTGGATTTTTGGGAATAAAATATGCAAGGTATAAACTAGAATGCAATTTGGAGAAAATGGATACCTAAACACTTCTAACCTCAATCTTTGTTTTCAATTTCAGTTACCAAAGGACTTATTGAAAATGACAAAGTGACAAGGTCAAAATGACTAGTGAGTTTTCCTAACTAGACTGTTGAGTTGGAAAAAATCTCACAAAAGGGACAATGACTGAAAAAAGGAAATGATGATTAAGTCCAAGATAACCTAGTTTCAAAAGCAATGACATTGCAAATTGTGCTGAGATTAACCTAATCCAAAGTATGTAAGGATGAAAACCTAGGGTCAAGCTAATGCCTAATGTATGCAACTAAAAATTTGAAGGATGAAGCCTATGGTCACAAATGCAAACTAATGGTTGAAAATTTTGAGCAATTTCAAAGTTGGTTTCTGACTGAATTCCCTTGGAAACAGTGTTTGACAAAAGATTGAAAAAATTTAGACTCAGTTTGGACTTTGTATGAGGATTTTTCTTATGTCAGGAAAATGCGTCATTTGAGACCTCAAATGCGTCTCATAATTGTGAATATGTTTTGGTATAGCGAATGCAGCTCTGGGACTGACAAATGCGACTGAGTTTTACAAATGCGGTTCTGTGAGGTTCAGATGCGTCACGATGCAGACATATGCCATGTTTTGAATTGCAAATGCAGTTTAACAGGTCTAATGCATTGCAAAATTTGGTAAATGCAGTTTGACAGAGCGATTGCGTTTTAAGAGTTGTGACACAGTTTGCTAAAATTGAGGTTTTTGATGTATTGAGAGAAAATTTGATCTGTCTAATGTTGAATGTTTTGTGTAGAAGTGAAAATGTGGTGAATAATGTGGAAAAATATAGCAAGCACTTGACAGGCACAATGTTTTGAGTGTAAGCAAGCACACATAAGACAAGTACAATCTTAATAGGTCAATAGACCAAGGGTTTGTATACTTGGTATAGCCCACCGATATACCCCGAATTGGTGCTAAACACCATTCCTTCTCAAGAGCGGATAGCTTAGAAGTTTGGTGGCATTGGCTCCCCTCCATAGCTCATTAACGTCATTTGAGCACACCAACTTCAGATTCTTGGGTAGTGACTTCCCAAGAATTGCTATCTCTACTCAAGGGGATCAGTGGTGAGTGTCTTTAGGCATGATACTGTACCCTGCACTATACCAAGCGACGGTTGAAAAATGGCTAGCCTCTAAAACAAAAGGTGTTTAGTAAGGGCATTCCGTTCGTAGGGCATGATCCATGCGTCGAGAGTTCCCTTTTGGATCCATCTCGTCAGAACCATATGTGTGATTCTTGGGATTTCCCCAAGAATCCAATTTTATATACCGGTTGGAAGTCCCTCGGTTTCAGGGTGCTATTGGTCTGAATCATCCTGGGGTGAGTACTTTTTCCCACCAGAATAGGCCCAAGTTCTAGAGTTAGTAACTATTTCTCTTACACCCAGGATCGCCCGAAATCGCAAGGGGAGAGGATACTTCGATTACTAAGTCGTAAAGGTGTATAACAAATAAGAATGGGTCTAGTTTTCTGATCACCAAGTTTTCACAAGGTGAGAGCATAATCACCTACCATTTTGCAAACACATTCAGACAAAGTAGAAAAACATGTTCGTTTTATGTGCAATAAAAATAAATGTGTACTAATCTAAAAAAAGACAAGTACAATGTTTAGTATTCAGTCTTCGACACTCGAACCTACAAACCACAAGTTAGGAGTTTCTTATCAGATGATCTTGGACCCATGAAATGTAACCGCCACACGCTGTAAACAAAGATTAGTAACACAAAACCTATGCTAGGTAGAATGTAGAAAATAACTAGAATGCAAAAGAAAGACCAATATGCAAAACAAAAAAAAGAACAGAAAACAGAAAACCCGAATGCAAAATAGAAAAAAAATTGTTACCAAGAAAATGCGTCACAACAGAGAAAATGCATTGCTTTGTGTTGCAAATGTGTCTCAGTCCTGCATTTTGGTCTGATAGGCAGATGCGTCAATTCACTGTTCAAATGCGGCTCGATGTTACAGATGCAGCTTTCCCGACCTCATTTGCGGCACAACAAAGCGATTGTGTCATTTTAGATGACAAATGTGTCACGACGCATCAGATGTGGCTCAACAAAGTTCAAATGCGTCACTTCGTACCTGTACCTGCATAAAAAATAGAAAACTGAAACCATACGGAAACTACAAAAAAATAAATAAATGCGTCGGGTTCACCAATGTATCTAAGGGTAAATTTTAGGTATGTTAGATGTTAGCAAATCAATAATGCATATAAACCCAAAGAACTATGAAGTACAAAGGAAATTAAAAGAAAGAATGATTATACCCGTCGTTCATCGAATCTTCCATGATTACCTTCATAGCACCTTCTAACTTGCTGATGGTTGCCCTCAGATTGAATGTGTGAGAAATTTGATGCCAAAGACTAAGTCCTACACAAGCTTTGAAGGATTTAAATAAAAACTATGCCTATGCCTATGACCATATGACTCTAAAATGCCAAATAACTCTAAGTATTTATTCGCCAGAATAACAAAATTTATGTGTGTAATCCAAAAATGTGAGCAAAATAGCATTTTATAGAAAATACAATTTTGAATGGACGGACGAGATCGACTTTCGACAAAAACCTAAAATCAGAGGACAAGATTTAATCTGATAATCCCTAATCAGGGTTAGGGAAAAATCCTTAAACAAGTGGTCGAGATGTCATCTGAGAGAATCAAATTGACAGTGGAGAATAGATGAGATAATTAATTAGAAAAAATCAAGATTTTCAAAAATCAAGAAGATAAAGACTGCTTGATTTGTGAGATTCGAAAAATCAAGAAGATAAGAGTTGAACTCCAGATTTGGAAAATCAAGAATCTTGATTACTTGATTTTTGGAAGAAAGCTACCATTTGGAATTAAATTAATTCAAAATATGGATTTTGTGAGATAATAAATAATCGATTTTCAGATTATTTACTAAAATGAACTCAATTAAGAGGTGAAATCATTTTAAATAATTAATTTATTTAAAATGAGAGAAATATTAATTTTGACAATTAAATAATTAAAGATAATTATTTAATTTAGCAGATATGATTAGTAATTAAATAAATTAATAAATTCATTTAATTATGAGAATTAGTGACATATTAAATAAATAAATGAAATTCATTTATTTAATAATCAGGAAGAAATAAATGAAGAAAGGTAATTTAAATAAATTAAGAAATTTATTTAATTAGGGGAAGACTTAGACAATTAATGACGTATTTAATAAATAGATAAAATTTATTTATTTAATAATCATGAAGAATAAAAGGACATGAATTAATTAAATAATTATGAATTATTTAATCAATAGTCGAATGTGGACCAAGGACAAGATTAAATGTCATAATTATGCTAGGACGAAAGTGGTAAAAATAGAGCTTGCAAGCCTAGGTCATTTTTAAGTGTCTACATTTACAATTTTATCCCTCTTAGTCCTAGTTCATGTTTTTTTCTTCCATTTTAAAAATATATGTTTCCAAGTTATGTCTCTTGGCATATTTTTAGACTCATCTCTAGTGTATATGTTAACTTAGTTTCATATTATGCTAATTAGACCGAGTCTTAAAGGATTTAATTTGTTATATTACAATAAATACACTAGAAATAACACCTAGTTATAATCAGAGTTTCTTAATTAACTTACTCAAATAGACTTATTTTTTGTTCTTTAATTTGGTGAACCTAACATACCATGTAAATATAATTTTCTAATTTTAAGTGTTAGATTAGTTCATAATATGTTCATTTCATTATTATTAACTTTGTGAGAATTTATGTCTTGTGTGTATTAGTGTAGCTTTTTTTTAATGTTCCTTTTTCATATAATATTTATTTTTCTAAAATAATCTCCTCTTTGTTTCAATCCTTGGTTCTTTTCTATTTTTTCCATTCTTCTTGCTTGTTCCTTTATCCTTACCATCTTAGCCTTATTTGCACTATCCTAGTCTACCTTTCCCACCCTATCTTTGATCTCTATCTTAAATACCATGGCCTCCTCTTCTTCAACCTCTATATACAATAATTTATTTGACCCTGATTTCTTCATAAATTATTTTCCTCTCATTCTCATATTCCAACTTTCCTAAAATTTTCCTTCACACTTTTTCTAACCAAATTTTCTCTCATCTCACCAATCATTTTTTTTCTTTCATTTATTAACTACTATCCTAATTCCATTTCACCACCTCCACCTTGCATTGTCTCCTAAATTTCTAATATTCGATAGGAATACCCTTCTCCATGACTATATGACAATATTTATTCTTCATTGCCTTCCTTACCTCCTCCACTAGATCCAAATGCTTCTATTTCTTGGAATTACTTACTTTTATCATATTAATAATACTAATGTACTTTCTTATTTTCTTGATTCCTAGCCACTTAGTCTCACTAATTTTTTAAATTTCTATAACATCAATCCATCCATATACTCCATTCCTAAGATCCTAGAATAAGTTATTGTAAAAAAAAAATTGGTGGCATTACTATTGAGATAAAAACTACAAATCAACTCAATAATCCCTACACACCACAAAAAACCTAACAAAAAGGATATAGATCAATATTTTAAATGAGAGTGGACTTCAATTTTGATGTTGTCTTCATTAGATGAAAAAGTGCACAATCAAGATGATATGAAAGATGCAGTCTAAAATGAAAGGAGTAATGCATAGCTTCAAGTTTAAATTAATTTTATATGGATTTATATGTTTCAATGCCTTTTAGATCCACAAAAGAGGTGTGTTTTTCACAAAGTGCTATAAAATGTAAATGACCTACAAATTTTTGACACAAATCCTATATGAAAACCTTCCCAAAAAAGCATGATTTAAAAAAAATAAAAAATTAGAGAAGGGGCAATGTCCCATTGGGCATGCTTGAACATATACCTTAGGGTATGTGCAGGATCATCATGGAAAAAACAAGCCTTTAAGTGGCAAAAATTTCAAAAAATCAAAGTTAGGCAACTTGACGTAAAAATTTGAATAAGTTATCTATATTATTTCAAAAATGTGTAAGAATAGAATCTGTAGCAAATTGAATGTAGTTTGTAAACTACTAGGTTTACTCTTTTTAAAAAATCTATTTGGTGAAAATTTGAAATTTCAATGCAATAGTACTTAAATTTCAGAAAAAATAAGAAGTAGGTGTCTTCGACCACCCTAACCACAATAAAATGATAATATTTTTTTATAATATTTTAGATATAAGTAGAGGACTCATGTCGGATGTGATGCATATTTTTTGTAATTTTTTCCAAGTAAATAATTAATTATGAATTTTTATTAAAACTTTTAAAAAGTATAAAACTGTATGTTTGACCACCTTAACTTGGTCAAAAATCATGAAATTCATTTTTTTAATCCTATAGTATGCAAAGCATAAAATGTGACATGTTTGATTCAAAAATATGATCTTGTTTGAAAGTTATAGATTTTTTCAATTAGGACTTTTAGTCAGAAGTTCAAATAGAAAATAAATAATAATTATTTATTAAATTGAAAGTAAAGCATAATTTATATTGGTGGAAAGCTGAGAATCTCCTTTAAAACCCTTTTCGTTTCATCAATTTTGGGTTAAAAAAATCATCAGCCACATACCCATCATATTGCCACTTTTTGGCCCATCATGATCCTACACGTACCCCTTATATTTGGAATGAATAATAGTAAACTAATAAAAATCTAAGATCCCTTTTTTCAAACCCAATAAATTAATAATACCTCAAATAGAGAAACAAAGAATACAAATACAAAACAAAATTAGAAAACTATCACTAAATGCAAATCTTAGATCTTAGATGTGTTAGATATTCTCTTGAATGTTTGATGTAGATATGTAGGTTTCTCCTAAAATTGTAAGTTTGTACCTATAAATTGACAATTCATGCATAATTTGATGAAGGATGAGGGTTGATTTATTCATTTTTGTATGAGGATGTGAATGCTAAGGACTTGATCTTGAATGGATGGTTTAGATTGATTGAGATGAGTGGAGAATGTTCAATAACTAGAAATAGTCAAAAATAGTTACAAGAGCTCCTTAGTGGGCTCTAATATGGGTGAGGATAAAATTAGTTCTTTCTATTTATTTATTTTAGCTAATTAATTATCTATGGGTTAAAAATAAAAGAGAATATGGAGTTATGATGAAATACTAGTGGATTATTATTATTTATTATTTGTGGAGAAATAATGAAAACATATTTATTTATTTTTTTAAGGATAAATGAATAAGTATTAGCATAATTAACTAAATAAAATGAATTATTTAATTAATGAGTGGTGGTAAATAAAATTGGGAATTAGAATGGTATTGGAAAATAGAATGACAATATGCCATGGTATTAAGAAGTATGCTTTCTATGACATTAGAAGGTGGTGAGAAATAAATGTCTACATGGATATAGATAAGTGAGGTAAGGAAATAAGTATTATGAAAGTGTGGGAGAGTATTGAGAGAATTATATAATGTCTAGGTAAGGGCTAGGGGGAAGAAGTGACAAAGTTAATGAAGTGGTGAAGTGTAGGAAAGAGCTAAAATGATATGTAATAAAGTGGAGGGGTGATGTAAAATATTGATAGAGTACGAAAGGTAGGAATAAAGAAAAATAAATTTAGGTCTAGGATGGGAAGGGATCTTGGGAAAGGGGAAAGATGTGTTGTGAATATTGGAAAGGTATAAATAAGCAGGGTAGGGTTTAGAGTAGAAACATACATAGATGAAAGAAAACACAATCAAAATCAAGATGATCAAACATTAGAGGTAATTTTGAGCTACATATAGAAAACATAGAAGTGGAAATGCATGATAGTCAAGTTCACCAAACTTGAAAGAACCTATTTATTAAATATCATGTGTGAACTTATTAGGGTTTAGGGTAGATTTTTTTTCTATACAAAATACTCTAAATTAGATACAAATAAATCATTCAAACATAAAAATCACTAGCAATATGAACAAATTCAAATGGAGACAATTCTAAGCTCCACATATATTAAAAGTGGAAATGCACAAAAATTACATTCACAAAATGAAAGAACCTAAATTAACTATCTATTTATTTTTATTGGTGTTTAGAATGAATAATTTATTTAATAAAAATAACTCAAAATAAGATACAAATAAATCATTCAAACACATTACTTTTAAATTTAATCTAAGGGAAGAAAACAGGGCATACTAGAGACATAATTTGGAAACACATATTTGTTAATGAAACGTTAAGAAAATACAAATTAGAACTAGAAGTAAAAATGGTGAGGAAGAGGAAAAAAATACAGCTAAAAAGTTAAGAAAATGGTTGGATAGGTTCAAGATATGATTAGGGAGTGCTAGTTTTAATTTTTGAGCTATAAGAGCTCTTTTCTAGCAAAGGGGAATTAGGAGCAATACCTCTATCTAGATAGGGTGCTAAATGCATGAAGTAGTACCTCTATCCTGTAGGAATGGGAAAAAACCACCTCTTGTGTACAAATGAAAACCAAATGACTTTAAAATTTCATAGAATTTTTCTTGTTATGCATATAATATGTACAAGTTGAATCAGACACTAGGGTCTGTGCAAGATCATGGGGGTCCAAAAAGTGGCGATGTGAAAAAAGGCATTTTTAACATGTCCAAAAATACAATATTCACACCTTTGTCTTTTTGCAGGCCCAAGTACAATATCTGTTTTGGTTTGGTAATACCGAACCAAAACAGATATCCGTTACAAAACAAATATCTGTTATAAAATGAATATCTGATATGAAATAGATATTCGTTTCATTTAAGGAAAAAATTATAATTGCGTCGGGTTCGGCCCGACCAAGTATTATATTCTATATAACAGATATCTGTTATTTGTGTTATAATTAAAAAAAACCTCGAGAGGTCATATTATATAATATAATATAATATTATAATATAATACATAATATAATATTATAATATATATAATATAATATAATATTATAATATAATATAATAATATAATATAATATAATATTATAATATAATATTATAATATAATATAATATTAATATAATATAATATATAATATTAATATTATAATATAATATAATATTATAATATAATATAATATTATAATAATATAATATTATAATATAATATAATATAATATAATATAATATTATAATATAATATAATATTATAATATAATATAATATTATAATATAATATAGTCCTGAAAGGAAAGGATGGCATTGTTCGGACTGGTGAAGGCGCGCGGCAGGCTAGGGTCTCTCTGCCCTAGCTGTGCCTGGTGCTTTGTGTCTTCTTTGCTGGTGACTGATCGGAGGGAGGTTCTGGTGCACAGGGTTCGTGGCTTGGGTGGCCACGTCTTTTGTTGGTTTTTGGTGCTTTCTATACGTGTTTTTCTGCTCAACCTGCGCATTTTGAGCTCTGCATGCGGTGATTGGGGGGTGTTCTCGCATCTGTGGGGGGCTACGGTTTATTGTGGGGTTTGAAACTCGGTGGAGGGAGGCTGGGTTTTATTTCCTGTGATCTTCTCTGGTGCGTTTTGGGTTGTGGGGATTTCTGGGGTTTTTTGTCTTTGGCCTTGCATGGCTCCAAATGGGAGTTCCCCTGGTGGTAAGGGGTTGTCTTTCAAGGATGCGGTGGCAGGGAGCAATCCTTCGGTATTATTGCATACGAATCCTTTTTTTGGTGAGTCTGGATTAGGAATGGGACAGTCCTCACATATGTCTGGAGGTTTTAGGCCCTCAAAGGTGAATGGGTGCCTTGCTAGGAGTGATAATAGGCTGATTGTTGAGATCCAACCTGAAGCAATTGTGGATGATATCAACTACTTATCAAAACATGCTCTGATCTGTAAGTTTCTAGGGATTCAGGTATCCTTGTCTTTTTTGGAATCATGGGCTCGGCGTACCTGGTCTCCCGAGGGGGATATGGATGTTTTGTTGGCAGCCAATGGCTATTTTCAAGTGGTTTTCTCTTGCATGTCGGACAAGAATAAAGTTTTCGAAGGAGGGCCCTATTTCTACAATCAAGTGGGTCTCTTCATTAAACCTTGGCATGTGGGATTCAACCCTACTGAAGAGCTTCCTTCGCGGGTCCCAGTTTGGGTGAGGTTACCATGGCTTCCTTTAGAATTTTGGAGGGAGGACATTTTTAGCTTAGTGGCAAGCTAGCTTGGGAAACTAGTTGGTCCTTCGAGACAGACTATGGAAAAGAAGGTAATTACCTACACCCGGGTATGTGTTGAAATCGATTTGAATAAGCCCTTGCCTGATTCTATCGAAATTCGGTTGGGGTCAAGTTCATGGATTCAACAACTCGACTATGAAATGCCGCCATTTCGATGTCGCTTTTGTCATGAATATGGACATTTGCAGAGGGTGTGTCCCAAATCAAAACCTATAGAGGATTCAAACATAGGGCCGGCGAGTGCTCCTCACACCCAAGATAAAGGGAAGGCTCCTATGAGGGAGGACAAGGAAGGCTTCATCCCAGTAAGAGGGCGTAATAAGGGTCGCGGCCAAAAGAGGACCTTTAAGGACAGATAGACTGATGAGGTTTTCAACAGGTTCGATGGGCTGGATGACTTGGAACAATTTGATGGAACCATTGCTAATATGCCGGCTAGTCATGAGCTCTTGGAAGCAAAGGAAATAGGAGGGGAGGAGAACAATGCTATCCAGGTTGGTCCGCAGGAGAGCGAGCTTGGGGTTTAGATGGTCACAGATACTTCAGTTAGACCTGTTGAGGAGTTGGATTCCAGTGGAGACAAGGAATTACAAGAGATTTCTGCTCATGCCCAAACCAAGGCTTGCACCAGAAATGTTCGGCAAGAGGAAAGCAAAAGCAAGGGTTCCCCTTCTATTTTAGGTATTCATCAAAAAACCATTAGAAAAGATACCCCAGAGAAGTCTCTTAAGGTGGGGAGGAAGAAAGACCAGGAAAAGGTGAATTTAGTGGGAGAGACTTTAGTGGAGTCTGGTTCTGTGAAAACCATTGATTCCCACTTCCCTCTTCATCAAAAATGATTGTTCTTTCATGGAATGTAAGGGGGTTGAATATCATCCCTAGACAAAAGGCTATTCGGGATTTGATTAAGTCTCATTCGCCTGAGGTGGTTTTTATTCAGGAAACTAAGTTATCTATTGATAGGATGCATAACACGGCTGCTAAGATTTGGCCTAGAAGCCTGTGTCAGTGCATTGGTGCTCAAGGATGCTCTGGGGGTTTGGATCTTTTATGGGATCCTCGCAAGCTGGTTCCACTTTGGTGGGTTTCTAGCAAATCTACTATCTCCTTGGTGGCCACTTGTTGCGCAACTGGTGAGATTCTTCTCTTCACTAATGTTTATTCCTCGACTGATTTTATTGGAAAAACTTTACTTTGGTCACATATAGGATATGTTCGCTCTCTTGCTCCTCTATTCCCTTGGATTCTGGCTAGAGATTTCAATGCAGTTTTAAGTTTGGAAGAGAAGCGGGGAGGTATTCCCAAGCTCGATCCCTCTGCAGGCCTTTTTAGAAGTAACATTGAAAGGTTGAGGGTGGTGGACGTCACCCCTTCCAATGGGTTATTTACATGGAATAATAGGAGATGTGGGGCGGAAGCGATAGCATAAAGATTAGATAGGTTTCTAGTTTCTTGTTTCTGGATGGCGGACAGTTGGATTACTAGTTCAGTGATTTTGGACTGGAGGGGTTCAGATCACTGGCCGATCCTTTTGACTGCTTCTATGTTTCAAAAGACAAAGAATCCATCCTTTAAGTTTCAGCTTATGTGGTTGAGGGATGCTTCTCTCCAAGATTATATCACTACTTGGTGGAGGGAAGGGAAGCCTGCTTATGGTACCGCTATGTTTTCTTTTGTCAAACAATTGCAATATGTTAAGTTTAAGCTGAAAAGGTGGAATAGGGAGTGCTTCGAAAATCTCTTTGGAGCCAAGAGAGATGCACAGCAGAGGGTGGACAATATTACGCGCCAAATCAGAGAACAAGGCTTGTCTGATGGGCTATATAGAGAAGAAGCTATGGCCTTAAAGGATCTAGAGGAGTGGGAGCTACGAGAAGAGATTTACTGGAAACAAAAAGCCCGAATTGATTGGCTCCAGGAAGGGGATAGAAATACTAAGTTCTTCCACAACACTGTTAAGGACAGAAGACATAGGAGTGCCCTCAATTCTCTCACGACGGCTGAAGGGCTTCTGCTTTCCTCTCATAGGGAGATTGCCTTGGAGGCTACTAGATATTTTGGGAACTTGTTTTCAGAAGACTCGGATCTGGCTAGGGTTGAGGAGGATTTGGTTCTGGCTTGCATTCCCTCCTTGGTCACTTCTGAAATGAATGAGGCTCTCATTAAGCCCATTACTCTATCTGAGATAGAGCTAGTGGTGTTTGGAATGAAAAGGGGTAAAGCCCCGGGACCAGATGGGTTTCCTATAGAGTTCTTTCAAGCCTTTTGGGAGATTGTCAAGATGGATCTCTTTGATGTGGTGCAGGAATCTTTTAACAATAAACAGATGCTTAAGGCTTTGAATGCAACTTTCCTTGCTCTCATCCCAAAGAAGGAAGAAGCTAACTCCCTGAATCTCTTTAGACCTATTGCTTTGTGCAATGTGATGTACAAAATAATTACAAAAGTGATAGCTGAACGGTTAAAGCCATGGCTTAGTAACCTAATCTCTGAGGAGCAAGGGGGCTTTGTTACTGGACGACAAATTTTGGATGGGGTTATCATAGCAGCTGAAGCTATGCACTCTATGGCTGCCTCTAAGGAAAAAGCTATGTTCATAAAGCTGGACATGGCCAAAGCTTATGATAGGGTCAGATGGAGCTTTTTGCAGAAAGTTTTACAGGCCTTTGGTTTTGGACAGGCGTGGATCAGCTGGGTTATGAGCTGCATAACTTCACCTTCTTTTGCTGTCCTGATTAATGGTGAACCTTCTGACTTATTTGGTGCGGCTAGAGGCCTTAGGCAAGGGGATCCTCTCTCCCCTTACCTTTTCATCCTGTTGGCTGAAGGGTTGGGAAGACTTATTAAGTCTCAAGTTAGCTAGGGAGGGATTTAGGGTTGGAAGTGGGGGCATGGCATTCCTCCTTCTTCCCACCTCCAATTTGTGGATGATACGTCTTTGATGGGTGTCGCAAGAATTCAGGAGGCAACTAGTTTCCGAAAAGCTTTGGATATTTATGTGAAAGCCTCAGGACAAAAGATTAACGAAGAAAAGTCACAAATCTTCTTCTTCAATACCCCCGCTTCTATTCAAGCTCGAATTGCCCATATCTTGAGGTTTCAAATTGGAACACTTCCTTTAGTGTATCTTGGCATCCCTCTTTTAGACCAAAGGCTTTCGAGGGGTGTGTGGCAAGATATTTTAGATAAGCTTCGAAGTAAGGTGAGTCATTGGACTCACCGTTGGCTCTCAACTGCTGGCAGAATGACTCTTTTGAAGTCTGTGATCCAAGCCCTTCCTATCTATAGGTGTCTTGTGCAGTCAGCCCCTGCTGGTTTCATTAAGGATTTTGATGCCCTTTCAAGGCAATTTTTATGGACAGGTAATCTGCTTTCCTCAAAATGGAGTTTGGTCAAATGGGATTGTGTGTGCAGATCAAAGCAGGATGGTGGCCTTGGTTTGAGGAATAAGAGCTTGAACGGTTGGGCTCTTGCTGCTAAGCTTTTTTGGAGATGGTGCATAAGCCAAGATCAAGGATGGGCAAAAATACTTAATGTTAAGTATCTTGGTGGGGTGAATGGGAAAGATGTACCAAGGTACAACTTGTCTGGAAGGGGGTCCATGATCTGGGAGACTTTGAAGAAAGGGGCACTGTTAGTTAAAAATGGTCTTTTTTGGATTTGCAATAGCGGTTCAAATGCCCTATTTTGGGAGGATTCTTGGGATGGCTTTCCTCCTATTTTATCTCAATACCCCCACCTTCAACCTTTATGTGATAGTTTCCTTGCAGCAGGATGGAGTAAGGTTGAGGATTTTAAGGTGTTTTTAAGGGTGGGGCGGGGAGAGGTTGCCAGATGGAAAGAGCCCGTTGAATGGCCTCCCGGGGGTTCTGAGGGAGAGAGAGAGACTCTTGCTAAGATTCTTGCTGGCAGAGGGTGTAACTCTTTAAGAGGAGATGATACCCTCGCTTGGGGACCCAATCCAAAAGGGAAGTTCTCAGTTGCCTCAGGTTATCAAGAGTTGGAAAGACAAAATTTTGACAGGATTGACAGTCCTTGGTGGAAGCATGTTTGGAATAAGTCAGCTTGGCCCAAGTGCAACTTTTTCTTATGGCTTGTGGTTCAGAATAAATGTCTTACCTGGGAGAATCTTTAGAAGAGGGGCTTTCATGGGCCTTCTATCTGTACTTTATGTCATCAGAGCGAAGAATCCAGTTCACATCTCTTCTTCCAATGTTCTTTCACCAGGATCATTTGGCATTGGTGGTGGGAAGCTTGGGAGCATTCTTGTATTCATGCTCACTCTTTGGTGGAGTTTTGGAACAGCCTGGGTAGACCCCCTTCTAAGACCTCCTTTTTGGAGGTGGCTTGGGGTATTGGTCCAGGATTTATTATCTGGCAGGTGTGGTTGGAAAGGAACCGTAGGATTTTCCAGGATAAGCCAAAGAGGGTACAGCAGGTGTGGTTGCAAATAATAAACATGCTACAGGAGACTCTTGCTGCGAAGTGTGATCTCTCGGAGGATATTGCTCCTGGAGATGTGCGGGTGGTCCAAAAGTTGAATATTCTATGTGCTGATTCTAGTGGTGCTCTTGGGAAGATACAACAGAGCAGAAGCAGGAAAGCTAAAAGGAAGGTTAATAGGGAAGGAAAGTGGTCCCCCCCCCTTTTGGGACTCTCAAGATCAATACGGATGGGTCTTCTAGGGGAAATCCCGGGCATGCTGGGGTTGGAGGAATTGGCAGGGACAGCTCGGGTAAGGTTATTTTCTTTTTCTCTGAATATAAAGGGATTCAAACCAATAATTACATGGAGGCACTTGCTGTCCTCATGGCTCTTGAAAGAGGCTGTGCTCTAGGATGGAGCAAGATTATCTGCGAGTCTGACTCTCAGGTGGTAGTGGATATGTTGAATTTGCAAAGGATGGAAGATGTGGATTGGCATCTGGCAGTGGTGAGGAGACAAATTCTTAGGTTGAGCTCTTCTTTGGATGTTGTCTCTTTTTGCTATGTTCCTCGTGAGTGGAATAAGACTGTTGATTGCCTGGCTAAGTGGGCTTCTGATCGTGGAGAGGGATGGAGGATGGGAGATTGGACTCACTTGCCTCCAGAATGTGCTTTGGATCTTGAGAGTCTTGTCAATGAAGATATGGATGGTTAGTCGTGCCCCCTTTGGGGGTTATTTCTTCTGGTGTTGTGTTCTCTTTTGGGCTCTTGGCCCCTGCTCTTTGTACTTTGTTGGTTGATTCAATAAATTTTTACCCCTTTTTCTAAAATAAAATAAAATATTATAATATAATATAATATAATATTATATTGATATTATATTGATATTATTTATAATATATGTATTATATTATTTATAATATATGTATTATATTAAAATTAGTATATATTATATTAAATATTTAAAAAAAACAAGCGCAGTTAAATATTCTTGGGTCCCGAACCTGACCATTTTATTAAAAAGTCGTAAATAAAAAACGATATCCATTATTTGTGTTATAATTAAAAAAACCAGAGGCCATATTATATAATACAATACAATATAATATAATATAATATAATAATATATTATATATATTATAATATAATATAATATTATATTATAATATAATATAATATAATATAATATTATAATATAATATAATATAATATTATATTATAATATAATATAATATAATATAATATTATAATATAATATAATATAATATAATATAATATAATATAATATAATATAATATAATATAATATAATATTATATAATATTATAATATAATATAATATAATATAATATAATATAATATTATAATATAATATAATATTATTATATTATATTATATTATATTATATTATAATATATATTATATTATAATATAATATATGTATTATTATATATTATTATAATATAATACATATATTATATTTAATTGATATTATATGGTCAGGTCTGTAAATTGTAGAATGGATATCTGTTATGAGTTATAATTAAAAAAAAACCCAAGAGGTCATATTATATAATATAATAGAATATATATTATACATAATATAATATGTATTATATTATAATATAACATATATTAATATATATTATATTATATATAATATATATTAAATTATATATAATATATATTATATTATAATACAATATATTTTATATTAAATAATGGATATTTAAAAAAAAACACTATGGTCAGGTCATAGACCTGGCCATTTATTTAAAAAGCTGTAAATAAGGAAATGAATATCTGTTTATAATGGATATCCTTTTCCTATATTATATACAGACCAAAAGAAACCTGAGAGCTATATTTTTACCAGGGTGTGCGCATGGGTTTTAGGAGAGCGACTCGGATATCCATTTGGGGGAGATAAAATTACCAAAAAAATCACCAAATTTGTAAGGTATGTTTGATTTTTTCAATTTTTATACAATTTATATTCTTTTTTTTTTTTTGAATTTTAGTCAAAAATAGGGTATATTTGATAGATTTTTATTAGATTAAAACCATTGTTAATTTTTTTTTTTTATCAATTAACAGGTTAAAAATGGATCAAAATGAAAATCCTAACCTTGCACAAAATGAAAACCCTCCCACACAAAATGAAAACCTTAATCCTACAGAAAATGAATACCCTCCAAATCCTCCACCGCAACCATTGTTTCCGAATGAAAATGTGCCAACAATACACGAGTCTATTCATAGGAATTTAGATCAATTAAGAAAAGTATGTCAAATCTATGAAATAATCGATGACCTATCAGTTATGAAAAACACTTTGGAAACAATCATTGTAAATGTTCAAACTTTGGCAATTTAGCATAATAGATTTGCACAATGGCAAGAGCAATAAAGACAATTTTATGCTGATGGGTTATTGTATGATGAGGTGAAGGCTCTTGATATTGAAAAAGGCCAATTAGCCTAGTTATTCATAGATCAGAGAACTTGACAGCCTGTTAATGTGTGAAAACCAATTTTTTCAATTAAATGGTGCACCCATAGAGGAATATTAGATAATTTTTGGAGACGTTGGTGGATGGTTTTCAATAAACCACCCAACAACAACCTTGATGTCCCTCAATATTTTCTCCAAAAATTATATGTTGAGTTTGTGCTAGGGAAACATGTCAATTACTTTGACATGCGAGATTTCCAGGGTGTTGGTAGAGGGATGCCATAGGATAGACCTAGGGCACACCGAGACACCCTAGTTCATCCTCCTCCACCTATTGCTGCTCTGACTCCACTACCTTACCCAGAGATTGTTGTAGATGCGGGGACTGTAAGCATTTATGCATTACATTCATTGAGTGATCATTTGGTGAGGCAGAGCCATCATGTTGTGTAGCCATTTGATGGTGCATCCCGTCATGGTGGTGCTGCACCTAATACATCCTAGCATGATGGTGGTGCACCTGCTACAACAACTCCCACTAGTACACAACCATAAGCTCTGACTAGTACATTTTCCTCTTTGGGACATATCTGTGTGCCTCATCGTTGCATGACGTGCAACAATTTATGTTTCAGTCCTCTCTGACGGTCCACTGAGGCTCCCATAGACACATCCGACTTTGAGGTTCATGATATGCCGTATGTAGGAGTTGATAGAGCATGAAGTGGAGCATTTGCAGGAGAGACATCGACTGCTAGGGATGATATGGGAGCACCAGTAAGTCTTAAAGCAATTTCATAGTGTGTTTTATGTAAATTCTTTCATATTTTATGAATGATATTTGTACTAATATATGTTAATGTGTTGGAATCTTTAACAATTGTTGACAGAGGAGTAGTTGTCAGAAGTGTAGCAGGCTATGCATAGTGCCACTTCATTTTCCTTAGACAATCAGTACACGGTAAATAATTTAAATTGTTATTTTAGATGTTAATCTTTGAAATCTAATATGTTTAAATACATGTACTACATTTATTGATAGTCTAATGTAATCTTGTCTTTTTATGCAACAACCTGGTTCTTATACAACCTTGTTGACCGAGTCTGACCCATTGGATGAAGTTGCACAAGTATATATCTTTTTTATTGTTGACATTATAATTATATGTGCGTGTGCATTTACATTCTTGTCATTTTTTATACAGGAAAGCATCTTAGCTGATCCATCCACTATGAGCCCATCTAGTGTCATAACATCACAACAGGTATGTGTTTATTTTATATTGCAGATCATTTACGTTTAGATAGGAGTAGATATGTGATTAGTAACGATTATTTTTCAACAATTATATTTTAATTTGTATCATTCTTATTTTATCTGCTATAGTCCTTTGTTCGACCCAACATTGTGACGAGTGAGAGACCATTACTTTATAGGAGGACTCATGATTGTCCTAGGGGACAATCATATGCAGAACGTCTTGCAGAAAAGAGAGCAAGATTAGAGGTAAACAAGAATTGCATTATTGATATAATATAGTACATGTATGTTGATTTTGATGTTAAATTTGTAATTTATAAATGATGGTATATAAGTTTCTATTTACTAGTCTATCTTTTCAACCATTCACATAATCTAATTTGTGGTTTGAATTGTTATTGTGTAGGAAATTGCAGAGCATCTAACTTCTTCGAGGACGCTTGATTTTGATGGTCCAACATAGGATTAGGATATGATATAGATTGACATGTACTTAGGGTTTGATAGATCTTGAGATGACATATATGCCACAATTTGTAAAACTTGTTCTAAGTAGGCATATGCAAAATTTGTATATGCACAAACACAATTATTCTATAGTTTGATATATAAGAATTGATATTCGATCTAATTTGTTTCTTGTGTGCATGTCTTTCTACTTTGAATTTTCAAGATGGAATGTATAATTATCTTAGAAATGTTTAAAGTTATGATTGATAATGTATGTTATAGATTAATGAAATAACATTTTAATATAACTTATGAATTACAATTGGTAATCCATCTATTTGTTTCAGGAGATTTTTCAAACAATGAATTGCCTTTTCTATTGTACCACATTTTTCATACATGTCTACCAATACATTTTTGTCAAACACTCATTTTTAGAATACCCATGATTTCAAACTCTGTTGAATGAATTTACATTTGACATTATTTTGTTTTTTAAACTCGTGTAATGAAGTGTGCAGTTGATTTTTATTTCAAAAGAAGTTAACAAAAATGAAAAGTGGATACAACTTAATGAAATGCATTTCATGTTACATTGTTCATTCGAAAGTAATATAATCATCTGGATAAAAATCAATGTCACTTAATGTTCATTGAAGCATAATAACATGTAAAAGGTATAAAATCATCTTGAGTAAGAATCAATATCCTCACAAAATCAACTCATACCCACAAAACAAAAGGTTGTGAAAGACACCCATTACCCTTTTGTTTAACATATCTCAAAACCTAATGTGCTTTTTTTGGAACAACCCCACTGAAATTGAACTATTACGCCGAATAGGGCTCCAATTAGCCCAAATTTGCAAAACAAATCATCTTTAAAACTGCTGCCCCTCCATGATTCCTTTGGACAGTATCTCACTAGGCTATAAACATCCAAATTCCAAAAATATCATCCTTGTAAATTCCATCTAAGTCACTCAATCATGTAACCCTCATTTTGCTTAGATTATAAGGGGGTTAATTGAAAGTATGCATTTCCACACTTATCTCACTCAAACAACACCTCAAACACGTTTATAGAATTTTGCATATGCTTAATACACCTTTAGAAATCGCTGCCCCAACAAATTTCAATCACTAACACCCTTAAACCTACCAATTTCACTCAAAAACCACACTTTTCACATCTAGGGCATCATACCCAAACCTTGATTGACCTCCCCTGCTCTCCCAAACCCTTCTAACATATAATTCCTACTTAATTAGGCATTGACCAAACTTCTAGCTATTTTACAACAAAATACAACAAGATGACTCTTGAACTTCCATCATTTGACAATAACTTGCAATTTTGACAAGTAGTGTAAAGTTGCAAAGTGGTGCAACTTTCATTCTACAACTCATAGGACCAAACAGACTATTCCAACACATCCGGATGGGTACGTTTACGCTAGGGATGGTCCTCTTTTGCACCCAAATACGTCGAATCACTCTGAGCTACATTAGATCGACGATTTCCCTCAAGAGTCCAAAGTGCTAAAAGGAAACAATCTTTGAATGGATATTTCTTAGAAACCATGATGCCTACAAACTCTATGTCTGAGGCTCTGAGATCATGTTGGGACCCTCTACAATAACCTCTCGGATTTCGCTATCTCGGAGGCATTTTCCTGTGGTGACGAGTTTTTAGTTGAGGAAAAAGTTGTCAGATGCAAGTAGTGTAAAGTTGCAAAGTGGTGCAACTTTCGTTCTACAACTCGTAGGACCAAAAAAATTGTTCCAAAACGTCCGAATGGGTACGTTTACACTAGGGATGGTCCTCGTTTGCACCCAAATACTCTGAATCTCTTTGAACTACATTGGATCGATGATTTCCCTTAAGAGTCCAAACTAGTGCTGAAAGGAAGCAATCTTTGAAGGGCTATTTCTCAAAAATCGTGATGCCTACAGACTCTTCGTCTGAGGCTATGGGATTGTGTTGGGACCCTCTACAATAAGCTCTCTTGGATTTTTGCTATCTTAGAGGCATTTTCTTGCGGTGACGAGTTTTCAGTTGATGAAAAAGTTGTCAGATGCAAGCAACGTAAAGTTGCAAAGTGGTGCAACTTTCGTTCTGCAACTCGTAGGACCAAATAGATTGTTCCAACACATCCAGTTGGGTATGTTTACACTAGAGATGGTCCTCTTTTGCACACAAATATGGTGAATCACTCTGAGCTACATTGGACCGACGATTTCCCTTGAGTCCAAAGTGCTAAAAGGAAGCAATCTTTGAAGGGCTATTTATTGAAAACCGTGATGCCTACAAACTCTTTGTTTGAGGCTATGGGATTGTGTTGAGACCCTCTACAATAGCCTCTCTCAGAATTTTCTATCTCAGAGGCGTTTTCCCGTGGTTATGAGTTTTCAGTTGAAAAAAAAGTTGTCAGATGCAAACAGTGTAAAGTTGCAAAGTGGTGCAACTTTCATTCTGCAACTCGTAGGACCAAACAGACTATTCCAACATGTCCAAATGGGTATGTTTACGCTAGGGATGGTCCTCTTTTGTACCCAAATACGTCAAATCACTTTGAGCTACATTGGACCGATGATTTCCCTTAAGAGTCCAAAGTGCTCAAAGGAAGCAATCTTTGAAGGACTATTTCTCGAAAATCGTGATGCCTACAGACTCTTCGTCTGAGGCTATGGGATCACGTTGAGACCCTCTATAATAACCTCTCTCAAAATTTACTATCTCGGAGGTGTTTTTCTACGGTGATGAGTTTTCAGTTGAGGAAAAAGTTGTTAGATGCAAGCAGTGTAAAGTTGCAAAGTGGTGCAACTTTTGTTCTACAACTCGTAGGACCAAACAGACTATTCCAACATGTATGAATGGGTATTTTTATGCTAGGGATGGTCCTTTTTTGCACCCAAATACACCGAATCACTTCGAGATACATTGGATCAGTTATTTCCCTTAAGAGTCCAAAGTGCTAAAAGGCAGTAATCTTTGAATCTCTCTTTCTCAGAAACTATGACGCCTACAAAATCTTCGTCTGAGGCTATGGGATTGTGTTGGGATCCTCTACAATAAACTATATTCATTTTTTCTATCTCGAATGTGTTTTCCCATGGTGATGAGTTTTCAGTTGATGGAAAAAGGGTCAGATGGATGCGATGTAAAGGTGCAAAGGGGTTTAGGGTTTGTTTTGTTCCTTTTCAGTAAGTGAAAAAGTGATTCATTTACTCAAATACACTTAAGTCGTGAACTACACACATGAATAGAAAGTATACGCTTTAAAACATATAAGTCATAAATTATACATTGCAATAGTCATATGTGACAAAGTATACACATAAGTTGTAAAGTATACACTTGAATACACATAAAGTGTACACAATATGCATGATATTATCATTCAATAATTGCTATCAAATATAGGATTTACAAAATTCCATGTAGGCATACAACAAACGACCCTAATACATAGTCATTTCCTAGTAGGGGAAGGAAATAGAGCTCACATTGGCTTCGCGATGGACACACTCTTCCACAAGAGTAGCATGTTGATGTTCTGGAGTGAACGACCTATACAAACCATTAAGGTAGTAGTCAAACTACGTACAATAGAAAAGATGCTTAGAGTAAAAAATCTATATTATTCTAAACGACCTAATTGATGATGAAATGGAAATGAAAACTATAAAATATATTTAGAATAACCAATCTATATTATTCTAATCTCTCGCATACCTCTCCCAGAGGATCAAAGTTGGCTATTGTTGCAACAAGTCCATGATCTATCATGCTAGGAATATCGCAATATATTTCAAATGAGAAATCTATATTGTCACAATAGAAAAGATGCTTAGACTAACAAATCTATATTATTCTAAACATCCTGAATGATGATGAAATGGTAATGAAAACTATAAAAGATGCTTAGAATAACCAATCTATATTATTCTAATATGTCACATACCTCTCCCAAATGATTAGAGTTGGCTATTGTTGCAGCAGGTCCATGATCTATCATGTTAGGAACATCACAATATACTTCAAATGAGATATCTATATCGTCACAATAGAAAAGATGCTTAGAATAACAAATCTATATTATTCTAAACAACATGAATGATGATGAATTGGTAATGCAAACTATAAAAGATGCTTAGAATAACCAATATATATTATTCGAAACAACCTAAATAATGACCCTTACTAGATAAACAATGTCAAAATGTAATGAATAATATCATACCTGTCCCATACAACAAATGATCTGCTACTCAAGTGTCCCTACAGGGTCATCTCTTACCTTTAGAGTTTCCAGTAATGCTTCATGATCAACACTACTAATTGTCCATAGTTTTTTTGTTTTTGGTCTAGCATGATGTCTCAATAGCTTAACATTTGTTGCTATAACAAGGTGCGAATACATCAGAATGGTTTTGTGTTTCTCATAATCTTCAAATGCAAGTACGCCATTCTTTCTAATCATATATGTTTGCAACCAAGTTCTGAAAACAACAACTGAACCTGTGCGATTATAACTTTTTTATCAACATCTAAATATACTTAGAATAAAAAATCTATATTATTGTAAACAACCTAAACAATGGTGAAATGGTAATGCAACCAAGTTCGAAAAATAAAAACTGAACTTGTAGGATACATGAAGCCATCATCATCTATCATAGATTGTGTTAGCTTTTTCTTTCCTTGTACACATCGTTCCAACCAATAGTCTGATCCCTCTTCATTCCCCTATGGTGCTACAACTGCATAGACATGTCCTGGTTGTACAAGATCTGAAAGATGATCGTAGTCAAGTGAACTTTCCATTACATCTTGTAATGTGGATTTTGCTATAGATAAAGGCGTTAGGTACTATGGAATCCATGTATCTACCCATTCACTTGACTCATACTAATCCCAATCACACTGAATACAATTCTGACAAAAACAAGTAATCTCTCATTTCCATATGGTCCGTGCACTCGCATCTGAGCTTTGAACTGAATGCATCTTTGAAGAATCTCTAATTGTTTGAAATTCCATTCTATCTCCCACTATGCCCTCCTCAATCAACCAAAAGAACCTACTGACTTGTGAATCAAGTGTCCCTCGTGATAGTGCATAGGTGCACCAATCCACAATAGAACATGCATCACTAAATGTTGCACCACCTCTAATCTTCATTTTTTCCTTAACCAAAGTTCTCTTCACACAAGCACATGCACCATCATGCTCACCTTTTCCATGACCAACTTCAAAAAAAATCCAAATATGTTGTACACCCCTCTGTATATGCATCTTGCTCAACCAATGAAACATGCAAGCATTCTTGAATTACCCTATGCAGTTATCTAACCAAATCAAATGTTGACCCATTGCAATTCCTTTTTCCTGCAAGAACTATTTTTTTTTTCAAAAGAATGTTGTACAAACTTAGATGAATGAGATATATCATCACTCATGTAAAAATGGTATTCCCTGATTATCTTCCTGTCCTCTTCTGTACTATCAGGGGCATGCCTATATGTTATGTGGACAAAAATAACAATTTGAATAGAATTATAATATTGTGATTGAACTTCAATTTGTGGTTGCAATGTGTAATTTTCAACAAAATCAACTATAGATACAATAGTTCCAATGGGGAAAGAGTCCTTACACATCCTGAATTGTCGATCCAACCACTGCAACTTGTGGCTATGCCTTGCATACTTATAGAAAAGATTTTTCTTAAAATCTGAAATAAAATCAGCAATACTTACCTCTCTTGCAACCAACTTGCATCTCGAACCCTCACCTCCACTCTTCAATGTGTATTTCATTGTCTCATATTTGTTTCTCTCAACAATTTTGTTACCAAAATCATGATCACTTCCCTCATGAAAGCATGTTACAAACTTTGATAAACCACCACATTACAGAAACGTTCCATTTAAACAATCATTTTTTATAAAATAAGCAACCATCACCTCTAATGCATAAAAATGAATCTAACAAATCCTTGGATGACTTGGGAAGTTGCACTACATAACACTCCTGTAACATTTCAGTAGTATGCATAGTAGACTATATATGGCATAACAATTCATGATACATTGAAAATTCAACATGGTATTTACAACAACATGTATTATGAACCTTAATAGGAACACAATAAAATGGTTTGCAAGACTCAAAAGCCCTTTATGAGATTTTCAAATGTGGATGTTCTTGAAAAAATTGTTTGTACAAGATTATTTGGCTACATTCCAAAAAATGTTTAGGATGTGGTGTACGATCTCTATTGCCAATCCGTAACTTTAAAACATCCTTTACGTTCGGTGATACTTTAGAGTGAGAATTCCAATATTGTTCAATTTGCATCTTTACATTATTGGTTAGCTTTTTATCAACACGTGGAACTCCTCCCACTAAAAGCCCACGTATCATTTTGAAGAGCACTATGGAGTATTCCTCTTCTTGATAGTGCTCTATTCAATGTATTACGATTTAAGTTAAAATCAATACAATTTTGTCTCATTAAATGAGAATTTTTCAAATGATGGCTTACTAGTGAGGTTGTGATCACTCTTCAAGCAGCCCTTTTATCTTTTTCCTTGCTAGTCTTTCCAATAGAAGTTAAAGCATTAAAAATATTTTTTACAATAAGACTATTTTTTTATGATTTTTTTGTGAGATGAATCTTCAATTTTTTCAATAATGGTCTCATTTTGTAAATCTTAAGTAATTGCACAAAAAGTTGGCATTGTTTGGTTAATGTCTTATTGGAAAATAATTCATTGAACAATTTCGTAGCCCACAAATGAACCGTTCGTTGTGACCTTTTCCCTTCAAGATTACCAATTATGTTCTCATCTATTTCAACCAACCATTTAGGGGTTCTTTTGTAATTAGGTGTTGCATAAGGTTCATTTTCAATATTTTCATTTTCAACCACATTTTCATTTTCAACATTATCAATTACAATTTCATTTTGAACAACATTTTCATTGTCAAAAACAATTTCATTTTCAACCACATTTTCATTTTCAACATTTTCAAAAACAACTTCATTTTGAATATCATTTTCAACAACATTTTCATTCTCAATGTTGTTCACATTTTCATTTTCAATTTGCATATTTTCATTTTCAATTTGCACATTTTCAATTTCAATGATTTCATTTTCAATTTGAATATGATGTTCAATATTTTCAATTCCCATTTCATCTTCACTTGAATTAACATTCAATGGTTCAGAAGAAGCTTCAATTTGAATATTTTGCATACCTTGTCTTCTTTTCCTATGGCTTTCTCTATCTTTTGCTCTATATGCTTCAATTTGTTCTATTGTAAGTTTCCTTTTACCTTTTCTCTTACGTCGACTGCTGCTCCCCATTGCACAAACAAAAAAACACACACAAATGATTGGAATTCTACAAAAGGTGTAAGAGAATCTTTGAAAATATGAATTTCATCAAATGTAGACAAAAATCACGAGATTTTCATGACAAAAAGAATGTAGGGACTATTGAAATATTCAAAACGGTCCTTTTTTTTTTTTATATAACTTACAAAATATATATCTGTTATTAAATGGATATCTGTTATGAAACAAATATCTGTTATGTGATCTAACTGACATGGCCCTAAGTCTTAACAATTCGCACCTAGCAAACGGATATTCGTCACCTCTAGTGTTATTAGAATGTCATATGTTATATAATATATATAATATATCAATATATAATATATTTCAATATATAATATATATTATAGATTAGTATATAATATATATTATATATTAGTATATAATATATATTATATATTATATTTTAATACATAATATATATATATATATATATTAAAATATAATATATAATATATATTAATATATATTATATATTATATTTTAATATATATATTGCTGCTTGGACATATATATTGCTGCTCGTCCAAGTGTATAACACACTAATACAAAAAATGGATGTCATGCCTACTGTTGTGCATTATCATGTTATATATAATATATATAATATATGTATTATATATTATTATACATTATATATTATATTTTTAATATATATTATATATAATATATAATATTATGTGTTGTATGTATTATATATTAATATTAATATATTGTGTTGCTCGTCCAAGTGTGTAAACCACTAATACACAAAACTAATATCTGTAATAAATGGATATCCATTTTTTGAAATTTAAGAATTAGAATTTCTTTTGACATATGATATATATTTATTATATATTAATATTTACTATGTATTAATATATATATTGATATTATATTAATATATATATATATATTAATAAATAATATATATTCATATGTTATTATATATATTAATATATATAGTATATATTAATATATATTATATAAATTAATATTATAATAATAAATTTAATATAATAAATAAATAATATATAGTATCCCTTTCTATAAACCCTACACCCTCTCCCACCCTCTCTCCAACCTTCTCCCACCTTCTCTGACCCTCTCCCATCCCCTTCACCCTCTTCCACCCTCTCTCCCACCTTCTCCCACCCTCTCTCAAATACTCTGACCCTCTCTGACCCTCTCCGACCCTCTCCCACCTTCTCCCACCTTCTCCCACCCTCTTCAACAACCTCCCACCCTCTCCCAAGGCCTCCCAATGTCTCCCACCTTCTTCCATCCTCTCCCACCCTCTTCCACCCTCAATCCCCCTCTCCCACCCTCCCGCACCCTCTCACACCCTCTATCCCACCTTATTCCACCCTCTGCAACACTCTGACAACCTCTCCCACTCTCTCCCACTCTCTCTCCCACCCTCTCCCATCAACCATCTCCCACCTTCTCCCACCCTCTCTAACCTTCTCCTACCCTCAGCCACCCTCTCCCACCCTCTCCCACCCTCCACCACCCTATTTCACTCTCTCACCTTCTCCCACCCTCTCCAACCTTCTCCCAACCTCTCCCACCCTATCCCACCCTCTCTCACCCTCTCCCATGCTCTCCCATCCAGCATCTCCTCTCACCATCTCTCCACCTTCTCCCCACCCTCTCACCCTCTCCCATCCTCTCACTCTCTCCCATGCTCTCCACCCTCCACACTCTCCCTCTACCCTCTCCACCCTCTCCTGATCTCACCCCTCTCCTGATCTCCACCTCTCAGCTCTCTCTCCCACCTCCTCAGCTCTCTCCCCACTTTGTGCCACCTTCTCCCACCCTCCCCCACTCTCTCCTATCCTCACCTAGTCTCTCCTACCCTCTCCCACCCTCTCTCCCACCTTATCCAACCTTCTCCCACCCTCTCCCACCCTCTCCCACCCTCTTTTACCCTCTCCCACTATCTCCCACTATCTCCCAACATCTCCCACCATCTCCCACCATCTCCCACCTACTCCCACTGGTGCAAGAGCACCTAGGAAGCATTGGGTAGCACTAGGCAAAATTTGGGAAGCCTAGCATAAAATTTTGAGGTTTTAATACTTTAAGGTCATGTTGACCATTTAACTTTGAATTAGAGTGTTCCTTAGTTGTTTAGGAGTGATCAAGAGGGAGTTTGTAACTCATGTTTCTTAGTTGTTTAGGAGTTAGCAATAATTGGCAAAGGTGGCAAAATGGGACATTTTGCACCTTTTGCCACTTGATTATGGAAATTTTTGACCCAAGGGATTGGTAACTACCTTGGAGAGGAGTTATAAGGTGTTGCTCGAACTGAGAGCAAGGTTGGTTGGTTGGAAAAACTTTGTATCATTTTGGAGTTTGTAGATTATAGGGAAAAATAATGAAGTTCTTGTATTTTTCTAGTTTTTAGCTCTGTTTGTGTGCTAATGGAGGGTTCCAGGCACTGAGTAGTGTGTGTCACATGTGGTATTTATTTTACAAGCTTTGTGTGGTCATTAGTGGTGTGGTTTCATCGTTGCCTAGTTTTTTTCTTAGTAGGTTTTGTTTCTTTTCATTGCTAATCAGTCCAGTAGACTGTTATTCATGGAGTCTTAGACCTATGTCTTCCACTATACCTGGTGTATAGCTATGGGGAATGAGGCTAAGCTCCATGCCTGTATATAGAATAGGATTAGGAGATTGTAGGAGGCAAGGTTTCATGGAAAAGGTCTTCTCCTAGGTGAGCTTGACTGTGCCCGGTTAGGAAAGACAGTAAAAAGTAAACACCAACATTGCAGGGGTGTCAATTCCCTGGAAATCCAAGGTGTGTGGTGGTTGTAGGAGGCCTTACAAAGGCTTGGCAGGAAGCAAGAGATCTCACCAAACCATTTGGTGGTTGAAATAAGCAAACAATTCACTGTGAGGTCAAGAAATGGCCTAAAAATCCCTAATTCTTACAAAAGGAGGGTTACGCCTGTGTACAGACAGTGGAAGCCTAAAACCTCAAAAATCTTGGAGAGGTAGGAAATTGAACCAAGGTCTCCAAAGGAAGTTTGTGATGTTCATTAGTTAGATTGGAGATTTAGCCTATTCTCTCGATTTAGGAGGCCTAATTGGGGCTCAAGGGCTAGTAGCCCTTTTTTGACCCTAGAATAGGGTTTGTTGAGAGCGATGGAGAATTGAAGATTGGTGGGTGATCAGGAACCCTAGGTGGATGGTTTTGAAGCTATGGAAGTCATCACACACCCCTACAACAAGTTAGTGAAGCTTGGAGGTTTAGTGGCCTTTAGGGAAGAGTAAAGGTCAAGGGTGAGAAAGTGGCAAGGCACCAAGATTGGCTTGGTGGAATGAAAGAATGGTGATAGTGGGGTTGGCCAGTAGAACAAGGGGTACCTATACCTGAGATAGGACCTAAAGGTTAAGGTGGGAGAGTCACCTAGGAGTTCTTGAGAACAAGGACCCTGAGCATGGGACAGTGAGTGTTCCATCCAACCCTACCTCATCAAATTGGTATTAGAACTAAGTTAAAAGATTTGGGAAGCATCTTATATGTCAGAGGTTGAGTCTAGTGATTCTTCCATCATAGTGACAAATGCAGAACTGGCTAAGATGGTTGAAGAACAAGAGGAAGACAATAGGCTATTGAGGGAAAGAATAGCCCAACTTGAGCAAGCAGTGAGGAGCGTGCAATTTGAAGGAAGGGGACCAAAGGAAGAAGAGGTTGCAGAGGAGGACAAGACTCCTGAACCTAACCCTATTTTGAAGGAGGAGCCTTTCTTGAAGGCATTGAAAGCTTTGAGTGGAAAAGCACTTGAGGGCATATCACTTTTTAGTGGAAAAATGGAAGCTGATCTAGTCATGGATTGGATAGAAGGTATGGAAAACCATTTTGAATGTGATGGAGTCACTGAGGCATAGAAGGTAAAGGTGGCTAAATCAAGACTAAGAGGTTCTACTTTGACATGGTGGAAATTCATTCAGACAAAGAGGGAAAAAGAAGGTAACCAGCCTATAACTACTTGGAAGGGTATGGTTGCCAAAGTGAGAGAAGCATACATGCCAGATGACTATGAGATTCAGTTACATAAGAAGAGACAGAGCCTAAGGTAGAAAGACCAAGATGTGAATACCTACACAGAGAAGTTCCAAAAACTTTGTATGAGGTCTAATGTTTTTGAAGATGAAAGTCTCAAGGTGGCTAGGTATCTTAATGGCTTGAAATGGAACATTCAAGAGGAGATGGCTCTTCTAAGTCCCAAGATAGTACACCAATGCTATAAGTTGGCCATAAATATTGAGGAAAGAAGCAAGAGGAAACAAAACCAGGCTTCTAAGGGTAGAGGCAAAGGTAGAGATCAAAGAGATCAAAGAGGACAACGAGGTGGCTACCAAGGTAGAGGCAATGACCAAAGAAACCAAGGAGAGTTTAAAACCATAGAACATGGCAATGAAACATCTTCTAGAGGATGATATAACAAAGGTAGAGGACCTCAAGAGGTTCAAATAGAGGAAGAGGAGTAGGTAGGAGCAATTCATACTTTGCAAACATGAAATGCTACCATTGTGGTCAAGTAGGTCATCCTGCTTATAGGTGCCCAGAGAAAGCATCTTCATCAAGCAATGAGAAGAGAGTGGCTTATGCACAAGAGGACACAATGAGTCCTAAGTCATCTAAGGTCAGTCATATTGAATCTGAGGTAGGAGAGAATCTGATGTTCAGTAGAGTTTTGATCAGACAACCGGTCAAGGAAGAACCAAAACAAAGGAGAGCTCTATTTAGAGTAAGGTGCAAGATACTTGGTAAAGTATGCAAGGTCATAGTAGATTTAGGTTCAATATATATAATCTCAGAGGAGGAGGCAGTAATGAAACTAAAATTGGAGAAGGTACCCCACACTAACCCCTACAAGGTCACATGGCTAAACAAAGGGCAAAAGTGTTTTAGTAAATGAGCAAGTAACGGTGGAGTTTTCCATTGGAGGGTACAAAGAAAGTTAGTTTGTAGTGTGTTACCCATGGATGCATACCATCTACTATTGGGAAGACCATGGCAATATGACAGAGGTGCCATTTATGATGGGAAAGAGAACACCATCTCATTCAAGAAGGATGGAGAAGACTTTCAAGTTGCAGTCACTGTCAGAAGAAGAAGAGGGACAGTTAAAGGCACCAAGTATCATGTTGAGTAGTGGGAAGGAGTTTCTTAACAACCTACATCAAGGGAGTGAAGGATATGTGGTTATGTTACAACCTAAAGAAGAAGACAAGGCTGAAAAGACAGTCATACCCGGAGCAGTCCTAAAGTTGTTGGATCAGTTCAAGGACATTGTAAGTGATGGTGCACCTGCAACTCTACCACCAAAGAGAGCCATAAGTCATCAAGGGTGGCTTCATGCAGGGCCTCATTTTTCTAACAAAGCAGCATACAAAAGAATTACACTAGATAGAATTCTAAGAATTTAGCTAGGCAAGTGCAAAGTTGTTAGGATCAAGGATTGATTCGAAAGAGCATCAACCATTAATGCAGTGCAGGTGGTCTTAGCAACCAAGAAGGTGGTAAGTGGAGACTTTGCCTGTGACTCTAGAGCTATAAACAAAATTACAATCAGATATAGATTCCCTATCCCAAGGATTGAAGACTTGATGGATTGTCTTGGAGGAGCTCTATACTACACAAAGTTGGATCTCAAGAGTGGATACCATCATATCAGAATTAAGGATGGTGATGAGTGGAAAACAACATTTAAGACAAAAGATGGGTTATATGAATGGAGAGTGATGCCATTTTGTCTCTCCAATGCCCCTAGCACATTCATGAGGCTCATGAATGAAGTACTTAAAGACTTTACATGGATATTTGTGGTGGTATACCTTGATGACATCCTCATATTCAGCAAGACAACAAAAGAGCATTTAAAACATGTGGAGTTGGTTCTTAGAAGGTTGCAAGAGGAGAAGTTGGCAATCAATCTAGAGAAGTGTGAGTTCTTTAAGCAAGAGCTTGTATATTTGGGTTCTGTAGTGTCCAAAGGATCATTGAAGATGGATCCAAGCAAGGTGGAAGCTATCCTAAATTGGCCTACACCAACCACAGGGATAGAGGTAAGAACAGGATTGGCTCAATTTTATAGAAAATTCATAGGGAACTTGTAGTGGCATATGTGCACAGTCTAGATACAATTAAAAGGAGGTTTAAAACTAAGTTTAAGTGGACTCCAAGAAGTGAGAAAGGGTTTGGCTGGGAAACAAGAGTAGCAACTCAACCTATTCTCTTACTACCTAGTTTTGACAAATTGTTCCCTGTTGAATGTGATGCAAGTGGAGTGGCAGTGGGAGGAGTGCTAAGTCAAGAGGGAATACCTATAGCCTTCTTTAGTGAGAAGCTCAATGAAGCTAAGAAGAAGTATTCAACCTATGACTTAGAACTTTATGCTTTGGTTCAGTCACTTAGGAAATGGAGGCATTACCTTATACCCAAGGAGTTTGTAGTCCTTACTGACAATCAGGCACTTAACTTTATCAACACTCAAGAGAAGTTGAGTAATAGACATTTGAAATGGATGGAATACATCCAAGATTTTACCTTCACCATCAAGCACAAGAAGAGACAGCTAAACAAAGTAGCAGATGGATTGAGCAGGAGATTGTTGACAATGTACAGGAGATACAAGTGAAAAGCATAGGGATTGACAGTTTTAAGGATCTCTATGGGGAAGATGAAGACTTTTCAAAGGTCTATAAGGTATGTTCTAACTTTGAGAACCATTTCCATAGCTAATACTCAGATTATACATTGCAAAGTGGGTTATTGTTTAAGGGAAATCAGTTATGTGTTCCAACAGGGTCAATGAGGGAAAATCTGATTCAGGAAAAGAATAATGGTAGTCTTAGTGGAAATTTTGGCATTAACAAGACTTTAGAACTAGTGCAAAGATTCTATTACTGGCCTAAGTTGGCAAGAGATGTTAGAAAGTATGTGGAACAGTGTGTTGTGTGTATGAAAGCTAAGGGAGGAGTTAGTAATGATGGTTTCTATCAACCCCTACCCATTCCTAGCAGACCATGGGAGTGTGTGAGCATGGATTTTGTGGTAGGACTTCCTAAGACCAAGACTGGTTTTGATAGTGTTTATGTAGTAGTAGACAGATTTAGTAAGATGAGTCATTTTATTCCCTGCAAAACTACTCATGATGCAAGTTACATAGCTCATCTCTTCTTCAAGGAAGTTGTAAGGATCCATGGACTACCTTTGAGCATTGTTTCAGACATGGATGTGAAGTTCATGAGTCACTTTTGGAAGACTCTATGGAGCAGATTAGGTACCAACCTGTCTTTTGGATCAGCTACCATCCTCAGACCGATGGTCAAATAGAGGTGGTTAACAGGGTGCTAGGTAACCTTCTAAGGTGCCTAACTAAGGAGTATGGATAGACATGGGATATAGTTATCTCACAAGCTGAGTATGCTTACAATGGTAGTGTGAACCGGACCACAGGGAAGAGTCCTTTTGAGATTGTGTATGGGATGCACCCAAGAGGCATATGTGAGCTCAGAGATCTTGGAGCTATGGAACATAGGAGTGGACATGCAGAAGACTTCAGTCAGACCATGAAAGAGATTTAGGAGCAGGTGAAGAAGACAGTCACCGAGGCTACACAAAAGTTGAAGGAGAAGGTAGATTTGTCAAGGAAGGATGTGCAATTTGTAGTAGGAGACTATGTCATGGTCCACCTTAACAAGTCAAGGTTGTAGAAGGGAATGTCAACCAAATTGAAGATGAAGAGAGTGGGTCCATGCAGGGTATTGGCCAAGTATGGGAAAAATACATACAAGGTGGAGTTACCAATAGATCGAGGGATTTCTCCAGTTTTCAATATAGCTGACTTGATCAAGTACAAGGGATCAGTCAATGATGTGGATCAGAATGGTAAGGATATCTTCAAGGACATCAGCAATATATCCTTCCCTAATCAAGACAAGCCTTAGGCAGAGAAGATCTTGGAGTCAAGAGTGAAGAAGGCTATAAGACACAAGGTGTACATGGAGCACCTTATCAAGTGGAAGAACAAGCATGAATCAGAAGCCACATGGGTACAAGAAGATCAGTTCAAGAAGTTTGGTATTGACTTGTCATTGATCTCTCCTTCCATTCTTAGTGTTTGGGCAGAGAGGGGGAGAATGGTGCAGGAGCACCTAGGAAGCATTGGGTAGCACTAGGAAAAACATGGGAAGCCTAGCATGAAATTTTGAGATTTTAATACTTTAAGGTCATGTTGACCATTTAAATTTGAATTAGAGTGTTCCTTAGTTGTTTAGGAGTGATCAGGAGGGAGTTTGTAACTCATGTTTCTTAGTTGTTTAGGAGTTAGCAATAATTGGCAAAGGTGGCAAAATGGGACATTTTGCACCTTTTTCCACTTGATTATGGAAATGTCTGACCCAAGGGATTGGTAACTACCTTGGAGAGGAGTTATAAGGTGTTGCTCGAATTGAGAGCAAGGTTGGTTGGTTGGAAAAACTTTGTATCATTTTGGAGTTTGCAGATTATAGGGAAAAACAATGAACTTCTTGCATTTTTCTAGTTTTTAGCTCTGTTTGTGTGCTAATGGAGGGTTCCAGGCACTGAGTAGTGTGTGGCACATGTGGTATTTATTTTACAAGCTTTGTGTGGTCATTAGTGGTGTGCTTTCATCGTTTCCTAGTTTTGTTCTTGGTAGGTTTTGTTTCTTTTCATTGCTGATCAATCCAGTAGACTGTTATTCATGGAGTCTTAGACCTCTTTCTTCCACTATACCTGGTGTATAGCCATGGAGAAGAGGCTAAGCTCCATGCCTGTATATAGAATAGGATTAGGAGATTGTAGGAGGCAAGGTTTCATGGAAAAGGCCTTCTCCTAGGTGAGCTTGACTGTGCCCGGTTAGGAAAGACAATAAAAAGTAAACACTAATGTTGTAGGGGTGTCAATTCCCTGGTAATCCAAGGTGTGTGGTGGTTGTAGGAGGCCTTACAAAGGCTTGGCAGGAAGCAAGAGATCTCACCAAACCATTTGGTGGTTGAAATAAGCAAACAATTCACTGTGAGGTCAAGAAATGGCCTAAAAAGCCCTAATTCTTACAAAAGGTGGGTTACGCCTGTGTACGGACAGTGGAAGCCTAAAACCTCAAAAATCTTGGAGAGGTAGGAAATTGAACCAGGGTCTCCAAAGGAAGTTTGTGATCATTCGTTATATTGGAGATTTAGCTTATTCTCTCAGTTTAGGAGGCCTAATTGGGGCTCAAGGGCTAGTAGCCCTTTTTTGACCCTAGAATAGGGTTTGTTGAGAGCGATGGAGAATTGAAGATTGGTGGGTGATCAAGAACCCTAGGTGGATGGTTTTGAAGCTATGGAAGTCATCACACACCCCTGCAATGAGTTAGTGAAGCTTGGAGGTTTAGTGGCCTTTAGGGAAGAGTAAAGGTCAAGGGTGAGAAAGTGGCAAGGCACCAAGATTGGCTTGGTGGAATGAAAGAATGGTGATAGTGGGGTTGGCCAATAGAACAAGGGGTACCTATACCTGAGATAGGACCTAAAGGTTTGTAAGGGTTCATGAATTTGCTCACGTACTAATTCTAAGCCTCAATTCCAAAATAATTTAATAGAATCATATAATTATCTATTGATAAGAATTAAGAGGAAGAATTATACATTTTACATCAAGTGCTTATAAGAATGGAATAATATGCGCTATAATGAATCAAGGTCTTTTAAATAAGATAAATGATTTGTCACTATAATTAAGCATCGTCTTTACTCAAAATAAATAACTTACAGATATCTCATATTTGACCATTCCAATGTTGCAAACACATGAAAAGCTTGCTCAACTATGTGTCAACATCCTAGACCTGCAAGAAAGTGTTAGTGAATAGGGGTTTGCCTTGGTCAAACCCCGTTTTGGTATTCAAACCTTGAAATGAAAAGAAATAAAATAAATAAATCAAGAATGATCACATTATGATGTTACAACTCACCGAACTCTAGCATTAAGCTCTCGCTTGTTTATGATAAAACTGGACTTGAATGCTTCTCAAATCATGAAATCTTTATCATAAATAGTAGCTCAAAGACCAACGTGATACATGAAAAGGTGATGAGGCATTGTGGGTTACAATTATAACAAATACGGTAAGCATCTTTCGCTCATAAAAGAATACTATATAGAAGGTAACCCTACTTGATGTTTTTAGTAAATTGGATTTCTAAATTTACTTCCAAGAGAGGAGATATAAATGCATACTTAAAAAGTTCCCTTACTTTTTCTTGACATAATGAAATCTTCGATCTATACACTTAAGGCATTCAATGTATTCACCTAATCATCGTATCATTCGAAACCTATTCAACTTACTATCTTTTCCATTATACTTCATATACTCAACATATCATTCACTCCCTCTTACTCAAGATATCCAATCTAAACTACAAATTCTACATATTGACCTACTAATTTTCCTTCTAGCACATACCATATCTATTAAGCAAGTCCAACCAATTCATTCTAATAAACTGAATCACTCAATTCAGCATATTCATCAATTCTTCCAAGGATTCATATACTTTCTTTAAATAGTCCAAGCTATCAAGTAAAACATATACTAAGTGTTCTGTCCTTAACATTTCGTATCTGCCCACTATAGGTAAAGCAATTACCATTTTCATCATATTTGGTTGTTAAGATCACCATTTTGACATGTAAATCTATTGTTTTGGAAAAATAAACAGGAGTTATTTATCTATAACCCTACAATAGATAAAGACAACGAGACAACTACACCCCAAAACAAGATATAAGGACAAACCTGTTTGCCTTTACAACCTTCAATAATTATTACCTTAAAAGACACCACGAATTTCAAAGAAGAGCATTATATTAAACCAAAACTCATAAAGGGCTCACAATAGTTTAAGAGGAATCTGATTATTTGAGGTCGATACTCCTAACAAGGCGTAAGATATAAATTACAAAGCGCTTCACATTACACTCTATTTTGAACTGGAGTAAACAATCCTATACAACGCATGATAAGTTTAAAATACAGACAGCCATGAATAGGTAAAAGCCACACAGCTAAAAAGGAAAGAAGTCGGTGCTCGATAAACAGGACATTTACAATGCAAACCTTCTAATTCCTACAGCTTCTACAGTTGATTTTAAAATTCACGTACAGTGAGTTTTAAAAAGAACAATAGGAAACTATCCACCGTGCCCATGGGTGATTTCCAGAAGATACCAAACTGACAGCGTAGTTTTGGGAAAACCACAAACACACAATGTGTAAAGCGACATGACATCAACAGGGAATATACGCCCAGGTTAAGCAAGTTTTTGCATACCAATTGTCCGATATCTTCCATTTCTCCGGAAATTATATCAAATGCTTTTTATAGATTGAAGGAAAAAAAATGGCAAGGAGAAGAAAGGTGCAGCATCTGCGATCAAAGTTTATGTAAAACTTTAAACTTCCTATTTAGTTCAAGTGCTACGACTGAGATAAGTTGACAGCGGAATTAGAGAGATTATTTAAACCTCTACAGCCTTCTATGTTCGAGTATTACATCTGTGAGAGTTCCAAACATTTCAAGAAGGTTAAGAAAATCTATTCACCCTACCATGTTTAGGTGTTGCAGCTTTGACAGGTTGCGAAAGGAAACCAGGAAGATAATTAAACTATAGCAATATTCTAGTTTCAACTGCGTCAGCTGCAATAGAGTCAAGGAGGTTATTTAAATAATTTATACTTCCCATAATGCTCAATCTTACGTTAAATCATAAACACCTCGAGCAATGGTTGTATCTTCGGACATATAGGTAGCTAACAGTTAATAATAAATTTGAGAATTCCCTGTGATAGACCTCGACCAGGTCCACCCCTGCATTAATATTAGGAATTCTGGAAGTGTTTGCAGCTCAGTTTGCAGCTCCACTCTCTCAGTGTCAGGTATTTATAATGTCTGAGTAACCTTCAACAGTTCATATTGTATCTTCTAAAGTCTCTCATTTTCCAGTAATGACAACATATGGTAGACTCGGGACAAATACAATGACAAGACTACAATGCTTTCATTCTTTTCTATCCACTCTTGAGCAGTCCCAGATAGACCTTTATTCAGGCGTAGCTCAATAGACTTAAGGACCTGTCCCGTTACCGGGCATATTGTTGAAGACCTTTGCAATCTACAGTGAGTAAACTAGTGTTGTCGCTCATACTCCTGAGAGGATTCAAGAACTACAGGATCTTTCATTACTTCCCTTGTCAGAGAACAGAGAATGGTCTTGGGTGGTGGTATCAACCCATCAATAGAACTGATATGGAGGAAGGCCTTTCAGGAAAAACTAACTCTGATCATCGTTTAGATGCGGTAGTGGGTAGCTTATATTCAAAAACAAACCGTGGTGTAGATATCATTGCATCCAGAAGGATAACACCTTAGGATTAAGTACCGCAAGTGCACGGCATAGCCCTACTGATTAGAATTGATACGTGCTTGGTTGGCAAGTTGATGGGTTAAATCAAGCCAATTTTATATCTGATGGCCCTTGAATGATACATAAAGGAAACTTAACGGAATTTCATTTAACTTTGGTAATGTTCACCCTATGAACTAGGATCACACTGACATAGAAAAGAAAATATTCAACAAAAGAGTCCCTATCAGCCACACATACAAATTCAGAGTTGATATTGTGAAAGTCGAAGATGTGAGAGCTCAATTATTTCTCAATAAAAAGAAACATTGGCCCAAAGCTACCAAAATTGCGGATCAAAGCTTGTCACAGGTGTAACCAGAATAAAAGAAAACTTACAGTAGCAAGGATTGGAATGAAAAGATTGAAAAACATATTTGAATAACGAATATGAAGAAATATAGGCTCAAGGGACATACTCCATCAGGCCTAAAGATATTTCAAAGATAATTTCTTGGACGAGATTGGGACCTTTCAATACAACGTGAGGAGTAGCCAGTTTGTAGGTAGACACTATCCTCTTCATTTCACAATCTCTGGCTTTTTGAATTCATTCTTGGTTGTTTTCCTCTTCACACGAATAGCATTCGCTGTCCACCAGGAACGTTTCTTTCACACTCCCCAAGTTGGGTCTCCCAAGACTGCCAATGTCGAGTAGCAGGGGGGAAAACTACCAGTGGTGGTTGTGCCAGCGCTCCCACCCCTACTTCCCTCCTCCTGAAGCCATCAATTTCCTTTTCTTTAAAGATTTCCTCCTCCCATTCCCCCTAATCGAGTAACTGAATCTTGAATATAAAGAAAATATTTCCCTTCATATTCCCAATAACCGTTTCTTGAATATAAAATAATATTTATTTTCATGCATACTATTTTACCTTTGATAATAATAAAGAATTCCATTTTAGTTTCAAATAATGAGAAAAAGCTATTTTTAATTTGCATAAGAAATATTTATCTTTAATAAGTAAATAAAAAAATATTATTTGCTTGAGAATTAAATACTTACTCTAAATAAATAAAGTTCATTTCAATTGGGAATAAAAACAATCGTTCCAAATATCCGAACATTACCATTTATTTGGAATAAATAAATCCTATAATTAAATTTTAACTAATTCCTATTTGATTCATTGTTCTTTTATTTCCTTGCTAATTACTTTAATCATACATTGTAAAATACGAACTCTAAAATAGGGGTCATGACAATAACTTTACATGCAACATTCATCAAGGATAACATCAATAGAAGTAACAATTAAATGAGACGATCATCAAATGGAAACACATTCATATTGATAACAAGAAACAACATGTTTTATTCATCTCAATGATTCAATCATTACAATCAATTGCCCTATGCAATATAGCTATACAATCGGGGTGTAACAATTTATCATATTTAAATTGATTCTCTGTGTTTGGGCCAATTGAACTAGAACTACTAGCCATTTTGCATGAATCTAAAATAAAAAAAGTTACAAATTAACAATACAACAACTGATTTGAAAACAATCAGCATTATAACCCCGTATTATGCATAATTTTTTTTTTCTTCTTCGAAATTTACCCAAATAACTAAAAAAACCTTTGAGATTTTTTGAAAAAAATTATTGAAAATTTGAAAAAATGAAAGATTTACTCACCTTTGATGGTTAGATCTTCTTTGTGCAGCTATTTCTCCCTCCTTGGTGTAGGTCTAACTCCTTCTTAGTTCTCACCTTTGAAAAAAATGGCATTAACCTTCAAAACCCAACAATGATAGCTTGGAGGCAAAAATGTTGTTTGTGGTCTTTTGTGTTTGTGAAATGAGTTGAAAAGCATAATATACCCTCACTTTTGGGTGAACAATGCCTTTTTAGTGACTTGAAAATGTTTTTTTTAATGTTCTTTTTTTCAAAAAGGGAAGCCCCAAGCTGTTGGGTTTGTTTGGTCCTGCCCTAGGTTCCTCCCTATGGTGTACCTGGGGTGGGACCCATCACGAACCTGCACCCGAACTGAACCCACACGGGTACAAGGTGGGGCGGGGAGGGCAGGAGGGCGGGTTAAAGTGAAGGATCCGACAACTTAGTAGATACATAAAATTGAATCTAACTATGAAAATCTGAAACCTTTAAAGAAATTATCTTATTTGGTATGTATCTGTGTTCTTGCTGCATACTATATTACAGAATCCAGCAAAATAGTTTTTAGAAATTTACCAAAGTCTGGTTGTAAGGTGCACACATTAGTCTATTTAAATTTTTAGAAATGACAAGTTGTAAACTGGCTTGCTTGGTAAGTAGTCCCATTCAGATCCAATTGCAAAAATCCCTGTAATGTAATTGGTCCAGCAAGCTAAGACTGCTCTAGCAAAAAATACTGCCCTGAAAGAACCTTCGTGACATTTTGAGCTAGTGTTTAGACAAATTAAGCTCCAACTCCACTGATGGCACTAAAGGCTGTTCTGGGAAGCTACTGATGGTAGCCAGTTTTATTCAATAGAAGTATATCTGTTAGAAATAACTTTGAAATTTTACATGAAAGTTACGTTACAAAATAAATAACTTAATAGTATTAGGTTCTTAGGTTGTAGTTTCAATATTTATGTTTTTGGTCATGTTGTATTAGTAAAATTGTGTCATTTAGTTTCAAAGTTATAGTTTTTGTAAGAGATCTGGTGTCTCTCAATGCCAATTTATGCTGAATAATGAAGTTTGCTGAGTTTTGAGGGCTTTGTGGTTTTTCAATGATTTTTTGAATATAAAGGTTTTGCTGGTTTTTAAAATAAAATGATGCTAGATAATTAAAATACAATAAATATGCTAACATCAATGCATGCTTGATACCAATGAGCTGCAAACGCCCTTCTATTATCCAATAACTGATTACAATACCAAAATGCATACATGCATATTAAAAAGTAGCTGATTATTTAATAAATGAACCTGGTTTTTATTTGCAGCCATGATGAATTTGTACAGCCAGCTTGAAATAAGAATTTCTCCTATTTTTTGTTTGATTCACCTTTCTCCACCCTAGGCACCACTTATGCAACAAATAAGATGCTGAAAGATAAGGCGATTTGCCTTGAAGGAAGAATCACGCCTTATGCTGGTTTGTATGACCTCCCAACAACAAATCCTACGGTCCTCTCAGCAGCAATAAGTACAGCCAAAATAGAAGAAGAAGCTGGTAGAAGATGAAGGAAAATGATGACACCAATCTGCAATCGATTCCTGCTCTGAAACCCCTGTTGAATCCTCTCAATGAAGCACAAATTTGACTTCTGTAATGAAGCCAACCATTTGCAAACTTTAGTTGATCTTTCACAACTTCAGAATGCTGGTCTATGAAGAGTTTACGTTCTCCACAGCCTGTAGATTGCTGAAACTTGAGAGAAACCCTTGGTTTCTCACAAATCCCAAAGCTCTCACATAAAAGACAAAGTTGAATAATCATATCACATGAGTTCGATTTTGTCTTGAGAGTCTTTATAATACCTTCAAGAAGCTCGACCCCCAAAAAGCACATTAACGATAATTTTAAATGATACTTAATTTCCCCTTTGTGACTTAGGAAAATTAAACATTAAATGGGCGTACTTCCTCCTGGAGCAATTAATTACTCATTAAATAATATTAGTCCACTTTATTATAAAGTCTTTTAATACTTTATAATATTTCATTTAATTATTAATATTTCATTATTTGACTTTATAATATAAAGTCACAATAATAAATATTTAATTATCATTAAATACTCAAATAATCTCTGTTTGCTCATACAACCGCCAAACTAGGTCGATTTTGAGAAAACCAACTGAACTAGGTGCCTTGCCAGAAATAGTAAACCCTTACAACCTGACTTATTATAAATAGTAAGTATCTAAATATCACTCTATGAGCATCTGCAAAGCCCCAAACCTGAATCAAAAAGTGAAGTACTGTCTCTAACCACCGGGTAACTGCCACAAGGGACCCTCTATCCCAAACTGTCAGCCTACGAGGGTCAAAATATAGGCTCACTCCTTAACAAACAATGTCAACTAAAAAGGGGACATTACAATTTTATATATTGTTTATAAATTATAATGATCAATGCAGTTGTAACTGTAAATATTTGCTATGTATGTTTTACTGCAAATAAATTATATGCTGGAAATTTTGTTATTATATCTACTTTTTGAGTTATTATAGTTTGTTAGATAGTTTCAACCATTATTTTTGAATTTTGTCCCCCTTGATTTGAATTTTAACTTTAAAGTTTAACCAGGTGCATTAGGATGCATGGAAAGCATTTAATGTAGTTCAATTTGTCTGATGTTACCTTAACATACTATTGCATGCTTCTTTGATATCAAATTATGGACTTGATAGATTACAATCCATAATAGAAGATACATAAGTAATTCAACACACAATCTCAAAGAAAGCAGAACACTTTTAGCAATTGTGTGCTACTTCTAATTTGGTAGAAATGAATAGGGTGCAATTGGAATTTATAGATAGCAAGGCAATGAATGAGAATTCCCTTGACCAAAAAGGGATGAACGTGTCAAATTGGTTTGCCTAGACTATCTTGTCATCCATCATAAAAATTTGAATGTCTATATGTACAATCTACTTACAAAAGATGTGGAGAAGATTAGATAAGGTGTGTCTGAAATTGCTCGACCTTTCAACTACTTGGTGGTTATGTTCCTTGATGTTTGGTCTTCTAGTCATTCCACTAATGTCATGTATAAGGGAATGTTGACTTTGCAAGATTCGCTTGTTTGTAGGTGCTCCAAGTCATGTGTGGTGGTGCACGATGATGTGGTGACTTGAACTTAGGGTGCACATGATGCTATTGAAGCTTGTGTGCTAGCATAAACTGTTGTTTAATCTTGCAAATTAACGCAAAATGTTGCTAAGGCACACACAAGGTTTATTGAGGATTTCACAACTATACACTAATCATTAGCCCTTTCTTAAGAGGTGATGGCTCCCATTGTTGCTTCAATGTGTTGTGGAAATTGAACATAGAGATGCTAAAGATTGTACAACTTCGCTTTATTTACATATTGTTTGGCCTAAGTGGCTTTGAACAAATGATGTGGAACTTGGTGGGTGCATGTGATAGTTGTTTGTATGATCTCATCTTGTGCAAGCACGCTCAAGTATTTAGGATCCAAATTTGAAGGGTGTTGAGTTGACATTGACTGATGAAAAGGAAAGGATGGCTTTTAGAGTGACACATTGAATATTGGATGAAGAACTAGGTATTATGGGAGATTAAGACAAACACATTCTCGCTAGCTATGTACAAAATTGTGCATGGACCATAGCACAAGTGCTTCTTTTGGTGAGGACTCTTGAAGCACTCCTTCTAAAGGTGAAGCTAGACTTTGTCACTTGTTCTTTTTTATTTCCATTGTTGGCATGAAAATCTATTGTCTCTATTGATGAACACTTAGAATGTGCTTTAGAAACTTTTGCACTTTATTGGCTTCTTGCTCATGTGTGCATGATATTGCATGAGGTGGTGTGTAGCAAGATATGTCCATGGGTGTTGTAGGTTGGAACCCAAATAAATATTTGGAAAGGAGTGCCGTGTCGAATTATGTAGAGCTTTATTGTAGGCATGTTGTATGTAGAGCAAGTTGTCATTCCAAGTGCATACATGCACATGGTTGCATACAATTTTGGAAAATTCACAGAGAACTTGCAAAACTCACAAGCTAAATTGCCAGGCAAGTTACTTGCCCAATAACTTGTTGATGAGTTTTTGTAAAGCTCACAACAATTTTCCTTGTAAAACTTGCGAGCCATAAAAAAAAATCGTGAGTTTTTTGTCAATAACTCATCCAAATCTATTTAACTTTTTTACTTGCTTGCAATTTAAAAAAAGCATGATTTTTACTTCATTTTCAGACATGGTTGGCAACCTAGGGCATGCGACAACACAGTACTGCCCCTTGACGCCAGTGGGGGCATTGCCCCTCAGCTGCATTGGTATCTCCATTCCCAAATCCCCATTAGTTATTAGGATCTCTAGTCAAAAGAGGAAACTGATTAGAATGAGGGGGTGATGAGGACTTGCAATATAACTCTTGAGTGTGCTAACTTAGACTTTATTATCACACAACTTGCCAAAAGTCTCTTTAGGTGAGGCAACTTCTACATATGGCATGGCTAGTGGAATTGGCATTGTAACTCATTTAGAGATTGAACTCAATTTTTGGTCTATGATATGTTTTAAACTCTATTTTTGATTTATATATGATAGAAATCAACAATATGCTCTACAAAACTACCAGAGGTGGCATTGTAACTCATTTAGAGATTGAACTCAATTTTTATTTTTTTGGTCTATGATATGTATTAAACTCTATTTTTGATTTATATATGATGGAAACCAACAATATGCTCTACAACATTAGTTGTATGTGTGTTTTTGAATAATATTTTAAATTTTTTATGTATTTTAAAATGTTCGATAAAATATTCTAGTTATAGCTGATTTTTTCCTAAAGTTTTTGCCAAGTCTCGAGTTTTTAATTTTTTTGTGCTTGTTGAGTTATTGCCGAGTCCAAGTTTTTCAACTATGGTTGCATATGCAGAAAAGATGCAACAATGCGCTATCAAACCTTGTGTTGTAATCATACATAAATGATGTTGGTAGCTCAAAATGAACCCAAATATGATTGAAAAGGAGGCTTGTTGTGCCTTGTGTTGTAATGTTTTTCTTTCAAGCAATCATGATGGCCATTTTTGAAACCCTTTCTATTACAACAAATAAGAGTCATTTTGATGCTTTCTCACAAGTAGTCGGCTCATGAAATCCATGTTGATAGATAACTAGGGCCTTTGTGGTACCACCCATGGCATGTAAATCTCAAGCTTCTTGTTAGAGGGCATAATGATGCAATATGCAATGCAAGACTTGCTATGTCATTGAATGTATGCCCTCATGTGAGGTGCATTGTCAATGTATTGGTAATGCTGAAGGGTTGAGCTGTTTTGGTATAGTGCACTTCCCTTATGAGTCTTTGGCAAGCTGTGTCCACTAGAACACAAAGGTGTCCAAGCTTGAAGAGAAGCCTATTTGTTAGATGGAATTCACTAGCCTGTTTATTTTGTGCCAATGCTGTGTAGATTAGTACAATGTCTAGGTCTATTGTGTAGAGGCTATCCCACTCAAAAAAATTGTGGCCACAAGAATCCAACACTAAGATGACCTTGTGAATTGGTGGGCAGCACGAGCAATTTGTTGCCTTGTTGTGTTTCCCCTTCTTGTGCTTGGTTACTGGATGAATTATTGTAAATATTTCATCCACTTTTTGTTGCATGCAGTAGCTTGCTCTGTGTGGAAATTGATGCAGCCTCTGATTATAATGAATGACTATTTCCTTACCTAGAATACAGTGGCACCATTGCTTGACAACTTGAACAATGGCGTACAACTTTTTTTCATAAGTGGGGTAACGTTCAGTTGTGTTGTTGAATGTCTCCAAGTTATAGACAATTAGATTACCACGTGTGAGTATAGTGTCATGTGCATAGTTAGACACATCAATATGAATCTCAAAGGTGTGTGCAATACTAGGCATTGACAAAACATATGCTGTATAGAGGCATTAGTTAAGCTCCTCAAAGGTATGCTATTGTACATATCTTCACACAAATGTTGCTAATGTGTCATTTGATTTTGTTGAGAGGCCAAGAGATGTGTGATAATCTAAGAACATGCTTGTTGAAAATTTTATGGGTTAGAGAAAGCTATGAAATTTGGGTAGGATCTACATGGATGCTTGCACAATCAATGATGTATCCAAACTATTGGATTTATGCAGTGTCAAAGATAAACTTGCTAAAGTTGGCTTGCAACTTTTGTTGAGTGTCTAGGACATGTAAGAGGTGTTTCACATGTTTTTGCTATGTCTTATTAAAGAAGAGAATGTCATTCAAGTAGATGATCACAAAGGAATTGGTGAAGAGACACATGATGCTATTGATTAGGTGCATGGATGTTGCCTATGCATTGGTCAATTTAATGGTCCATTTTGTTGATGAATGTTGTGAATCTCCTTATTTACATAAGTAGCATTCTTATCATTACCCTTCTTTTCTTTAGAAAGTGCAACCTTGGGATGTTGTTTCCAACATTTCTTCTACAAATGTTCATCTTTGTCATAATGCAAGAAATGGTACTTTCCATTACCTATACCCTTTGTATGAACAATCCAAATAACATTTTTCTTGCTTTTGCCTTAGCCACTTTTCTCATTTTGTACCATCGAATTGTTGCTTATCACCTTGCTTGTTATGTGGAAAGAGTACTCTTCTGATCATGCTCAATATATTGTGCTTAGGCACATTCTTGATCAATATTTTGGGGCTTAGCCATGAGGACCTGCCTCTTCAAGTATCCATGTAGTCCTCCAACATACTTCATGAGAACATCTCGATCCATTACAACCTTTCTCGTTTAGATTACTCTCCGTTTGAACACACTTGTCTACAATTGTATGCTTTACCCCTACCTTTGCCTCAAGTTCATCTTTTTTCTATGTTTTGTTATGGAATCTCTAACTTGGACATTAGAACTAGTATCATGGTTTGGTTGATAGTTATGATGATGTCTAAGGATGATTAGGGGTTGAATGGGACATTTTGAGGAGTCTTTTGTCAAATTTGTAGACCTCAAAATGACCTAGAAAATATGTTACGGTGAAATAATTGCTTGCCTTTATCAGCAAAAATCTAATAGCCCTGGCCAAAATACAAAATGCCATGGTGAATGTGCAAACAATATGGTGTATGTGCAATCACACCCTTTTAGAATTGTCAAATTCACCACTATGAATATTGAAAGAGGAATACCAAGAGTTTTTGTTGTTTGATATTCCAATTTGTTGATGGGCTTCTCATTTTTCAAGGATGGGACACTTAAGGGAGGTTATTGCAAGTGTGTGTGATATTTTTGAAGGTTGGAGTGTAATTGCAGCTATGTTACAAAATTCAAACTTGTTGTGTAAGCTCATAGATTTCATGGAGGTGTTGTAAACATTTTTAAGCAATCATTTGATAGTGGAACAAGGAGTATATGCTCTCTAGAGCTGGAGTGTTTCACCAAATTAGGGATTTCTCGAGGGAAACTGTGTTTTAGTTTGGCTTGTATGTTTCTTAGTTGTGTTGAGATCGTATGCATTATTCCTTGATATGCACCATTGTCATGCTTTTTTCATAACCAATAAATGTAGTTATTTATATGTATGAGACTTTTTGTTAAGTTTAGTTAGTATCTGTTGTTGTAGAATAGTGTGGGAGGGATACTCTCCTTGTTTATGAATTAGGTGGTGTAAGAGCAAATCTGGCCTTTGCGTATTTGTTTGTGTTTGTAAGGTTTGCAAGTATACACCAACTACAAGATCGAGTGGAGATAAGAATATGTTATCTTTTGAACTTGAAATTGAAACGAGAGAGTGGTTAAGGAGAGCAATAGTGGCAATGGAAGATTTGCTGGTCCTAGTTTCCTAGTTAGGAATTCAAAAAGAAAACATAGAAGAAGAAGAACCATAAAGAAGAGAAATGGAGTGATGCGAGTCCTCTAAGGGAAGATTCTTCAATGTAGAGGCAAAAATTGATGTATATCCCTACAATGATGAAATTACTGTGGAGAAGTTGGACTAATGGGTGTCCCAAATGGAAGTATACTTCAGTCTTCATCAATTGTGTCTTCACCAACAAATTTCTTTTTCAAGGTTAAAGCTTTTCAAGGATATTCTTTCTTGGTATGAGAGCTATACATATTCATTGTAAGTTCGAAAGCTGCCACCACTTTTCAAGTGGGAAGACTTCAAGAAGTTGATATGTGAGCAATACTTTACCATATGCTATGAAGAAGAGTAGCTGATGTAGTGGCTTTACTTCAGACAAAGGTAGGGTTAAAGCGTGCAAACACACATAGTTGAGTTCACAAAGAGGGTAGTCCAAATGAGAAATGTTTAATGGATCAAGAAGTTGTCATGAAATGTGTTGGAGGATTGCTTGGACACTTGAAGAGGCATATCTCATTGCTAAGACCTAGGGTATCTATGAGGCATGTGCCCAAGTGCAATATATTGAGCTTGATAAGAGGGGGTACTCTTCCCACAAGAACAAATAAGGTGATGAACAACAATTTGGTGGTAAAAATTTAGGAAAGTGGCAAAGGCAACAGCAAGACAAATGCTACTTCCACTGTTAATACGAAAGGCAGAGGAAATGCTTCTGTTGTGACAAATATAGCCATTTAAAGGAGAGGTGTTGGAAGCTACACCTCGAGTTTGCGCCTTCTAGTGAAAAGAAGGTTAAGGATAATGATGCTACTTATCTAAATATAGGTATTGAAATACATGACAACTCTAATGAAAATGAGCATGTATCAAATGCCAGGCTCAAAAAAGGAATCCAAAACAGTTTTGAAAGCTCATGTGGAGAAAAGAAGTTGATACAAACATTTTAAGCTAAGATACAAGTGAAAGGTAACAAGATAAATGTTTTGTTTGACTCATGTTAACAATCTAATCTTATTTCTTCCAATTTGGTTTATGAGTTGGGTTTTGGGGTTGTGAATCACCCACTTCCTTACCGTTTGGAATGTTTGCAACATGGAGTAGACATGAAGGTAATGAGCCATGGAAGTTGGTGTTTGGGTTACATTTGGGGTACAAGCATGAGGTACTACTATATGTTGTGCCATTGGATGAAAGCGATGTGATCTTTTTTATTCCTTACTTGTACATGAGGGATGCTATTTACTTCAGGTGCAGGAATTAGTACAAGCTTTGGATGAAAGGAAAATATTTTGCTACAAATTCTTATATTGGTAGATAAAAACATGAATTGATGGTACTTCAGAAAATAAGAGACTAATTAGTGCATATGGAAGATTTGGTTGCCCAATGGTTGAGGGTCAAGGTGTGCATGAAAAGGCTATTTGATGGACAATTGTGGAGTCTGAAACCAATGTGGAACAAGAAGTTTTGGGGCAGCAATAACAATTTGAAGAGCTGTCACATGAAGTTAAACATTTGGGAAACATGAATAACACAAGTTCAAATGGACCTCTTCAAGGGTGAGTGTTCTTTTTCCTTTTGGTTTTGCTGATGTGATACATGGATCAGTTAAGGAGCATGGCAATGTTCACGAATAATTAACATATGCATGAAGAATGAGTTAGATTGGGTGTTGCCATGCCTTGTATAGAGGTGTTGTGTTGATATGAGGAGTCTAGAGTTTCTCATTGTGTTTTTGAGTCTTCATAAGCTTTTGCTAACTAAAAGCCTTATGTTTTGGGAGATATGGTATGAGAAACCAACTCTAAACAAATTGAACTATTGGGCTCAATGTCTACATTTGCGAAGAAGTTGCCATGGGTGTAGGAGATGGTTTTTGTTGTCAAAAATGGAGAAAAGGGGCTGTTATGATGATATATTAAAAATGTTTTGGCAAAATTGCCTCTTTTCATAGGTGGTGAAATTGCTGAATACATAGTGATTGCAATTGTCCTGTGATGGAACCGACAAATTTGCCATTGGGTAGAGAAAAAGAGGAATAGAAAGAGTTTTTGTCATTTGATCTTCCAATTTGTCGATTGGTATCTCACTTTTAGGATGGGAGACACAAGGGAGGTTGCATGTTGCTTTCACAAAACTTTTATGGGGTTGGTTCACATTCTGTATTGGTAAGGTAGATCTAATGTCCCCTTCTTAGCACTAGTCCTTTTTGAGACCGTTAGCCCATTTTGGAGGCCCGTAGGCTAGTTGGAGGCAGAATTAGGGCTTCCTGTTTTCTTGAAGGTATATTTCTAGTTTTCCAAGGGTTGGTTGCAAGAGTTTGCTAGTATGCTTTCTAGGTCCTTCTAGGTTTTCTGAGAGCTTTAGTGGGCTTTCACATGCATTTTCATGAATGACTATTTTCGGACTTACTATTTTTAATAAGTTACAATGACTACTTGAAATGTGCTCAAATGGTGTTTGGAGTCGCTTACTATTTTTATTAGTTTGCTATTTGTTGTAAGTGCTATTTCTCGCAGTGTCGTTTGGCAGCAGTTCAACAATCAGTTTCTATTTTTGGCAGTGTGGCCATGCAGTTTGGGCAATGTTTTCTCCAACATTCTTGGAACTCAAAAAGGAAAGTTAAATAACTTATGTTATTTTCTAATGTTGTTTTTTGGCCCCCACGCCTAGGCTTTATAATTTAAGTTGTTTTCAAATGTGGGCCTCTTATATGGATGCCAATTTTGGAAGATTATTGCATTTTAAAAGGTTTATTATTACCAGGTAAAGTTGGACGAGTCAAAGAGATTAATGAATATTATATTACACCTTTGTTGGGCGTCCCATTATATTATGCCTCTCTTCCTTCTCATTTGGTGATCCATTTTTATCATAACAAAGTGTTGTCGAAATCATATTAGACTCTTGCTTTGAGGTTGATACACCTCCTAGTTCTTCTTCAGCTTTGAGTTTGCAAGATGACTTTTAATTGAACAATGGATGCTTCCTCATTCAGAGGTTGCAGATTGAGCTTCATTGGTGATGGATTCATTCATGTTTTCTGATTTTGTCCCAACTGCTGTGTGATAGATTTGTGTTTTTGTTTTTTTTCTGATTTGCTTGATTGTTTTCTCTCCTCTTTTTCATATGCCATTCATGATGATTGATGCCAAATGGTATACAACAGATTGCAAGGAAACATACAAGATAATTGCTAGGAAATTATCATATATTCATTTCTATATTCAGAATTTCAAGATGATATAAAGAGCAGATTTATCATTTATATATATCAGAAATAGAGATATCTTTCAGACCTGAACAAGAAGATTGACAGCAGAGTTTAACCTCCTAGGGGCTTCGAACTGAAACCAAGATGATAGCCGTAAAACTCCTTGTTGGACCATGGCAGAAAGCACTGTTTACAGTCTTCTCGAGACAGTTAAAATCAGACTCAGAAAAGTATTTACCAGACCTGGCAATGAGCTTTTAACAGTCACAAGGAAGCTCCAAATCACACTGAACCAATCCACAAAGAGTGGCAATGAAATCCTCTGTTCTCCAACGCCAAAGGTCCTTTTTCTGACATCAATGTGGCGGAATAAGACTTGATAGTTGGTCCCAAAACTGCATGATATTGGCTCCAGATAAGCATATACCCTTCCCCAACGAACAGTCCCTACAAACCCTTAAAATTACGCCACAAGCTGAAGCTCTTCAAACCCCTTTGAAAGGCGGATTCTGTTCGTCATAAGGCAGGTCAAGAACTTACAGAAATTACCAGAGTAGGCGCCCAGTATGGCTGGTGTGATTTTGTCATATAAAGTCAGATTTACTTCAATAATTTTCAATGAATAAATCATAAAGAGAGTGTTTCTTGAAACCAACACCCATAATAAAATCCCTAACCATTCAGGAGTTATGTTCAGATTATCAGATTCAGACCCAGTTCCAAAAATGCCCAGAAATAACTGAAACCACTTCAAAATACTCTGAAAATTGCACCCAAATGAAACAATGCTATCACAACCAAAAAACATTTGATCTCAAATCAAAAGAACTCAAAAATCTTCATTTCTTTTCACTGTAACCTGCACGTTGAAGCTCTAATGGCGACCCCCGAATGAAATCACCTCTTCACCAGCTTGAACAGATCTCTCACTACCCCACCTCCATGGTAAAATGAGGCTTCAAAATGAGCTTTTAAAAGCTTCAACATCAAATTAGGGCTACCACGCATGAAGCAACCCTAAAACCACTTCATATCCATGCCAAAATAACTTTAATTTGATTTTATTTTAATTTTTTGGCTCCAACTTTAGCTTGGACGCCCAAGGCTTATTGAACATTCAAAAATGATTTTGTTTCCTTTTTAAACGACTTTAAGTCATCACACTAGGTGGCCATGGTAGTTGGTACTTTTCATGTCCCCTTTGACCCTCGACAATAAAATATAAAGTCACTTTATAATAGACCTTTTTTCAAAGCATAAATCAAATATTAAAATGATTTAGCCTAATTTACTTTATGTCAACCAAATTTGTGCTGCTATGATTAGCCTTACCAAGTCTAGTTACTCAAAATTGACTTACTATTTTTAGTAAGTACTAAAAATAGCAAGTGACACCCAAAAGGTTCGAATTGGAGAAATTTTGATGTTGCACCAAGACTCATTGTCGACAGTGAGCACCATACTGGCCTTGCTAAAAATAGAAAGCCATGCCCAAAACACCGAAAAAACCCAACAGAAAGTACTGGCACAAGACATTAAAGCTCATCGGACAACCTCCGCTCGTTGCCCGAACAAGAAACCCTACATTGCTTTGCCTGTTGGACTAGTTACTAAAAATAGCACTTACTAAAAATAACAAGTGTGTCAAAACCATACTGATTCAAAAGAGGACATCAAAAATGGGGACATTACGGCTGATCCTTATACATTGGATGCAGCCAGTGAATGTTTTTCTCAACTATTTTCATTTTTTCACATATTTAAATTGACATTTTAGCTTCAAGTTCTTATGATCGCACAAAAACTGGTGTTGCTCACTTCTTTTATTTACTTGATTTTGGTGTTGGTAAGATTTCTTCAATTTTTGTTTACGGCACAGAAGTTTGCAGTTTGCAATGTTAGTGCTTTAATATATATTTTTTATGATTACTATTATAAGAAAGTCGTTGAGGAAGTACAAAAGGTCATGACACTTGAAAAGGTCTACCAGCAATAGAGTAGTACTGATAAGCGGAAAATAAGAATTGTTTCAATGACTGTATGTTATCCTTTGGATGGTTTGTCTGCTAGGATGTATGGGTAATGTGCACTATATGGGTAACATGTGCCATGTGACAATTGTTATCATACTTCATCCAAATTTGAAAACATTTAAGATAGAACAAAATGTCCTTTACAAAGCTGTGGTCTGTAATGTCCCCTTCTCAAGCCTGATCTTTCCAGTGACCGTTGGCCTATTCCGGAGACCCGTAGGCTAGTCGGAAGGTAAAATTAGGGTTTCCTATTTTGAAGGATGTTCTTGCTCGGAGGTGGTTGATTCAATGGCGGATTCTTTCTGGGTTTTTAGAGAGCTTCGCAGTGGTATGTTATTTCGCAGTGGTATGTTCTTCTTGGCATTCTGAGCATCTTCAGGAATTTACTATTTTTAGTAAATTCTATTTCGGGCAGTGAACCTGTTGGTCTTAGCACAGTTGACTTTCCTCTTCAGTCGTCTCGATTGGTTTATTCAGATTTTGACTTCGGGATGCAGTTTCGGAGAGAAAAGTTCATTTCACTTAAATAACATTATATTTTAATGTTATATTACCCCTTGGCCTAGTCTATTGACTTCATGTTGTTTTGAAAAGTGGTCTTTTGAGGGTGGCACCTTCATTGAAGATTATTTTATATTTTATTAAGGTCAAATTAAGCCTTAAGTGGGGTGCGCCTTTATTTAAGTGGTGAATTTAATTAAAGAAGTCAAATTGAAGCTTTGAAGAAAAAGACGCCTTCTTTTGGGGATTAGGGTTTGACTCTGAAACGAAGGTTAGGGTTTCGAGAAGGTCAACGGCAAATTATAAAAGGAAGCCTTTGGTTCTCATTATCGACATCTTTTGTCTACAGGAATGTTATGCTGCCAGTTTGGCTTTGGGATTGCTTCGAGGAATGTATGCCTCCTAGCTTGGCATTGCTTCTCGCTTGAAAGATAGCAACTAGTGGTGAAATAGCTTAGTTTGTGAGTTTGCATTGGGATTTGTGCATTGTAATCAGCTTGTAGCTTTCTAGTTCAGATTTATGCATGTTAGAGAATTCTGGAAATTGCATTTTAGTACAGCAGATTGTCCTTTTTATTCATAAGTCAAAAAATACCAAAAAGATCCTTCTGGGTACTGTCTACTTCTCTCTGTTTGGTAGGGGCGACCCTTTTCTCTAGTTTGCAGAATTTTTAGTAAAGCTTTGGATTTTTTAAGAGAGGTCGAACTTCTTGCTGGGCCGTACCATCTGCCCTTGCTTTGATTTTCGTGCTTAATTAAATAGAGGTTTTTGATCAGCTTTCAGTGTTCTAATTGGGTCACCATCATACTAGGATCATTATGCAATTCGTTTCATGAGATTTGATTAAGTTTGGAGCAAGTTGTGAATGAATTTGTGAGTTTCAGGGCTGCTGTTTGTGCACATGGAATACAGGACTGTCAAAAATCAGATTGTCAGGTTGGCTCTAATGATTGAGTTTTTGTTCTAAGCTTTATCATTCAGTGAAGGAAATTCCATATGTATTGTTGCAACTTTATTTATCTCTTGATTCACATTGATAGCAAAGCATTATCTAATATATTGTAAGTTGGCAGTAGTACTGACAGTAGTTCAGAATCTTCCTTTATCAATTTGTAATGCTCAACTCTACTTTCAGTATTCGCTATTGTATTTCCTTTATCTCCGCCCTATGGTAGCTACTTTCCTACTCTGGGTTAGAAAGCACATTCTGGGTGTCGAGTACTTTCAGCATTATAGTTAATTCTTTCAAGCATTGTAATTTGTAGTACTCTGCCATATGGTCGCCTCAACTCCACTCTGGATTGGGTAGCACATACTTGGTGTTGAGTTCCCTTTCAGTACCTGTAGTGTAGAAGACCCTCTGACCATATGCTCGCCATTATCGGCGCCATTCTTGGTTAGAGTTCCTTCCAGCTTGTTTCTGCATTCAGATCCTCTGACCAATGCTCACACCTTGCCCTCATCGGGATCCTGGTGTACATTCTGGTTAGAGTTGCTTCAGCATCGTTTGGGTTTAGCTGCTAACCTTAACGGGTGCATTGGTTTGTAAACTTGCAATTGAAAAAACAAAAAATTTGGCTCGGAATATTTCATGGTCCTAAGTTGAAGGGAAATTGATTCCTTTTGTATCAGTATTTATTATTGCATATTGTATCACTATCTAGTATTTGTACTGATATGATATTACTTTTAAAAGCGATTGATGCAGCCCCAGGGGTCAATAATTGAATATTGCATATTGTATCAGTATCAACCATTTAAACAGAGAGGTGAAATAAATTCAGGGAGCAGAGGTTCCTTCCAGTGTTGGTTCAATATAAGGAAAATGCTCCTGTTTTAAGCATGTTTGACTTAAAGTTTTACCAAGATGAGTAATGTCCTTGCAAACAGTGGTGATATATGACATAAGACAGATTGTGTACCTCCGTTGCAAGATTGTGTGTCTGATGCCTGCAGCTTACTGACCATGAACAATTTTGTCTGTCATTAATTTCAAATGCCCTATATATTTTGCTATATTTTAATACTTCCAGTGAAATATCATATCTGTGTGGATGCAAGGCTTCTTCTTGTAGATCTTCTCAAGCCTAAACATATTATACTTTTATCAGAATAATTCCAGGCAACTGCACTCTAAAATATTAAGGTAGGTTTTATACCTCACTTCTCACCAAACGTGGAAAGCTATAACAGAAGCATAAATGGGTTTTTATGATATTTTAATTTATAAATTACTTTTCCTAACACAATCTTTTTACATTTTCCAAGTCTTGAAAAGATATTATATAGTTTCCCTAACTCAAGGCTTAATGCAGGCTCTCAAATATTCCAAAGAAGCCCTTCTCATAAGAAGAAAACAATTGCAGAGAAGTATAATGGAACACTTTTCTTTGAAGGCACGGGGATCAGTTGCGACAAATGTCTGGCCAAATTTTTCTTATAATCGAAAGCAGCAGGAGTGTGGGATGAGTCAATGGATTGTTCTTGGAAATTATTTGGAAAGTCTAATGCAGGTTTGAGCATTAGCCTTTAAGCTGTTAATCAGTGGGATGTTGCTATGTTTTATATTCTTAATATAAGGCATTGAAATAATTTTCTTGGTTTGCATACTAGCACAGTTTGTTTGCAAGATTGAGAAATTTCATTTATGATGTATTTGAATCCAACTAAATGCTAGGTGGGAGTTGTATATGAAATGGTGGGGGGAGCAGATGAAGCTGAATACGTCTTTCTCGAAGGTTTGAATATTTCAAATGCTCAAGATCTACCACTTGTTCAGGCTGCTTTTGGATCGTGTTTAGGTATCTATTTATATATTCAGATCTTGGATTTATTTTTAGAGGTTTGCTATATGTTTCATTTAGGGTACGCAGATACCCTTGGTTAGTTTAAGCTATATTCTAAGGGTTTTTCCAGGTGAGATATATCGAAAGCGTCACAAATGGGAGATAGCTGAAAAGAGATTTCAGGATGCAATGAACGTATTTTGTCGACCTGATGTGAAACATGTGTGTAAGCTTTGCAAAGTAACTATAGAGGCTATGCTTGAAATGCGCATAGGGGACTTTGTACGCAGATGTCCTAGGGAGAGCAAAAATGTAAATTTTTACAGGGATTTGACTTCTGCTTTTGATATTTACATGTCAGCAAAAGAAAAGCTGCATCATATTGGAAGAAAATACTCTGATGATATGCCTCTTGATATAAAGATGCATACAAAATGTTGTGGCCGCAATTTTCAGGCCAGTGAGGAAGGGAATGTAAAATTCAGTCCCAAGCTAGGATATTCTAGCAGAATCTCAAAGAACAAAATATTTTCTTTTGGTGTAGATACTGTGCTGTTAGAGGATGGTTTTGGTCAAGATGTTAATGAATTATGTAAGGGAATCAGAAAGCCACTCTTTGGAGAGCCTCTTGCTTCTGCTAGCAATGGTATGAAGGAGAATAGAGGAGCAAGTCAGAAAGAAAAAATGTCTTCAACGAACATGCACTTGAATGAATCCAGTCTAGGAGTAAAGGCTTATCAGAAGGGCTCTGAGAGTGCTTGTAGGAGGACAGAGTATCATTCAAAATCTAGAAGTAAGTATGATTTATCTATGGATGATACATAATCTTTCACAATCTGAAAATTCAGGACAAACAAGTAGATTTGTGACACTAACTTTTAAATTATGAAGCTGATACAACTTTGTATTCAGGATGTAAAGAAACACAGAAGTCTCAAACTGCTTCCTTTGATGCATCTAGTAATGGTTCTCGGGAAACATTGCACCAGAATGAATGTGATCCTTCTGTGAGCAAAATAAATAAAACAGAATCAATACGGGAGCTTATTGATTTTACTTTGGAATGCCATACGAGAAGTCTGATGTCTAGACTTCTGCTTCAAATAGGTGGTCTTGGGTTACAAAACTGATTTATTTAATTAATTTTATTTGAGTTGCTTTCATTTATCTGTAACTGGTTTCTAAGACCAGAGGTTTTGGTTCATGCTGAGCAGGCAAATGCCATGAGACATCTAGAGAATTTCACAAGGCATATGAGATCATTTCACAGAATATTTCTCTGCTATTTTTTCATATCAATGGATTACCCTGTCTGTGCTCTTTTGTTAATGATCATCATTGCCAGCAAAAATGCCCTGGATGGAGAATTCCTGTAGATATATTACTTATTGAACGTGCAGCATTGCTGTACCACATCAGTTGGTTTTCACTAAAGAAAAGTCTCCCTGCATTATCGTGGTAAGATCATTGACTTTTTATTGTACAATCTGATTGCTATAGAGAAAAATCCTTTGTTGTGTATGCTCTAGTTCAAATATCTGCATATAGGAACTTTAGATGATGTTTTAAGTTAGTTGTTTCTCACCTTTAAGTTTTTACAGGACCCAGTGCTGCAGTTCTTCTGAAAACCTGAGGTCATTTGTGATTGGATGGTTGCATCATGCCTTCTTTATCTGTAGTCAGATGCCTGCACTTCTTCAAAAGGTTATAGTGTTCTTTCCGTTGCACTTTTTTTGTTCCTCTCTTTAATGTTTATTTTTCTGTTGCATCCATAAGAGCACAGAAGTTGTAGATTTTCAAAGCTATGGAACTGTAAAATGTTATATTCTTCTCTGTTTTGTAAGAATGAAAATTGAAAGTATAATATATGCTACTGATGAGTTCACTCCGCAAAAAATTTTGAATCTATAAATTTGTATAAATAACTATTTTTGTATTTGTAAGGGATATAGAATGAGTTTGCAAACCAGAAGCATTTGTGAAGTATTTTTTTTCAGGAGTTTGTGCAGTGATGTAAGACATGCTTGGCAGTTGGCACAGATGCTACACTAATTACAGTATTACTACAAGGAAAGCTGCAAGATTTAACCATGACATGCATTGGTAAAGGAATCTGGTCCGTTTTTGCTGTTTCTGGTGCAGATTTTATCCTTGGAAGCTTGAAATTACATAAAAGGGCAATCGATGTTTTCTAGCTAACTTTGAATCTGTGGATTTAAAGAAAGGACTTAGCCGTTCCTTTTTATATTTCCGCAGTCTGCGGGATCACACAAAGGATGGCTTTTATGTGTCATGTTGTACCCAAAATTAAACTTTTGTTTCAACAAGGCATTAAAATGGTCAAAATCTTGTAAATTTTTTGTCAAAAGTCAGTTTTAGGTCAAATGAAGCATGGACTTTTTCTGGGTTTACTGTCCAGAGGATATTGGCAAATTTTGAAAATTAGGGTTTCGGGCCCCTTTTTTTAGGAAAAACCCTAAAAAAAGGATCCTTCCAAAATTGGTTGAAAAAAAAATTGATTGGCTTATTTCACTTCGCGATCACATTGGTTGAGTCAAAATCAAGAAAAAGTTAGTTTAGCTTTGGTGGGTCTGCTTCACTTTTTCAGGAGAAAAGTTAGGACCTCTGAGGTTAACAATGGCAGATGGCCAATACCAGGGGTTGAAATCTAAGCCTCGAACACATCACAAAATATTCTAAGGCGAAAGATGCTTCGTGATGGTGCGGATTTTCTAAAGGTGAAAAATGTAAAATAAGTCTAGAAATTCTATGCCTTGCTACAAGGGAGATTCCTTTGCAGTCAACGCCCTAGTCAACTTTGCGGTGTCTGTACACGTAAAATTGGTGAATGTAGTCACAATGGTGAACGTACTCGCATCAGTAGCAACAATGCTTCGATGCAGTCAGAGTAGCTCAACAACACGACAATCACGAAGCGTGAATAAGTTGAAAATCATCAGAAAAGATCAAGTCTGAAGCTAATTGCAGGCTTGCTGTCTAGGGGCGCCCTTGAATTTGAGGAACCAAATGCAGTGGCTAACACTTGGAAAACTAGTCATCTTCTTCTTAATTCTGTAAGGTTTTTGGCGAATCATCAAGCATATCCATCAGATTTGTCACTTCGACAAACGAAGGCAGAGGCATAAGATGTTGAAGGTTAACAAACATAAAAAATGGCAGTCTATTAATGAAACTATACCCCTGTAGCCCAGGGGTGCCCAAGAATAAGACCATTTAGATGTCGGTTTTTGAGTCAACTATCTTTAGATGATCTTCTTGGCTTAAGTCTAGCTTCGCAACGAATCCATTCGCCAGTCCACAAGATGTATCAAACAACAACGGTTGATCAAACGAGCACGTAAAATGAAGAATAAAATGTAAGTCAAAAGGTCAAATGTACCCCTGTAGGCCAAGGGTGCTTAGACTTTTGGTCAACTAGATGAGGTTTTTAACAATTGTCTTCTTGAAGAGATCTGCTTAGAATCCTTGTAGCTACGTGATGAATCCAACAACCAGCCTTGGGACTTGTCAAATGCTCGTGAATGAAGATCAAACATAAAACATTGAAGATGAAAGCAAGTTGAAAAACATGGAAATTCGACTGTGTTGAGAAAAATGCACCCTTCTTGGAAAAGGTGCCCAAGTATTTGGGGCCTCAAATGCAACTTTCAGACTTTGTGACTCCCAGGAACATCTCTTCAAAGTTGATCAATCTCTCCGATGAGATCATCAACACGAACATTAGAGTAGTGAAACTCTCGGGAATGAGTGTCAAACTGGAGCATTTCATGAAAGGTTACAAATTGCAAAATGTATCTCAGAGAAACAAAAGCGCCCCTGCACGCTAGGGGTGCCCTTGAATTTGAGCCTCATAAATCACAACTTTTAGATGTTTCAATACCAGTCATTCTTTTCGGAATTGAACTGGTTTTCCGTTCATAGCTCGGCTTGTTTACTAGAGTCATTAGTCACCTGCAGTTGTAGAATGAAGCATAAAGAGTCAAATTGACGAGATTGAAAAGCATTCAAAAAATGGCTAAGTCTAGTGAGAAAAACACCCTTTTGGCAAAAGGCACCCAAAATTTCAAGCTATCAGAACTAGTTTTTGAGGTTCGCAGCTCCCAACATCTCTTCAGAGTTGTTTGTTGTACCCAAAATAAATTTTTGGCTTTCTGCTTAAATTGAGCTAATTAATGAAAAATGCCGTCAAAAATCTTTTTTAGGTCAAACGAACATAGGGTTTTTGTGGGTTTCTGTCAAGGAATATATGGTTAAAATTTTGAAAATCCCTATTTTTAGAGAAATTTCTCTGAAAATAGGACCTTCTTGGAAATGAATGAAAATGATGTTGATTGGATTATTTGACTTCATGATCACACTAGTCAAGTCGGAATCATCAAAAGACATGTTTAACTTTGGAGGTATGTTTTCATTTTTCAGAACGAAAGTTAGGAGCTCCGCAACCAGTAATGGCAGATTGGCTAGTACTAGGTGCTAAAAGTTAAGCTCCAAAAGCTTCAACAAAGAAACCATGGCAGAAAAGGGCAAAAATGGTGATGTTTGATGGAGGAGATTTCTGAAACTGAAAAAGGCCAAAATTTGGCTAACTTTGGAAATTCTACCAAGGAGAAAGCAGTCGAAAGTGCCAAAAGCCCCTCTATTGTAGAGGGGCGCCCTTGATTCTCAGGGGTCAAATGTAGACACCTGATTCCTCCAAGACATTCATCCTCTCCGTGTTTGAGTTGGTCACTTGATGAAACAATCAGTAAGATCGTCTGATGTAGGAATCACTAGAAAATGTCAATGGAGTGAGATGATGCTGCAAGTGAGAAACATCCAAAATGATTGTTTAGCATGAAAAAGGCGCCTCTACTGGAGAAAGATGTCCTTGAATGGGGTGAACTACATGTTAGTGTCTAAAAATCCACGCCTTGGTGATATCTCTCCGACTCCGTTCTAGTGTCACAACGAATCTATTAGCCAGCCTGCGAGATGAGTCAAACAACTGTAGTGACTGATCAACTGAACATGCAAATTGAAGGATAAATTAGTAACCTACAAGGTAAAAGCGCCCTTGCTGGCCAGGGGCCCACTTCCGTTTGAGGTACCTAATGACATTATCAACAATTGTAGTGTTTAATGAACTTGTTTAGTTCCCTCCCAGCCTCTCGATCAAACCAACAACGTGTTCATCGGACTTGTTATGTAGTCAAAGGAAGCAATCAAGTGGAAAACACCTGAAACGAAGATTGAGTGAGAAGCATGGGAAAATGTGCCAAGGCAAGTGCAAAAGCGCCCTTGCCAAGGAAAGGCGCCCTTTCTTTTGAACAATCAGATGCTGTTAGATGGCTGAAGTGCTCTTAGGATGTTCTTCTCCGTTTCAATCGACCTCGACAACGAAGGAATCTGATAAGGCAATCATCTAATGACGAAGATCGAATTGAACTAATTGTCAACATGAAAATCATTAGATAGAAAGGCAAAAGCGCCGCTGCTAGCTAGGGGCGCCCCTACTTTTAAGGACCTTAGATTGACTTCCATAAGCTAAAATACCAGCCATCCTTTGTAGGATTGAGCTGGTCACCTGATGAATCATCAAGCAAGATTGTCCGACTCACCAGTCAACAGGGATTTCAAATCAGAGCATGGAAGGTTCAAATGGAGAAGTTGAAGAACAAATATTGAAAATTAGCTAAGGCAAGTGCAAAAGTGCCCTTGCCGGAGAAAGGTGCCCAATCTTATAGAGCCTTAAAGTCAATTTTCCAACTTAGCATCTCCCAGGCATGTTTCCTCAGCACCGATCCAGCTGAACAGTGATTCTATCGGCACCGGTTTAGGATCGTTTGATTAACCTGGACTGAAGATCTAACAAAGGTCATTCAACATGGAGAAATGATGAAAACGAGCTTAATTCTTGAAAAGTACACCTTGTCAAGTCAAGACGAGATTTGTTGACGAAGTAAAGAGATTTTGGAGGCAATTTGTTTCAAACAACCCCAAAATCAGTGGGATTTGGTTTTGGGAACTCAAGATCAAGCCAAATCATGAGTTGTCATCCCCTTTTGAATGATTCAAGCTTAAATCTCTATATAATCAAGCGTAGGCATCCCATTATGCTCATTTCTTTTGTAGGTTAAGTGTTTCAACAACCATAAGCTCTCTAAGGATGTTTTTCAAGATTTGAAGGAGGTTTTTGATCGTTCTTTGTGATTTTTTGATGATCAGCTGCAAAAAAAGTTTATCTTCTCAGAGGTTACATCCAACAAAACATATTTTTCAGAGAGGGCAGCAATAACTTCTAATCTTCGTCTCATCCTTTTCTTCTCTTCTGTCTAAAATTTTTGCATGTCATAGAAAACAATAGGGTATCACAAATCTGATCAACTAGGTGTGATCTACATAATTTTTCAGAGAAACCCAATTCTCAAATTTTTTCAAAATCAGCAAAGTTGCCGCCCCTATTTTTAGTTAATTTTCTGGAAAAAGTCATAAAATCAAAATTCAAATGAACTAGGTTTGTTGAACTTTGAAGCACGAACAAAATCGATGTGTCAAAATTTTTTCGAAAAAATACTTCTTGGTAAGTAACGCTATTTTTAAGGATTTTCAGAGGTGTCAGAACTAGGTTGTGTGCACTGTCATTCTTCAAGTGTTTCAGAATGCAGTACTTAGGTACAATACAAGACCAAAATGGTCTTGTATCATGACTTCATCAAAATGACAAACACTGACCTACATAAAGTAAACCCAGTGGTTGATCCTGAGGACTTGGAAGGAATAGATCAGATCACACTACAGAATGTTGAGCAGTCTGGACTGTTCGAAGCAACCTCTATCCCCATTACTTTACAGAATGTGGAGTTTGTAATCACTTGCATTAAGCATTACAATGCAACCACACAAGAAATCCAATGAGTAAATGGGAGGATGATTTGCTGTCTCAGGCCAAAAGACATAGAAAAATGTTTTTCTATTCCGCCATGTTCTAAGAACAAGATTATATCTGTGAGAAAATGCGAGAGAGCATTCAAGGCTTCAAAGGACAAATGCCAGTCAAGAATGGCAGAAAAATGGTTGAAAGTGCAGAAAACCAGCTTGCCCAAGAATTTGGGGTGTGGAGAGTTATGTGATGAGTACGCTGTGATGATCACGCTACTTAATCGAATCACTGGTCAAGAGGAAGGAAATCAATTTCAGCCATGGATGTATTACATCATAGCTAAGATTGTCAGCAACAGAGAGCACTATGATTGGGCCTCTCTTATCAGTGATTCACTTCACCAACAAATTACAAGGTTTCTAGAGATCCATAGATTTCACATGTGCTCCTATTTAGTATATTTGATAGCCGTCCGAGGCCAGTTCAGAGCACTGAATACTGTGGGGACCCTAGGCATGCAAAAGGTCCATGAGCATTTCCCACGCCTTGAGTTTACACTTGCATAAAGGCACTTGAAGAAGACCAATGACCTCTTCACTATGCACGTCGTCAGAGATCTTGACGACGAGATGCATTTATGCATTTCACCTACAGCTAAGGAGGCAATGGCGGATTGGGTGGATTGGTTTATCCAATTCACTACATTCACCTACATACGCGTGTATGGATACATTGGTCACCTCTGCAATGTTACCTCGCTACCCTTCAGATAGGGTGGTATTCATGGAATTCTTGAGGCAATTGGCCAAGGTTCATGCACACCTACGCCTAAAGAAGAAGCCAACTGCTAATTTTCCCATTGAGATGGGTCTCTATAGATGCAAAACAACAATAGATGGCAAGCTCATATGCCAAGAAATGATGAGGCTGAATATCAAATACCTCATTGAGAGAAGGACTTACGATCCAAGGGGCATGTATGCTGCACACCTTGAACAAAGCTCATCACATGAGTCTTCTATGGAGTAATACTAGGTCAATTGTGTTGATGAGTACGAGGTACAAAGAGGGAACTACAGTCGTTTTTGACTTCCACAGATTGCAGATTTCATGTCAGTTGATATAGAAGGATTGTCTGACGATGATGGGGAAGTCATTCTCCCCTCATTCTTCATAGACCAAGTGGATCCATAGCCGATTGGCAAGGTGGATTGGTACGCGAAAGAGAACACCTCCATTGAGGAAAGAACAAGTAGAGTAATGAGGAATAGCCAATGCTATTTGGACAAGAAGAGGACAAGGAGGGTGGTAATTCCCCAAACAGAGTCGCCACATGTTGATCCATCATTTCCCTCCACATCTAGAAAGAAGCCCAAACGGAAACAGTGGTGTAACCCTCCCAAAGGCATGAGAATGTCGAGTCACACTAGGGGAAGAAATCAAAGTGCTGAGGTTAGTCAGTAGGAATAACATGTGGAGACAACCACATATATACCCCAAGCAGTCATGGAGACAGTTGCAATAGAGCTTGTGACTAAGGCAATCATAGTTGAAGTAGACCAAATGAACACAATAGTTGCAACGGATGGAGTACTAGTAGTGGAAACTGAGCCTCCCGGATAACCAGAGCCTCCCATTTCACCATAGCCACAACCTTCACCACAACCGCAACCTTCGCCAGTCTATGTTGATCTTGCCTCACCACCGAGAGATATCATTGCAGAACCATCTCGTTCGTCAAGTGTTCATGGGCCCGATATCCCTACTTCCAGTGAGACTCGCCATAATCCTTGGCTTGAACGTCTTCTAGGAAGGAAGAGAGTGATGCCCTCTTATTAGTTGGACTTTATGAAATTTGATCATGTCCCTCAAGACATGCTTGTCAAGAAGATTAAAAGACAAGTCCACATAGAAAGGAATATTGAGAACGAGTTGGTCATAGGGACAACTACACCATCGCAGGACAAGAATGTACACGAGGTTGAGGTTCATGACTTCGCCTTGTCACAGGTTAATCTTGGCAAGACCACTCGCTAGGTGGATGTAGACCTTCTCTGGATTGCATCGGTCAGTGCACATGAAAGAATGGCAAAGGATGGAAGAGATAAAGAAGCCTTAAAGGCTGAAAACCAACAACTAAGGTCGTACATTTCCAACTTGATGCATGGCACACAAAACATCTCTGCATTACCACAAGAGATGTTGGACCTCCTGCGGAGCGTAACCATCACCAACTGATGACATATGGAAAGCACTTGAGAGATCAAGTGGAGGAATTCGTTGTCAAAGGAAGGAGTATACAAGGTTAAAGCCTACGATGCCAATTTGCAGATTTGAAAATGACATACCAATCAGTGACTACTACAGAAAACAAGCACCACTTATTTGCTTGGAAAGAACAAATGGCATACAAGGTTAAAGCCTACGATGCCAATTCCGTAGAGATGACTGAGTATCGTTGGATAGTAGTAGATATTATCAACTTCGTGAGAATGTTAGTAATATCTATCCCGTGCTTGTACCCAGATCAGGGTGGAGCTTACATTGAGTTAGAAATTGTGCCTAAGGAGTTCTAGGACTTCATCCGTGGCCCTTTCTGCAGTGACCCTACTAGTTGTCAGTTGAGGAAGATTGCTGACATGGCCAACAAGGTAGATGATGCGGTTTGCAAGTGCATTGAGTTTCAACAACAGCTTGTGCATGGAGAGATGGTACAACGCCACGTCGTCATCCTACAAAGCATTGATTGTCCGTCGGTGGAAGAAGTCAACACTTGGATCGAGGAGCAGTTGATCAGAGGTGGTGAGATGTGAAAGGACACCTAGGTTGGGACGACCTAGTCTCTAGGAAGGCATTTATGATTGGTAGTTAGTTGACTTAATGACTCTTTCCAAGTTAACTGATTCCTCCCTTTAATCATTCATGTCTATCTCTATTTATGGGGAGTGTTTGTTGTTCACTTCCATTGATTGTGGATGTTTGTTTTGATTCCACTAATCATGGATGACTTATCCCATAAATCATGGATGTCTATCCTAGAGACACCTAATGTACATTAAAGTTCTCTTGAGTTTAGTGCCAGTTAACTAAAGTAGGCTTCCAGTTAACTGATAGATTTCTTGCTTTATAGGAATAAATCTAGTTAATTAGTTGGGAATTGATCTTGTTGAGTTGAGGAGATTTTGGGGTTGCCTACTCCTTTGAGCTCTATAAATAAGAGCCTTGGGCTCATTATTTGTTAACTTTTACTTACTACATAAAATTGTTGTGCCATTGTTGCCTCAAGTTTGCAAGTGTTTATTGGTTCACTCTTGGATGAGAGTTAATTGGTTGATGAGCAATTGTGCATGATTTCGTGCCTTTGCATGTCCCAATCCTTTGTAATTTGTTGAAGAGATTTGGAGAATTAAATCAGAAAGCGCATGCATTTTGATCCACTTATTTGAGTTCATTTAGCATTTTGTTCTTATAGTTTGTTGTCTCAATCTCCTCCTTGGATATTTTGTTATTGACAAATTATCGTTTTAATGTTGTTTAATGAAAACATCTTGCAACCTACACTTTGGATAGGGGTTCCTCCTCCTTAGCAAGTCTACGAGTTGGATCATCATCTTTTGTTGTTTCTAGTAAACTGATTCTCGACCTATACCTTGGATAGGGGTTCCTCCTCATTGGCAAGTCCGAGATTTATCTTACCGTCATAGCGCTTATTTGCATAAAGCTTTATTCTAGCATAAGTCTGAGAGTGTAGAGCCTTGGTCATAGTCTGGTAAGACGGTTGGACCAAGTAATGCAACTCCCTTTGTTTCGCTCCTATTCCGTCATGTTGTGTTTTTCTCGGGGAGATAGGATAGTTTAAAAGCTTAGTTTGGTCGTAGTTAATGATTTGCAAAAACCAGAGAAAAACCTTAGCTATGACGCATTTGTGTTTATGCACCCTTGTGTCCTGCAGCTGAATAAAAAGATAAGGTATTTTGCTTTTTAATCTCGAAATCAGGAAAGAGGGACTTCTCTCTAAATAACGAAGAAGCTATTACCAAACACTTAAAATAACTGTCCGTTTCGAATAAGCGCTCCATAGATGCTAATTGAAACTCCAACATTGTTCTAAGTTCGTGATGAATCTGCTAGCTTAGCTTTAGGATCAATCGGGCAATTGAAATTCAAGGTCAAACAGAGGTAGTTTGTCAGAGCGAAAGGTGAAAATCTTTACAAATTTTCTAACTCCTTCAAGCTTGGGTGCTAAAAGTCAAAGTGGGCCCAGTTAACTTTCAGTTGCGATTTTTGCTTGCTTCCTCTTGCATATGGCATCCTAAAATTAGAGAACTTTCAGTTAACGAAGCAATCACAAAAATTGACTCTTCAATTAGTGTTGGCGCACCTAACTGACACTCCCACCTCCAAAATGGATATTTATTTAAGCATAGGTGTCATTTCTCCATTATTTCTTGCAGGTTGAATCTAAAATCAGCTATTTTCTCTCCAACGCATTTTGAAGAATCAAATAGAGGCCATTTTGAGTGTTCTTCGTAGTTCCAAGTTTAGATTGCACAGAGGAATATTTTTCCATTCTTCATCTTTCTAGTACATTCTTGCCAAGAATTCATCAGATAGTGTTTATAGAGAGGCATTTTTTCGTGAGGATTGTAGGAGGTAGTTTATAACTTCTATCTTCTCCCCCTCACATTTCTTCTATCCTTGTCTTAGGTTTTCTCTTACATGTCCAAGTAAGTGACAATTTTTCATAGATTTGGCTATCTGGGTATGTTTAGTACAGTATTGGCAACAAAACCCATGTGCCAAATTTTTCTGGGAAAATTGCCTTGCTGTCCCCTATTTTTAGGGTTTTTGAAAAAAGTCATTTCAAAAAACGGAGAAACTGGGTTTGATCAGCACAGAGGCGCCTACAAAACCCATATGCCATTTTTTTTTTGAGAAAAATAGCCCTTACGGCCCCTATAGCTTTTGTTTCTAAAAAAATGTTGCATGCTCAAGGAGAAGTCACTTTTTCAAATTCTGATGAACTAGGTCAACTTATAAATACATTTTGAACAAAACCCACGGCTTAGAAATTTTTGTGAAAATTGCCCCTCGAGAAACTAGTTTTAGCCTCATCGGAAAAAAAGTTGTCAAAACATATCTGTGTTTATAGTCAATAGTCGAGTTTTTCATAATGGAATTCTCTTAGGTTGAATTAAAGACCAAATTGGTCTTGCTTCATGTTTCCTTGAGAAGAACTGACACCGATCTGCATCAAGTGCACCCGATGGTTGATTCAAACAATTTGACAGACACAAATACTAAAAGTCCACATTGTTTCATACCTCGTATAGGTGATAGCCTTTCAAGGCCAGTTTAGAGGGTTGAATACCGTTGGAATTCTGGTTACGCAGCGAGCTCATTAGCATCTCTCACAGCGAGAGTGTTCACAGTCAAACTTCACAGTTTCATCATGCAACACTCTTCCATTGAGAAGAATCAAGAAAAGCGTCAGAAGCGTAAAGTTGTAGAAGAAACAGAGGTGATCACTCCAATTACAGAGCCACCAAAGTTACCAATCAATGAATTGCCAGTTGAAGTGAGCAGATATTTCTAGGATTACTCAAGTAGCTGACAAGCACTAAACTGACAATCAAGGCATGTGATGATCTCCAAATGATGAGGCAGTTAACAACTTGTTGGAGGAGTTGATTGCTCGTAATCTCAACCAGTGAACTACTAAGTCAAGACCTCCCACCTTTTCCAAATAGACATTAGACACAACAGTTAACTTGATGCCTCTTTCCAAGTCAACTCACTGTCCCACCAATCGTGCATGTCTATTTTTGGAGATACGTATGTACATATGGAGTTCTTTTTAGTTTAGAATCAGTTAATTGAAATAGTTTTTCCAGTTAACTGTTAAGTTATTTGCATTTAGACATAAGAATAAATCTTGCTGATTAGCAAGAAATGAATGTTAACTCAAGTAGATTTTAGGGTTCCTTACTCCTTTGCTCTTCTGTAAATAAGAGCAACCTTGCTCATTATTGTTTAGCTTTTGTTTGTGATAACAAATTTCTGCGCCACTTTCAACTGTAAGATTGCTATTCGGTGTTGGTTCACATTGTGTAAGAACAAGATTGTATGCTTACTTGTGTGTACAAATCATTGTTCAGTTTATTGTTTAATGTCATGTTATAAAGCTGGTTTGATCTTCCATTGTCTGTTTGTTTCATCAAACAATTTCCTGTCCTAGATGTCTCATTTCTTTCATTAATTGGCTTCCGTAATCTTTATTTGAGCTTACAACCAAAAGTACAATGAGTCTTCAGGTGAATGTTGAATGCAAGTTTATTTGAGCTTTTGTGTCAATAAAACATACTTGTTTACTTCTAGTTTCTCTTGCTCTGAATTTACTTGAGAAATTAGAAGCGTTTTAGTGTAGGCTTAGTTGTAGTTGGATTTACGAAACTAGAGAAAATCTCAACTATGACACAGAGTTTTATAAACCTTGTGCTCTTAAGCTGAGAATAGAAAAGATCGGCCATTAGTTTAGTTGTTTCTTTTAAAAGTTTAATCAGCAAAGAGGGAGCTTCCTGTCCAAATTTGAAGAGTAGTATATTTGTGCATAGCTGTCTATTTCCAATACACACTATAGAGGTGCGAATTGAAATGCCAACATATCACACAGAAAAATGGCTCCCAATATGACTGAATTTTCCCATTGCAACCATATATTCCCTGCTTTTTGCATTAAATTTGGATGGGTAGGCTGCAACTGGAGTGGATAGATGGTTGATGGAATGTAACATTTGACTTTCGTTTCAATTATTGTCACACCCCAAATCCTTTGCTATGCTATTAATTTCATTGTCAGTGGTTAGGCTATGGAGTAGCCAACATATGGCATGCAAAAACCTTGGTTTCTTAGGTTTTGTTTTCTAAAGCTAGGTCAGTGTAGTTAGGGGTGGGTGAGTTTTCTTAATATAGAATGTGGAACTTTATTTAAGATCACCACTAGTGGAATCATAGTTTGAAAACTCGCCAAGTACTCCTAGACTTGACGAATACTTGTGTGCAATTTTGGTAAATGTTTTACTTGGGCTTAACTTGTGACTTGTGGAAAATGTGAGTTTGCAATGCAAGTTGCCAAATGTGGCTTGTAGACATATGCGGCCGAAAGTACGTGGAAAATACATTGAAATCCATTGTTTTTTGGTCTATTAAAGAATATTTTTCCATGCCATTTTCTCATTTGTTTCAAGCAAGTTTGAAGTAGATTTGCGGAGCGAAAATGTGCAATTTCGCAATTCCAAGTGATAATTCTTTTGTTTTATTAAAGCATTGGAAGAATATAATTTCTTTCCAAAATGTTAGATTTGGGTTTTTAGACATGTTTTGAAAGCATTGAATTCAAGTTGAATAGGTTTAGTGGTGACTTATGCTTTCACTTATTAATTTTTTCTAGGTACGATTTAGTGCTTAGGGTAAAAGAACATTATTTTGCTTTAACAATTGAATTCTTTTGCCATTCAATTATGTTTGAAGTGAATTTTATGTTTTGGTCGTTTTGGGTTCAAATCACTATTTTTAAAATTTTAAACTTTGGTTTGTTCTACATAAACATGTTGCATTTATTTATTTATATTTTTTAATGATTTTGTGAATGTTAGTTTAGCATACAATGCCATCAACATCAAGAAGTGGAAGACAACCCACCATTGAAGGTCAAAGCCATATGGACGTTGTTTGAAAACATAGTATACTAGCACCAAACGTGAGAATTGTTGTTTTCAGCTATTGTTGGATGAAAGTTTTTGGAGGCGTTAATCGCCACAAGTACCAATTCCCATATATAACTTGCCATGACACAATATTTTGTCCCAATGCCACACATGAGGTTTGATGAGAGATTTAGTCAATCCTTGCATTCGGTAAAAAAAAACTAGAGCACATGAGGGAAAACACATCCATAGAAAACATAGGTGGATATGATAGAGATGTTGGCTTTAGTTGTGGTCGATGAATTTGTGATACAACTACCTTGTCGAGCTCAAGTAGAGCCAAGTTATAGGGCTTTTCTATACCTCAAAACACACTTGGAACGCAACCTTCACTTCAAGGGTTAATGTGGAACAATGAGATGCATGATGAAGTGAATAAGGCATGCATTCATTTTTGTTACTACTTGAAGCTTCTTACAACATGGGAAAGAGTTGATTATAAGAGTATTTGTTTACAACATTGACAATTGCAAGGAATGGGTACAAGGTTCTTTTTCTACATGACTTGAGTGGGTGGTTGCTTCAAAATGTTGTCGCAAATGCAAAATCAATTTTGGAATAACAATGCAATAAGGAATATAGATATAAAAAAAGAGTTTGATATTGGAGGAGTTCATGTAGAAGATAATGCAACAATATATGTGGTAGAAAAAAGATTGCTTCAAGAGAGGCATGCATCAATTTTTGGGATCCTTTTTGCTACACATTGCTTTGACTTTCTTTTAGAGGACATAGACATAATTTTTTGGGTGAGTTTGGTTGTGGAGGAAGCTAGAAATGCCACAAAATACAGTAATAGGAAATAGCTTGCGCAAGTGGTTGAGACAAGGTTTGCAACAAACTTCCTCTTGTTGCAAAGCATTTGTAGTTTGTTGATGCCTTTGAAATAGATGTTTTTGTGTCAAGCATGGTTAGATTCATTGTATTGAAAGAAGGTTCATGGAAAAAGAGTCATAAAGACACATTTTGATGATTCCTTATTGAAGAGAGCTAGAAATACCGTAAATGCTACTTGAAACTTGAAATTAAATTTCAAATTGAATCCTTTAATTTTAATTTTTTTTTAAGAATTTTTTTTAATTGTAGTTCGAATTTGTGTGTAGATGTTAGAGCCTTTGGTGAGGTTTTTGTGCATGGTGTATGGGGAGAAAAGCTTGACAACATACATTTATGAGGTCATGATGGGGCAAACAAGTCTGTCCAAATCCACTATAGGGTAGATAGAGAAAAAATTGATTCCATTTGGGAGATCATTGATTTGAGGTGGAAAAATCAACTCCACCAACTCGTTCTTGCAATAAGGTACTACCTCAAACCCAAGTTTCTCTTCTCATACAATTTTAGAAATATGAATGGGGAGGCTATAGATGGACGCTCAACATGCATTGGGAGGATGACACTTGAAGTTGAGGTGATGGACATGATTGTTTAGGAGTTGCAAAATTATAATCAAGCAAGTGGGAGGCTCTTTAGTTTTGCACTAACTATTTGAGGGAGATTCACCTCTGGGTGACGAAAAATAGTCTTTACTTATTTTTTAATAATTGTTGCTTATATACTTTTGAGGATAGCACCAAAAATTGGCGAACCAAAAGTATATGATTTTTTGTAAAATTCGAGAAAAAATAAAGAAAAATTCAGATTTTTTAAAAAACGTAAAAAATGCTAGAACAAGAAACAACAACGATTTATTTATTTATTTATTTTTTAAAAATTGAAAGCCATTTCCATTACAATAGAGATATAAAGAGCAAATAAAATAAAGAGTTTAACTAATGAATTATAGAAAATATAATTTTGTTGTTTATATTCATATCGTTAATTACATTGCATTGCACATCTTTCAAAGCATTAGTTCATAATGCATAACTAATAACTAGATGTTGATAGATGACACAATTTCAATTACAATATAGTTTGTGCAAAGTCAACCTATAAAATGAGTACAAAGTTTCAAAAAAACAAACTTAGCCAATGACTCTTGCTAGGTGCTACTATAAATAGAGCTATGCTAGAGGGTTGTAGGTGTTAATGATGAAGCTCTTGGTGTAGAGCCTCTCATAAGTTATTCAACCACGTGACTATCCAAGTGATCTGCTAGGATCTGGAAATCCTTAGGCTCAAGAAAGTCATCGTCACTAGCAATCCACACATTCTTTGGATCAATCTCATGAAGGTCAGTTGGCTCAACATCCAAAATGGTACTTGGATTTGTCCATGGACAAATTAGTCTAGGGATTATAAGTGAAAAACTTTATGAATACACTTACAAATTTACAATTATGATTGCAAGTATAGTAAAAGTCTAAACTTTAGCTTTCTTTAGCTTCAAGCAGAGGTTGTGGTGAACAAACACCAAGTCATTCATCCGTTGCTATATTAGGCAGTTGTGTTTCTTCGAATGTATGTGTTCAAAAACACTCCAAGTATCCTCACAAGTAGATGAACTGCATGGTTGGCTCAGAATGTGTCTCACCATCCACCTAAAACTTTTGGTTTCTTGACGAAGAAATCTCCACCATTGCGTTGAAAAACACATTATATGGAGATGATATCATGTAGGAATATCTTAAAATTTTAACACATTTAATGATCATGTCCACAAAATAGAGAGATTGTCAAAATTTTATAGATTCTACCTGGTTGCACGGTCTTCCTACATTCCACGACAACCTTAGATGAGAGAAAACCCCTTGCTTGCTTGTACATCACTAGCTTTGCGATGGTTACCTAATAATTGTTTCGTGGTAGCAAACATTTTTTCCATGTGTATGAACAAGCACTGTGCAACCTCACCGTCATCATGTCTAAATGAAGAGTTATAGAATAAACTTGGATTAAGATAATGTTCTGCAGCATGGAGAGAAGAATGCATTTTTCGATACCATCTTCTATCAATTATGTCCCATAGTGGCATATACCTGTCCCTGTTATTTTCCATCCTACCCCTCATCACCTCCTTGGCTCTATCCATAGCCTCATACAAATATTCCATGGGGGATTTATCCCCATCCAATAGTCTCAAGACTTTTACTAGAGCCTCTGAAAATTCTACAACTTGTTAAGTTGCATCCCAAAAACTAGTAGAATAAATGTATTCCCACTGCTATGCCATCGGCTTGGTTTGTGAACCTAGACTCCATCCACTCGTTTGAAACAAACATTCGTTTCAAATTCATTTTTTGTTTGCAAAGAGTTTGTAGTACAAGGAAGTGTGTTGCAAATCTTGTCACCCTGTAATGGGCCAACCAATTTTTTTTATTTTTCAATGATCAAGCGAATACAACACGCATCCATTAAGGGTAGCCCAAACCAAACAACTGCTGGAAAGTAACTCTACGCCAAGAATGCACACTCAATCCCAAAGTGAGAACGGTGTTGTCATATGGCACCGAGGATCGTCAATACTCAAATGAAGAACAATGTTGAAAGTAACCCAACCCAAGAATGTGCACGAAGATCTGATGTGGGTGAGTTGCTAGCATATGGCGCTGGGGGTTTTATCAATTTATTGACGACTCATCCGGTTAGCAATATGATGATTGCAATGCAGTACAAGAAAATTAAATGGGCTGCTTGCTGACCCTTTCCACTTATTCAACGGGTAGTACAGGAAAAAGATGGAGAAAAAAAAGACTTAACAAGGCCAGTCTCTTCTATAAACGTGGGGATTACAATAGACTGAGCAAAGACCAGTCTCTTCCACAAACGTGGGAAATAGGAAATTGCAAGAAATAAAGATGGCCGAACAGTACTACTGTAACAATGTTACAATGAGATAGTTTTCCTGCAAATAACACTGTATTAGTGAAGTCTTGTTGCTGCAAATATAAAATATGTCTCTCCAAACACCCAAAATGATTTTCTCCTCAAAAACCCAACTCAAATGACTAACTTTTACAATCTGATATGAGAGACCTGCAACTGAAAATGCTCAAACCAGCAACTACAAAACTCACTAAAATGCTCATAACCCTCTCAAAACTACACCAAATGACATGAGACCAAGCACAATGAACTCCTAGGAAGATGGCGACCAAGTTATGACTAAGAAATAGCTGCAACAACTACTTAATGGATTTTCTAAACATTTGCCAGGCAAGAAGAAGTGGTACGACCTCAAGAGGGGGGGCTTCTTCAAGATAAAATCCAATACTTGACAATAAAATCTGAAACTCACTAGAAAGGGGCGCCCTAGAACGAGATAAAATTTATTCTAGGACTTATGAGCAAAAACTGCTTTCAGCTATGACTGGACCAGCAACTTGAAAATCAACAAAATCATCAAAACTGAAATAATATTGCTCAATATGCACTATTGAATGTAGCACACTCTCATTAGACCAACTAGGAAGCCATAGTTTCAGGCCCGAAGAGTGGTGTAAAAGCTAAGCTTCCCCTTAGCCGGGTTTTGCAAACAATTTGACAACTTTTCGATAAGGTAAAACATCTAATGCCAAACAAAGAGCGCAACACTTTTATTTATAGCTTTTCTATCTCCAAATTCAAATTCACATTCACCTTGCAATGTTTACTCAATTTGCATTTCATTTCACCTTTTCCCAAGTCGTCCACTTCATGAAGACAACACTTTATTAAAAATATCAATAAAGTGTAATGTGGTGTCCAAAAAGTAATAAAGTGAAACACTTTACATAAAATAATATATCCGCTCAAAATATTATCTCATTTGCATTTCATTTCCCCATGTCTTCAAGGTGTCCAACATCAAGAAGGTAATATACTTTATTAAATTTGCTAATAAAGTATAAAATGGCGTTCAAATATAATAAAGTGAATGACTTTAATAAAATCACTTATTTCTCCTAAAGGCGTTCACCAAGCCTTATCAAAATTCACTTTATTAAAATATTTTACCTCCACAAGTGAAGCTCCCAACTCAAGCTTAGACCTGCCAAAAATAGCTCAGAAGTACTGAAGACCCAAACTGCTCCAACTGACTTGCCAAATATAGCCACTGAATTGAACTATTGAACTGTTGCTAAAATAACATTGCCAAAAATAACACTTACTAAAAATAGCATATTGCTAAAAATAGTAAGTTGTTCCAAACTCATTTTCTCCACATTTTGAGCAGCCGTCGCAACTTACTAAAAATAGTAAGTCTGGGAAAGTTCTCTGATTCAGTTGCATGTCACACCATCGTGAAGCTCTTTGAAAACCCAGAAGGAATCTAGAATCAAAATTGTAAAACTCTAACATGCAACCCTCCAAAACTGCTGAGGAAACAACCAAAAATACAAGTCATTATCTCGTCATGCATGCTACCACATCCTGAAGCTCTCCAAAAACCCAAAAAGCTCCACCAGAGATGCATGAAAAAATCTCGCATACAAGCCCTCAAAACCTCCTCTGAAAGTCAAAACCCTAATTTCAGCTTCTAACTGGCCTACAGGCTTCCAGAAATAGGCTATCAAGCACAGAAGAGCGTATGGCTAAAATGGGGACATTACACACCCTTTATCGAACTAACTCTTTGCCCTTTGTGCAAGAGTGCATCTTACACAAAACCCTTTTGTGATTATAGATAAACTTGGTAACTGTTTGAGGCTTTTGCAATACTTCCTTAATCCATTCAAGTCTTCCAATGTCCTATAGGGTTAAGGAAATCTGTTGCACATGGAGTAAAAAATATGGAGGTGTATTTATTTGTTAGGAGTATGCCAACATCAAGACAAGCAACAACATAATCTAGAATAAATTGAACCACATTTTGTGGTCCTACATCTCTGACCACCAAGTCATACATCTCGAACAATAAACTCTAGGTCTAACTATAAACTCGAGCTCCATCCTCTTAAAACCTTGTATATACCTGCCAAGTGATTGTAACCATTGGATGCCTAATACTAAATCAATGTCAACCAGACCCACAACATAAAAATCATCGGTCAAGGTGTAATGTCCCAACTGTATACTAAGTTTTGGAACTACCCCGGTGCACCTCATAGAAAATCCGTTTGCTACTATCACACTAAAATGAAGAAAATCCTCCACTTGCAATCCTCGCTTCGCAATGAGTCCCTCATCAATAAAATTGTGCATGGCACCACTATCAACAAGGCAAGTCGCACGTTGTCCCTTAATCACTCCCTTAGGGATTCTGGAAAGGGTGGCAATGACAGGATTGGGTGCATCCAATGTGTCACCCACTCCAAGCTCCACCTGTGGGGCCTCCCGTTCATCCTCACCATCACTGCCCTCTAAATTTGTATCTTGTATATGCTCATCATCCACATCAAATACAACCACAATGAGATGCGCGTTGCCTTTCCCAAGGCATTAGTGTCTAGGCTCACAAGGCTCCTGACATATGAAGCATAGCTTCTTCCTCCTCAATGTAATGTTCCCTTTTTAGTATGATCTTGTTTATTGGCAGTTAAGCCTATCATTGGCCCTCGTAGGCTGACTTAGATGGTTAGAGGGTTCCTTTTGTTAGTGATTAGTGGGTTTTCTCCTTCAGAGTTCAGTGTTGGGTCAAGCTTAGCCTTTGTTTGACCCAGTTTCACATATTTACTATTTATAGTAAGTCACTAGATGTTAGAGAGGGACCCTTACTATTTTTAGTAAGGCAGTTGGATGCACAATGGATACGCTGGTTAACTCCCAGGTTCAAACGGAATTGAGAAATAATGACTATTTGTGGAGTTATGTTATTTTAATTATTAATAAAGTGATTACTTTATTAATAATTATTTATAAAGTGCACATTATAATGTTTTATTATGACTTTATTAAAATGGGGCCATTTAATGACGAAAGACAATTATAAAGTATTTTGATATTGGCGTCCAAGTGATCAAATGTTATAAAGTGAAGTTAAAAAAGAAAGTAATTTAAATATTAAAAGTTCCCTTAATTAAAGTATGTGGAGATATGTATGCTTAAGGGAAAAAATATATCTTTTATCCCACATTGGCTAGAAAAGTGTGTGAGCTCTCCCAGGAAATTATAAAAGGATCTTACAGGCTCATCTATGGACATCTAGGAATTGATATTTGTTTGATATGATTATTTGGTGAAAGAGCCAGCTAGGGTTTCTGCCATTTCCAGCCATTGGGAACGAAAACTCTCATTTGTTTAGTAATTTTGAGGGTGTGAAATATCATCTGAATTATTGCAGCAGATTGGAGGAGTTACTTCAGACTTCTCATTGCATCAAATTTGTGACCAAGGGCCAATTTGAAGGGAGAATAAGCAAGGCATTGAAGGCTCTTTTTGGCTGCTTGATTAATACCTATTATTGGAGGAGAATTGTGGGTTTGTGGAGATCATTGGCATCACCACATGTCTAATTGGCATCTCAGGAACTATAAGAGCAATGCGTTGAAACTCGTTAATGTAAGTTTCAACATGTCCAATCCATTGCATTAGTGCTAAATCCCTATAGTACAACTCAACATTGCTACGATCAAATCTAGCAATGAACCTCTCAGTGAACTATCTGTAAGAATGAATAAGTCTATGGTTTTGGGTAACCAAACCATGATGCCACCAATCATAAGTCACGCTCTCCAAGTGTAGTACTGCAAGTTGAATGGCCTCGTCCTCAGGCATCGGCTTAAGTTAAAGGTAGATGTCAAGTTTGTGCTCCCAAGCTCAAGCAGTGAACTTCTCACTATCATCAAAGGAAGGTATAGTGAGCTTGCTAGTAGCTCGATGGAGGTCACCATTATGCCGTTGTCTAGGCTACCTATCACCACAGTTCCTCATGCTATCTCTACGCTGTGAACAATACTAAGGTAGAGGGAAAGGATCTCTAACATGCTTTGGAAGAGGTGCCCACTCATCACTTGCTGCCATAACAACATCTTGAAACTCCACACCCTCAAGTGGGACAACTGGTGGTGGCCCATGTCTAGGTGGAAAATGGGGCTGCATGTGCCTATTTGTTGTACGTGAATGAGTCTTGTCACGCCTAGGTGAACCAAGAGCATTGTCCATCGACGATGGAGCCCTACTACTCCCACGGCTGCCTGTAGCTGGAACAAACCTATCAACCCTATCACGTCTGTCATGTCTACCACGCCTACTCCTAGGCTGACCCAAACCTAGCCTGTCAAGGGTATTGTTGTGAAGTCTGTCTAATGCCTGTACAATAAGTGGTTGTGTATTAACGAGAGTTCTGAATAACTGACGATCAGGATCTTGCGGATTTTGTCTCTCCATATGATGGGGACTTCTACTACCATCATGGTTGTCTTCCATCGCTGCACCTGAAATACCAGTGTCAACCCCAAACTGTTTGTGTGCTCTCCTGCAGGTATAATATCTGTGTGGCCCAAACTCTCTAGGATGCATAGAACTGATCAGAGTGCCCTTAGGCTGGCAAGATCATGGCTATGATACTACTGAAAGGTTCCCAACCTATATCTGATCCAATTTTTCAAAGTTTGATTTGTGATTTGACTTTGACTAGCGAATAGGGAATTTGTTTTTTGTTTGTTTTTGCTATTTTATGATATTTTTGTGATTTTTGGTGGATTTTTTTGAGGTTTTGTGCTAGATAATTGCGAAAAAGAAATAGATGCATTGAAATAAAATTATGAATTGTGATTTTCCTAGGAGAACAAATGTAAGTTTTAGAATTAATGAAATTGAACCATCGATTACATAGAATTTGGATGCCCGAAAGCCAACACTCTATTTATTGAATATTTAAATGCTGTAACCAAAGCATATACAATATAGATCTGATATAAGGTCTGATCTACTCCTTAGTGGTCTGAAAACCCTAATTTCCAGCTATGGTTTTACTGAAAATGACACCCAAATAGTATGGCCAGCTGGTGAATGCATTGCAATGATGATATCTGCTGATAAGAAGCCCCAATCTGCAATTATATTCTGATAACTCACTGCTACAATCAATTCTAAATGCAAATTAACTTGTGATGAAGAACAATGATGCCCAAATGGAAACCCTAGGGAGATTTTCCCTGTTTTGTGAACTGGGTTTTCGTCCAATTCACTATCCTCCAAGGAGTTTCGTCCTTTGAAGACCTGTATGTTGCTGAAACTCTTTTCCAGAGCTCAAACCTGCAATTTGCTTTTGTCAAAATGAGAATATAATACCCAAGAATGAGCCCAATATATTGCTTTATAACCTCCCATGAGCTTTTTTTTATAAAAGTCAATAAAATAATCCTCCTCAGGAGGCTACACCCATCTTGAGGGTCTTTCCTCATCAAAAGAAAGGGCCACATTTAAAAACAACTTTGAGTTACTAGGATGGGGAGCGGGGGAGGGGGTAGGCACTTTTCACTATACCTTTTATAAGTTTATGTTACTATTCACTTTTTACTATTCCACCAAAGCAAACTTTAATATTTCCAATTTATCCTTGGATTCATCAACTGAACTCCAAATTGAAAGGCTTGTAATTCTCGCAGGTAAGCTCCATAGCCCACAGTTGGGTCCCCTAACCATTCTGTTGACCTACGAGAACCCTAATAGTAGGCCAACCTCTGCTATCGTCTGAGCTGGCTAAGGAAGGGACACTACACAGATACTCAAGTTTTTGAGATAGATCCTCAAGAAGATAATCCCAATCATCCACAAGCCAGGTTGCCATCCACTCAGACGCCCATTTAGCCAATCCATTAGCCACCCTATTCCACTACCGTGGAACGTGGCAAAACCTGATAGAATCCAGGACAACACCTAGAGAAATGATTTGTCTAACCACCATAACCAACTGCGAATTCACATCCTCTGATTAACACTTATTCAACAAGTCAATCACAATCTGAGAATCAGACTCACAAATTAGCCTACTTCAACCAAGGTCACAAGCCCTTTTTAATGCTATGAGAATACCCAGGGCCTCCATAAATTGTTAGAGTTTGAACTCTATGCACTGAGAAGAAAAAAACAACCACTCAAGAACTATCCTTGCCAATGCCAACATGGCCAGGATTGCCTCTGAAAGACCCATCAGTATTAATCTTGAACACCAAAAGAGGAGGGGGTTTACAATGGCTATCTCTCAGAACCTTTCCTCTAGCACTCCGCCTTAGACCAGGCCTAGGACTGCCCTTGTTGCAAACCAAAAGACGCAAAGACTGGACCATGCCCATATCCCTAGGATCCACGGGGACAAAATGATCACACTTGGTCGCCAAAGTCTCTTTAGGAACTCCCAATATTCTCAACTAGACCTGTCACACCTGAAGCTTCTTATCCATAAAGATCCTCCTGTTGCACTCCAACCAGATATGTCAAATAATCAAGCTTGGACAAATTCTCCAAGCTGGGACCAATTGTCAAGGCCTAATCCAAAATTCTCCCAAAGAAGAGACGTGCCCACACAGTTTCTTCCAAATTTCCCACCAGAGATGCCAAATCACTCTAGCAAAAGAACACTGAGAAAAGAGATGAGAAGTGCTCTCGTCACTATTAGAGTACAAGATGCACATAGAGGGGGCCTAAAAACCCCACTTCGAAAGATTGTCCTATGTTAGACATCTATTTTAAACCACTAGACAAGAGAAGAAATTGCACTTCGGCCAAGAGAACTGATTCTAGGTCTTTTAACACCAAGGGACCCCAGGATGCCCAAAGGTCTGTTTATCTAACACTTGGATAACCCAAGGCAACAAAGAATTTTCCTTTTTGGTCATGACCCCATGGTAGAACATCCCTCTCCAAAAGAGAGTTACAAATCCTACTAGCCAAAATGTAGGCAAGGTTTTGGCGATCATCCGTTGCACCCCCAGGAGGCCACTCATGTGGGTCCATCCACTTGTATACAATAGCCTGAGCTAGAACATGAGGGGTTTTGAAGTCCACTATGCAACTTCGTCTAGCCTCTAGAAAAGTCCTACATAGATCCTGCAAGTGATGGTGTGTTGTCATAATAGGAGGGTGACCATCCCAAAAATTAAACCAAAAGAGAGCTTCCGAGCTTTTATTGCAAATCCAAAATAATCCTTGTTTGATCAGCTTGGCACCCCTTTTGAGGGTGCCTCAAATTAGGGAGCCTTTACCCATAAGGCCAAATCTAGGCACGTCCACACTTTCTACATCCCCCAAAGATATTTTGAGGTGAGGATCTTAGCGCAAGTTTGTTGCTATTGAGAGGACCATCTCCCATAAGGTTTAGCCATGAAAGCTTGCCCATTCAAGTCAGCCTGACACAGTCCAAAACCTTCTTCCTGCTTTGGTTGACACAGATGATCCGACTTAACAAGGCTCCAATTCCTCAAAAGGAGGTTAATGGACTAGAGAAATTGATGGTAGAGGCTCTGAAAGTCCTTGATAAAGCTGACATGGGCAGTCTGTTGTACCCAAACCAAATTTTTTGCCTCATTAAGGCATTTTGCTTAAAAGAGTTTGAGCTTTACTAAATGATGTCAAATTACAGTTTTTGGGCAAGTCAAGCATGGAGTTTCGTTAGTGTCGTGTTAGTCATTAGCATCAATTGGTGAATACCTGGAGCCCAAAACCTGAACCTGGGACTCAGAGCGAGGCATATCACGATAGAGAAGCTCTCCATGATGAAATTATACCCCTGCAGGGTTATTTCAGTGGCCAGAACGGTGTTTGTGGAGATCAAACAAATGAAGATTTTTAGCAAAATGCAGATTTGCGCCCCTGTAGCCATGGGGTGCCCTTCTATTTGCAGGTCCAGATTTGGTTATTTTTGCTTGCTGTTACATTCATTCTCTTCCAAATTGACCCAGCTTTCCGATGAGCTATCAATCGTAGTCATTCGAGTACCAAAACTCCGATAGTCGAAGTTAGAAGCTGAGGTTACAAAGTGGATGCATATCACAGAAGGTAGTCAGTTTGCAAATCTGTGCCCATGTAGCTCAGGGGCGACCTTGAATATGGCTCATTAGGTGATGGTATTTGCAGAAATGGTCTTCTTGAGATCTGTGCTAATCGAGTCTAGCTTCGGAACGCACCAGTCAGCCAGTTAGTTCAACATTCTAAGTGATCGTGGCAAAGATTCTATCAGACACGTAAATCAAAGAAATGTAGTATTTCACCTGTACCTCTTTAGGCCGTGGGTGCCCAGCCTTTAGGCCCATCAGATGGGGTTTTTAGCTTTCGCAATCTCCACGAAACTTGTGAGGAATTACTCGAGCTATTCAACGAGCTCAGCTGTCAGCCTCTGGGATTTGGAAAATGCTTGTATGTGCGAGGTCTTTAGAGAATGCTGAAAAGTGAAGACGTTTGGAAAATGACTCTGAAAAGTGAAGACGTTTGGAAGTATAGAGCGTATATTTCATCTTGGAAAAGGCTATCTTCTCTTTGAGGTCTTAGAAGCAGTTTTCTCACTTCTTCACCTCCAGAGACATCTCTTGCAAGTTGTTCTAGCTATGCAATGAGATTGATGGTGGAAAAATCGGAGCACTCCAACTCCCATTGTCAAGGGGTGAAATAGGGTATCTGGTTGAAAGTTGCACTCTTGCCAAAATGGTGTTTGATCCTTCACAAGCCAGGGGCGTGGTTGCTTTTGGGGTCCCTAATGTAGCTTTCTGGTGCTGTATATATAGTCGTTCGATGCATAACACTTCCAGTCATACAGGGAGCCTACCGTCTAGTCAACAGGGTTCACCGTTCGTCGTCAGCAGCAGTTTGAAGCGTCAGATGGCAAAATGGAGAAATGGTTCAAGTCTGGTGCTTGAAAATTAATTTAATCAAAGGCGCCTAACTTTTTGAGGTGTCAAATGTTGATTTTGTAATTGCAGCTCCTAGCAGACATTTCATCTTTGCTCTGCAGGCTTCGAGATGGTTATCTCAGCTCGGTTACAACCTCATTCAGTCATCCAAAATTCAGAGCTGAACATGGTAAACTGTAACTTTGCAGTCAGATATAAAGTAGGAAGTTAGCAAAAAAGTTAATAACTCTTGCAAATTGACGTCTAGACGGTCAAATGATGATTTTTCGAAATCAGAGAAGTTTCCCGGACGTATTCAAATGCTTTGACTTTTATGTCAACTAAATAAAATAATATTAAATATTTTTTTTGCATGCCAGCATGAAAGGTGGTGATTTTTGCCATTAATTCATTTTTGGTGCCTCTTTATGCTGAAGGATTAAATTTGCATGAAAAGGCAAACTGAATATTTTATTTTTATTTAGTCTCTGGGACTCCGAGTCAGTGTCAGTTCACCTGGAGGGGGTCCAATCAGAAGTGTTCTTTTTCAGTTAGGGTTTTAAAAATCTTGCAACCATCTTTATGGTGCGATTTTGCTCTATTTAATCATGGCGCCATCATTGAATCATTCATCCAACTTGAGCAAATTTGTAATTCTTCAAGGCAGAGGCGAATTTTCTAGAGTTGGGCGAATTTATCATCAATAGTCAGTGATAGAAACATCAAGATATTCCTTTTCCAGATTCTTCTAAATTCTCTCAAATTTAGTTCGCATGTTCGAGTAACAGTCAAATTTTGGCAAATTAAATCTTTTGGATTGATTATACATAGCTTCCTCGAGAAAAAATCCATGGGTTGGTTTTTTCAAGAAATTTTACTCCAGAGTGTCAGTTCTCGAGGCTCTAAATTTCTCAATTGAAAATTCCTTACATAGTTGAGTAGAAGTGAAATTTTCGCATTTCTGACATTCTAGGTTGTCTTAGAATCTTTTTCTGGACAAAACCCATATCTCAGATTTTTCATCGAAAATTGCCCTGCAATAGGCTATTTTTAGCCTCAGCGGGCTATTTTTAGCTTTCCAGAAATCTTGTTAGAATATAGCCGTGTTCAAAATGCAATACACTCGGCTCGAATTCAAGACCAAATCGGTCTTGACTCATGACTTCATCAGAACAGTTGATACAAATCTTCACGAGGTGCTTTCAGAAGCAATCTTAGATCCTGTTAAGATCAGAGATTCAATACTCCAGAACATTCAGCAGTTCGGGTTACTTGAGGCCGCCTCCATACCTATCTCAGTTCATTGCGTGGAGTTTGTAATTTCTTGTGTTAAGGACTACAACTCTGTTACTTGTGAGATAGTGTCAGTGGATGGATGAGTTATATGCAGTCTCAAGCCTTTGGACATCGAGAGATGTTTTGGTATCCCTCAGCAACTGAGCAGTCTGGTCATCTCTATGGAGCAGTGTGAGCATACATTCAACGCTGATATGGACAAGTGTTAAAGTAAGATGGCAGAGCGATGGTTGAAGCAAAAGAACATATTGCCAAACAACGTGGGTTGCAGTGAGTACAAGGATGAGTACGCGATTCTAATCACACTCTTGAATTGTGTCTCAGGTCATTCAGATGCAAACATTTTTCAGCCCTGGATGTAGTACATCATTGGTCGCATCATATCTGGGCAAGAGCATTATGACTTGGCATCCTTCATTAGTGATATTCTCCAAGAGCAATTCACCGGTTTCGTAGTTGCCCATGAGTTTCACATGTGTTCCCACCTCGTGTACTTGATCGCTTACCAGGATCAGTTTAGAGGATTGAACACGGTGGGCATACTTAGTGTTTAGAAAGGCTATCACTATTATGATAAGCTTGAGTTGACTAAGGCTGAACATCAGTTCAAGCGTGTTCACAAGGCTTTCTTGACTTCTACAGTGAGAAACTTGGACCGAGAGTTGCACATTCGTATGTCGACAGTTGCTAGAGCATCGATGGTTGATTGGGCGGACTAGTTCATTCAGTTCCCTACATATACCTACATCCGAGTATATGGATTTACAGGAAATCCAACCATGCTTCCACGCTATCCTTTGGATAGAACAATTTTCATGGAGTTCCTGAGGCAGTTACATGATGTTCATCATCTTTTGCTCCGCAAGCTTAAACGGGCTGCCAACCTTTCTATGCAGTTCAAAATCTATTATTGCAAGACTATTGTTGATGCCAAAGCTACAGGACAAGAGTTAGAGAAGTATCGTCTCAAGTATCTTGTCGATGTACGTGCCTATGATCCTTGGGGTTGTTATTCAAAGCATCTTGGCATTCACTCATACCATAAGCCTTCTATGGAGGACTATTGGGCAAATTGCGAGGATGACTTTGAGGTGCGCAAACACAGCTATGGCCGCTTCTCTCTCTCACAGAAGACGTGGGAGGTTTATCAGATGATGAGGGAGAGATACTTCCTCAGTTTTTGAGAGAGCAAGTTGATACGCGACCACTGCTGGCAGCTGATTGGTATGCCAAGGAGTACACATCAGTAAAGCAGAGGTCTAGTAGAGTTATCCAAAACAGTATACTTTACCTCGATAGCAAGAAGACCAGGAGGGTAAATATGCCCAGAGTAGAGCCGCTACCGGTGGATCCATCGTTACCTTCGTCGTCTAAACCCAAACAGAAGAAGAGGAGTAATCCTCCAAAGAAAAGTCGAGTGCTTAACAATTCAAAAGGTAATGCGCTTGCCATTGATACATAGATGGAGCCTGTCAGAGAATTAGTTCAATGGCCAACTCACAGTTTGCCAGAGACTTAAATTCAACCTCGAGTTCCATCATTGACACCAGAGCAGTCACCAGTCTCGGTTCACATTGAATTGGACTTAGACTCTCCATCTCGTAGCAACTCTACATATTCACTCTCGTCAGAGCCTCCTCTTGCTAGTACAAATCCTTCCAGTGGCATTAGCCAAGACCAGTCTTGGATTGAAGCTCAACTGGGAAGGAAGAGGAGGCAACCATCCTATGTCCCTGATCATTCAGATTTCGATTAGGCTTACTAGGATGCGCCAGACAAGAGGATCAAGAAACAGGTCCACGTGGAGAGGAATGCTGATATGGAGATCGTTGTTGAGACTGCCATTCCTCCAGAGGGGAAGAGTTTAGATGAGATTGAAGCTGAAGACTTTGATGTGATCATAATCAACCTTGGCCAAAGCACCTGCTAGACACAGGTTGATCTCCTACAGGTTGCTACAGACAGCGCTAGAGATAGAATGTTGAAGGACGAAGAGGATAAGGGCCAAGGCAACCCTCAAGGCTGAAATTAGACAGCTTTGTCAGTACATTTCTAGCCTTGTACATAGTTCAGATGTTATCGTGACACTCCCGTCGATGCTAGAGTCACCAGCAGAACAGGGTTAGCTTAATCACTTAGTTGCATATGGCAAGCGTTTTTAGGATTGGGAGGAGTTTGTTGCGAGAGGCCACTCTGTGCTTGCAGATTTATATCAGTTATGGTACAATGCACAAGAGCTCCGTCTACGTCTACAAGACGAGGAGCAAGACATGGCGATTAATAGACCATGGGACGAGATTATGATTGCTCACTTAAGTGTGCCATATGAATCAGTCACAAATGCAAAAGATAAAGAAGCTCTCTACTCTTGGAAAACACAGTTGGTTTTCAAGGTGAAGATAGAAGAGACGATGGAATCAGAGTTGGCTGAGAGTAGAGAGCATGTCACTAGTGCACTTCGATATGTGAGAACTGTCATGTCTTGCATTCCGTGTCGGTATCAGATTGAGGGTGGTGCATATGTTGAGCTTGTTGACGTACAGTCAAAACTCCAAGCACTCATTCATAGTATTTTTAGTGGGGAAACTGTTGGCTGTAAGATGGATTAGTTTACAGTCATGTCAATGTTGTTTGGTGAAGTAACCAGGAGCAGAGGTGAGCTTTAGTGTTAGATCTCAGTTGGTGAGGACATGCTGCGTAGACACGACATACTTCGGCAAAGTATTCGTGCTCCAGATAGTGATGCTATTAACAATCTTGTTGAGGGATTGGTTGCTTGAGATCACGACTAGTAGACTTCAGTTCCCACCTCTCAGAATAGACGTTAAACACAAGAGTTAAACTTGGCGTTACCTTTTCAAGTTAACTTGTTGTCACATCTCATGCATGTCTATTATGGGATTATCTATGTTCACTTGGAGTTGTATTTAGGGTTTACGTTAACTGATTGTAGTGTTCTAGTTAACTTCGCTTTCAATGAAGACGTGCATGCTTGCACATTGTCCACTTAGATTAGCTGTTTCAGTTAACTGATGGTAGCTTACTAGTTAATTGTATAGTTTGCTTTATTAAGGTTTAGCAATAATCTTGCATGCATTCCAAGACTGTAAGTTGACTCAAGGTGATTTTAGGGTTCCCTACACCTTTCGATGTGTATAAATAAGAGCTTTTGCTCATTTGTACATAACTTTTGCAAGCGATAGTAATATATGCTGAGCCAGATTTGCCTGTAATATTGCTATTCTGTATCTTTTCACTTTGGTTGGATGATCATTGTCTTGTGTTATTGTGATTATAAGCTTATTTCATATCTACACCTCGGAAAGTTGTCGTCACCTCCTTGGAAATTTAGAATTAAGACTTATCGTTTGGTGTTATTGTGTTAATGTGCTTTGTTTCATGTCTACACCTCGGAAAGGTGCCATCACCTCCTTGGAAATTCAGAAGTAGAGTTCATCGTACTGGTGTTGTTGTCAATAACTTTTCTTTCAGCCTACGCCTCAGAAAGGTGTCGTCACCTCCTTGGAAATCTTGTCTTTGAAGTTATTGTATAATCATTCCCGCTCTGTTTCCTCATGCTCTGATATCTTGAGGGGATTGGATAGTTAAGTTACTTTGTTTTGAGTTGTAGTTAGATCTTGCTAAACCAGAAAAAACCTTGGCTGCAACGTTCGAAGTTTGTTGCAAACCTTGTGCCTCTTATAGCTAAGACAAAAAGACAGGAAATAGTTTAGTTTACTTTTCAAACATTTTGTCCGCACAACGAGGGAGCTTCCCCTCCTAATTTGAAGAGCACTCATGACGTAATGTGCATAGCTGTCTGTACTAACTTGCACTCCAGAGGTGTTAGTTGTTACACCAACACAGACACAAAGCATCTATACAACGCGAGAGAATGAACCATAGACTTCAGAAGAGTCACTCTACTGGTAGCAAAGAGCCACCTGCAAGTCCACGGATTGACCTTTTTACAAAGCTTCTCAATAACATCTTTGAAGAGCAACCTTGGAAGTGTGTGAACGACAAGAGGAATATCACAGCAGATGAGGGAAGCGAGCCAATCTAAAACCTGAGAATTCTAGCAATTGTTTGTTGAATAAGCTTAGGAGTGTTATAGGAATAAATAAAAGACTTGGCTTCTTTGATGCTTTGTCTTGAAGCAACCAAATAATAGTCTAGAACCTTCCTCAAATTAACTGCTTCATCCACTTTGCTCAAGCCCATTAGAGCCGTGTTATCCACAAACTGAAGATGGGATTTGGGTGGGGGGGTGGAATTATTGCCCCAACACCAACTCTGAATGAGACCTAACTCCACATGAGACTTAATAAATCTCCTAAGCCCTGCAAGCATCAAAATAAATATGGGGATAAGTGATCACCTTGTCGAAGACTGTAGACGCCCCAAACAACTTAGAAGGTTCCCCATTGATGAGCATTGAGAAGGAGGAAGAAATAACACAGCTCATAACCCACTCAATCCAGGCACAGTCAAACCCAAAAGCCCTCAATATCTTGTATAGAAAATCCTGTTTCACATGATCATAAGCATTAGCCTTGTAGAACTTAATAAACATCGCCTTCTCTCTAGAGGAGGCCATGGAGTGTATAGTCTCTTTGCCACAATAACAACACCATGAAGAATGTTCTTGCCAACCACAAAACCACCTTGCTCTTCTGAAGTCACTCTGCTTAACCATGGCTTAGGGCATTCCACAATTAGCTTAGTAATAATTTTGTAGACCACGTTACAAAGGGCAATTGCTCTAAAAAGGTCCAAAGAATTAGCTCCCTCCTACTTAAGGATAAGAGGCATAAAAGTGGCATTCATGGCTCTTAGCATTTATTTATTCTTTTGAGACTCCTGGACAACCTCAAGAAGGTCAAACTTAATAACTTCTCAAAACTCTTGAAAAAACTCAAGCGAAAACCCATCAGGACTTGGAGCTTTCCCTGTCTTCATCCTCACTAACGGGAGGGGAATCTTTGGAAAAGAAAGCAAAAATAATCGGATAGATTCTTTCGAGATCTCAAGAGGGGAATAGAAAACCTCCCCCTTAGGGGACCTAAGAGAAGAGATGTTATTACCCTGCCTTTTGTCCTTTACCGAATTGTGGAAAAATGAAGTATTCCTATTGCCTTCTTGGAGCCAATCGATGCAATACTTTTGCTTGCAGAAAATTTCCTCATGAAGCTCCCATTCCTCCACATCCTTAACCATCGTAGCTTCCAACATGGTCAATTCGTCACAAGGCCACTGGGCTTGAATTTGCCGACTAATAGAGTTGAAGTGTTGTTGAGAAGTCCTTTTAGCCTGGAAAATATTGCTATATACTTGATATATTGCAGCCTCTTAGAAAAGAAATACATAGAATTGCCAAATGTCAGCTTCCCAACGTTCCAACAACCAGGAATTAGATCATGAAGAGTTGCATCCCGAAGCCCCATGAGTTGAAATCTAAAAGATTGCTTTTTGAAATATCTAGACAAGCAAGCAAAGAATTTGATTGGGCAATGACTAGTGCTCCGCTAATCCAAAATCTCAGAGCTAGTCATCTATCTGTCACCAACCCAAAAGTTGTACACCAGGAACCTATCCGACTTTTTCGAAATGCCAATGCCACTAGTTTTCCTATTGTTCTAGGTAAACATTCGATTCAAGGGTTTGATATCCACCAAGTTTAAGACGACGACATTGTACCTAAGGTGATTTGAGGAGGGGTCCAGACAGACAAAACCACCCCTTTTCTCCTCTAGAGAGGAGATAGCATTGAAGTCACTTGGCAGAATCCATGGAAGAAAAGGGTCAAAAGAACATAGGTATCTAACATGTGATCACTAGTGCGTCTTGCCAACTAAATCATTAGGAGCATATATGTTAGAGAAAAAAATTCTCTCACCCAACTCGAAACTAGAAGGAACAAGGGAAATAGAATACCTGTAGGAGAGCCATCGAATAGGAAGAGCTCTTCGCAAATCCCATAAACAAGCAATGTCACCCAAAACTGCCCTGAGCCACCATACACTGGCGCTAGCTTCCAGCCTAGATCTTAGAAGCCAAATTCAACATACTCTCAACAAACAACTTAGTCTTTTGGAGGAAAACCATATCAGGAGAATGAACACAAATTAACTAAAGAATAGACTTTTATTGAGGGATGCTATTAATACCCCTAACATTCCAAGAAATCACAATCATCATTGGGGTTAGGAGAAGTGAGAATCAATAGTCGTCACTGAACTACACTCCGTCAATGTCTCACCAATTAACTTTAGCTTTTCATGATCCTTCTTTCTTCTCGCTTTAAGAGGCTTCTCAGGAGTCCGCTTTTTAAGAGGTTTTTGTTTCAGGCCCAAAACCTAAGAGGATTTTGATTTTACTCGATTCCTCAAATGCCTTTTTCAATTATGAGCCCAAAACCAGGAAAATCAAAATCGATAACAACCTTTGGCAACATATTCCTTCCCCCAAGCACAGAAACTGAGGGAGGGAGGTTGTTGTCCATTTCAGCTGTTTGGCCCCCCGCCGGAGCTGGGATGGAGGGAGCATTTGGTTGAATCCCAAGGTGCTTCTCAGCCAATGATCCATCCACCACTTGCAAGTCAAGGGGAACAACCTTCTCCTGAACCAATTCTCCTAAGGCATTGAACTTGTTAAAAGTTTCCTCCTCCTGACTATCTTTGAGGGTCCTCTTTTGACCCATACTTCTATTGCGAGGCTTCACCGGCTCAAAACCTTCCTTAACTACCATCACCCCCTTCATGGGAGCCTTACCTTTATCTGCCTTTAGAGTAGGCTAAGATGAAGCCTTACCCAAGCCAGTAGCATTAGCAACTCTAGGACACCTCCGTCAGAGGTGACCATATTTGTGGCATAAGCGACACCGAAACGACAATGCCTCATAATCCAACTGTTGGGTCCATGAAGTTGCCACAATGCTCACGTCAACCGAATTTAATAGCGGATTATTCAAATCAATTTCAATGCACACTCGAGCAAAGGAAATAAATCTTTTAGGTAGAGTCATTCGAGAAGGCGCAATAGGCTTACCAAGGAATAGAGCAATCATTTGTAATATATCATTGCAACAACATTCTAGAGGTAGTCGAGGAAGACACACCCAAACCAAAGCTCTAGAGGGGAGCTCCTTGACAGAGTTGAAACCCACATGCGAAGGTTTGATGAAGACGCCCACTTGGTTGTAGAAGTAGGACCCGCTTTTCAAAAGCTTGGTTCCTATCGGCCACACAAGAGAAGTCCACTGTGAAGAAATTGTTGGCTGATAGCATTATATTAAAATCGCCTTCAGGGTTGCAGATCTTGCGAACCCACTAATGAAGAAATGAAAGCGACACCCGCATCCCCATGAACATACAAATCATAACATGATTGCTATAATATTCCACATCCTCAGCTATAGATTTAGGTTTGATAACTAGCATCGAGTGCTCTGACACCTTTTCCAAACACCCGTTACCCTTTTGCAATCTGAAGGCACCATTCTTAGACAACCCTTCACCAAGAAAAGTTGTGTTTGAAGAGATCCAACCCCTACTAGGTGGAGAGGAGGCAAGTTCAAGCTTGTCCATGGATGCATGCAACGCCATGTAAGAGCACTCCCCTAATGCAGTGGAAGCCACCAGGGAAAAGATAAAGAAACCAAGCCAGTGCTCCACGGAGAACCGTCCCCTACCTTGGTACCCTAGTCCCTGTCCTGGAAACGTTTCGGGGACTTAGGGGACTTGTTGGACTTAGGGACTCCTCATAAACTTCCCCTCGCCTTTGCATCTGATAGTGACACAAACTTGAGCTCCAATTTTGATACAGACCTACCAGTTGCATCTGCTGATTAGGAACAACTATATATTTCTATGTTTTTGTCATTTTATAGTTAAAACTTGAAGGCTTTGTGCATTTTGTTTTAATTCTTATTTTATATGTATGCACATTAACAATAAAAGCATTTGAATTTTGTTAATTTGTTTGTAAATTCTCATGTGAAATCTCAATTCAAGTCTAATGTTACGTATTAATCTTCTACAATGCCTATGATGAATGCTTTATCAATGTTCTGTTATGAATATTTGAAGTCTCTCTATATTTTTATCAGATTTATTGATGCACAGGAAACAATATTAAATACCCGTTATGGTCTTGTGTTGCGTTCTTGAGATACCCACAGTGATCGACATTGATAGCAGCAAGAATCCACCCAGCAACAAGGATGATGACCAAACAACCCACGTCCAGTAGCTGTACATAAACAACCCCGCTCAGAAATGAATACCAAGCGTTTGAATCAGTCTCATGACCCCCAGAATTGCCTCCTACTTAGCACATCAATACACAACAGGCTTAAAATGGTTCCCACGGCTGAGTATATGACCACCATGACACATCAACAACAGGTATTAGCATCCAACTTACCCAGCAAACTCTCACAACTGAAACAAAATATCATCCTCTTGACAAAGGCATCAAAACCCTTGGATACGGAGAGAAACCACTGTAGCGAATCACTGTAGCGCTGGTAATGTTCAGGGCACTGTAGCAGCACAATAAAATCTTCTGATCTGCACAATATTATTAGATGTTTCTTGAAGTTTGTGTCTACAACGATGGTTCTTTTAACAATCTGAAAACTGCTTTTCAAACCCTTTTAAATTTCTGAGATTTTAACTCCAAATAAAGCTTAGAGGTGACCTCCGTATGAAGCCACCAGCACAATCAAAGAGAGGCTACGTTCTTCAAGATTGAAATTACAGCGAAACCCTAGATTTCCTCTTCAAAGCCAAAGCTTCTTTAGAATTGACAGGTGTTGAATGATTACTGCACACCCACGAAGAGGAGAGAAGGTCTTGGGGAACTGCGAGATGATGACACACATCCAAGAATTTTCTTCTCTTTCAATCTATTGGTCAGGAATATTCTTAGGGCGTGTGTGTTTATTCAAATTTGATTGTCAAATATCTGTCCTGCATTCAAGCCCGCAAAACAAAGATGTACACTCTATATTCAAACTCTCTAAATGACTAGTTCTTGGTTCAAAATTTGAATTTTTGCATGTCGACATGGTAGCAATATGAAAGAATTTTTTACAAGCTGAATTCCATACCACCAATGGTTCTAAGAATTGATACAAGCCAACATATGGATGTTGTCTTTATTTGTATTTAAGATTGTGGTTTCAGATTTTTTGAGAAGGTGTAAGAGATAAGTGATGTGTTGAATACTACAAAACTATGAGTATACATTGGTGGGTGATCTGTCCAAGCTTTTCATGTCTTATGTTTCAGGGCAGAGCTACGTTATGTGAAGGAGAGCAGATTGTGCATGTACAACAATCCAATTGACAAAGTAGAATTATGCAAATTCATTCTGAGAGCATTTTTGACAAAGAATTGTCTGTAAGTTCCACAGAAACAAAAATCTGCATAAAAACCCGATTAATCGCGATTTTTAAATAATTGAAGCTTGGACGATTTTTTCCTTGATTGTTTGAAAAAATCTTTGACCTTTTGGTCAACGATTTTTTCCCATTTTAAACTGCAAAAGTGCCAAAAATGCTTGTCTAAAACATACAAAAAACTGCGAATAAAATCGTGCTGATTTTCACGCGAAAAAAAACGATGAGACCATAGTTGGTTGCTTACTATTTTGCTTTCATAGATTTTTTCCAAGCATCCAGAGTCTGTTCAAAAGCACTTGTTTTAGGCTTTTAGCCATAGCAGCAGGGCAGTGAACTGTTTTGGTAGACATGTATGAAAAAATGTCGTAGCATAGACAAGTTAGGGAACTGTTTGAAAAAATGCCTCAAAGAAATGTGGTCTCATGTTGATGGAATGCCATAACAATCCATAGAATAATCATTCAGTGTATCCTGAGGTTGGAGCGTCTTGTTTCATGTGAGGTTGGTGCCTCTTGGGTTTTTTTGGGTTGGTGCGCAGATTGGGAGATTGAAGTCTCCTTTAGGTTGTGCCTAAAAGTTGGTTTGGGGATTGGTGTCTCCAATGGGTTGGTGCTTACAAAAGCATTGTAACATCTCATTATTCTATTGAGGCTGGATTTGGGCAGTAGATCCAAGCAACTTTTCTCACCGTGGTTTTTTTCTCTAGGTTTTCCATGTAAATGTGGTGTTATCTTGTGAGATTGTGTTGATTGCTTACATTGTTGCATCTAAAGTTCTTAATGATAATTGGTATATTGGTTAAGGATAAAATTCATTAATATATTGATTCTCCCCCCCTATCTGTATATTTGTGTGTTCAACAAGCACAAGCATTCTGTAATGCAACACTAACCAATAAGAGGCTAGGCTAAGTGTTGCAAATGTGATCTCAAAGATTGCAATAGAAGATAGAACCTTACATATTAAATAACTTTAATTAATTGAATTTCCCTTTGATAGGATTGATTGTATTTTGACTTTCATAGTCTTTGGCTTGTCTAATATTCACCCCGTGAGTCTTCCATCTCATTATACGCTATTGCTTCCTAGGTTTAGTTGTAATATTATGGTTATAGCTTTTGGTATTATTTTTAGCATTCTTGATTAAATATTTTACATGCTTTATTTGAGGGTCCTATTTATCTACTTTGGTCTTTTGTGGATATATATAAAGTTGCTTAATTTTATTTTATTTCTTGTAAGTAAAAAATGTGGTGAATTTTCTTTTAGTTTTCTAACTGAAGATCAAAAAATTTGCAATACGTTTGCTTGCTACCTTGTAGTCTTATTGAATAGAATGTCTTTTCTTTAATTGATCTACTATATATGTTGATAGTTTCTAGAAATGTGCATTACCTTCACTCCTAAATTTTTCATGTTATAGGTGTCAATTTTGCTGGCTATTGTTCACATGCCGTTAGCAGTGGGTGGGCTATTTTCTGTACCTGAGGATTATACCAGCAACCTTTCTGGAAGTCATTGGTCTGCATATTTTCATCAGGCTTCTCTTGGAACAAGATTTCGTGAGGAGCATGTTGCTGTTTTGGATGCAAAGCTTGCATCGCGAGATTCTGATACAAATGAGGTACTCTTGGATTTATTTAATTTGATTGATTATACTAATTGGTATATATAATTTTTTGATTATTTAGGAATCTGGTCTAATCTTTTGTAATTTTTAATCGACCTTTTTGGTAGTAATTTTTCTTTGGTTTCAACATCTGTTTGGCAGTTCAAGGTATATTGGTCGAAGCCTTCAATCCTCATCTCATTTGCTTATCTTGTTGATGGGTCATAAAGTGTAATTTTGTAGTTTCCGTTTCTATTATTTTCCCAAACTCTGATTTTTTGGTGTTTCCATCTGAAAAACTAAAGTATTAATAGAATAATAAATAGTAGCATATACTGATGATATCAAAAAAAACTCTTTGACGTTTAATTGTAGTCTTTATTATGATAAGCTAACTACCCACAATATATTGATGTAAATACAAACTGAGCATTAAGCAAATGTTATTTGAGCTGACTAGGAAATACAAATATTAATGTCAAATCAGACTCTCAATTTGACTGGAAGAAAGTACAACAGGTATGGTTGTTGAAGGTGTCCATAGATTCAATGATTGAAGTAATTAGTAAGCTTTACAACCTGCAGGTACAGTAAGGTATGGCATCGGTAGCATACAATTACAACCAATATAATTAATGCTGTGGAGCATCAATTACATTGAAATAGAAAGACACAAAAATATATGAACAACAATCTCTATTATTGATATCACTTATTACAATGAAGTGGTTGTGTCACCATAGGATATTGTAACATACCGCTGCTATATGAACACCAATCTTGGATAAAAACATTTTACGATTTACACAAGTTTGACAATGCAAGTGTTTTATCAAACTATTAGCAGACTTCCAAATTAAATATATTTTCAGTTCTGGCACAGACTCAGAAAAATGAAAAAAACCCTAGAAATTTAGAGATTTTTAAGGATTTAAGACTTGTTTCAAGCACCTTTTGTTGAATAAACCTTAAAGACACGATAACATCATTAAATAGAAGCAAATTTGATCACATACAAAAGTATTCATCGATCACATAAGCATAAAGTACACAAATTGTAGCTGAGCTATTGAAGGAAATATCACACATAGATATATAAATATAGTCAATGTATACAAAACTCATGGAATATGAAATATTAAAACAATAACTACAAGTCTATGGCTCAAAGGAGTTTGCATCCTACCTACGAAGGCATCTAAGGTGGGTCCTAGATGGTGTAGCAACTACAGCCATAGTCTCTGCTTCTGACTCCGTGCCACCCTGACCAACATTAGTTGTGGATGTGTTTGCTCATGCTTTAGCCTCCTCCTCTGCCATGGCTATAGCCTTAGCCTCTCTATCTGCCCGATCAAGCCAATCAAGGTCCTCGTCACTAACACAAGTATACATTGATCATATAAGTATAAACACAAATTGTAGTTGAGCTGCTCAAGGAAATAGCACACGTAGATATATAGTGAAAGACTCAAATGTATACAAAAATCATCAAATATGAAATGCATAACATCAAATGTTCCAAACAAATATGAAATATCAAAAGATTCAAAGCAATAACTAGAAGTCTATGGCTCAAAGGAGCCTGCATCCTTCCTATGAATGTGTCTAAGATAGGTCATGGATGATGCAATAACCATAAGATCAAGTATTAGGGCAATTGCCCTAATGGGGTTGAGGGGTAGTGCCCTTTGTGGGGGTCTAGGTGTAGTGCCTCTAGTGGGGTCAAGGGGCAACACCTTTAGCAGGGTTGAGGGGCAGTGCCCCTTGTGGGGGTCTGGGGGCAGCGCCCCCTGTGGGGTGAAGGGGCAGTGCCCCTTGCGGGGGTCCGGGGGCAGTGCCCCCAGTGGGGTCAAGGGGCAACGCCCCTTGTGGGGGTCTAGGTGCAGCCCCCCCGCGGGGTCAAGGGGCAGCCCCCCCGTGGGGTCAAGGGGCAACACCCCTCGCGAGGTCCTAGGGTAGCGCCCTGGGCGCGCTCCTTGTCACGACACAGGGCGGGGTCGAGGGTTTGCACTTTTCAAACCCTGCCTGTTGTCGAGTCTTGCTGACAAGACTCTCTTGGACTCGGCGAGTCTGGCGAGTCCACAAAACTTGGCGAGTGCAGCCAAGACTCGGCTAGACTCGGCCGAGTCCGAGTCCGAGCCCCCAGGACTCGACTAGGGTGACTAGACTCGAGACTCGCCAAGTCTTGGCGAGTCTCGTTACATTCGTTATTTCAAGGTCTACTTGCAAGTCAAAGCAGTTTTTTAAGGAATAAGGAAGGGAGTTTTAAAATAGTTAAAATATTATCTTCCTTGGTTGGTCGACCAACAAGAAATCAGAGCTTTTGCTTCTAGAAGTCAATTCTCTCTCCTAGGTCGGTTTAGAGAACTAATGAAGAAGGCAACTAATATTGATATTTTAAGATCAAATCTGATCTTTTCTTATGGTGGTTGAAGAAGACATCAAGCATTTTAATATTTAAGACGAAATCAAATTGTCTCCTAAGTCAGCTTGGTCAAGGTTGGTCTAGTGCCTTAATGGAGAAAGCATTGAATATTTTAATAAGATAAAATCAAATCCTCTGGATAAGGGCGGTTTAGATGCCTTAGGGAAGAAGGCAATGAATTTTTTAATAAGATAAAATCTGATCTTCTGGATAAGGGCGGTTTATATGCCTTAGGGAAGAAGGCAATGTATATTTTAATAAGAACAAATCAGATTCTCCTTTATGGCAGTTTGGACAAGGGTTGGTTAAGAGCCTTATTTAAGAAGGCATTGATGGCTTTGAGAGGATCCTTGCGTGGAATCACCTCACTTCGATAAGAGAGGTGTTGTTTTCCAATTCCAATTGGAAACCAAGAGGGTTTCTGACCTTAGATGAAAAGATGACATAGGTGCTTAGAAAATGATTTGATTACAAAACATGGATGATTCTTTTGATAAATTCGCCCCCTTTTATAAATTCTTTTTGAACACTTTATTTTGAATTTCCTTTTTTACATCGTAAAACTCCCTCCGAAAAGTTATTAAAATACTTTTTAAATTAAATATTAATGTGAAACCTTATGATGTCTCATTTAGACGACCACTTTATTAAAAGAATAATATTTAAGTTGTCTTTATAATCTAAGGTTAATGAATGAATGAATGCTTTTAATTACGTCCACGAGACCAGCTGGCCTATGGGACCCCAAAACAGAACTGAAACCACAATTTGATACAAACCGAGCACCCGCCGACCTCACCGAGTACTTATGTTTCCCTTTAACTCTTTACTAATTTTGTTTCTTCTACTGTGTATTTTGATCAGGTAACCTGCCGTTTCAATGATCTTTTCCTCTTCGAACAAAGCCTCTAACGATTTGACTTTAAACAGATCCAAGTAACTGCACCTAATGTCCTCGTACGCTTTACACTGCATGATGTAGTGCCATTCTGTTTCCACCAAACCCGAAGAGCAGAAACAACAAATCCTATCAGCCCATGCCTCCTTGGGTGTTGTCCATCTCCCCGTTTCACATCTCAAACGATGAGAGCTAGTTCTCAGCTGGGCTATCAACATTTTAGCCTTCCACTCTATATCTGCCCCCACGTAATACTTTTGCCCGTGATCACAAGTGTGGTTAAAGTGCAAAACATAATATTCCCTTTTTCTACTAAGTTGTTAATAGGCCCAACTTAAAATATCACAAGTGTGGTTAATAGGCCCAACTTAAAATATCATTATTAATCATTTCCATAACTTATCCCTTAGCCTACGGGAAATGAAGAAATAGGTTTCCAATTAATTTAATTAGAAAAGTGGACATGATAGATTTGAAATCCTGATGAAATAAATACAATTTTTTACTAGAAGCTATTATATACTTGAATCAAATATAGAAATAACTTCCAATATATTAAAAAATAGACCAAACCATTAAGGTAGGGCAACACCATGCAATGGTTGTTATTGGAATAAATAACTTTACACTATATCTCCATATGAGGTCCATAGACATACACTACTCTTTAGATATCCTCACTTTACTAGGCTCCACAATTTATAATACTAAACAATGTAAATGCTTTCAGTGCTATATTTTCATAGGAGTTATGGATGTTTAATTGTGATCCCTTTCCATGTTTTAAAATAGGGACTTCATTCTTGTGGAGAACGTTGGTAATGCTAAATGAAATAATTTGAAAATAAGGCTTGCACTTTATATTGTGCAGTGAACTCGAAATTTAAAAATAATGAAGGGACACACATCGAAGAAAAAAGGATAGAGGAATACACGTCAGACGATAGAGCTATACTTGCCCCGCGAAGTCAATAAAGAGAAATCTAGAAGATGCACAAGGTGCATGAGAACTGTTCGACACAATGCCTCAAGGCTCGTGGTTCCAAGAAAAATGCCATGAAGGCAGGATGTGCACAAGTGGATTTATTTAAAAGGTTTTAGAAAATTTTCATACAAATGTAAATTGGCAGGTATAAGCCAGAACCACAACCTTTCCTAGCATCTAATCTGCCTGTGCCAAAGAGAAGGCTAGAAAAGGGCATGTGCACTGATGCAACATCTAGATATGCTAAGAAGCATGCATGACATGATATTCTATCCCTAATGAAGATGGTGATAAGGAGCGAAACAAGGTCTTAGATCAGAAAATACAAAGACTATTAAATCATGCATGAATATTTTATGAATAGATCTAAAAGGGTATATAAAGAATCGAGCCATATATATATCTTAATGGAAATATTAACTTCTAGGAATTGAACAGGCATATAGATTTAATATAGTAATACAATTAGAATGTCATCCACACCATCATAGACACAATAATACTATGATAATACATGCTAGTGATATTATGAACAAGAAGATAATGATAGCAAATTGCAATAATGGGTTCAATTTCTAAATCAAATGCATCGATTTCATTCATCCATAGAGTCTCAGACAATAAGGATTTGATAATAAAAACCTGCATAATAAGCTCTTCGATGATTGAATAACTATTCTTCTCGTTTCCCTAATGCCTTCCTTGCCCAAATCTGCAAACTTCTTCTCCTCAACTCTTGTTTTCTCAAATTGAATGTTTTGTGAACGAATCTTGTGTCTCCCAAGAATGAGAGGTCATTCTCTTTTTATTATTATTGTTTTTTTCTTTCTTTTCTTATTTCTTCTTCTATTTTTATTTTTGTTTTTATCTCTTTGTTTTATTTTCCAAATCTTGTTTTCTTTCTATTATTTATCTCCATTGTTACCAAAAAGAATAAATATTCTAATTTCCTTTCATGCACATATTTTTCTTAACTAACATAATTTTAGCAATTTATCTTACCACACAAAATTATCTAAATAATAAATAAATATAATTTATTTCCTTCACATACTATTTTAATAAAAACCAATATATGAATAAATTAAATCTATTTTTATTCCTATAATAGCATATTAATAACAATTTAATTAAATGACAACTATAAAGCATAAATGTGATTTATTTTTCTACCAAAAATGAGAAGCAATTTATCCACATAATTTATTTATGTAAAGACAGTTGCAACTATAATGCCAACTAGGTTCCTATGTGTGTGGATTCCTTTTGCCACAAATCGCCCCAGGCCTGTTGCACACGTGAGTCAAAGTTTGGTCGATGATCATTAAAAGAGTAATATTGAATTATAAATTAATTACTGAAAATAGGGCCCATGACATCCTTCCCCCCTTAAAGAGTCATCGTCCCGATGATCAACTTAACTAAAGATAAAAATCTCATACCTCTTAATTATGTTTTACCTCAATGTCAAAATCAACCCACCTGACAAAGATATCGTTTTCTTCAAGCACCTATCTGTTCATAACAAAAATTCCTGTAGCTAGCATTCATACACTCGCACACATTGTTAGCACATCATGGCTTCATCAAATTCATTCTATTTATCTTAACTAATAAAAGCAAGCAAATTGATTCATTTCTTTCACACAATCTTCTATATCTTATTCAAATCTTTTTAATATTCCAAGATATTAGTACGAAAAAATAAAATGTCAACAAATTACAACGAGGTCTTCTTCTAGATCAACAACATAAAAGATAAGATCAATAACATAAAAGATAAGATCAATAAGTTATCAACATACAAAAGATCATCAATATGATTAAATACATCAAAGATAAGAACATCATGATGATCTCAATACTAATTCAACCATTTACTAATTTCACAAATAACTTTCTATTAACAAAGATATTTGTGTATCAAAGAGAAGTGCAATTACATCGATAGACTAAACAAGCCATACAATGATGAATGTAATGATACATATCCATCTTCTAATTTACATAAAGAAAATCAAATATTTAATCAATCTTCAGCTGCCATAACCCAGTGGTCTTCCGTAAGCTGAAGGTCACGAGCATGGTTAAGGTGCTTTTTCCACCTAGCCATGAAGCACAACACTTCCCCAAAATTCTTGCTAACTCGAAGAACACTCAATCCTGCATGAGGCACCTAGAAACCTATAACAATTGGGTAGGAGGGAAACTCTTGATGCATGCCTGATGCCTTATATGCACTCTTTGTAATGTCCCCTTCTCATCAGTGACTAGCCTTGCAGTTCATCAGCCTATTCCGGAGACCCGTAGGCTGGAATGAGGAGAAATTAGGGTTTTCTGGCTTGGAGTTTTTGTGGCATTTCATGTTATTTACTATTTATGGCAGTTGGCAGTTGTCTATCCTCAGTCATCCTTCCAGTTGGAGCAGTTGTTTATGTTTAGGCTTTGTCTTCAAAAAGCTTTATTTGGTGAAAATATTTGAATAAAGGCATTAATGTTTTAATTTTCAGTTGACCCCCCCCCACCCCTTGGCCTAAGGTTATAACTTGGAAGTTGTTTTTAAAAAGGGGTCATGAAGGGTATGCCCACATTATAAGAGATATTAATATTTGAACTTTATGCCTTGGGAAAAAGTGGACGCCACTTTAATAAGTGAGAATTTTAAAATAAAGTGAAATTCTTATTAAGCAAAAAGGACGCCATCTTGAGAAGTTATTTGTTTTTTGGAAATTCGAAGGGACTCCTGAGTCTTTTGGTGTGCCTTCTCTAGAATATGAAGAGTTTGTGAGCTTCTATTTATTGAAGGATTTTTCTCCAGCATTGCATCCATTCATGTTATCATACTGTTATGCTGTCGGAATGACAAATGAGATCTTGCTTCGAGGATGCTACCTCCTAGCCAATTATCCAATTTCATGTTTGAAATACAACATCTAGTTGGAATTCGCTGCTTCTCATCCAGACTAGCAGATTGTGCTCAACTGAAGAAGTTTTGATGATAATTCCAGTTTTTGAGTTTCTAATTCATACATAGCTGAAAGTGAAAATTCGAATGCATCTCTTAGAATAAATTTATTATGGTTATGGGTATTTTTGCTGAGTGTTTGCTAAGCCAAGGCGCCTCCTCTTGCAAAGTTTGAGATTTAAATTTGAAGATTCTGATTTTTTATGCCAAAATCGCCCTTGAAGAGGGCTGTACCATTCAAAGAAGCTTTGGAAATTGTGCCAGAAAAATAAAGACAGTTTATTTGCTGTTTGATGATCAGAATATGTTCGCCTACCTTCTGAGAAGACACAGCAAAAGACGACATTCGATTTGGAGATGAATTGAGTTATGAACATTTCATTGTTTTTCATAGTTGCAGATTGACATTTCCAGTTTTCCGTTCTCTGTATCAGACCTTTGAAGTTCTGATTTTTGGTTCATTACCAGCAGTTAGTGAGTTAAATAATTGTAAGAGTTCATCTATTACTCATGTGTTGGAAGACTATTGTAATTCACATTTAGTTTGCAGCTTATTTCTCATTTGTACAAACTGTAAACAGTAGTACTGTTCCAGTTTAATTGCTGCAATTTATTCTTCTTCTTCTCACATAAGTACCCCTGGATGGTTTACCGTCAGTGTGGATAATTTGATTGTAATACTCTTATACCCACTTTCATAGTGGTGAATCCCTACAATTCTGTGGATGCCCGCCGCAGCGGATGAATTAGTTTGTAATAGCTCATGGCTGGTTATCCGCCTATCAATTTCTAGTTTTTCAATTTAACACTCCGTCATATGTTAGCACCTCGCCCCCAATGGGATCTTGAGTGCACATTCTTGACGTTGAGTAGTTTCTTTCAAGTACTTTCATTTAGCTCCTCCGCCATATGACAACACCTATCCCTCATTGGGATTGAGTGTGCATTCTTGGTGTGAGTTCTTTTCAAAGTTTGGTTTTCTATTTGGAGCTAACGCTAATCAAGTTAGCTAAGTGTTGGTTATGTTGTGTTAATTTATCAAAAAAATTGGTTAGCATATTTCACTCTTTAATCTAGAATGATCATATTTCTTGTATTCAGGATGTGGCAGAGAAACATATAACATATAAAAGTTCTAGGCGTTCATTATCCATCTATTTCAATGATACAACTTGCTTTGGCCAAAGCATAAATACAAAAATTGGTTGATCTTGAAAAAGAAGATCACCTTCTCCGTTAGCCCACATTTGACATCTTGTCCCAAAAGGTAACCTTAAAGCTTATTGCACACAACACATTCAACAAGAATAATCTATATCAAATTGCATAAAATAAGGACCAGATGATATGATAGTGCATAACACGCACAAGTGCACATAGAATGAATAATTTACAAACAAGAATGGATGAACCTTTGGTGCATAATTCAGACAGGGTATAAATACATAACTCACTTGTAGTGCCTCACTCGCACAAATATGGAATATGCCTTGCATACAATGAGCATTACTTGTTTAAGTTTATGTACAATAATTATGGTAAGTGCTTCTCTCGCACAAGTGCATTGCACAAAATGTGAAATATGCATAAATTGTAGTAGTATAATTTTTGTGATTATTACTTGATCGAATAACACAATGAATATACAAAATGTATCTCATACACAAATTAAGAATGTAATCATTACTCGAGTGCTTTATCTGTAGAAAGGAATCAATAACTTACTCTAGTGCATCACTCACATTAGTATAAGTATAGTGAACATTTCTCGTTTAAATATAAATATAAGTATAATTAAGGCAACAATTTTTCTATGATATGGATACAATCACCCATACAGATGTGTCATTGCACAAAGCATGAGAAGTGCATTATTGCACAAGTATCATTCTCATATAGTACATATGTAGGTACTTTTACTAATATCAGTCAAGCATATATGATTCATGTAAGAGACTAGGAGTCTCTCAATCCTGACTTCTGACGGTAATGCAATTTTGTTTTTGTTTGTGTTTTGATATTTTGTGATTTTTTTGTGGTTTTTGCAATAAGAGGAAATGGTGCGATTTTGGAGAAATAAATGCTATAAATTTATAAAATGCACAAATGACTAATAATAACAATGAATGTATGTCTTTCAAGCTGCAAATGCCTCTTTTTTTTTCAAATAATTTCTTACAGTGTAAAAGGCCGACATGCATCGAAAAAAGCAGCTATAAAATGAAAAAAAGGAACCTGGTTTTTTATTATTTGCAGCAATGGATGACAGCTGATGATGTACGGCTGAATAAACAATGATCTCCAATCACCAAAGAACACCTAAAGTCTCTCAAGAAAGATGCGTCCAAGATGGAAGTAGAATCGCCCTAAAAAGCAAGGCGTTTCTTTGCACTAAACCACACGCCAATAGCTGATCTGGTACGGCTTTTAGCAGCAATAAATAGACTGTACGACTGAGGAAAATAAGTGCCAATAGCAACCAAGATGAATCCCAACCAATTGACCCCTTCCTCTGATGAATCGATTTCAAACCCTTACTGAATTCTTCCCCTGTAAGCACAATTTTGACTTCTGTGTTAAGCCAACCTGCTGAGCAATCTTTAGCTGACTTTCACAACTTTAGAAATCTCAACTCTGAAGAGGTATTGTTCTCCAAAGTCTGGAATTGCACGAATTTGCAGAAACCTTTGTTTCACAAACCCCAATGTTCTCAGAGAGAAAATAAGACAAATTAGAATAATTCACAATGAAGTTTGAGTTCTATTTGATGAATTATATATTCTCTTCAACAAGTTCGACCCAAAAAAAGCAACTCATGGAGCATTTAATAAATCATTAATTCGCCCTTGGTAGACTTAGGGAAAATTAACATTATAAAGCGTCCTTTTTTTAAAAATGATTAATGAATATACATTCATTAATAATAATCGCCCCTTTTAATATAAAGTACTAAATACTTTATACTATTCCATTAATAAATCAATATTTCATTAATTGACTTTATAATATAAAGTCACAACATTAATATTTCTCCAAATATCATTCAATGCCTAAATATTTGCTATCTGCTCACCAATTGTTAGATTGGGTCGAAACTGAGATGATCAACCGAGCCAGGTGCCCTGCCAGAAATAGTAACCCCTTTCTGCCTGACTTAGTATAAATAGTAAGTGCGTGAAAATCACTCTGTGAGTCTTTTCCAAGGTTGAAATCTAAATCAACTGATGGAGTAATGTCCCAAAATGCAGGATAACTGCCAAAAGCAACCCTCTAAACACATCTGTCAGCCTACGAGGGTCTGAATGATAGGCTAACCCCTCAATCATTTGAACTGCCTAGGAAGGGGACATTACAATTCATCACAACAATCACTTCTACTTTGTTTGAAAGACAAAATGAGAAAACTTATCTAATCTTCCTTATTAATGAAGGCCCTTAAGGCATCTCAACTTTGCATTCGTCAAAGATCTCGTGGATTCTACTAGATCCATATTGTGATAGAATAAGGAGTTACTCAACCAGAAGCTTTCCCAAAGCCTAGTACTGTTATAACCATTCTCATCTTTAAAACATCCCTCTTAGGTTTCCTACCTTCAAGAAGGCTCAACCAATATTCATCTGTTATTATCCACTAAATATTTACTTCATAGGTGATCTTTTTTTTTTTTTCCTTCTTCCCCTTATGAAAATTCCATCTTTTCTTCCTTCCTTGTATCTTTCAACTCATTTATCCTTTACGTCATCAAAGAGATCTCTCTTCTCAATATATTTCTCTTATTAACTCACTTTTATTTCCACATCATCATTAATGGGTTGTCACTATATCTTTTCCCTATTGGCTCAGGTATATCTATTCAACTTACCTCATCATTCACCCTTTTAAATTCTCCAATCCATCATTCTCACAAAGTGTCTTATGAAAACACAGTTAAGGTGAAGAGGTCTCACACCTCTAGAGTTCTCAGAATGATCGAACTACGTCTAAACTTCTAATCGGTTACAAATAACCATCTTAGAATCACCAACTCATTAAAAGAATCTTGACCCATAATGTAATGTCCCCATTTTGGCCATACGCTCTTCTTTGACTGATAGCCTATTTCTGGAAATCCGTAGGTTGATCAGAAGTGAAATTAGGGTTTCCTTGCTTGGAGATTTGTGGCATTTCTAGGTATTTACTATTTTTAGTAAATACTAATTTTGGCAGTGGTTCAGTTGTCAGCCTTCATTAAGTCATTTTCAGTTGGAGCAGTTGTTATTATGGCTTGGTCTTCAGAGAGCTTTATTTGGTGAAAAAAATATTTAATTAAAGGCATTATGTTTTAATTCACTGTTGACACCCCCCTTGGCCTAAGGAGATAACTTAAGTTGTTTTTAAAGTGGGGCCATGAAGGGTACGCCTTCATAAAGAGCTTTATTAATTTTATTAAGAACTTTATTCCTTGAGCAAAAGTGGACGCCACTTTTATATATTTTGAATAAAGTGAAATTCTTGGAGGCTTTTGGGACGCCACTTGAGAAGTTGACTGGTCTTTGGGAATTGGAAAGGTCTCTTGTGTCTTTTGAGCTGCTTCTCAGGCAATTGAAGAGTTTTGTTGAGCTCTTATTTATTGATGGCTTTTGCTCCAGCATTGGATCCATGAAAATTAAGCTAAAGTTATGCTGTCGAAATGACAATTGACATATTGCTTCGAGGAAGTCTACCTCCTAGCCTCTCATCCAATTTCGTGTTTGCAATATAACACCTAGTTGGCTACATTGCTGCTTCTCAACTTCAGACTAGCAGATTGAGCATCAAAGATTGAAGAATTTTGGAGATTTTGGTAATTTTGGTTTGCTGTTTCATCAACTGCTGAAAGTGATTTTTATTCATGGCTTATTTTCCAGCTTGAATTTCGTTCTGGGTATTTAACCAATCTGTTTGTTGACCTTGGGCGACCATTCATGCAAGTTTTGAGATTTTAATTTGAAGTGTCTGATTTTTAAATAAAATCGCCCCTCCCAAGAGGGCCGTACCATCTCATGTGCATTGGGAATTGTGCAAGTAAAAAAATAAGTTGGAGTTGCTGCTGTTTGGTGCTTGGTTTTTGGGCGCCTACCTCTTGAGAAACATTTGCAAAAGATTTCAGTCAATTCGGAGGTGAAACGAGTGAGTTATGAATATTTTACTGTTTCCCAGTCTGCTGTTATAATTTCCAGAATTCTGATTTTTATATCAGACTGTTGCAATTTCCAGATTTTTGGCTTATACTTCAGTATTTGAGTGTTATATCATTGTAGAAGTTCATACTTGTATCTAAGGTTCATTCCTTATCAATTGTACTTAGTAATTTGCAGAGTTTTTATTTGTAAGGTTGAGATTAAGCGTTACTAATCCAACCATTTCTTTCATTTCTGCAATTTATTTTCTGTCTATCATTAAATTACCCCTGGATGGTTTACCGCCAGTGTGGACAATCTATTTGTAACACTCTTATACCCACTTCACAGTGGTGAATCCCCACAGCTCTGTGGATGCCCGCCGCAGCGGATGAATTGTGCTTAATTGTAATTTTTCCCCCCACTGTTTGGTGGTAGTGAGGAAATGTTTTCTATGGCTGGTTATCCGCCTAACAGTTTATAATTTCAATTTTCTGGACTCCGTCATATGTTAGCACCTCGCCCTCAGTGGGATCTTGAGTGCACATTCTTGACGTTGAGTAGTTCTTCCATTCAAGTTCAGTTTTCAGTTTGAGGCTAACGCTAATCCAATCATCTATTGCTGGTTATTTTGTGTTACTTCTTCAAAAAAATTGGTTAGCATATTTCACATAACTAGGGTTCTCTATTCCATACTATAGGTTCATATACTATAATGCAACCTAATCACAGAAGAATCCAGGCCGGAGTGTTGAACTTGGAAGGCTCTGATACCAAATGTAAGGCCCGTAAACCTCACTGACTAGTTATAACCCTCAATTTCCAAAATAATTTAATAGAATAAAATTATATAATGGTGCGGATAAAGAGGAATAACTTTCATCACTATATCTAAATGGAGTAACATACAACAGTGAATCAAAGTATATTGTAACAAGGTCGTGCCTTCACTAGATTTAGCCATGTAGGCATACACAATGCAATAACTGATAAGCAGATTCTCTAATAACACATGAATTCAAATGCTGTAATGCAAATTAAGGAAACAACAAGATCATAAATGCGTCCACAAAAGAACCATAACACGGTGATTTTCATGAGTGGAAAACCCTCACAGGGATGAAAAACCACTTGTAAAAATGGCTCACTGGCTTAATGAACCTCATTGGCTACAAAATGTCTCACAGGCAAAGATCATACTGTCTCATTGACTTGATCATTTACAGCTTCATTATACATTTTTGGATAAAGAATCAATCAACTATAGAGGATCAATGAAACTTTCAAACTGATAATATAACTGCATGTCCGAGCCACTAGATGTGACTGTCTTTTAACACAAGTTAGTTTGCCTTTGAAACTGCCTTTAAATGGATGACACAATAAACACAATGCAGCCCAAATATTAGTTGTGATGGTGAAGAGAACATTTGTGGAAAATTATTGATAACCAATGCAAGAAGAAGAAAATCATTAATAAGGTTTTTTGTGCGGAAGAACCTCTTTTGATATTTGTATGTGCCTACCCCCATTGATATCATTCTTTTTGAAATTTTCTGCCAATTCACTTTTGAAATGGCCCAACCCAATCTGGATATTTACTAACTGAATTTCTGGCTTGTTTGATTTGTTTGGTTTTTCTGAGTTTTTGTGCAATTTTTGTATTTTGAGATTTATGCCAAGAAAATGCAAGGAAAATAGATACAAACAATTGCAATGATGACAAACTATGGAAGCAAATTCTTAATATATTCAAATCAGACTATATACAATGCTTATAAATCATTTAACTCCATACCCGGAAGCGAAAGCATAATAAATTGTAATTCTAGAAGTGTTGTAACAGCAGTCTGGAAACCCTTATATATGGATGCGTAACTCAGAAATGGTGTTTCTCTCACTCCAATTAGCTGCTGATTGAAACTAGAGACCTAGCCGCCCCAAAAGGGAGAGAAATGATGCATATATCATAGGCGTCTCAGCCTAGAAAACCCCACGCCTAGCAAAGGAGACTGTACGGCCCAATAGAGAGGACCTATATGGCCTGGAAAAGGTAAATAGTACGACCCAACAATGAATGTAACAACATTTAAAACAATCAACAGCTGGTAAACTTCTGATCAAAACCAATGTTCTTCAAAAACATTTGTAATAAACTCCTCAATAAGTACAATGTGACTTCTGATGTAAAGCGACCTGATAAGCAAACCTTGGGTGCTATTTCACACTTGTGGAATGCTCGAATTTGAGAGAAAATCGTTCTCCAAGATCAATCTGCAGCAAGAAACCCTTGTTTCTCCTCTTCTAAGACAAAGCATCAATTTTTCGTATAAGTGTTTGAAGAATAATGATAAATGCTTTTCAAATGCCTTTTATACCTCCTCAAAGTGGCACGATTTCCCAAGTGTGTTTTGGTCATTACAATATAATAAATATATTTGCTTTTGTTGTTATTTTATATTATCTTTCACTTGGGCGCTCAAAGCAATGACTTATAATTTGACTTTATATCATTAAATAAGCTTTTATAATAAAGTCAATAAAGTCATTATAATATTCACTTTAAATAATTAATTGTTGTATCACATTAATAATAATTAAATACCATAACTCCATCAATAATGAACATTAATCAATTCTGTTAGTGCCAGGAGGTAGCTCACTGAATCCTCTACTCACTAGGGTGCCTTATTATAAATAATAAGGTTGGTCCCCAACATCCAATTGACTTACTAAAAATAGTAAGTGTATATAAACAAAACCAAAAAACCATGGAGAAGATCACCTCAGAATATGCCAATGAATTGGAGAAGAAAACACTATCAACTGCCAACTGGAGAGCCAATTGACTCCCGCACGGGGCCCTCTAATCACCAAGATTAGCCTACAAGGACATGATAGGTGAATCCGTGAAACACTGACCCAGGCTAAAAAGGGGACATTACAAGTCCCCTTATTATCAAATTCACTTTGGCGAAAAGGAGATCCACTAGAGAGAAATGTGAGGATTTCATTCACCTCTACTACATCATGTTCATTGGTAAAGTCATAAAAGTGACAGGAATGATTTAAACTAATTTGAAAGTATGTTTCTTCATCATGTAAGGAAGATTATTTGAAGAGAAGTGAAAATAAATTATTCATACAATTGAAATAAATATTCTATCATTGTATGTAGTTATCTTTTAAATCTACCTATGCATCTATTTCCTTTTCATATTCTCTTTCACATATGAATGAAGAATAAATTTATGAAAAACACCAACAAATGTATTGAATATTTCTTTTATAACTTCATGCCTACATTTAATTGGAAAATATTTGTTATATTTTTTTCATTTTTTTTGACTGGCTCCTAGGGGTTTTAAGAAAATAATTACTCAACTTTGATTTAACAAGAAACAAAATTCAATTTCCTTGTCCAATTTGGAAGATATTCAATTTTCACCTTAATTCCTCATTAAAAAAATTCCATAAAAATCAGAATCATAGCATCAACTTAAAATCATCATATCTCCCTTGATACTGCAAATCTTTAATGTGACCACTCTTTGGAAATCTCTTGAAATACTCTTTCTAATGAAATTGAAAATCATTTTTTTGAATATGTGGGGGGGCATACATCCCCTCGTGAAAAAATGGCTCTTATTTCAAATAAAATAGCAACATATTTTCTCCCACTTTGCCAAAATCAAAGCTTTGATTCCATATATTAGGAAGTTGCATGAAATAATATAAATAAACCTCAATAAATTCAAAACTAGACAAGCCCTTAAGGTAGGGTAACACCATATAGTTCTCCTTATTGGAAGAAGCTACTCCACACTATATCTTCATATAACATCCAAACACATACGATAGTTTTCACCTATCCTCTTTTGTCTAACCCTCACAATATCTAATACTCAACTACCTACTACCACCACTTTTCAATATGCACTCACACTTATATTAGTTAGTGGGATGAGTTACAAATCATATGCACTCACACCCTTATATTTTACTAGATTATACAGTATAATATCATATCCCTAGGTACATGATAAAAGTTGTCTTATTCATTAACATGAGTTGCAAATTTCATGTTTATCATTGTTTTGTTTTTAGGGTCGATGGTATAGCTCTAATACTTCTCAATCTCTTGCTATAAGACTTTTCTAGGAAAGTTATCATTGGCTAGTTATCTATTCTATACTTGATAAAGAGAAGGCTGGGATGTTGCATAAGATGAAACATTTGGGTGGGGATAAGATGTTTGACTTTGTTGAGAAGATTCAATTGTAATTCTAACCTGCCCATTTTTGTAAGAATTCTAGTCTAACTATCTTGGAAATCATTTAATTAATTGCATAGCATATATGAAAGATGCATCTTAATGATTTGAGGTTTTGTTGTAGCCCATAGAAGAGAAGTGTTAGGAATCCAAGATCACGAGTTTTAGTCATGATAATCATTAATCTTATTAAATTAAATAATACATAGATAATTAAATATGTAGAGACAATATATAAAATTACATAGTACACAAGAATTATGTGGGGAAAATCATATAGTCAAATAATCCACAAAAAACATGATTCATATTTGAGAAAACTTACATTGTCTATAACATATACTCAAGAACCTGACTTTACACAATCTCTTCTCCCCTTCTCCCAATCACAATGCTTCATTGCCTTTTCTAGTGATGATGCCAAATTCTCGCGTATCACATATATTACAATTGATATGTTCTTCCTACATACAAGACTCCCTTGAATATAAAGTTGGATGCAATTATTTGTTACATTTCGGTAGTTATAAGTTATACCTTTTCATCTTACAAGTGTGTGTGATGTTTAACTAATAAAATAATGTTTAAATAAATCTATTAATTAATAATCAATCCTAAATGTACATGGCCATATGTGCTATATTTAAATAAGGCAAATTACTTTAAAATAAAGCCTTATTTAATGTTATTAGGAGCAGACAAACAAAAGTGTGTTTCCTTTAATGAACATTATGCTCTTACAAGAATATTAGTCCATACAGTACTATGCAGGTAAGTACCTCAAGTGTTTAATGGCAAGTTTTTATATTTGCAGAATACGAGACAATACTGTGTGATGAAACACACACTTATATTGAGAGGGCTAGTGAATTAGTATAGATTAAAACTCTACTCAACTCTACTCTAGCAATATTATTCATGCAAGATGTGGCAATTTGAGAACATGCACAAGAGACACAATTTTACATGGAAACCGTTAAAGGAGAAAACCATGGAAAAATCTTGCTTGTATTAATCTTCTTAGAAGCTTTTGTAGGCACCAACCCACTGGAGACTCCAATCCCCACCATTGAGTACCAACTCAACAAGAGATTCCAATCTCTTCTAGTAAGAGGCACCAACCTCTCAATCTCCGCAATTGGGAGGCTTCAACCTCCAAATAATATGTTTGACATCTCGAGTATTTTTGTTACAATATACCTCACCAATCTGCCATAATATTTTGACAATAATCTGCTATAAATATGTCTTCAAGGTCTGCTTCAAATCTGCAATAATTCACTTTAAGATCTGATCATAAATCTGCCATGATTCACCTTAAGGTATGCTCATAAATCTCCAATAATTCGCTCTTTTGTTCTGCTATAATTCCTTTAAAACATGCTTCACAAATCTCTTTAAATCTGCTCAAGTGATCTTCATAAATCTGCTATGAATTGGAATGATATTCGTTAATTGCTTGCTTCGAAATGAACTTCACAACCTCTTCAAATACCATTGCCAAACAGGGTGACCTTTTGAAAACACATATCACTTACAAAATGGTGCAACGACTTATTTTATAGGCACCTTTCACACTTTTCTTGGGTACACCAATAGGGGTCGGTCCCTATTAATATTAATTTTTTATTTTTATTTCCAAATTAGAATCCCCAAGATGGGGTGCCGCTAAGAGGGGGTTGGCCTCTTGAAGTTTATTTGATTTTTCTCGTAATGGGGCAACTTAGCTAAGGTGGGTCAGCCTCATAAACAAACACAGGTTTCTTGTCATGTCCTCGAAACAGCAACACAAAAAAAAGAAATGAAAAAAAAAATAAAAAAATAAATAACACTATAAATATTAGCAATTCGAATATTATTATTATTATAATTATAAACATTATAATATAATATTATAAATATTAAAATGTATGTAAAACTAATATAAAAATAAATAATAATAAATATATTCTATATTAATAATATACTTATTGAAATACAATTATAAAAAAAATGATAATTAAGGGAAGCGAATACTCTATGAGAAGGCTGCTATTACTATATGGGAAGACAACGATTAGCATAACCAAGAGTCGTGTCTTTTCAAAGGGGTATTCCTTTTCAAAAAGATGGTTCTTTTCATAAAGATATAAAAGGTGAGTTTAGAATAAGGAATTGGGGTGAGGAAGAAATAAAGGTAATAATATCATTTCAGCAGAACAGATTTACTAACAAATCTACTAAAGGAAGGCATCAAATGGGGAGGAACTAAAGGGAATATTCATGAACACAACTTCATGAGCAAAGACAAATATGGAAAAGTAAATTTGCAATCACAACATCAACTATAAATACAATCTGTGATTGATGAGCATGGTTACTTATGCATTGAATGAATAATATCTGCCAGTGAAATAAGTATATATGTATATAAATATATAAGTTCATAAATTTATAGACTAGTTATACACTTCCCTGACTTTCCCCAGTAGGTTAAGTGTCTTCCGAGGTGATTACATGGGTGGAGAAAGCAGATACTAAGTCGCCGAAAAGAGAGGGTTGTGGTATACAACCTCATGGGCTTGGCAAAGGAGTTCAGGGTGGATCTACCCATGCCCCTCCTTCTATGTCTTAATAGTTGCTTGTGATTATGTTTATATTGGGATATCTGGATATTAATGCTAACAGACATATGTATATGTGAAAATATTGTTTAAATGGTGAATGTAGGTTGCAGCCAGGAATATATCATTGAAAAGTTATCCAATTGACAAGGTGAAAATTCCTAACTCTAATCAATAAGTGAATTCTAGGAAAAACTGGGTAAGGGACATTACATTTCTTGGGTTACAACTTGGAGCATAGTGACATCCATATAACACCAATTTTCTCTCTAGTTATAGTGAGTTTTTGGACTGATATTCAGAGAGGTTATAGGTGAAGTAGGTTGCTTCCTCTTTCAGTTGATTAGCTTAGTCCACCCAACCGAGGACATTTGACAATGAATATCATCAACTAGTGTAATGTTGACTATTTGCATTACTATTTTACTGACATGCTTGGTGTTTGTGTAATGTCCCCATTTTAGCCATACACTCTTCTGTGTCTGATAGCCTATTTTAGGAAGCCCGTAGGCTAGTCAGAAGTTGAAATTAGGGTTTCCTATTTTGTAGGAGGTTTTTGATGAGCTTTTGAAGGTTTGCATGTGAGAGCTTTTCATGCATGTCTGGTGGAGCTTTCTGGGTTTTTGGAGAGGCTTAGGGTGAGGTAACATGCATGACAATAAAATGATATGCATTTTCTGGCAAATACTTTGCATGCGAGAAAGGATTCTAGATTCCTTCCAGGTTTTCAGAGAACTTTGCAGTGTGGTGTGACATGCAACTGAAATAGGTAACTTCTTTGGACTTACTATTTTTAGTAAGTTACAACGACTGCTCGGAATGTGGTTAAAATGAGTTTGGAGTCACTTAGTAATTTTAGCAGTATGCTATTTTTAGTAAGTGCTAGTTTGAGCAGTGCTATTTTTAGCAGTAGTCTAGCAGTTCAGTGCAATGGCTATCTCTGACAGTATTTCGGTAGTCTGGTAGCATGGCTATTTCTGGCAGGGCAATTTATTTAGTTTGGTCTGCAACATTTGAGGTGATTATTTTGGCTAGTTTAATATTCATGAGATAATGTTTTAAGTGGAAAGTATTTCCTATGTAAAAGGGGACAACTTCGTAAGAGGAAATATTCAAGTTTTTAAGTAATGCTTTTATAAGTGAAATATTTCTAAGGGGGTGGATGGCTAGATGGAGAAACAAGTAAATTTTATTAAAGTATTTCACTTAGCGTTTTGGGACGCCTAACTTATATTATATTTGCATTTTTAATTAAGTCATCTCTCCTTCATGCTTGGACACCTAGTCAAGGAGGCAAGTGAAGATTAAATGGAATGGAAATGCAAATGGAAAGATGAATTCAATTTCAGCTTGGGTGCCTTGATTGGAGGGAAATGAGATTTGAGATATCCATTGTTGCTTATTTTATTGAAATGCTTTTGAAATGAATTTAGAGCTCTTGGTTTGAGGAATGCATACCTCCTAGCTCCAACCATTCAGTTTCACACTTGCAAGATAGTGCTTAGCTAGATTCTAAAGACTGTGCTTCATCCAAGAGTGCAAATTGAGTTTAATCTTGATTTATTTAATCAGATTGCTGCTGTGTAATCTGATTTTGTTTGTTTTTAGGTTGCTGGTTCATACATGGCTGTAGGTTGTTTTCATTCATAACTCATTGGAGTGTTTTTTGTTGGTTTTGGGTGTTTCTCCTATGCACTTGTGTACTCTAGGCGCCTTATATTGCAAGTTTCCAGAATTTTTAGAGGATTCTTTGATTTTATCTTGAGGGTCGCCTCTCTTGGGAGGTCGTATCGTGTCTGTAGGCACGTTGGAATGCGTGCATTGAATAACAGTTGGTGTTTGCAGCTATTTCTTTGTCTAGACTTGGGCGGCTTCTCCTTAGGTTTCTTTTGCAACCTGTTTCATGTCAGTCAAAGGAGTATTCAAGAAGTTAGGAGCATTTTGGAGTGTTCTAGTCTTGCTGGTTTGAGTTTTCTGTGTGCTGGCTTTTCATATCAGATTGTAGAAGTTCTGATTTTTGGCTTGTTTTTCATATTTGGGAGGCTTGAGAAGTTTGGAGAGATATCTAATAACATTTGCAGAGGATTGGAAAGCTATATCACTTGAAATTTGCAGATTTACCTTCATTGTAAGGCTGAATTCAGTAGTAGTGATTTAGTCACTATATAATTCTGCTTTTTACTTTGTATTTCCCACTCATAGAGGAAGGGACAAGCCTCACCGTCCATGCTCTTTACTTGTAATTCCCACTCTTAGTGGAAGGGATAGGCCTTGCTGCCCATTTACTTTCTGTACTGCCTGCTGAACAAGTAGAAGGGGTTGGCAAGCCGCCCATACTTTACTTTTCATGCACTTTGTAATTCCTCAACATGCTAATTGGTTGAGCCATCAAACTACTTCCACTGAATAAGTGGTCGAGTTGCATATGCATTGTAATTTCCAACACTTTCAGTTTATTTGCTAACGATCCCCGATGCCATATGTCATCACCTCGCTCGTCATTGGGATTTTGGTAAACATTCTTGGTGCAAAGTTACTTTTTTCAGCTGGTTTTGGTTTTGCTAACGCTAATGGGTGAAGTGTTGTGTCTAAAAATTGAAAAAATTGTAAGAGGGACATTTCAGCTTGCTTGCTTTTGGGTTTACCTTATCTACTTAATTTTGCATTGCTTTTGTTCATTTTTTTCTTCAGTTAAAAGAGTTCTTACATTGCATTTTTAGTACCTTTTCTATTGTAACCGGAAGGACTTTTGAGCTCCTCTCTTGTACTTTAGTTCCTTTTTTCATACTTTTGGCAATAGGGAAACGGGGTGACATTGTTTGGGGAGTCAAAAAATTAACTTGGATCTCTTGGATAGAGGGGACTATAATCGTAAAGATCTATTGATAGCAACCAGGAGAGGTCCTGCAACCACACAAGACAATTCCACACAAAAACAACAACCTTCAAGTCAAAAAGTTCTCAGAGACTCGTTATCTCAACAATCCTTCTTTATGCCTTGTAGCATAGCAAACTCAGTAAATCGGTTATAACTTTTTGATGATGTCCTCTCAAATCAGGACCAGCAGGGTTTCAAACACCCTTTTGGACACACAAACACATATCAACCAGCAACCACAGGGTTCTTTGTAACAACTCTCTCATAACTGGATTTTAATGCCAACTAGCCCTCAAATTAGGCCTATTTTGCAAAGGGACTTGTCTTGAAACCTTCCACCAATCTCTAAAATTCCCAGGGCAGGATTCCAGAGGTTACCAAACTCAGGATTCCACAATTTGTTTGCAAATACACTCCTTCAAAGGTGCTTAAAACAATAACCCTCGTTTTTAGCAACAAAACTAGGGTTTTATAGAAAATTACGATTACAGGCTTACTCCAGTCCTACAACCTCATCAAACATCTTCTATAACCTCTGCACAAACTGAAGGAAACATCAAATAGTGCTGCCTCAACCATTCACACTCTTTACCATCTCAAAACCACTCAAATTCTCATGGAAACTTCAAGTTTCCACCCTAGGGCTTCATGCCCAAGGCACTTTTTGACCTCCCCTGCGTTCTCAGAGCATCCGCACAGCTACCCCCTATTGTTGCAGACCCATTCCTCAAGATATAGTGGTCACAGTGAGATGAATGGGTCAATTTTCCATTTTATAGACTTACAAACCCTTAAAAATGGAGTTCCCTGAACTGCCTACAGAAAATAAGTCTTAAATCACTCAAAACTTAATGGTTTTCAGTCCTACAAAAGCCAAAATGACCTTAAGAAGTCTCTACACCCAAAACAAGTCGCTTCAAACTCTAATCTTCGAGTAAAAGCAAAGTAATGGGCCTGTAGCAGCAAATTTAAGACGAAAAATACAGTATTTACAGAAAACAGAGCAGTTTATTTTGATTTCCTTCAAAATTCATCAACTTCTCTCTTGTCACGAAGTTTACAAGGCTTTTAAAACATTTTCCCACCAAAGATAACCAACTCAACTGAATTAAACTGACTTTTAAAGTTCCTGATCGTTGGTATCCCTTTAAAATGCAATTTTACAACTTTTAATTGACAACTTTTGTAATAACTTGCAATTTTGCAGAATTTGCATTATTGACCCCCCTCAACACCTATTAAGACTCAAACTTGACTTAATACATATAAAATGGTACCCAAGACCTTATTTAAACAAAAAGACAGCAACACCTAAAGCCTATACCTCAAAACCTTGAATTGACAAATCTTGTTCAATGGTGCTCCTGCACCATCTATAGATAATTATAACTCATTTAAATTAAGAAGTCAATAACATGATGGATGGTGATAGTGATAGAGTATAATCTTTACAATCAATCCAATAAAAGATGATGGAAAAATGAGCTAACATTTTTATAAGGGATGATGGAACAAATTATCTATAATAATCTATGAACCTTTATGTTTATAGTTTGCAACTGTCAGAATATATACAGCTCATGCATGTGATCTGATAGCAATCGTATCAGATTATTTATTCTTTCTGAAGTACGTTTGAAATAAAATACTACAGAGGAAAACCTCTCATTTTTTTCCAATGCTTGTGAACTGCTTTTAACTTTTATTTCCATACTGCTTATATCACTCAAATATCTCTCATGGTACTCTCCTAACAAATTCAAATGCTAGAGATACATATGCGAGAGTTATTTTCAATTTTTTGATAATAGGTTGCACTAAATTTACTGTTTCTGGCAGGTATCGTGCCATAATAATTCAAGGGATGTGATAGAAAGAGTCCAGCAAGTACTCAGGTGATCATTAATCATTGGATGTGAAATTTAGTAACAGTATGACTTCTGGATTTATGTTTGAGCCATTTTTTGACCACCTTATACTTTTATGTCCAGACTGATCCCAGACAAGCTGGATTGTCTTGAACCCTTTGTTAGCAATTTCTTTAGGAGTGTACCACTTCCAACGATTGTCTGCATAAGTTTACTGGATTGTAGATATGCGTCTATTTTGGAGGAGTCATCATTCAGCAATTCCTCATCAGCTTGGATTTTCCTCACACGTTTTGATTCTAATGGGCCACCAGTAGTCCTATTGTTGCCCATCCATTCTACCTTTAATGGTTTGCATTTCTTACTTCATTATAATGCAAAGATATTATGTCCTTGCTAAATAATTTTTGAATAGTTCTGTGCATAATGATGTAGTTAAGTACATATTAAGGAGTTATATTTTTAATGTTAGGCACAAGAAAAGATGCTGTGGAGGGAAGCAACCCATGCAGCCTATACTCCATCAGTAATCTGGAAGCTGATGAGTTGGAAGGTAATGATATTGGTAGCATTTCCGAGGTTATGGACGTAGTTGCTAAAGAGTTTCGTTTGTTGCTTGAGGAAAGCCGCCTTTCCACTTCTGATGCACTTACGGTTGCAAGTAATGAGGATAAAAATAGCTGGTGGAAGTGGAGAATACAGCTTGACAATCGCCTTGGGAATCTCCTAAGGTGCATAGTATTATCTGAATCTAACATTTTCTGGTAGAGACCTGTATTATGTTAGTTTTTTGCTAAATCAAGGCAGTTTTAATAGTGCTGCTTTGTAATTACAGGGGAATTGAAGATTCTTGGCTTGGTCCATGGAAATGCCTCTTATTGGGAAAACCATCAGAAGCAGCTTACTATGATGCTTTAAAAACACATATGCAGGATCTTCAATCAATGGTTGATTCAGCAGCACTAACTATACGAAAGGACGATTACTTTCCTGTTGACACAGGTCTATTGAAAACTCTGTTAGGTGGTGTTCCCTCTCTAACAAATAATGAAATCGAGAAGTGCATTTGTTGTTTACTTTGGTGGAAATATTTTAAGCTTCTTCAGAGCCCATCATTGGCTCAGGTAACCTCACTTGAGTGCAGTATGGAGTGGAATGGGAAAGAAACAATGCATGGTTCCATTTTATCTCAGTGGATCCATGAAGGATCTGCATGCCAGGATATCATTGGAAAAACTGCAAAAGAACTTACGAGCATATTTCAACGTGCAGCATCAAGGAAGAATAATTACGCTAACATTCATAATAACAAACCAAGGAAATCTTCCAGGAAACAGAAAAAACAGTTAAGAGAAGAAGACAGTATAGAATGCAGATCTTCTGAAAGTTTGCCCCCAAGCAACTTGTCAAATGATTCAGAAAATTTAAGTACGACGTGCATTCCAAGAGAACCAGTTGTGCTTGTACTTGATGCCAATTTACAGGTGAATGCATTAATTGTGGCACTGTAACACGTATAATTTTTATCAGCACTGATTTATGGTAATATTATTGAATGTTGTTTTGTGCAGGTGCTTCCTTGGGAAAGCTTGCCAATACTTCGGAACCAAGAAGTTTATCGTATGCCATCTGTGGGAAGCATTTCAGCAGTTATGATTTCCAGATGTCACCTAGAAACGGTGGATTGTTGTGATGAAAAAGAGAAAAAAATGTCGAAAAGGAAAACCAATACAAAACAGGAGATAGTGGCAAGGAAAAATCCATGGTCTGTAGCATTAGAACAGCCACCTAAATTACCAGTCATGGACCCTTACAATGCATTCTACTTGTTGAATCCAAGTGGAGAAGTCAGTCCCACAGTGGCTGCATTTGATGATTGGTTCAAGAGTCAGCAAGGCTGGAAGGTAAGATATGTGAAACAAACTGTTTTTGGTTTCAGCTTTTTCCATTTTATTAAATTTTGCTTAACATGGATTTGACTTGCACCTTAAGTTGATTCTTAACTTTCTAAAAAACATTTCATGTGGTTTTAACTTTTTACAGGGTAAATCTGGAGAAATTCCGACTCCAGAGGAGTGCATTTTTGCTCTCCAAAAACATGACCTTTTCATCTATTTTGGACATGGAAGTGGTATGGGACTTAAAAATAAAATAACATTTTAGGTTGCATTTTTTATGTTTGGATTAGTTGTTAACTACATATCTCTATTTTCTTATGTGATTAGAATACTGCTTTAGAGGAATTTGATCCAATTTATTTATGGGTTAATGATCATCTCGGTATTGGTACATTGACTGTTTATGACCAATCATTTGATTACTTTTCTGTTCATTTAATCGATGTGTAAAATGTTGGAGATAGTCTCGCAACAATCCTCAATTCTGGATACTTGAATAAGTCAACTCTACCAAAACTCCCAATACACTAAATTCTAGCTCAAATTGCTTTATAAGTTTAGTTAGTTCATTCGGTTATTCAAGAATATGAGAAAACCAAGCAAAATGCAACCAAACAGAAGTAGCAAACATCATCAAGTGGACAGAAATGCACAGATACACCTGAAGAATCCCGTAAATTGGAAAAGGAATCCAGAAGAGTGAGCTAAAACTCCTCATGCCACTAATTTCGAGTCTTTTATAAGTCTATTTATTGTTTTAGAGACATATTGGAACCCATATAACATGTACAACAAGCTCCTACACCTGTAGATGGTCACAACTCCATGTAAATCCCATGTTCTTCACTTGCAACAGTAAAAATTGAACATATGGAATCTTAGAATAAGAGTCAATCCTTGTCCCAGATGTTGCTTGTCTTTTTATGTCTCTGGAATCCTCAGATGGCAAAATCTGTTTTGAATGCTTGAAATGGAAAGAGCCAATGTTGAGAACTCTTTCAACTTCCTTACAGTACAAAACCACTGCTTTAGAAAAACCTAGTGGTGAAGAAACAATTGGGACATCATGAAACTGCCAGGTTGGTCATGGAGCTGGTACATGATGAAAACTGGCAGTTGTAAAACTGATGAGGGAGTTACTAAATCACCACCTAATGAAAACTGGAATTAATTCATAACCTTCTTTATCTGATGATGTTACAATTGGAGACGTAGGTGGCAAGTGTGTATCATTAGTTTCATTAATCAAAGAATCATCTTTCTGCAGTGGTGAAGAAAAAGAAACAACTACCTCTCTGCAAACAGAGTCATCAATCAAAGTGTCTGGGCAGCAGCTTGAAATAAAGACATTCTGAAACTGTGGATCTGGTTGAACTTTGTTTAGTTGTGTGCTTTGTATTTTCTTCTCTTTTAGTATTCTAGACTCTTCGAATTTATCTTCTAAAGCTTGATCAAAATGTGATGAATAACAATCAAAATCAGAAGTCATCTGCTAAACATAATTTGGTGATGACAAAGGAGAAAAGGGTGAAACACATAGTTTCTCATCAGGCACTTGATTATTTGTACTTCAGCTAAAGAGACCTCTACCAGTTTAGATTGCAAAGTTATCTCATGGTTGAGTTCTCGTAAAGATATATGATCATTATCCATGATAAGATCGCTATCTCTCTTTGAAAGGGTGTATCCACACCCCTGATTACATCAACAGAGCTTTCCTCTGCGGTGATCAGTGATCAATGAGTAAGAACATCCTCCCCACAAGGGAAGTCATCATCTGAAGCATTGAGGCACCAACTGGGAATGAAAACTTTTTGAGATTCTTCTTGCAGCTTTCTTTCTTCATCATTATTTCCAAGTTGGGACTGCACGCATGCTGGGAGAACTTTCAGCGACTCTTATTCACACTCACCACTTTCAATTGTTTGAAAGATTTCTTCTTCATTATTGCATTCTTCAATACAGTCTCTTCTTTCTATCTCCACAGCTTCATTTCAATCTTGCTTAAGTGCAGATGTAATAACTTTTTCTTTGATACATGCATGTCCTAACAAGTCTCTTTTAGCCTTTTGATTAGAAGAGGTTTCATCAAATACTTGTTCATTTGTAGGAAAATTTCTGCCTCTTCATTATTATCTTCATCATGCAAATCTTTGAAAGTACAACTTCTTTCTGATAAAGGTTTATGATGACAAGGAAGAAAACAAGCTTCTTTTCAATGTTTTTCTTCAATATTTTGTAGAGTTTGAAGCAAAGAAGGATGTACCTTATCAAAAGCAAGTTGCATGCCACCATAGAAGCTTTTCAAGAAGTCAACTTGCTTGAGCTTGTCAAGAGTTTGATTTTTTTGAGATGAGTACATGGAAAAAGAAAGATTTTAATCATCGCTGTCACTACCAGCTTCTGATGGAGGCAATTGCAAGTTACACCTTAAAAGTTCTTGATACTAATCCATTATTTGGGGTTTGTGCTTGAGATAGAGTCATCAGCTTTCATTCCAAAAAAAAGACACGTTTAGATTTATGAGGAAATAAAAGCACCAACACTTAGATTTTTTCGCCAATAGAGTCGCCAAAAATCTATTGGGTAAACAAATTTCTCAGTGCGATATTATTTCAAAGAATGACTTTGTTCGCCTGAATAGCAGTGACAACCGTACCAACTGTTGGAGAGATTGCTATGGAACAATGATCTTCCTTTGTGTTTGAGACAGGCAGCTCCCTCGTATGATGAAATTTGGTGTTTTTGTGGCATTTTAACTAGAAATACGAAAGGTAAAAAGGGAAAAACTAATGAAAAAGATTCACAAAAAGCCTAGTCATAGACACAAGAATACCAAGTGGGTTTCACAAACTAATTTAAAACTAAACAAGGATCATCTCAAAACTAGAAAGTACGTTGCTAGATTTATATGATGGGTTTCATAATAATGTATATGATATTGTAACAATATTGGATGGATGAATAACATGCAAATCTCAATAGAGGAAGAAATAGGCATGAACAACATTTAAATCAAGATACGAAGAATATAGTTGTATTTCCTTCCACATTTTGCATAGTTAATGAATGCTACAACAAATGACTAATATTTTCCACCATGACACAAAGGTATTACTTATTTAGCATACTAAAAACTAGTAATGATAACACATAAAACTAGTGTTACACAGAGATTCTTGACATGGAGACGGGGGGAGGTGGGGATAGGGGGCCTAAGTTTGGGGGTGGTGGGGGGACAACGACGGTGGGGGAGAGGTACTTAAATACATATAGTACTTGAAAAATTAGTTATAAAAAGATGTATAATTGTAGGAGCCTAAGTAATAAGTAAAGTTTAAAGTTTAAACACATTGCAATGATTTCATTGAACTGGTGAACATTGAAAATCAAAATATAGACATTGGTACGAGAACTAGAAGTTTCAAAATCTGAATTTCATAATCATGATTCGTAATTACAATCAACAATGTTCAAACTTCAAGCTTCAAAAACAAAATAGTAATACTAATGACTCATGACTCATGAGTCAATGGCTAATGGCTTGATGCCTCTAATCATCCCCAAATTCTATGTCAATCTCCTCATCACTAGAACTGCTAGACCCCACATGCTCAAGCTCATCTAAAGCAATACCAACCAGCCTTGTCTGTGCACCGTCATCATCTATTTGTGGTAGCTCTTCTGGTTCTACATCCCATTTGGCTGTTAGACTCTCCTTGTATGTTGTTGTGTTGCGGTCAATGAGACGCAAGGCACTATGTACAACCACAAGCTTCTCTGCCCTCCTAGAAGTAAGCTTGTTCTTCTTAAGGGAATGGATGAAGCTATAAGTTGACCAGTTCTTCTCAGTAGCTAAAGAATTAAAAACCCGGGATAGCAAACAAATGGCTAGAGTAATAGTCAAAGATCTAGGCCCATGCATAGACCACCACAACTTGGGGTCCTCCTGTGACATATTCTCCAAATCTATCTTGGTCGCCTCTGAATATCCCCAAAGAGTGGCACATTTTGTCCTCTTAGTACGAATGAAGCTGGCCTCTACAAGATCATACATTTTTGCAATGGCCTTCATGAACACTTCCTTTACCTCAACATCCTCTATAGGTGTAATTTGGTTGGGCCTTTGCACGTACCACTTCGGGTACAATGCATAGCAACCATGTGTAATGGAGTGTTGAGCTTCTCCCATCTATGCTGAATGCTTGGATGGATACTCTTGGTGTAGAATTGCTTTTTGGGGTGCTTCTTTGTTACAACAACATTCATTTGATCAAGCATAGTATCAATGCACTCATATACCTCTCCAAGGGAAGGTGGATTAGAATCCCCAAATCTAATATCTGTGAAGAGTGGAATAATGATGGAGACTTTTTTGGCATCAACTTGAAAGACATCATTCTTCACCACCTCCTTAACTCTCAACCCTTGTTGTTTCTTCGACTCAGGCCGTCAGTTCCATTCTGTTGTCATTACAATTAGTTGCAATGCCTCTTGCAACTCAAGCATTCTCTCCAATAGAATAAAGTATGATGCATAAAAAGTCTCTATAGGTTTTAAGAATTGCTTCTTGGAGGACTTGAAAAGTGCTTGTGAAGTATGGTGGTTGCAGATAAACATTTGCACTCTCGAGTATGATTGACAATTATTTTGATCCAACTGATTTGACCCATGTCTTTAAGTGCATTATTGATGGCATGCACACAACAAGGAGTCCACCAAATACGTCTATAGGTTGTCTCATTCAACTTCCTTGCAACTTTGCATACATGGGCCACATTTTTCACTACTTGCACCACATTTTGTGGCCCAACCTCCTCTATAGCATCTTTTAGGATCTGGAACTAATAATGAGCATCCTTGCTATGGCTTGAACAATCAATAGCCCTAAGGAAATAAGGGCCTGTTGTAGATGTAACCATGATATTGATGATTGGATTATGCCTAATGTCCATCCACCCACCCATGACTATGCTGCACCCACTTGTGACCTAGGTTCTGTTCATTTTCTCCATCAAAATAGTAATCTTGGAATAGTTCTGATCTAAGATTGTTGTCCTCAATTTAGCCCACCTTGGTGGCACATATGATGTTCCTGCCCTTATTATCGTTGAGATAGCTTCCTTCTAATAAGGATAGCGAGCCACATGGAATGGAACACTGTTGGCAAAAAAGACTTTTCCAATCGCATGATCTACCTCATCCTTTGCTTGCACATTGATTAAATCTGCCAATGGTTTTGATGATTGCATCTTACATTTCCCCTTAGGCTCTATTGCACTTGAACTAGATGGATTGGGTGGCCTTAGACTTTGCAAAGTAGAAGTAGAAATTGCTGAAATCTGATTACCCCTACTCTTTTATGGTAAAGTAGCAGATATTGGTACTTCATCCTCATTACAACTCCATAATTTAAATATTTCAGACTTGTACTTGAAGTTCCCTTCCACCTTTTTGCATACATCTACACCTTTTCCTTGAACAAGAAGGAAGTGAGCAATAGTTCTAGTAATGTTGCCAAACCATTCAAGATTACAAATGTGGCACTTCGACTTTCTAGTGCCCCTATCTGTCCCAGGCTTCGCTGCTACCTTAGATGCAAATTGTTTTAAAGGTAATTTTGAATCAAAGGGGCCCTTGGCCCATTTTTCGAGGATTTGTGAAGGGCAGGCATATTTTTTATTCCCAATAGTACTTGTTCTCTCCCGCCCCTAGTATTTCAAATTTAGGACCATCAGATGATTCATTTTCACTTTGAATTTCTACTTCAACCTCTTGACCCTCATCCTCACTCTTGCTGTAAGAACTCATTATGATAATGATGCTTCAAAAAACAATGTTAAAAAAGAAAAGAAAACCTACAATGCTAAAAACAATCATTTACAATTTTGAATTTTTGAGCAAATAAATAGCAAGCTGCTTGTACAATCATAAATTCAAATGAAAATCTGAAATCATAAAACAATTTAAAGCATAGACAACACATGGTAGTGTCCCTGAAAGAAATGTGGTCTCGTGGATTGCAATATTGCAGGATATGCACAAAATATATTTGTACTTTTGTTGAAAAGGCTATAGAAATTTTCAAGCAAATGCAATTAATTGGCAGGTGTAAATTGTAAAGCCAGATTCCACAACATTTGCCATCATCCTCCCTTCCTGTAATAAAATGGGAGCTTTTGAAATAGGGTACATACATTCATGAAAATATAACAAAAGGTGGATTTCTGTCAGATATTATGGTTGAAAATGCTCTGGTAGATATGTATGCAAAATGTGGAAGCACAGGCAAGGCATGTGAATTGTTTGACTGAATGCCTCAAAGAGATGTCATCTCATGGAATACATTGATTGCGGGCTTTGCTAAATATTGATTTGTTGAAAAGGCTTTAGAAACTTTGAAACAAATGCAATTGGTAGGTATAAATCCAAATTCTTTGCTAGAGTCCTCCCTGCTTGTGCCAAAATGGGAGCTTTGGGAGGGTCTATGGACATTCAACAAAGCATAATGAAAAATGAAAAATATAAACAAAATCAACTAAATACGTGTACACGTCCTCAATCTTGTAGAAATTGCACCAAGTACAGAGGTAGTTAGGAGTAGTGCCTCCCATGACCAGCGACCTCGGTCCCTCACGTATGGGTCAGGTAAAATTAAAAGCTAAAACTTAAACTTGTAAAATGTGAGATGTCAAATGAGGCGAATAAGAGTAATGTTGGGGTCAATTTAGGGTCAACAACTTATGTTTTACTTTTTTTTTAAAAATCATTAAATTTTTTGTCAGGTAGTGGGAAATGCCTAGGAGATTCTTGAGGGCCGAGGGACATTTGGGAGTCTCAGGGACGTCCCAGAGTCCCCTTTTGGCATCTCCCTAGAAGAAACGACAAGAAAATGTCCCCTTGAGCAAGGAAATGACTAGGAAATGGTAGAGAAACTTGGAGGCATTGGAGGGGCGATGGGGGGACATTCCCTAGGCGTCCTCGCGTCTCAAGGACGTCCACGTCTCGAGTGCACTTGGTTTTTTTCACCCGGGGGGGGGAGGGCGGGCGCGTGCTTGTGGAAGACTGCAAAAAAGAATTAAAACGTAAGAATCAATTGGTTTACAACCATAACTGAGGATGCATCCAATGAGTCAATAAACGAGTACACAAAAGAAACAAGTTGAGTCTAGTTGTATTTGATTGATTTTCAAGCAAATTGGGTACAAAATGCCATCCTTATGTGGAATGTGTTGATACTAATAGTTTGAAAAAAAGTGAAAATAGCAACTTTTTTTTGTAAAATTGAAGGTAAATATGACAATATATTTTAGAAATTTACAGTGTTCCACAGGGACGCGTCCCCCCAAAAATTCTAGACGAACCCCAAATAGGAGCGTTTTCGAGACGGGGAGAAGCTTAGGAAACGTCCCCTCGCCGTCCCCCCATTTCGCCGCTGTCCCTTGAACGTTTCTTCCAAAAGGGGACTTCCAGGCATCTCCGAGACTTCGAGGAAACTCCTGGGCATTGCCCACAAAAATGCATTTAAATAATGATTTTTTTTTTTTTTTAAATTGAAAAACAAAAATGAGAACTATTACAACTTAAAAGATTTAATTTAAATTTAATTATTTGTTACCCTAAGTCGAAGACTTAGTATTATTTTTTTGTTTTCATTTACCTAAAACATTCAAATTGACATAACATACAATCTAGAAAATCAACTTAAACACTTCATGTCTCTAGCATTTCGAAAACACAATAGATATAAGCTTTACAATACTTGGCGAACTGACTGAATCATCATTGCAATCAATATACTCTTCTCATAGACACACTAGGATAGTGTTGACAGAGTAACCCACAATATGCAATAACAAAAATAATATAACAGCCTTTTACAAGTAATTTTTGTATTACTTAAAGACTGAAATGCTTGCACAAAATAATCAGTTTGCTACAACAGATTTCTAACTTAGTATTTGAGCAGATTATACAATAATTGATCAAGACAATGCATATATTACTGAGTACAAATAAACCAGACCTTGAATAATTGCTGTTAATGGCAGATAAGGGGGCTCAAATTGATGAGTATATTTTCATTTTAAGTTTCAATGTTCACTAGTTCAATGAAATCATTGCAATGTGTTTAAACTTTATACTTTACTTATTCCTTAGGCTTCTACAATTATACATCTTTTTATAACTAATTTTTCAAGTACTATATGTATTTCAGTGCACCTCTCCCCTGCTGTCCCCTCGCTGTCATTCCCCTGCCGCCCCCAAACTTAGACCACTCGCCCCCACGTCCCCGAAACGCGTCCACTGCCATCCACCCGTTCCTGTCCCCGAAACCCCGTGGAACACTACAAATTTACATCTTCCTCTGCCCATGTCTAGTGGAAACTAGGGGAGAGGTAAAACTAGATGGTATTATAGATGAAGACTTGTAGGAAAACATGGAACTTGGACTTGGAGAGTACTTGAAAAATGAAATGAATTTAGTAGGAGTTTGAGGAAAATGCCCGCAATGGGGTTGAGGGGTAGCGCCCCTCGTGGGGGTTTGGGAGCAACACCCCTAGTAGGGTCGAGGGGTCCGCCCTTCGTGGGGATGTAGGGGTAGTGCCCCTCGTGGGGGTTTGGGAGCAACACCCCTAGTAGGGTCGAGGGGTCCGCCCTTCGTGGGGATGTAGGGGTAGCGCCCCTCATGGGATTTGGGAGCAACACCCCTAGTAGGGTCGAGGGGTCCGCCCTTCGTGGGGATGTAGGGGTAGCGCCCCTCATGGGATTTGGGGGCAGAGCCCTCATCACCATGCCTAAATTAAGATCTCCAAAACCACACAAACCTTCATGGTGTACATCATTTTGCATTAATAATTGAGGCCAAATTGAGATTGAAAAATGAAATGAAAATGCCTTTTTAGTGGTTGCAGGAGACTTTTTCTTGGACAGGCGAGTTTTTGTTGTGGACTCGCAGAGTTTTTGGTGAAAACTCGTCAAGCTTTTCTACTTGGCTCGACGAGCAGTTTTGGCGAGTAAATGCAGGAAAAACCCACCAAGAAAAATACCCACGAGTTTTTAAAAATTCGTCGAATACTCGGCTAGTTTTGTAACTATGGTATAGAACATGGCCTCCAGTTGATTAGATCATGATGCAACAAAGTTTTTGTTAATCACTTCATTGATGGTTATTTTAGGCAACGTTTCTAGTGCAATTACTTTAGTATCACCATGTATGTCCATCTCTGGCAATGTGATATACGTTGTGTAGAATCCTATCCTTTGCAATTTGAATTGCAATCATTCATACCACATTCCATTTTACTTTAGCTCAAGGCACGACATTCAACTTCTTCCTTTTCCCTTACTTTTGAATTTCCTATTGGAGGGTTATCTGTTCAACTGATTCCTTGATCAGGAATAATTATACTTGAACCTTTTAAATCTTGTTTCTTACATAAGGTTATCTCAACAAATTTAGAGTAGGTTTCCTTTATTGGTTCCTTATGTCATAGTGCTATTTCCTTCTTGATGATGAGATACACTTCTTGTCACTTGAAGATCAAGTTTAGTTACAAACGAGTCAATTGAGATAGGAAAAAATTGAGGCAACTTCTTTGTAAGTGCTTCCAAGCTCTAGGATTGAGGATTTTCTTTTTGGCTATGAACTCTTGAAAATAAAATTGTACTTGAGCCTTGATAACATTTTCGCGATAAATTTGCTGAACTAAAAAGTAAGGATTGATGGATAACTTTACTTAGATTGGTATTTTTTCACGAAATCTTGCCACATTGCAAATAATGACATTATAAACCTATTTGCCTCACGATTTTGCTTCCGCTCTTACAAAACTCTAAATTTAATTATTTTCATAAATCACCTCATGGAAAATTATACTTCTAAAATGTTATAAACTGGAAAGTGTTTTGACCTGAAAACTTGCCACATTAGGCAAAATACTATCAAGAACATCCCCATAAAAGGATTTTGCATGAGTCCTCATAGGTTTCAAGATTTAATTGTTTTGGAAAATCTCGACAAATTGCATCGTTGCTTTTATGATTACAGTGGAATGATAGGCTTTTCTCGTTAATCTTACATACCTCTACTAAGTTTTGTTGTACCCAAAATAAAGTTTTGCTTCAATAAGGCATTTTGATTAAAATGATCTAAATCATGTAAAATTGTTGTCAAAAGTCCATTTCAGGTCAAACAAAACATAGGCTTTTGTGGGTTTGTGTCGAAGAAGATACTTGCAAATTTCCGAAAATTTGAAAATTAGTGTTTGAAACCCCTGTTTTTAGGAAAACCCTAAAAAATAGGACCTTTCCAGAGTTAGTTGAAAATATTTTTTGATACGATAATTTAACTTCACGATCACACTGGCCAAGTCGAAATCACCAAAAAATTTGTTTTACTTTGGTGGGTCTACATTTTTTTAAGGAGAAAAGCTAGGACCTTCGTAGCCATTAATGGCAGAATGGTCAGTACTAGGTGTCAAGATCTAAGCCTCCAAAGCTTCAAGACATAATCCATGGCGAAAGATGCTCAAAAAGATGCTATGCGACAGAGGGGATTTTCAAAGGTTGAAAATGTTGAAAATATTCTAAGTCTGGAAGATGGACACTTTGCTACAAGAAAGTTGCTACGCAGTCAATGCCTTGGTGAGTTTTTCAAGCACCGATACAGAAAGAATGGTAAAAGCAATTGCTACGGTAAATGCCTTCACGTTGTCAATGACGGTGATCAAACTAGTCAAGCTACACGACGAATGCAAAGCACAAAGAGGTGAGAACTTTCAAAGAAATGATGAAATTGCAGCCAAAACCGCCCCTGTAGGCTAGGGGCGCCCATGAATTCAAAGGATCAAAGGCACTTATCAAGTTTTGTATAGACAATCATCTCCTTCGTGATTCTGTTGGCTTTCGACTGCATCATAAGGCTGGTTCATCTACTTCATCAATCACTGAGAAATGTAGGTGAGGTTAGGAGAGGCTGAAAGCAAGTATCATCAAAATGGGCAGTCAAACATGGGAAAAAGCATCCCTGTAGCTCAGTGGCACCCAAGAATGAGATGATCCAGATGTGAGTTTTTGAGTAAGCTTATGTTCAGGTGATCTCCTCGGCGTCAGCTCAGCTGTGCAACGAACCTGTTTGCCAGTTTGCAAGACACTTCAAACGACGAGAACTGTTGATCATTCAAGCATGCAAAATAGAGAGTAAATTAGTGCACATCAAGGCCAAAGCGACCCTGCTGGCTAGGGGCACCCATTTGTTTTAGTCACTTAATGTAGTTTACAACAATCGCTTTCTACAAGGCATCTGCTCAACATCCTTTCAGCTTCACAATCAATACAGTTGCAAGCTCACAAGACCTATCAAGCATTCGCAAACAAAGATCAGATGCAGTCTTCAAGCTTTGCAACCTCTAGGAAGTCCTTTGTTTTGATCAATCTCAGCAATGACACTGTCAACAGATTCAACAGATAAACCAAACATTTGACAACGAAGATCAAACTGAGGTTGTTCGTAAAAGGTTGCAAAGTGAAAATCACAACACAAAAGGCCAAAGGCGCCCTTGCAGGCTAGGGGCGCCCAAGCTTTTAAGACCTCTAAACCAATCGTCAGGACGTGCGAGGCCAATCATCCTTTACGGAATTGAATTGGTAATCCATTCCATATCTTGGCACGTTTGCCAAAATCATCAGTTATTGGTGATCTCAGATGAAAGCACTTATGGTGAAATGGAGAAATTGGAAAGCACCCAAGAAACTGACTAAGTTTGGTGAAAAATGCACCCTCTTGGGAAAAAACGCCCAAGAAATATAGGCATCAGATTTAGGTTTTAAGCTTTGCAGCTCCCAAGCACACCTCTTCAAAGTTGATCTAACTTTGCAATGGATCTGTTAAGAACACTCCAGGATCAACCGAGCAACCAAAATCAAGGATCAAACAGAGGCACTTCATCATAGGAAAAATATGAAAAATCTTCAACTCAACTTGGATGCCTAAAGTCAAAGCAAGCTTAGTTGATTGAAGTTGGGATATTTTGAAGGCCTTTCCATGTCTAAAATGTCCTCAAATTGGTGGAATTTGCTCAAGTGAACTCTTGATTAGGTAGAATGACTCCTCAATCAATTGTTGGTGCCTAAATTTGATTGATTCAACATCAAATTGAAATATTCCGAGCCAAATTTTTTACTTTTTCAAATTGCAGATTACAAACCAATGCACCCGTTAAGGTTAGCAGCTAAACCAAAACGTGCTGAAGCAACTCTAACCAGAATGTACACCAGGATCCCGATGTGGGCAAAGTGTGAGCATTGGTCAGAGGATCTAAATCAAAATGCTTATGCAAGAACTCTAACCAAGAATGGCGCCGATGATGGCGAGCATATGGTCAGAGGATCTTCTACACTAAGTACTGAAAGGAACTCGACACCAAGTATGTGCTACCCAATCCAGTATGGAGTGAGGGGCGACCATATGGCGGAGTGATTACAAAAACAATGCTTGAATGAAACTAAACAATGATGCTGTAAATACTCGACGTCAAGAATGTGCTTTCCAGACCGAGACGGAATGGGAGCTACCATATGACGGAGATGCTGGATATTACAAAGCAACTTCCGAATATCAGATAAGCAATTACAAATCAGAATTGAGCAAGATTAATGAACCGCTGCCAGTACTACTGTCAGCTTACAATTTGAAAGATATTACTTGCCAAGAGCATAAGAGTAGAACTAGTTAGTGCTGCAACAAATAAGAGAACTCTCCTTTGCTTGACAACGATGCCAAATCAATAACTTCTCTCAAAGATCATAATGATAATTCTGTTCTCACATATCTGCACTAACAGATGAATAACCAGCAGTCTACAAACTCATATAAATGTTCATAACTCTCTCAAATATCCTCCGATGGATGTGAAATGAATTGCAATACACTCTAATGACATAGGCGACCAATTCCAAGCACTAGAAACTGATCAAAAGACCACAGATCTAATATGCACGAATCCCAAGACAGAAATAAGAGGTACAGCCCAGCAAGGGGGGCGATTCACATTTAAAAATCATATGCTTCTCTAAAAAATCTACAAACTTGAGAAGTATGGCGCCTAAACCCTACAAAGGAAATGGGCCATTACCCAGAACACTGTTTTTGGTATTTTTTGATCTATGATTAAAAACAACCTTCAGCCGTACAAAACAGCAACTCCAGAAAATGGAAGTAAGAGCAGATTTAATCTACAAAGCACTAACTCAAGCTACAATGCAAAACTTACTACAAAACACTCAAATAAGCAAACCTCTCCACTAGGTGCTGTCTCTCAAGCACGAAGTCGAGCCCAGACTAGGAGGCATTCATTCCTCGAAGCAATCCCGCAACCATTTCGGCAGCATAACATTAGCATAGACAAAAGATATCCAAAAGAGAACCCAAGGCTGTCTTTTATAAGTTTCTGTTGACCTTCCTTGAAACCCTAACTTCTTTTCCAGAGTCAAAACCCTAATCACAAGAGATGGCGTCCTTTTCCATGCATCTTTAATTTTGACTTCATTTAATTAAATTTCTCACTTAAATAAATGCGTCCTCCTTAAGGCTTAGTTTTGACTTTGATAAATTCAATATAAATTTAATATATCCTCAATGATGGCGCCACCCTTCAAGTCCACCTTTTAAAATAACATTAAGTTATTTGACTAGGCCAAGGTGATAAAATAACATTTAAAATATAATGTTATTTTTAAGTGAAATGAGCTTATCTCTCCAAAACTGCATTCTGAAGCCCGAAACTGAATACGCCACTTGAGTCAACTGAAGGGGAAAGTCAACTGCCTGAGACCAACCTGTTTACTGCCAAAAATAGAATTTACTAAAAATAGTAAATTCCTAGAAATGCTCAGAAAGCCGAGATGAACATACCACTGCGAAGCTCTCTGAAAACCCAGAAAGAATCCGCCATTGAATCCACTAACTCTGAGCAAGGACATCCTTAAAAATAGGAAACCCTAATTTTACCTTCCGACTAGCCTTCGGGTTTCCAGAAAAAGGCCAACGGTCACTGGAAAGGTCAGGGTCGAGAAGGGGACATTACACAAACACTATTTATCAAGTCTATGCATCATTATTCATCATCTTTCTTTGCAGGTTCAAGCTCAAGAACGAATATTTTTCTCTCCAAACATCATTTGAAGATCTAACAGAGGGCTTTCTCAGTATTCTTCATGTTTTCAAGAATTAGTTGCACAAAAGAACAATTCCATGCGTGATTTTCTTGAAGATCTAGAGAGGTAGTTTATAACTTGCAAACTTCTTCTTGTCTTAGATCTTCTTGCATGTCCAAGTAAGCCACAATTATTCACAGATCTGACCTTCTGGGTATGATCAGCATAGCAGTTTCAACAAAACCCACGTGTCAAGTTCTTCCAGAAAAAGTAGCCTTGCTGCCCCTATTTTTAAGGGTTTTTTGGAAAAAAGTCACAATTTTGAAAATCTGACAAACTAGGTTTGTTTAGCTTTGAAGTGCCTACAATACCCATGTGTTAGATTTTTTTGGGAAAAGTAAGCTTCTTGTGCCTCCAAAACCGCTGCATCAAAGGGTTCTTGCATGTTCAAGGAAAAGTAACTTTTTGGAATTTTTGACATTCTGGGTCCACCTAGAAAATTATTCTCAAGAAAACCCACGTCTCAAAATTTTTCATAAAAATTAACCCCTCGGTAAAGACTATTTTTAGCAGTTGCAGAAAAGTTGTCCGAACAATATTGTGTGCGCAGTGAATCTTCTAAGTTTTTAGAATGCAATTCTCACAGGTCAAATACAAGACCAAGACGGTCTTAGTTCGTGGCTTCTTGAAAACGGTTGATACTGATCTACATCAGGCACATCGAGAGGTCAACTTAGAAAAGCTGGAAGGCATAGACCAATGCACACTTCAAAATATTGAGCAATCTTGATTGCTTGAGGCAGCGTCAATTCTCATCTCAGCACATAGCGTAGAATTTGTAATAGCTTGTGTAAATCATTACAACCCTACCACACGAGAGATTCGATCAGTGGATAGGTAAGTGGTATGTAGCCTCAAGCCTAGGGATATCGAAAGGTGCTTCACCATTCTACCATGCGCAAATAACTTGGTCATATCTGTGAGAGAGTACGAAGAGGCATTCAATGCGTCAAAAGACAACTGTTAGAAGAGGATGACAGAAAAATGGCTTAAAGAGAAAAAAGCCAACCTGCCGAAGAATATAGGACGTGGAGAGCTCAGAGATGAATATGCAGTGCTGATCACTCTACTCAACTGTATTATTGTTCAAGAGGAGGCAAACAAATTCCAGTCGTGGATGTACTATGTCATCACTAAAATTGTGAGCAATAGAGAACATTATGACTAGCCCGCCCTGATCAGTGATACTCTCCATAAGTAGATGACCATTTTCTTAGAGGCTCATGAATTCCACATGTGCTCATACCTTGTCTATCTAATAGCCTTCCAAGGCCAGTTTAGAGTGTCGAACACTGTGGGAACATTGGGTGTGCAAAAATTTCACAAGCATTTCTTGCAACACATCGTGAGAGACCTCGATCATGATTCGCATATACGCATCTCACCAACGTCCAAGGAGGCAATGGTAGAATGGGTGGATTGGTTCATCTAGTTCCCCACTTTAGCGTACATCAGTGTGTATGGGTATTTGGGTCATTCTGTCATGTTACCCTGCTATCCTTCAGATAGGGTGGTCTTCATGGAGTTCTTGCGGCAATTGCACGAGGTACATTCTTTTTTGCGTATCAAACACAAGTTGACAACAAACTTTCCTTTTCAGATGGGAATTTATAGGTACAAGACTACATCAGATGGCAAGGATGTTGGCCATGAGATGACGAGACTTAACCTTACGTATCTCATCTAAAGACGACCCTATGATCCTTGGGGTCACTATTCAACACTCCTTGGTTAGTACTCTTCACACAAGTCTTCCATGGAGGACTATTGATTCAACTATGAAGATGAGTTTGAAGTATGAAGACACAATTACAATCGATGCAAACTTCCACAAATTGCTGACTTCTTGTTAGAAGACGTGGAAGGACTATCCGATGATGATGGGGAAGTTATTCTTCCCTCATTCTTCGTAGATTAGGTTGACTCACAACCTCTTCGAGCAGTGGATTGGTATGCCAAGGAAAGTACGTCTATTGAGGAAAGAACATGCAGAGTTGTTAAAAACATCCAGCTCTACTTGGATAGTAAAAGGACAAGGTAGTTATTCCCAATACAGAGCTGCCACCGGTTCACTCTTCACTACCTTCCACGTCAAGGGCTAAGCCCAAATAGAAGACATAGAGTAATCCTCTTAGAGGAGCCAGAATGTTGGGGCACACAAGGGGAAAAGAACCTATTATTGATATAAATCAGCAAGAGCAACATGTGGAGACAGCCACAAACACAATTGAGCCAGTGATGGAGACAATTACAACTGAGACTGAGCCAATGATAGAAATAGTTACAGTTGAGAAATTATCAAAGATGGAAGCAGAGCCTCCCATTCCACCACCACCACAACAGTCACCAGTCCATATTGACTTAGATTCACTACCATGCAACATTACAACACAATCCCACTCTTCAGGAATTCACGAGACTAGCATTCATCCTTCCAGTGAAGTTAGTTAGGATTCATCTTGGCTTGAGAATCTCCTAGGAAGGAAGAGAACTGTTGGCATTTCGATTAGCACCTCTGGAGTGCTAATTGGAAACAGACAGCTGTTGCAAGTGTTTTAGTAACTGCCCCTTTATAGAGAGGAAGGTCCCTCTTTGTTGATGTTATGCGTAAAAAATATAGTAAACTAAGGTTCCTATCGTTTTTACTCAGCGACAGGACACAAGGGTGCATAAACACAATGCACCGTAGCTAAGCTTTTTCTCTTGTTTCTGTAGATCTTAACTACGACTGAACTAGCTTTTAATCTATCATATCTCCTCAAGATAAACAAAGCATGAGGGAATAGGAGCAGAATGAATGGGTTGGATTGCTTGGTCCAACAGTCTTTCTGAATGCGACTGAGGCTTTGAACTCTCAAGTTTATGCTGGAATAGGGCTCTATGCAAGTAATCACTCTCACGGTAAGATAGATCTCAGACTTGGCAAGGAGGAGGAACCCCTATCTGAGGTATAGGCCGGGAAACAACTTACTAGAAACAACAAATTACGATGATTCGACCAACAAACTTGCCAAGGAGGAGGAACCCCTATCTGAAGTATAGGCTGAAAAACAATTCGTTATACAACATCAAATGATAACTTGCTAATAACAAAATATCCAAGGAGAAGATTGAAACAACAAATTATTAGAGCAAAATGTTGAAAGAACTAAAATATTTGGATCAAAATGCATGCGCTTTCTAATTTTATTCTTCAAATTTCCTCAACAAATTCCAAAGAATTGGGACATGCAAAGGCACAAAATCATGCACAATCACTCATCAACCCAAGTAACTCTCATCCAAGAGTGAACAAATAAGCACTGCCAAACTTTAGGCAACAATGGCACAACAATTTTGCGTAGTAATAAAGGTCAACAAATAATGAGCCCAAGGCTCTTATCTATAGAGCTCAAAGGAGTGGGCAACCCCAAAATCTCCTTGAGTCAACAAAGATCTCATTGCCAAGTAATTAGCAAGATTTATTCCTAAAAAGCAGGAAATCTATCAGTCAACTAGAAGGCTCCTTTAGTTAATTGGCACTAAACTACAAGAGAACTTATAGTACATTAGGTGTCTCTAAGATAGACATCCATGATTAATGGAGATAAGTCATCCATGATTAGTGGAGTCAAAACAAACATCCACAATCAATGGAAGTCAAAACAAACATCCCCGAAAAATAGAGATAGACATGCATGATTCAAGGGGCAGTTAGTTAACTTGGAAAGAAGCATCAAGTTAACTGTTAATCATAAATGCCCTCCTAGAGAATAGGATGTCCCAACCTAGGTGTCTTTTTACACCTCACCACCTCTGGTCAACAACTCCTCAATTCATGTGTTGACTTCTTCCATGTCCGGATAGTCAATGCTTTGTATGATAATGACGTGGCGTTGTGCCATCTCTTCTCCATGTGCAAGCTGTTGCTAATACTCAATGCATTTGACAGCTGCATCATCCAGCTTGGTGGACATGTCAGCAATCTTTCTTAGTTGACAACCAATAGGGTCACTACAAAAAATGCCACAGATGAAATCCTTGAATTGTTTTTGCACTTCCTCTAACTCAATGCTTGCTCCACCGTGATATTGGTATAGGCAAGGGATGGATATTACCAACGTTCTTACGAAGTTGATAATATCTGCTACAATTTGACAATATTCAATCATCTCTATAGAATTGGCATCATAGGCTTTCACCTTGTATGCCAACTGTTCTTTCCAAGCAAAAGGATGTTGCTTGTTCTCTGCAATGGTCATTGATTTGTATGCTGATTGTAAATCTGCAACAGTGATCTCATCCCTTGCCCTCTTTTGTGCAATCTTTAACTCTGACTATTGAATATCGACGTGAAGTCCATGAGCTCTGTCCCTTAACTGTTATAGTTCTACCAGTATACACCTTCCCTTGACAACAAATTCCTTCACTTGATCTCCTTAGTATTTTCCATGTCATCAGTTGGTGATGGTTTTGCTCCACAGGGAGGTCCAACATCTCTTGTGGTAAATCAAAGATGTTCTGTGTGCGATGCATCAAATTGGAAATGTACAACTTTAGTTGCTGGCTTTTAGCCTTTAGGGCTGCTTTGTCTCTAGCATTCTTTGCCATTTTCTCCTGAGCACTTACTGATACAATTCTGAGGTCTACATCCACCTAACGAGTGGTCTTGCCAAGGTTTGCCTGTGACAAGGTGAAGTCATGAACTTCAACTTCGTGTACATTTCTGTACTTAGGTGGGGTAGCTGTCTCTATGACCAACTCATTATCAGTATTCCTTGCTACGTAGACTTGTTTCTGCATTTTCTTGATGGGCATGTCTTGAGGGACATGGTCGAATTCCGTAAGTCCAACTGATAGGAGGGCATGTCTCTCTTCCTTCCTAGGAGACGTTCAAGCCAAGGATTATGGCTAGCCTCTCTGGAAGGAGGAACATTGGGCCCATGTACACTTGATGAACGAGATGGTTCTGCAATGATATCTCACGGTGGTGAATCCAGATCAACATAGACTGGTGAAGGCTTCGGCTGTGGTGAAGGCTATGGCTGTGGTGAAGTGGGAGGCTCATTTTCTAGTACAAGTGCGACATCTGTTGCAACTGCTTCCATCATTTGTTCTATCTCAACTGTGATTGCCTGAATCTTAGGCTCGGTTGCAACGGTTTCCATGACCGCTTTGGGCATACTTGTGGCTATCTCCACATGTTCTTCTTGTTGACTTGCGTCAGGGCTCTGATTTCTTCCTTTGGTGTGACCTGAGATTCTCATGCCTTTGGGAGGGTTACACCACTGTTTCTGTTTGGGCTTCTTCCTAGACGTGGAGGGTAGTGATGGATCAACTTGTGGCGGCTCTGTTCGAGGAATTACTACCCTCCTCGTCTTCTTGTTGTCCAAATAGAGTTGGCTGTTCCTCACAACTCTACTTGTCCCTTCCTCTACAGATGTGTTCTCTCTTGTGTACTGATCCACCCTTCCAAGCGGTTGTGAGTCCACTTGGTGTACGAAGAATGAGGGGAGAATGACTTCCCCATTGTCGTCAGATAGTCCTTCCACATCTGTTGACATGGAGTCAACAATCTGCAGACATTTGAAACGACTGTAATTCCTTCTTCGTGCATCATGCTGATCGTCACAATTGACCCAGTAGTCTTCCATGGAAGACTCGTGTGATGAGCGTTGTTCAAGGTGTTTAACATCTAGGCCCCTTGGATCATAAGACCACCTCTCAATGAGGTATTTGAGATTAAGTCTTATCAACTCTTGGCACATGAGCTTGGAGTCTGCTACTGTTTTGCATCTGTAGAGACCTATCTAAATAGGAAAGTTTGCACTTGGATTCTTCGTTAGGCGCAAGTGAGCATGAACTTCGGCCAATTGCCGCAACAAGAATTCCATGAAAACTACCCTGTCTGAAGGGTAGTGGGGTAACATAGTAGGGTGACCAACATATCCATATACATGTATGTAGGTGAATGTGGGGAATTGCATGAACTAATTTGCCTAGTCCACTATTGCCTCGTTGGTTGCTGGTGAAATGCATACATGAATCTCACGGTCAAGATCTCTGACGACGTGCATTGTGAAAAGGTCATTGGTTCGCTTGAAGTGCCTTTTTGCGAGTGTAAACTCAAGGTGTGGGAAATGCTCATGGACCTTATGCACGGCTAAGGTTCCCACAGTATTCAGTGCTTTGAACTAGCCTTGGAAGGCTATCAGGTATACTAAGTATGAGCACATACGAAATCTATGGACCTCTTGAAACCCTGTTATTTGTTGGTGGACTGAATCACTGATGAGAGAGGGCCAGTCATAGTGCTCTCTGTTGCTAACAATTTTAGCTACAATGTAATACATCCATGGCTGAAATTGGTTTTTGTCCTCCTGACCAGTGATCTAGCTGAGCAGTGTGATCATCACAGTGTACTCATCACAAAATTCTCCATGCCCTAGATTCTTGGGCAAGCTGGTTTTCTGCGCTTTTTCTTGACACTTAGCACATTTTTCAATGTTCTTCATTCATTTTTCTTCTTTGGCTTTTTCAGCTTGATTATTGCCTCTGACTGCCTGAGAGGTCTGATGAACGTGCTGTTTGTTTGATCAAGAGGCTGAGAGGGAGTTGAACAAATGCCTTATGCACAACAGCTGTTGATACTTTCATTAGGTGTCTCAAAAAGAAGGGGGCACCTTGATTTGTCCTCCAATCTGGATGTTTTGTTTATCAACTGTTGCTATTGTTTGATTTGTCTTGCAGGCTGGTTGGTAGGTTTGTCGCGAAGTTGGAGAGATGTCATGAAGACAACATTTCTCAGAAAGTGACATCTTGATCATCTTATTCAAGGGCGCCTTTCTTTTGCAGGGGCGCCTTTTTCATGTTAGACTGCCATTTCGGATGATTTTCATTTGCGACATCTCTGTACTCCGTTGACGTTTGTTGGTGATCACTGAATCAGATGATCTCGTTGAATGATTTGTTGGAAAGCCAACAAGAATGCGATGAGGATGACTGTTTCAGACAGATCTGGTGACTGCATTTGGCTCGAATTCTCCTTGGTAACAAGGCATAGCACTTCCAGAGTTAGCCAAATTTTGGCCTTTTTTAGTTTTAAAAATCTCCTCCATCAAACAACATCTTTTTGATCCTTTTCTGCCATGGTTTCTCCGTTGAAGCTTAGCTTTCAGCACTTGGTATTGGCCAATTTGCCGTTAATGGCTGCAAAGCTCCTAACTTTCTTTCTAAAAAATTAAAATAGACCCACCAGAGTTAAACATGCTTTTTGATGATTCTGACTTGACCAGTGTGATCGTGAAGGCATTTAATCCTATCAAAATCAATTTCAATCAATTCCGAGAAGATCCTATTTTTCGGGGGTTTCCCTGAAAATAGGGATTTGAAACCCTAAATTTCAAAATTTCAAAATTTTACACATATGTTCCTTGATAGAAACGCACAAAAACCCTATGTTTGGTTTGACTGAAAATAGACTTTTGACAACATTTTTATATGATTTAGCTCAAATTATGCAGAATGCGAAAAATTATTTTGTGTACAAGAAGAATGAGGCCTTCCTACCAACTTGACTTCTCAAAATTTGAACATGTCCGTCCAGACACTCCAAAGAAGAAGCTCAAGAAGCAAGTCCATGTGGGAAATAATGCTGATAATGAGATTGTCATCGAGATCGCTGCACTGCCTGAAGATAGAAATGTAAATGAGGTAGACGTTGATGACTTTACCTTGATGAAGGTCAACCTCGGCAAGACCACGCGTCAGGTTGAGACGGATCTCTTTGAAGTTGCGTTAGTGAGTGTCAAATAAAGAATGGTGAAGGACGGTAAAGACAAAACAACACTAAAGGTCAAAAACCAGTAGTTGCAATTGGATATCTCCAACTTGATGCATGGTACATCAAACATCACTGCCTTGCTCCCACAGATGCTGGAGCTCCGCGCAGAACAAAATCAACTAAGTCAGCTGATCCTATATGGAGAGCACTTGAGAGATCAAGTGGAAGAATTTGTCATTAGAGGCTAGTGTGTACTTGTAGAGTTGTACCAACTAAGGTACAAAGCCCGTGACCTTTGCATGGAGATACAACAATTAGAGCAAGACATAGCAGAGAAGAGGCCTAAGGTTGAGATTATTGTCTTAGACTTGCAGATGGCGTATGAATCAGTTTCTACAGAGGAAAACAAGTAACATCTTTGCACATGGAAAGAACAACTTGCATACAAAGTGAGAGCTTATGGTACAAGCTTTGTGGAATTGATTGAGTATAGACAAATCGTGGCAAGTGTTATCAAGTTCGCAATAATGTTGGTAACATCTATCCCTTGTCTATGCCAGCATGAAGGAGGCACATACGTCGAGCTAGCTTAGGTACAAACATAGTTTCAAGATTTTGTCTGTAGTAGTTTTTGCGGTGAACCTACTGGTTGCAAGTTAAGTAAGATCGTAGTCATGTCAACAAGGCTGGATGATGTAACTGCCAAGAATATTGAATACCAGGAGTAGATTGTGAGTGGGGAGGAAATGCTGTGGTGACGCGCCATCATCCCGCGAAGCATCAATTGTCCGAAGACAAGAGAAGTCAACGACTATTTAGAGGAGATGATAACTTGAGTTGATGAGGTGTAAATGCTAAGATAGGACGTTCCACCCCTCCAAAATAGCATTCATGACACAGTAGTTAACTTGATGCTTCTTTCCAAGTTAACTCACTATCCCACTAATTATGCATGTTTATTTTGGAGACACGTTTGTATATTGGAGTTATGTTTTAGTTTAGAATTAGTTAACTGAAGTAGACTTTCCAGTTAACTGTTAGGTTACCTACTTTTAGACATAGGAATAAATCTTGCAGATTGGCAAAAATTCATTAACTCAAGGGGGCTTTAGGGTTGCCTACTCCTTTGAGCTTCTATAAGTAAGAGCAACCTTTGCTCATTATTTTTTAACTTTACTTCATGGCAGCAAAACATTGAGCTCAAAAGCCTTCAACTTTGTTTGCTTAGTATATGTTCTTGAACTATATTTTTGATAGCTAAATGCTAAGTGCAATTATTCAGATAGGCGTGTTCAATCTATTCATGTTTTATCGGTTGATCGCTTTTTGTGTGATTGCATCTTTGACATAAGTTGCTGTCCCAAGGTGTAATCTTTGATCGAAGTTGAGATAATAAATCAAGAGAGCTACCTTGCCTTTGTTCCAAAAGTCTCAAGATCTATCATTGTATGTTGTTCCAAATAATCTTTCTTTCAATCTACACCTCGGAAAGAGCAGTGTCCCTCCTCGAGAAGTTAGAGAGTAGGCTTATCGTTCTATGTTGTTTCTGGTAGTCTATATTTTAGCCTACACCTCGGAAAGAGCACTGCGCCTCCTTGGGAATCCTGAGATCTAGCCTATTGTTTGATGATTACTTGCATGAGTTCTACTTTGATGTAAATCTAGAAGTTCAGAGCCTTTAGATGCATTTTGAGAGACAATTCGTCCAAGTCATCGAACCATTCCATTCCTTCTCCTATACCCTCTTGCTCTGTTTTTCTAGAGGAAATAAGATAGATTAAATGTTAGCCTAGTTGAGTTAAGATCTGCAGAAACCAGAGAAAGCCTTAGCTGCAACACATTGTGTTCTATCACCCTTGTGCTGTGCCGCTGAGTAAAAAAGATAGGAACCTAGTTCACTTTGCTTTTACGCAACCATCAACAAAAGAGGGAGCTTCCCCTCCATAATTTGAGGAGTAGTTAATTCTGTGCATAGCTGTCAGTTTCTAATAAGCACTCCACAGGTGCTAATTGAAACGCCAACAGGTTTGATACTAGAATTGACAGGAACCAAGTTAAACATGACATGGGTATGACAATTGGTACATAAAGCCTCTGAAGCTAATCTTTTTGCGACTACGAGCAACTTGACAAAGGAGTTTGATGCATGACAACGATTATCATTTGGATTTGAAAAATTTAAATTTGTTGGTGTCAAAACGAGGCCAACATTTCTCGAGCATATTGGGCTGGTTTTGTTTATGGTTTAATGTAAAACAAATTAGTGATGTTTATAGAGCACAATAAGACACAATCATACAAATTAAATGACTGATATGCTAAATGTATCTGTAATCAATAATATAATTTTTTTAGAAAGTTGTCTGATCAAATCACAAAGGGAAAATTGTATAAGTCATCAATGATGCTCATTTGCTCACCTTTTATTGTGGCAATATAATCTACGTCAATCTTAGATTCAATTTTGGAGTTAAAGTTGTATTGGTCACAATTCTTGGGCCAATCCATTTGGTTGTGCTAGTAATTGAATCAACATTGCCGATAGAATTCACACTAGTTTGTGATGACACTTTCTTTGCAGCCTTATGCACCTTGTACAATTATATTTTTTGCCTAGGCTCAAGTCTTGTGCTAATTGTGCCAATTCTACACTTTGCCAACTATAGTTCAAAAAACCAGTGTTGGAATAAACTTAGCAAGCCTAAAATTTGACTCAGCCTTGGGACTTGGCAAAAAATTGGGAAAAATTCAAAACAGAAAACACATTAATTTTTAAAATAATTTGAACAAACATGGATAACATTGAATTTACAGAGGTGAGAAGTAATTCATTTACAGATAAAAAAATGCATTCACTTTACATCATAGTTTCATATGATTATAGGACTTGGCAAAAATATTTTTGGGAAAGTTTCAAAACAGAAAATAGTTTGATTATAGGATTTGGCAAAAATAATTTGAACAAACATGGATAACATTGAATTTACAAAGGTGAGAAGTAGTTCATTTACAGATAAAAAAATGCATTCACTTTACATCACAGTTTCATATGATTTTGTATTATAATATTACATATTCATATAATATTTTACTAATTTCATCTGTCGAAAGCATGGGCCCAAAACAAATTTTATTATTTACTTTTAAAAAACCAAAGTGTGAATTTGGGGTTGGTAGCAACCAGAAGGGTGGTTGACGGGTAGCATTGCTTTGGGGGTTGGGGGGTAGAGCCCCTTGCAGGGTCAGGGGGCAGTGTAGACCTTCATGGTGCATGCCATGTTTCAAATGCTCTTCTAAATTGATCAATCTTCACACGAAATGCAACTAACTTCAAACTCATTCTATGAGGAAATTGTGCGAGTTGGATTTTTTGAAAAAAATTTCTTTTTTGTTTTGTTTTGTGATTTTATCATGCTTTCATGTTTACCTACATGTCTGTTGTGTATGATGAATTTGTGTGTTAGCCTTTGTGAGCACTTGTGGTGATTTTCACTATGGACACGCTTAAAGGTATTTATTCTATGGTGCCAATACTAGGAGCCAATATTTTTAATATAGCTAGTGCTAGCTAAAGCATTATGTGATGTTGTTTGACATCAATTTGTTATCACCTAAGTTACCAGTTCGGGTGTGGGTATTGAAACCCGATATGACAATTTTTTTTCCTTGGGTACAGGTACGAGAATATTTAAATACCTCATATTCACAATATGCAAAAATGAAAATACTCAAGTCTCAAAATGTAATTGCGCAATGAAGATTCAAAATTATAGTCAATACATAATAGCCTTCATATTCTTCATCAAAAGCATTGAGGTCAACATTTGGTTCAATTTCACTTGAGCCATAATCGATTGGAGTGCCACTTCCACTAACTGTGTCATGTGCAAAACTTGCCTCATCAATAGAGACTTTGGCAAGCTGTGCAACTTGTTGCATCTAAATCAGCACATTTAGAGGTTAGATTCAAATTCTTTGTCACACCCTCATTGTATTGAGGTGTCTTATGTGACAAAAGATGAAGGTTGGAGTGTACATAGACCAATTCTTTTCCTTTTTTTGTACCCAAACAAGTGTGCTTGATCGAGTAGATGGAGTATGTACTCCAATTCCGTTTAGTTGAAGAACTTGCAACTTGTTGAGTTTGTATACAACATTTATATTTAATTTAATAATTTCAAAACACAAGTTTTAAATTATAAAATATAATATATAGCATAGTAGCATTGAATAAAAAATGAGTATATATATATATATATATTTTTGGTTGAGAATTTTAGTTGCAAGATGTTGCAAGTAAATGGAGCCTTGACCATGTAGATACCACCAATCATGACCATCTTTCCTATATTTGTCTAGAGGAGCAAAATCATCATGATATTTTGAAGATCTAAAGTGGCCAAACTTGCTCAAGACAATACTTTGGATATATTCATCTAGAAAAATCTTTCTAAATGTAGCGCTATAGCTAGCAACAACCTCCCCATCCCTATATGGTGGCACCCTCCTTGACAATGAAAGTAACTCTTTGCTATAACACTTTGTTGACAAAGCAAATGCTAAGAGATGTAACAAGGTGGTCTCTTGTTGAAACAGTCAACGATAATCTTTTGCATAATTTTGAAAAATGTTTTAGTTGGGTCAGGTTCCTTGGCTTGTATCATTGCTCTTATTTTCTTTACCATGGAATCCATGCCATCTTAATTTTCACCAAAACATGGGCAATCAATATTAGCGTACCTAATCTTGTCGATAATGTGCTTAGTGAAATCCAAAACATATTCTACACGAGCCCACCACTCGTCATCTAGGATCAATGCTTTTACTTTTTGGGCCCTTTTGTGCTTGACTACCTCCATACACTCCATAGGTTGTTGATGACCATAGAATTCAAGGCCTCTCGCACCTTCACTAGTCGTCTTAAGACAATTGTGTGAGATGCAAATTGAGTTTCGACAACCTAATATGGTATAAAAAATATGTCACATATCAATAATAAAATTAAAAATTAAAATTAAAATTACTTTTAACAACTCCAACTTGGAGAAGTTCTTGAAGATACCTTGTGACATATGATGATTGGTCACAAAGATTTGGATCTCCTTGCCGTCCGTGTAGATTTTTTGACCCACTCAATTTGTGTGCCAATTTTTGTAATATCAAATTGAGTGAGTGGATTGCACATAGTGTCCAAAAAATTTGACCATAAGTATTCTCCATTATAGACCTAGCTGCCTTGCAATTTCTAGCGTTGTTTGTTATGGCTTGGACAACATTTTTACCCCACCATTTCAATCGATTCTATGAGGATATTGGCATGAAACTTGCATCTTTTACTTTTCCCTTTCAATCAATTGTCTTCAAAAAGATCGCCTCTTTAGGGGACACTAATCAATGGTTTATTTTTGCAATCTTTCCCTCCATCAAAAATGATGGACACACCTCCTTTGGGTCATGTATCCTTTATTACTCTCAATTATGTCTCTAGTGAAACTTTCTCCTTCGCCAATAAGGTGGTTCACACCTTTTCATACCTAGGACTAACACAATTAATAGGTGTATTGCAAAAGGTCATGACCATATCTCATCAATAAGGTGATCTAACATTGTTGAAAGGAAGCCCATTGCAATAAATGCAATGAGCATTGCTTTGATCTGTAGTCTCCCTCACTTCACTTTTGAAGGCCTTCTCCAATGTACCTCTTTTTCGTGGAATTGAAACTTTCTCTTCTTCAGAAGATGGTGGAATTGGCATGAAAGGATGTGGGCAGCCAATTGTTATAAGCCAATAGGAGGTTTGTGCAAGGTTCTCTTGGCAAGAGGATGTGCAAAAGTCTTTGATCTATTACTTGCCATGTTGACATCCTCTTGTTCCTTAATATAAGCAGATATTTATTCCTATGGCAACCCTTTTTAATTTGACTAATGACAAACTTTTATTCCTTGTAAGGGAATAGCATAGAACTGAGCTTTCTCTCAAAAATGTGAGCTCTTATACTCTTTTATGATTGGCTACAATGCCAAAGATAACCCCCACCACCAGGAAGTTGTTGAGTCATTGTTTGTATGTCACCAAAGAGGGGACAATGCATCAAATTTAAAAGAATTCTCTACGATTCAAACAACTGAACTAGAACTTCCAACCATTCATTATGAACTTAAAATAAAAAAAACATTACAAATTAACAACACTACAATTGAAAAAATTAAAAAAAATTGACATTATAACCCCTTATTATGCATAACAAGTCAAAAAATAGTTATAACTTATTAAATTTGTTTTTGAAATCTTATAAACAGTTGATAAATCTTTTAAAAAATTATTGAAAACTTGAAATTTTTTTTTTTCTAAAAGATTTGCTTACCTTTGATGGGTAAATCTTCCTTTAGCAGCGATTCCTAACCTTTTCATGTAGGTCTAACTCCCCCATATCTCTCATCTTCAATTCCTAATGTTTTGGTTGTCTTACTCCCCCGTACCCTTCACCTTTGAAAAAACTGAAGCAACTTTCAAAATCCAAGAATGACAAATTGGAAGAAAGAAATGCTGTTCTTGGTGTTTTGTGTTTGTCAAATCAGTTATAGATTAAAAATGTTTTTGTTTAATGAAAAAAATGCTTTTTTGGCGTCCCCAGTTGTGGGTACGTGGGGGTGCCCCCTAGGCTCCTGTTGCTGCACTACTAGGGCCATGGCATTAGGGTATAATTCTACCCAATTTAAGTTGGTTCTTAGGGATAATAACTTATGCTATTGGGTACTCCTATTTTGCTTCAACTTTGTGTACTACTTTAGTCCCAATTTACCCCCCAAATATATCAGCGTAAAATTAGAAGTTAACTTCAGATAATCACACAACATGCATATAACTAATAAAACAACTGTAAGATACTACTCAAGAGTTGATGTTAATTTGTCAAACTTGAATGACATGATAGACATTCATTGTGCAATATTAATATAATACAATTATAATTTATCATCACATTTCTAGTAGTAAAGACTAAAGAGTATCATCATCATTGTTGATATTAGATGATGGAGGTACATTAGGACCATTGACATTGGCACTAAAACTATATTGGCTATTTTGCTACTCTAATAGTGAGGATTGTTGGGCAGCGGCAACACTCAAGTCAAATTGCTTCAGCTCTACATCTCACAACTTCATTGTATCTTGTAGTTAGTATGCTTGTGCAAAAGAAGGAAGTTTCAATGTTCATAAAGTAACTCCTCTGCCTTTTTTGATGCAAATTAGCTGCAGTTATTCAAGCGTATCGAGGAGTATGTACTGCAGTTCTACTCAAATGAAGATGGGTTGATACTGCTGTGATAAATTTTATAATGTTTTAATGACATTTCTTAAACTGTTATAGTACTACTCTCGCGATTTACTTATATATTGATATTGTTGTTATCAATTATTAATTTATTGACATATCTATCTCTCTTTCCCTCTCTTTCTAATATATTAATAAATTTTGAAAAAATCATATATATATATATATATATATATGTATTTTGTATGTTGCCGTCCCCTGCCGTCCCCTAAAAATTGCCCCTTAGGAAACGTCTCGGAAACGCGTCCCTTGCTGTACCCCCGTCCCCGTCCCTGACAGGCCGTGGAACATAGTTTATTTACCTAAGGTGGACTTTAGAAGAAGGATGATTAAATGATTTTAGGCTAGAAATGAGATCAAGTGAATAGTGATGAATAACGATTTTATTAATTAAATAATAAAATGGGGATGAAAATTGGATAAATAGCGATGTATTCAATTACTCAGAGAGGAAATGGTCAGGTAATTAACTGAAATGACAGTGTGTCAATTTCAGATGTCTACATTTTTAATGAAAAAACAAGGAAAAGCTGGTACAACACCGGTTGTTCCTTACTACTTTGTCTAGCCTTGATGAATAAAGAACAATTTAATTCTCCGATTGTTCACAATTATAACCCTCAAATCTTTCCTCATACAAAAAGCATAATGTCCACCTCTATGTAAAGTGCCCAACTAATCTCTTCAATATTTTTTTTTTACAATTATTTGATGAAATGGCAAGTACCAAAAGCTACAATATTCACATAGTTATGTGTATTTTGTAAAGTGTCTGACAGAATGTCCACAATGGAAATGATGCTATTAATTTCACTAAACATAAAGCTTACTGTTGCAGTTAGTTATTAATGTACTTTTCCTTTGAATAGATTTTCTTTTCGATTACAAACATATTGAACCCTATGCAAGCTATTTAACTCACATATGAACATACATATAGAGCTGAAAACTATAATACAATCTGACCTTGCAGTCTTGGAATAAGTGCTTGTAGAATCCATAAGTATTTATTATTCAGAATGATGTGACCTTGAACCTGTATAGTTCTTAGCAATTATATAATTGTTGCAGATGTATTTCTTCTATATGTCCTTGGAACAGCCCAGGTGTGTCCTCTGAGCTGTTGAAACTTATTAATTGCTGATGTGACTGGTGAAGAAGATACCAAAATCCATTATTTATGACAGTGCCTCATTTCCAAACTCCCATGCCAACTTGTATGATCTGCAAGGTATATTTATCAACTCCAATTGCCCCTTCTACAACTTGGTACGGCTGCCTTAGTATTTATCAAGTAGTGGCCAGGCCACAAAATGGTAAGGCTAGCAACAGTAATAAAAAGCAAATAAATTCTTATCAAGCTCTCCATGCTCCAACGCTATGGTAGTACATTGTTTTTTGCAGGTAAATGAAACTCAAGATGTCTTCAATCCTTCAATCAACTGAAATTGATATAACTCTCCTCGAGCCTTCAAATCAATAAGCAAGCCTGTGAATTCTGAATGAATCCAGCACAAATTGGCTAGGAGGGTTTCCGCCCTTGAAACCAATCTTTGCTGTAGGGTTTTTGTCCGAGGGCAGAAAGTTGAACAATAGCTCAATTTCCACAGCTAAAGTTTTACAAATGAAATGCCAAGAATGAATTTTCTCACCTCTTATTCCCCTTTTTTATACACTTTCTGGAAATAAATAAATATTATTTTCCATAACTTTTTATTTTCCCTCAAAAAATGATTATAATTTAGCTTTATATTTTGAATCCCACTCTCCACTGACCAATCCTTATATAGTGAAGAATAAAAGATTAGATATCTGTCCAACCTACTTGCTATGTAGCTGAAACCCAATCTACTATTGGTCCAGGTGAAAGTTCTGCTGTTAGGCACAAAGTCCAACAAGCTCCACTGCCCATCAAAGGCTGCAAATTCTAATTGGGATTGAGTAGCTTTCAGAACTATTCCTCTCGCATTTTTCGGTGAAAGAATCGCATTGAAATCTTCACCTAAGACAAACAATTCTTCCTTCAAAGAGTCAAGCATGATGACAAATTGATCCCAAACTCTTTTCTGAGTAACCGAACAATGTGTCCAGAGTCCCGGACGGAAGACTTATAATTTTATCAAACTGCCAGTTCTACTCTTCATCTAGAACTACCACCTCAACCACTTGAGGAGACCAAAGAGTGTACAGCCCTCCAGAGGCTCCTTCAGCACACAAACTCACCATTCCATCTCTGCCATTTTCTCATCAATAACAAAGTTTCATGTTTACTTAACTTAGTTTTGCGAATCAAATGAGATCTTTTTGTTAGGGCATTCAAACCCCTAACCCTTTATGAAAAAGATTTCGTGGCTGCTTGGGAAAAGTTTCACCCTCCTAGGTCTCTGAGTAAGATAGGTAATTATTTCTTCTAGCTTTCTAACCAAAACTTTTGACTGGGCTTTCTCTTTCCCTGATTTTCTACCCCTTTTCCTTTCAATCCACAATTCACCTTAGTTTTGAGGTAGTTCAATTGAGAATTAGTTAGCACATTTGTTGGCAAAAGATCTGTTTGATTTTCCAAGCTATCCTCTGAAAAATTCCCGTTCTTGACAGGGGATACTCCACCTTGATCCTCATTGTCTTGAGAGGCAAAACTGTCTTTTAGAATATCTGTGAGCTATTGATATTCAGCTCTTATGAGATCAGTTTCCTGCATGGACCACCATTGGGATCCCACACAAACACATTGATCCTTTTCCTCTGGGATCTCAAATTTGAACCTTCTTCCTCCACTGCCATTCCCTGCTTCTGAACTTGTTTGGATAAAATTTCTGAAACATGCTCCAAATTATGACACAAGAAGCATTTAGGTAAGGCCTTTGAATTCTATTTTCTACTTCCAAGCCCCAGCCTCCAGTTGAAGGACCATAAAATCTGTCAGTGGCTTAGAAATGTCCATCTTTATACAAAATTGAGTGTAGACTCCCAGCCATCTGTTTTGTACATTATCATCTATGCTCATAAAATGGCCCAGGGAATCACTGATTTTGGTTAGGACAGATTCTTCCCGATTTTCCAAAGACAAGTCATATAATCTCAACCACCTAGGGGTTTTTCCTAATCCACAAGTGTTTGGATTGAAGTTTGGTTTTACATCTCATGTTCAAATGTACTGTTATCTCTGTTAAGATTGATATTCTGAACTTCTGTAGAATAATCTGTGTTTCATACTTTATGAGGCTTTTGTGTTTGCACATGATTGGCAGCTTCCTTGGGATGATTTTCCAACTGGTTTGTCATGCAATAATTGTTTCAATGTGTACCCTGCTTGGATTGTTCATTTTTTTTTCTTGCCTACCCGTGTCAGAATTTAAATGTAAAATTCACTCCGAAATAATAATGGAAGCATTCTATTTTTTATTGAGACCATGCACTGATAATGGGTAGATAAATGCAATGATCTTAGAGGCCTTTGTACTTGGGACATTAATAGGGAAATCATTTATTATGACAACATAAATAAAGGCAAGTTGCCTTGAACATGTCATTGCATTTTGTCAAATACAGTTCCCATAAGCCAAATAATGGCATTTCCATGTAATGCAATGTTTAGAGAATTCTATATATATGGCTGGTGCTGGTTAATTGCCTGTTACAAACTCTTCTTGCTGTGCATCAGTATGTACTTAATGCTTCCCACCAAATCACAATTTACTTTTAATTTTTAATACGTTTAATTTCTATGATGTTTCAAATTAATGGTTTGGTCATTTAATTCTTTCCTCCTCTCCTTGTCAACTTTCTATTGATAAACTTGTTAATCAATTGGTACTTTGTAAGTAGTAAAAGCAGATATAGATTTATTCTAATAAGATGCTCTTGCATTTTTAATTTCAAAATAATTTTGGATATTGAACTAATATTGCAAATGCAATTCTGGTGGTGTCATAATACTGACACCAGTTATATCTTTATGCATATGGTCAGGAAAACAATATATTCCTGAAAGGAATATCAGGAGGCTGGATTATTGTGCAGCTGTAGTTCTTTTGGGATGTAGCAGTGGCCGTCTTTCTTATAGAGGGGATTATGAACCAGTTGGTGTACCGTTGTCATATTTGATTGCAGGTTGCCCTTGTATTATAGCCAATCTTTGGGATGTGACAGATGGTGATCTTGGCAGATTTAGCAGGGTTCTGCTCCATAGCTGGCTTGAAGCAAAGTCTAGCCATTGCAGTGATCTGGATATGCTTGAGGAGTTTCAAAACCTTACAATTAGTGGCCAAAATAGTGTTGAAAAGGTGTTACGACCTAAGCAGAAATTAAAGGATGATAAAACTAAATGTTTGCATGAAGTAAGAACAGGGTCTTGTATTGGGAAAGGCCGCATTACATGTAAGCTTCCTTACTTAATTGGAGCATCCCCTGTCTGTTATGGAATACCTACTACTGTTAAACACAAATAGTAAAGTTCATATTTGTAAATTGTTCTAGTGTATCAAATAAAATGTTGCCATTCTTTTTGGTAACTATTTTTAATATCCAAGGTTGGTCCCAAATATGTGGGCAACCATGCTTTGTTTTTTCCCTATTGATAACATTTTGTTTTTCCAAACCATTTGGTGATAAATTAAATTGAAACCTATGAATGCACTTCGATTAATAGATTTGGATAGGCCGGGTATACCCTCAGGAGCAAGATTGCACTACAATCGACCAAACTTGTTTCTTTGATGTATTTTCTATGGTGCACACTTTGTTTAAATTATTAAAGATGTCAAGTTTTGCCTCCATGAGAATATGGGACATGCTTTTGGAAAGTACTGTATATAATCTTTTACAACAGTTAGGATCACTCCTTGGTCCATCATAGGATGAAGAAATATATGTTACAGTAATGAAATAATTTAGTAAAAGGCAGTGCACCCATAGTACACAGTTGTAACTGATCAGAAATGATTCATTATATATTGCATCCTAGTTATATGATCCACCGTTGGACATAGAAAATGGTGAGATGCGTATAAGTTAAATATAGGAATTTACATTAAACGTATAATCTTGTGAATCTATTCGTATTTCATGTAGTTTGTCTCTTTTCTACAATATGCATGAATATGTGGATACCTAGGTTCCCTTTTCAAACATTGTGAAAGAAATTGGCATATGAATGGATCTAGACTAAATTTTGAGTTTTATCTTCATTGAAATGCACTAATCAGCAAATAATGCAACTGCCTTGTGTTTACAAAACTATGTTAGGATCCTAAATAGAGGCAAGCTCAAAATTTACAAATGAATATTTGGAACACATAATTGGACAAGTTTTCATGTTACTGGAAGTTCATAGAAGAGTACAAGAATATTAAGACAATAAAATATCACTATCATGCAATTCAACTATGTGATGCTCAAAGGAATTTTGTTGCTTCTAAGTGCATAGTTTGGAATTGATTTTCACCTTTCATCCCATCTTACAGAATATTAGTTTTTATCATCGGTGCAATGAAAGAACCTCCCAACATTTATTTCACCCACATCTATATCTGCAATTAAATACCCTGAATAATATATCTACATTTGCTTGCAACACATGATTGACAATACGCTTAAGCTGCAGGCTGAGGCCACAATTATTAATATTTTGTGATTTGGTGATGATAAATGTGGAGGTTTGCTCGTTGTAGTGGGTAGTTTTGCTGTTGCCTCTCTTTGGACATCTGGTCTTAATTTTGTAACTCTGTTCATGTTTTGAAAGTATCTATTAATCTTTGTTGTCTTGTCATTCTCTAGATCTTTTTTGGACTATTTATTAACGGCAATCCATTCTTTGTGATGAATGAACGAAATAATTTAGTGTTATTCTCTACAATATGGTTTAGTCTTCGGGATTTTGAATTTATCATATTAGTTCATATAGTCTAATTAGGGTAATTATTCTAAATCATTTCCAATTCATTTCCTAAGGCTCAAAAAGATGTAGATCTAGGTTTGATTGACTCATCTTGGAGGTTGAAAGTCAATCTACGTACCTTGTTGATTTGCATCCTAATGAAATCCTATAAATGGTAGCCCATTGACTTTAAGTTTTAGATATTAAATTTAAGGTCGCCACATTTTTATGTTTCAATATTATAGTATTTTGTTGTTGTGGATCATACATTTGTTGGTTCTCGAACCTAGTACTAGTAACTTCTTAAGAAGTTGCAAATTTCTATGCTCAAAGTTTGTTGGGAGGATGGTCAACGAATATTAAAATAAACTATTCCCTCTTGCACTTCAGGCTCTACAAAACTCAGGTGGATTGACTTATTCACATTAAATTTCATATGAATACAATAGACTTGTCATAGTGTATAGTAGATAAAATGTTCATGCATACAAAGCAAGGGTTTTAGGAATTTTGTATATTCTATACATCCCTTGTACCCTTAGCATTTAGGTATGGACATGGCAAATAAATAGAAAAACAAATTACACAGCGAATGATTTTTCTCCTTCAATGTATGAGTGGGCTAGGAGAATATCTTTGAATGACCATTGCCTATTTTGGGAAAGCAAAGTCATAAAGTATGTCTTGATTGCAACTCTTTTAGTGGTTCGAAACATAAAACACTACCTTATTGTGACAGTTATTGCCTTACAATAACATGAACTTGCAAATGTAATTTGAATACATAGTTTTACTTAATAATCACTTTCTTAATACTATAATCCCATTTGCTTCCAAGAAAGATTTCTCATCCTCCTTGAAGGTATACAAACTAGGATAACAAATTTTGTAGCAAATGCCCATGCAAAGATTTTCTACCTTCCTTGAAGGAATATTTCTCTTCAAGAACAAAGAATATAACAAAGGAGACAACAATGCAAATCAAACCATCATTCATATAAATCAACTAGAAGTTTGTATCACTACAAATTGCATATACACTATTAACTCGAGTATTAATGAAATAAACTTTGGTATGCAACGTAAAGGCTTCTTTCCCTCATTTTCCAACCCTTTATAAATGAAAAAACCATCCCATGTATAGAAGAGACTATAGGAATGACCTCTCTAGATGTGTGATGTGTGTGTTAGAGGTAACAAGATGAATCCCTAGAAACAATGCTTGGAGTTGGACATGTGAAACCATTGTCAACAAATCACAAATATGTTCAAGCTGTTACATCTTTTAGTTAGAGAAAATTATATTTGTCCCTTTATGCCAATAGCCACGAAATCTTATCATGTAAGCTAAGAAAAATCTCAAAAAATTTGGTAGAACAATGGCTAGGAGGTTGCTTGAGAGCCATCGAGACTTGGAAATTCAATTGTTGCATTAATGAAGGCACATCTTGCCTTTTTTACTATTCCATAACTACCACAATGCAAACAATAATTGCATAAGAAAATGCCTAATTAAAGAGACATGACTCTACTATAATTGATTGCTAGAAATAACAACTTGGAATCTAACTCCTAAATAAGCTTATGCTAGTGTTATAATTAATTAATTATACCAATACCCCCCCATAAGTGCAACTTATGGAGAAAATTATTATGCAATAATGCAAGGATGGGTCGCAGCTACGAGGCAGTGTTAGGTGTTGGTGTAATTAATTATTTAATTGCACTTGCATAAGTTTACTTAGGTAATATTTAATTCCTAGGTTTATAGTTGCCATCTTTATCTTGTTGAGCTATCTTGTTGCTCAAGATAAGATTAGGGTTATGCATACATTGCTTTTATAAAACAAATCATCTCATGTAATTAAGAATTCCTAAATAATAATATTTTGCACATCCTCTTGCAATAGCTTTGCTGTTATTTGCTTTTCTCTTATGTGGAAGGTTTTTTGGTTTGCATGTTTGATCTTGGTTTCTAACATGGTATCAGAGCCTTGATTTGCAACCCCTTCTTAGATTTTTGAGAAAATCATTGCAGAGTTCGTCCGTGATTCCTCGAGGGTTTCATGCCTTGAGTTCATCTATGTAGCATTTTGGATCAGATCGAGCTTCACCATTGGATTCAAAGCATTGGAAAAAGTCAAGATTGGCTTTTATTTTGCAGATTGTGGTCATCGTTTGCCAGATCTATGAGGGTTTCAAGCTCAATTTTTTTTTTCCAAACTCTAGAGGTAGTCAAATTTTTAGAGCATTTTGGGCACAAATGAAGGTCACCATCGCGTTCGCAGTGGCCAAAAACCCTAAGATTGCCTTTCATTTCGTCGATTTTGGAGAAATTTGTTTTTGAGGCAAATTTTTTTGCTCGGCCTCCCTAACATGCACTCTAAGGCTCAAACAACAAAAAAAATGCCCAAAAAGGGGTTTTTTGAGAATCATGCCGGTGCTCCTAGTTTTGCAGAATCATGCCACCCAGCGGCCACTAGGCAGCCGCCAACCCACCACCACTGTCCTCCTCTGCTGCTCAACCTCCAGTCCCCGCGGACCCCTCTACAACGCCTTCCAGTGACATGAAGGACCAAGGGCCCTTTGCTCAGCCTCCGCAAGCTGGACAACACTAGCAGTTGATCCCATGGGGGACCGGGCGCTATGCGCCCAACCCCTGGCCGACCTCCCAACTCCTTGTCGGTCAAATGGAGGACCAGGGGCTCCGCCCTAGCCCCTTGCCCACTAGCCCTTGGTTGCGCACATGACCAGGGGCTTACTTTTTTAAGCCCCCTAAGCTGCCTGCAGGCCTTCTTGGGCCTTTTGGAGTAACTTTCACGAAAATGGGCATAACTTTCTCATACGGTGTCGTTTCTTCGTAAACGACATACCATTGGAAAGTTGGTTCCAAGCCCGATGCAATAGTGAAGGTTTTTTTTCCATATTTTGCTTCAATTTTATTTTTTAGGTCCTTAAACTCAGATGTTGTTGTTTTCACTCTAGAGGGCATATCTTTTGAGTCGCTTATCCTTTTTTTGACGTTCTTGCGGCGTTGGAAAGTTGGTTTAGTCCTCTACATAGATCTGACATCCATTTCAATTTTCTATTTATGCATATTTAACATTCTCTCCTTTTACAATCATTGGGTTATTGTAATAAATGAATTGGGATAAATTTCCATCAGGGGGGTTTCTTGCATAATAATCTGATTAGAGTGTGCATGCACTTTGATCTCCATCTTGTTATTGATGACAACTCGCATGGGTTGTATCTAGTTTCTTAGTTTCTTTTGGCCACATTTTTGCTCTAGCTTGACACATATTAGATTCACATCAGTTCACGCTTCAGATTGAGAGCCTATGGTTAATGATCCACATTGGATCCATCTCAGTTTGAGGGCCACTAAATTTATCGTTAATGTTCCAGAATCTTCATGGTACTTGTTCCTATGGAAGGGCTTGAGTTTCAATTTGGCATTGGCATCGAGATACATGGTTTCCAGATTCTGTCATCATATCATCTATTGTTGCTTCATAGATTCCAGGGTTGTTCCAGTTTGTGAGTCTTCCAATGTTCCGTGGCATAAGGTTTGCTATTGCATTATTATGATTTCGCTTCGGTTTCTTGTAAACAAAGGTATCTTTCCTTGCTTGTCGGATTGTGGTTCCAGTGTTACTCAACAATGTTCTTCTAGTGCTTCTTTGCAACAGTCATCTCATTGTAGGGGGGTTTTGTCCCACTGGGTTTTCCTTCTCTACCTCATTATTGCATTTGTATATGGGTACTTGATCAGGCCTTGTTGTCGAGACCCATTCATTCTTTCTTGCATTCATCTTTGTTTTAGGTGCATGCTTTTTTAGTTTCCCTAAGTTGCACTTATGGAGGGGTGTTGGTGTAATTAATTATTTAATTACACTTGCACAAGTTTACTTAGGTAATATTTAATTCCTAGGTTTATAATTGTCATCCTTATCTTGTTGAGCTATCTTGTTTCTCAAGATAAGATTAAGGTTATGCATACATTGCTTTTATAAAGCAAATCATCTCATGTAATTAAGAATTCCTGAATAATAATATTTTGCACATCTTCTTGCAATAGCTTTGCTTTTATCTTTTGTGGAAGGTTTTTTGGTTTGCATGTCTGATATTGGTTTCTAACATTAGGTACTCATTTACAAATGCAAATGTAAACAAACTCTCACAAGCAAATAAAAGGAGAAAACCCAGTGGGACAAAACTCCTCTCCAAAAGAGAAACAAAACAAACATGATGTATGGAGGAATCAATGATTCCCCCTAAGGAAAACATCCATCATGTATATACAACCAATGATCCCCCATAGGAGGGTAATAGAGAGATATGATATCCTCGTGATAATGTATGATCATCTGCAAATATGGTTAATGTATGAAGACAAAACATAATCCAATGCCTACAAACAATGTTTCTCCCCTTGGGAAGAAGATACACCAAGTACAAATGTAGGAATGCTTCCCATTTTGGATAGGAATTAGGAAGAGGAATGCATATGTATGGAGATTGTGTCTCTGAAATTTGCGCATGTGTTGCCAAGTTCTTGGATGATGAAGATGATGCCGCAATCCAATTAGGTACATGTCCAATCACAACAAACTGTGACAAACTAGGAACCAATGGAAACTAATCTTGAACAAGCTCCAAAGACAAACATGAAGTGATAATAGTTGATCCATGACTATCATCAAATTGGAGAGATAAACCCTCAAATTGGTCACCCAAATTTGAAATGTAAAACTTCATAAACAAAGAAGCAATGTTTGTCAAATAGGAATCCCAATCAGGAAGACTATTAGATACATGTTGCAATGAATCATTGGTAGGACTCAATGACTCATCAATAAAAGATGAAAATCAGGAACCTCTGAAGTGTCTACAATCTCCTCCAAAGGATCACAAGCATGTGTTATCAACTCTGAAGAATGAAGAAGCACATTGGAGTTTGAAAGATTATCTTCGAGAGATGGAGAAGAATCATGGTCTCCATATACCTCTCTAATATGAGTCCAAAGAGCATGAGGACATTCGAAGTGAATAAGTGTCTCCAAAATTTCATCATTTACATTTTAAAAAATAACTCTAAAGACAATAGCCCTAAATCCTTTCCAAGTGGAATACTCAACATCTGCCCTAGGACAAGGAACTTGATTAAAAAAATAGGACAATAGATTGCACTCACCAAGATGAGTGAGGATTAAGTTACTCCATTGCCTATAGTTCGCTTTCTCCAAAGTAATTAAGAAACCCATTTTGTACCAGTTATGAGCTTGAAATCCAAAAATGGAGATCTGTCTTCAACCTAGAAAAAGAGGCACAAAACTACAAAATCTCTACAAAAAATATGCACCACTGAAAAGTCAACCCTTCTAGTTTTTTGATGATACCTCGTTTAAAAAAAATTGCCTCTGTATGAGAAAGTTATGATAAAATGAATAAAGGCCTGTGAAAGGCACTTGGGGGTAAATACAAAAGGCTAAATAGGTGAAAATTTTGGGTTCCAAGGGGCTAAAATTAGGTCATCCATAAGACTTTGTCTTGGCAGTTTACAAAAAATAAAAGTTTGAATACGTATAAAACCGCCAGCCTTTGACATTAAACAAGGTTAATAAACCAACAATAAAACAAATATAAACATTGCCGATTGACAATGAATATTTATAAAACCCTGCAAACTGTGCGATTAGAAAGATCCATATATAATGCCAACTAACCAATAGAAGCCGATGAGGATGTACCTGTGACAGACAACAGACAGATTACAAACCAGGTACCCATACCGGTGATTTGAGACTAGTTGAACAAGGACAATAGACAAGGTTTTTATAATATGAAATCTATGATTAAAGTCTTGAAAGGATTGCAGTACCTTGATGCGACCACTGACAAAGCAAAAAAGGTACGTTGATCAAAGGAAAAACCCTTCCGCCACACAAAGATGTCGATACTAGCTAAAAAGGCCATTCAATTGATAATAACTAATTACTATAAGCTTACGCTAGTGTAATAATTAATTAATTACACTAACAATGTAAATCATGCATAATTGATATGGAGGACATTCAATTGGTCTACAATACAATGAACAAACTTGGTACTAATTATGCTTCTTTTTGTTTCTAGCTTTCATACTCATAGATTAACTATGGGATCTGCATATACCACACCTTCATTTGCATCATTTTTTGAAATGTTAATACATGAGCAACAAAAGCTTATCTCAATGGCTCTCATCAAGAATTCTAAATCTCAGGTATTGTTGGCTAGTCAGGTGAAAGATTCAGAATCAGATAAGAAAGAAAATAAATGAAAGAACAATCCACATTCATATCAAGTAAAGAATAAATTCTCTTCCAAAGAGAATTCATCTAATAAGGAGAAGACAACTTGTTCATATTGTAGGAAGCTTGGACATGATGGAAATTCTTGTTATAAGAAGGATATTGATGAGTTTAAATATCTTCTAAAAAAGAATCAGATTATTTTCCTTCCAGAATGTTTGAGTCACCTTCTTCTTCTTCTTCTAAAAAATATAAAAAGGACAAAGGTCATGCTAGTTTGGCTTCTATATCAGGAAATAAAGGGAAAGATTTTTGTGCTACTATAGGTCTTGGATCAGGGAGATGGATTCTAGATTCATAAGCATCTCATCATATGACATCTTCATAGTCTATATTGTCTTCTTTTGATCCTTGTACTATATCTCCTATTTTCATAGGAAACAATACATACATGAGTGTAATTGGGAAAGGATCTCTTGATATTAGGGAGGGCAATTTCAATGATGTTTTGTGTGTACGCCATTTTTCAAACAATGTTCTTTCTATCTATCAAATTACACATGGTGGATATGGGAGGACTATGGAATTCACTCCTGATTCAGTTATCATTAGAGACTTGGAGAGTAGAGAGATTATTGCTACTGGGTGGCTAATCATTCATCTCGGTTATACTCCTTTGTAGATTTTTCTCCTGATGATGACATTGTTCCTTCAGATGTTGATCACACTTCTAGTGTAAACCATGATTCAAAGGAGAAATTTGGATACTTGAACTTGGGGGTTCTCACATCGGATCTCATTCTTGAGCTTTGCATTCCATTTCCTCCATCTACTATTGTAGTTGATGATGCTTGTATTGCTATAGATGTGGCTTCTTGTGATTCAGTGTAGCAGGATCTTCATTGTCTTCTAGCTATATCTATTTCAGATTTTGGAGACATCATTGATTGCATACATCTTCTCTTTGATGAAGATGGATCTTCTTTAGTTGTTGTGAGGGAACACTCTGACCCTCTTGTTCATTCTCTACATGATCATTCTTTGCAGTTTGACATGAGCATGGATACTTTTGGAAAACATTTGGAGGAGGCTTCTTTATCTTTAGAAGAGGCATCTTTGTCTTTGGATAGTGTTCTACATTCATCTCTAAGAGATTATAGATTGATATCTTTAGCTTTGTAGCCTATAACTCTTGTTTGGAGTGTGTCATATTTCTGCATTGACATGGAGACACTTGAGCATTCTTCAGAGACATCATCACATATCATTCTTCTTTCCACATCTTCCTTTCAGGAATGGGAAGATATCCTTCATATCATCTTGGTTTTGTTTCTTCCTAAGGGAAGGAGTTTTGTTTAGCAAAATTGGATAATCTTCAACATTCAATGTCGAGATTCTACCATTGTAGGAGACTCAACATTGAGGGGGATACATGGTCTCTTTTCTTCTTCTCTCTTATGGGGGGTCTTTTTCCTCACATGGGATTTTTGTTGGCATAATGTTGTCATTGATATAAAAAGGTGTCATTGATGTCGAGGTTGTGATTAGAGAAGTAGTGGACTGGGTCATGGAAGTTTGGTGATGATTGATGGAGAGAAGAGCATGGTTTTGCAATTGTTGCAAAGTTGCTCAAAATTTTGCAAATTTGTCATGAAATGTTGTCATGACATTATAGAGGCTACTTTTAGATTTTAGGAGGGAAAACTAAGGCCATAATTGACATGGGTTTTTCAAGTGAAGTTTATTAGTCTAGTCCACATGATCAGAAGATTTCAAATATACTTAGGAGTGATTTATTTATGTTCTCGATTTGATCTAGGGTTTTTTGTTAAACCCTAAATCTTGCAGTCATGGTGTTGAACAAACTATAATTTTTCTTTGACTGTTTATTTGTGCTTGCAGGTTACTTAAGTTATCACTTAAGTCATCAGGATAGTTGGTGTGACCAATCCTCTTTCCTAATGCTACAGGTTTTTCTGGTGATGTGCTCATCACTATAATCCTTCACATCACTATTTGTGTTCATTGTGACCAATATCTAACTGTAATGTGTGATGGGTTCATATAAAATATCCAATGGTGCACATTGGGTATTGAAAATCAGATGGCTATTGCTCACATCCTTCACATCACATTTCAGAGTTTAATTTTTCCATTGTTTTGTGCAATGTGTGATGAAGTTTGATCAACAAATGCAATCAAACTTAGTAGATTGGATGGTGCTTTCTAGCCCACGACATGTATGGTGGGTCCTTGTCTAGCCCAACAAGATTGCTTGTTAAGGACAAATGTACTATGGGACCATAGAAGCGATAGGATTTGCTAATGGAAGGTGATGTCATTAGTGACACATGGTGAGATATCATGCCCTAGCTTCACATCACTATTGTGAAGCTAAGAGGAGTTAGGATTTGTGCGATATGTGATAGATGGTGGAAGATGACATCAACAATGGATAGGTGGTAGCTGCTCGTTATCCTGCTGAAGAACAAGTGGGTCCTTGGCTCAGCCCTGTGGTAGTGTAGGCTTGTGACATGTGTGCTTGAAGACATGTGGCAACTAGTGATTGCATCACATACTCAATTCACTTTGCCGTTGTGAATTGAACTAAAGATAAGAAATAAAAATATGTGATATATTGCATATCAAATCTATCGACAAAGATTATTTGGTGATGATCGATTGATGTTCGCTTCTTGGCCACACATCGCGAAAATGAATGGTGATACCCTAAGACAAAATACGATATGCAATGGTCATGAATGTGAAGGAACGATGATCAACATAAATGATTTAAAGGAGATATATCTGATGGATATGTTTTAAAGATGGAAAGGTTAAAGGATAACTAACAGATTATGGTGCAAATATTGGAGATCGATGGACCAAATTTAAAGATGAAGATTCACAACGGATATGACAGTGTGTACACAGTTTTTAGTCTAGTAACCAACATAGAGAATGAAATTAATTGGTCTAATTGGTCTAACTGCACCAGCTACAATTTTAATTAGTGATTTGATTTATAGAGCGACGACATAAATTACAAAAGAGACAAAGATAAAAATTAGATCAATTAAACAAGGATTTTCATTTAATGCATATCAAGGTCAGGGTTTTGCAGATTGCCATACTTAGTAAAATGAAGTGAATTAGAATTTATTTTTGATGGCGAGTGGCTCAATGAACAAGTAACTTCTTGAAGAAGATAGTGATAAAACCCTAATAGCAGGATTTGTACAGTGGTGCAAGGCTTGAGGAAGTAATTGTAGGTCGGTGGAGTTAAGAAATAAGTGAAGACAATAAAAAATTGGCTAAGTTGGAGTAACTCAAGGCAAGAGTCCAAGAGTGAGAGTGTGTCTTTTGTAGACAAAGAATGCACTAATTTTGAATGAGTAGAACCTAAACAAAAATAAAAAAACTCGTATCTGAGTTAACATTCAAGGTGCAAATCAGAGAAGGGAATAGAGTGTATGAATTAGCTATCAAGGCATACAAATAATGCACTAATAGATGAAGGAAAGTGTAGAGCAAGTTAAGTAAAGTGTAGAGAAAATTAAGTGAGGTGCAGGGAAAAATATTAAGTTTTAGACAATTGGACAGTTGCAAAGTAAGTTGCAATATAGAATTGTATTAAAAAATTGTAATATCTCGAGTTTTAAATTTGATTAGTGGTGCCATCAAATATCTGGGTAGGTACTCAGATTAGGGAGTGGGTGCTTCCTTGGACTAGGTGCTCCTAAAACCAAGGGACTGGTGTCTCCTTAGCGTTGGTGCCAAATAATTTTAATCATAACTTTTGATTGTGAGGCTAGATTAGGACAGTAGATCCTAGCAGCATTTCTCACAATGGTTTTTCCCATCTTGGGTTTTGCATGCCCATCTTGTGTTATGTGATGTTGTATGTTTTTGCATATTAATTTCTAATTTGCACAAAATATTTAGAGCTAAATTTTAAGTGTTCTATTGATTCACCCCCCTCTTAGTAGATTGTTGTGTTCCAACAGTTTTGGCCTTCTCATATCTCATTGAGAGATTTTTTGTATTTCATCTTTCTTTTGGGGAGGAGCTTTGTCCCACTGGGTTTTCTCCTTTTCTCTATTTGTGAGATATTTCTTTGCATTTGGACATGGGTACCTAACATGGCCTCATTTTTTGGGACCCATCATATTTTCCATCCTCCTAAGTTGTGCTTAAGGGGGGTGTTGTAGTTTTTTATTTTCCCAGTGGGTTAATTTATTTTCCCTTAGTCCTAGGTTTTTCCTACACTTAATTAAGCTTGCTTAGGATAGTAAGGTTAGTTTATTACTAGGAGATAAGTATGTGGTGTTCCCTTCCTTAAAGGGTGGAACCACTTTCCACTTTTGGTGGCATCCTCCACTTTTGGTGGTCCATCTCCACTTTTTGTGGTTGATTCCTATTGGTTGGATTTTCCACTTACCTCATCTCCTAAGTTCTATATAAAGTAACTACCTAGCTTGTATTTGCATACTCTTGCATCTTCTTACAATATTTTACATTGTATGTTTTCATCTTGGAAGCTCTTAATGCAATATTGTCACAACAACATTTCATAATCTCTCAAAGTCTTGGTTTGCATTCTTATGTTTTTCTAGTTTATGTAACTTTGATTTTCTCTTAAAAGGTCCTTGGGTTATTCAATATATTTCAGATTTCTAACAAGAGGTGTTGTTGGTGTATTTAAACATATTGGTTTTGTGGTTAGTGTAATGATTGAATAGCTATGGTTGGTATATCTACATTTATTAATTTTGTTGATAGCGTAATCATTGAATGACTTGTTGGTTTATTTTAATTTATTGGTTTTATGGATAGTGTAATCATTAAAGGATGTGTGATTAATATATTTACATTTATTTCCTCTATTCTTGTTGTAGATTGGAGAAAGGATTTAGTTCCCATACAATACTAGATGAGTGATTTTGAAAATTTTAGGTGGCGGTCTCTCAAAAGATTTATTCTCTCATTCTATAGGCATTGAAGGGAATTTTAGACATTGTCAAAGGAGGATGGTATCCTAGAGAAAATTTCTCTCATTTGCATGAAGTTGAGATTTTCTCTCTCATGCGTTATAGAGTGGAATGCCACAAGCTACACACAAAATACGTTAGCCAATAAAACATTTCCTTTTTGAAAGAATAAAACAATAATATCAACATTCACAAATGACATTGACATGTCACACTATATGCCAATGCACACACAAGAATCATATAAAGTGCAATGACACAAGGTAAATAAAAACAAAAATAAATTTACCATTATTCCAAGAAAGGTGGCACAAAGGGAAGAATTATTCATTGTGGAATGAACTACCATGATGAACCTACAAGAAAATGGGATTACACCACCATGATGATTGGGTCTTAACTCATGATCACGTTCTCTTGCAAAGATAACACAAGGGTAGAATGATGAAAGCGTATATCTCAAATTTGACTCCCTACACATACATAATGACACTCACAAAACTAAGGGAAACATAAGCAAGAGGTGGAGCCACAAGGGGATACCACACCTTGACTAATTGAAATGACCACTATTTCCATAGACACAAGGTACACTTAGGGCACCCAAATATATGGGTCAAACCTTCACAAGAGGTTACAACATTAGGAGGTACAAGCCTACCAACAAATAGAATGATGATAGGCCAATTTTATGTAAAGACATGCTTTCCAATACAAAATATGACATAATTTATAATTATGGTACTTGACTAAGTGACAACATGGGAAGGCTCATAAGGCCAAGTGGAAGAATAAATAAATAAATAAATATAGTTTCCTTGAGAAATGATTTGACATACCCTTTGCTTACAAAAATAGAGGACTACAACACACCAATGGACTACAATATCGAAAAAGGACACTAGTGTGTCAGGAGGACATTAGTACTGGAAAATGATATTGAAAAATAGTACCAAAGTATCCCAAAACTAACCTGGAGTCTTGAAACTATGTTGGAGTCCAAATTTTTTTTTGTAGTCCAAAATTGTGTTGTAGTCCTATTTTTATATAGTAGTCATTAAAAATTGTTGTAGTTGCGGCTAAATATTGAATGAGTGACCATTATAAGTCTCATACCTAGGGTAAATACCTTGGACTCAAAAAATATTACAACACCAAATGAACTAAAAAATAATGACAATGATTGGGAGACCAAGGTAAAAAACTACACCCTATCTCAAACACATAAGAAAATAAAGGAGATGCTTCCCAAAGAACATAGGGTCTACAAGGGAATCCAAAACAAGTCAAGGACATGAGGGATGGTGGGGAATGCTCCAATAACACCCCACTCACCCTCCAACAATAAGGAGAACCAAAATGACACCTCATCAAGGCAATTCTCTCACTCAAACATAAGACTAGAAAATTGGATACAACATACAATTTGGTGTTACCGTAATTGAATATTTTTTATTACATTACATTAATTTTAAGTTAAAATCCAAATATCATCTAAATTAAACTTAGCCAACATAGAAATAATGATGATTTTTTTATAAAAATGACATGCATGTTTGACACCAACATTGAAACATGGTAAAGATAAGTCAAATTGTCACCAATTATGTGGGAAGTTTACAGTTCATACACTAAGGAGGTTTTAAAATAGATACAATTATATGAGAGGACTCAAATATCTTGAATTATACATTTTGAAACATATTGCAATAATGATAAAGCTAATGGAAAGGAGTAGATGAATCCCCCTTGTAGATCCTTCCAAGATCTTATAAGTCCCTAGAGGTTCTATGCCACCTAACCATGTGGCACTCATAGGTGCACCCCACCATGTAAGGAGATAGTCACTTGGGCACAAGCATACACACTCACTCAAAACAAGGGACTAGGTCTCACAAACATGCCAACTGAAATGATCGACTCATATCATAAATATGACAAGTAGGATAAACTATCATAATATATATACCAACAATAATTATCAACCAATCATATAAAAAACACACTTAAGGGGAAAACACCATTAGAATAAGCATAAGAGGTAATCCAAATGATGTAGCATACACTTTCCAATAGTAGGCATGCATCACAAGTATGAACATGATTATAATCAAGGTCTCATCTAATCATACACACATGGATAGATATGTTCTCATATTTCATACAATCTTCAACAATAGCAACGAAAAAGGGTACTAGAGGGAGGAAAGGAGTATCATCATAATAACACAAAGATCTGGCCTTGCAAAACAAAAACAAATCCCCATTTCAAGGTGATGGGAGTACCCAATTGGCATCAACCAATTCTATCTAAGTATGGTGTGTCCTTGACTAATCATACTAAGCATATATACAAGTGCTCAAACATATCATCAACTTACATCTTTAGTTCCTATACTAGAAAAATAATCTCCTTAATTATCCCATAAATATATAACTCTCACCCATTGCAACCTTGAAATCACTTTAAATTGAAGACAACATCAAGAGTCACTCCTTCCTAACCCTATACCTCAATCTTAGGTTCTTCATGCACCAAATTGCAATTTGGGTGTGACACATTAATCAATGGACAAAATGGAATTTTTTGGGATAGTTCAAAATTAATCTAGGAAAAAAATAAAAGAGATCCTTAGTTTCCCCATTTGAACTCCTCATAAATCATTCTCAATTTGAAAAATTCAAAATTTATTTTCAAATGTAAAACCATAAATTTTTCCAAACCACATTGATGAATGCTCGAAATTTCTACTTTTTAACCATTCAATTTTTTTAAAGAATAAACATTACCCTTTTGGTTTAATTGTGAACAACACTTTTTTGAAACAAAATATCTATTTCCTTTTTTTTTTTTTTAAAGTTTTCCATAATCATAGCTTAAATTGAACATTTAAAAATTCATAACATTAAAAAATCTCAAAGAATATTTAAGGAAATCAATCTAGAATTGAGGCCCTTGCTACCACAATATTGAACATGGAAAACATGGATGGAGAAAATTGAAATTGTAAGATAAGGGTGTAAAAATTACCTTAAAATTGGAGATCAAACCATTCCAAATCTAGTAGACATAAGGAGTTCTGAGACACAGACACATTCATTTCAATCCAAACACAATTATTGTTGTTATGTGGAGCTCGATTAGACTTGGTGTTTACATTTTGACCCATTTACTTGGTGCATTTACCCCAAAGTAATTCACGAGGGAATGCAAGGGGGGCGAAGCCCCTCCTGTGGGGTCCGGGGGTATTAATGATATGGTGTGGAGCTTGATCAATCTCTGAGTGAGATTTTGTTGTTATGTGGAGCCTGATTAGACATGGTGTTTACATTTTGACCCCTTTACCAAAATTATTTTTACCCCAAATTAATTACGGGGGAATGCAAAAAATTGATTATATTTTACAAAGGAATTTTATTATCTGTTGCCTATTTAAATTTTAGTTAAAACAGTTGTAAAAACTGCCTAGAAGTGAATAGTTTTGTTCACTACGAATGGAGAATTCCAAGTGTCACAAGTTGAAGAATCCACAACATAGCGCACATGGGAATTCAAACAACCACACAATGTTGGGTTTTGATTGCTACAAGGCATGTGCAATATAGGGGAGAAGTTGCAGTTCACGAGTTAGTGAAATGAAGTGATTATGTAGGTATTGCATTAGGTGCATGCAACACTATGGGTGTAAAACAGAGCAATGTAAATTGTGTGAAATGATTACTGCACATTGCAACTATTGTTGTAGGTTATTGTAAATTGAATTTACTCAAAATCAATCAATAAATGGATTGTTGTTTGTGGACATAGCCCAAGCATAGGGTTAAACACATTAAAATGTTGTTGTCTCACTGTTTTATGTGAATTGTTTCATTTCTTTGTTATTTTTGTTTTGTGTTTATTTATTGTAGACACTAAAAATTGTCCTAATTAAAAAATATTATTATTTAATTAAATTAACCTTTCCTCTAATATTTCTTCTTATTCATATAATTAAATAACTTTAATTATTTAATTATTCTAACTTTTCCTCTAAGGTTAATTAAACAATTTTATTTGTTTAATTAATTAACCTCTTTTGATTAAATAATTATATTTAATTATTTAACCTCTAATCTTGTTCATAATTAAATAAATATTTTCATTTATTTTATTAACTAATTTCCTAAATTCTTCCATAATTAAATGAATATTGGTATTTATTTAATTAATCATATGGGTGCAAATAAATAAGTAAATTTTATTTATTTATTAAACTTACCTTCCTTTTTTCAATCTTTCCATCTTTTTCTCTGAAGTCAACTTTCCTTCATTTTTGGAATCTAAATCTTTTCTAATTCTTCAACTTTTTTCCATCTTGGAAAAATCTTTGGTTAACAAAGCATGAAATTATAAATTTTACGTGCACCATTATCCACCATTTTAATTAGATAATTTATTATTATCTCTTCTTCAACTAAAATTGTAACTTTCCCATTATTTCTCATAATCTCATCCATTGATTTTCCTTTCAATCTCGATTGTTGCTTTTCTATCAAATCTTCTATAAATACAACCCTTCATCACTCTTACCAAGGTGAACCACCATCTTTGAACTTTTACCATTACTATCATCTTGAGTCAATCAATTTGTGCACTCCAAAAATGGAGAGAAACATATCAAAAGGATTTAAAATTAAAAGAAAGAAGAGAAATGAAGGTCAATCAATGATGGCATAAAGGTATACTTTGCATTGTTTGTTTATATATTCAATTTCCTTTACGTTGATTTGTGCTTGATTGAATTGGAATTAATTTAATAAGTTTACTTGCAACTGTTTGGTGGTTTTTGTTAAGGATTTAAGCTTCACCAATCGAATTTTTAGATCCATACATCTGGTGAACCTGATGTGAAGAACATGTTTGTTTTGGCTAACCTTCTTATGTGCAAATTTTTGGTGCTTATGTATTGCAAGTTGTAGATACTTTCAAGGGCCTCCAAAAAAAAAAAAAATAGGAGTTGTTCAAGGAAAAATAAACATCACGGTTGCATTCAAAAGCACAAAGCGATGAACTTTGATATATTATACCCCATATTTTGGTAAAAAATAACATTTTAAACTTTTCAAAAAGTGATTTCTAGGCTCATTCTTTGTTAATTCGTACATTGTACAGATTTGCACTTTTCGACTCCAATTTTTATTGCTACACAATATTAAATTCTACTGGTAATGAATTCTATTTTATTTTCTAATTAGAAAATCAATTTACAAAAGTCAAATCATTTGGTGAGAGTGTTTATTCATCTTTTTCACATTTTTTGAAAATACTAACCTGTAGTAAAACAGGCGTAACTTTCAAACTACCCATTGGATTTCCAAGTTTTTGTAGGCATTGGAAATCTGCTTCTGATGTGCATGATGTGGATTAGATCTTTTCTTCAAATTAAAAATCAGAATTTAGGTATAACCATGTTAAATTGAATGCTTGAAATTTTAAACTTCAAATAAGAACACACGAACTTGTTTTTAAAAATTTTCATAAAATTTTCAATCTTTTTTAATGGTGTTCTTGGGTTTTTGATTTGAATATTTTTTAGGTGTTTTTACTAATCATTTGTGCAACACCTTTTCAAGAGCCAACGAAAAAATAAAACTTCTAACAAAATTGGTTTTGCAACACCTTGTCAAAGCTATTATTTAAACTACTAATCTAATTGTTGCAAGACATTGTTGAAGGTTTATTCTAGACTACTAACTGGTTGGTTGAAAGATCGATTGTCAAAGAATCTAATTTGAAATGTTGTGTCTTTTTTTTATAGATTAGATCACATTTAGATTAGTGGGTTAAAAAGAACTTTGTTTTCCGTGTTTGGAATGCTTGCACATTGTGTGTCAACCTGAGCTAGTATGTATGTATCCTCTCCCCTTGTGCACTTGTGTGATCTTGGGTGACACAAAATACACATTAGTCTCCTTTTTAATTTTTAGTAGGAGGCTTTCCTAGGGATTTCATCAACCTAGGGTTCAACCTCAAGCATATTTCTTGATGGGATATATCAAAGGGGGAGAACAAAAGTTGTACCCCAAGGAGTGGCCAATGTTGTTCAAATCCAAGCCATGAGACCCTTGATCCACTGAGACTTGATGGTGATGAGAGTGGAGTGATCCCCCTAGTTCTCAGACTGCTATAGATGTGATCTCTATTCACAATAGTTCCCCACTAAACACCTTTATTTTTTAAAAGCCTATGAACCTTTCAACCGTTGCTTGGTATAGTGCAAGGTACATTATCATGCCTAAAGATACTCACCACTGACTCCCTTGAGTGGAGATAAAAATATTTGGGTTGGAATTCTTAGCCTCCTGAGGAGAGAGAGGTGTGCCCATGCCATAGAGCTTGTGTCACTAGATCTCTAGCTATCCGCTCTTGAAAGAGAGGTGTTTCACATCGATCTTTGGGTATTTGTGTGGGCTATACCAAGTATACACATTCAATTTAATAACTAGGTTATTCATGTCTTACAAGTGTCTTTATCTGTGATATAATAGTGAAGCTATTGGGCCCTTCACCCTTAAGCGATACCATTTTTTAGTCTAGTGTCAACAACCACTTTGTCTTCTAAGTGTTTTCTGAGTGTATGCTATCTTAAAATTGAAAAACTCACACAAATAACACCTCAAAAAACTTCATTCTTAGGGAGCCAAACATAGCCTACATTGAGACAAGTTAGGGTCTATCATTTGAATCCAATTTTTGAACTTAAGTGACCTAGGACCTACTAAATGTCTTTAGTTTTAGCTTTCCAAATCCACCTTTACATCTCAACTCTTAATTTCATCCTTAGGGTAGATTTTGGTCTCCCTCCTTGTGTTAATTGTTGGTTGATTCCTCTTCCTTTGGTTAATGCTTGGTTGCTTTTTCATCCTTAGGTTAAATTTTGGTCTCCCTCCTTAAGTCAAATCCTTGGTTGCTTTATCCTTCTTTGGTTAACCCTTGGTTGTATTTGCATCCTTAGGAGAGTCTTTCATTTCCCTAGGTTAAAATTTGGTTAAGTTTTTCATCCCTTAGGGTGATCTTTGGCTGATTTTTCATCCTTGAGTTAACCTTAAGTCAAGATTGCATATCGTAGGTCAAATTTTTGTTATATCTTGCATCCTTATGTTAAAATTGAGTCAGGTCTTTCCTCTTTAGGTTAATATTTGGGTGATCTTTTCTCCTTAGGCTAATATTTTGTTATCCTTGCATCCATAGGTTAAACCTTGGTCATGTTATTTTCATCCCTAGATTAAACCTTGGTTAGTCTTTCATCCATAAGTCACAATTCATTCAATCATCCACTTAGCCACTCATAAATCACACTAATCCAGCCATATTTACTAGACCATAGCTTCCTCTTTGAGGTGTCTTAAATCTCATTTAACTCTCATTGTCTTGTCTATAGTTTCCCTAAACTCACAAATCTAGTTTGGGTGTGACTAGTTTCTCGTCTTTGTCTTTTGAGATTCTAGGATTCTCTTGAGAATAATTAGGTCTACTACCATTCATATCCATTCATCACTCATCCATTATTAATTTTTTCCTATTTAGATTGTGCTTCAACCTTAGTCACCCTTTGAGTTTTTCTTGATCTCTTGTCTTTTCATCTTTTCACCAACGGTGGGATTTAAATCTCACAAGTCTAGTTTAGGTCAACCCTCATCTATTGTATTTCTCAAGTCCATCTTTTGTGTTGGGAAAGTGTGTCTCAAACTTGAAATTACATAATGTACTATTGATATGTCAGTGATAGGGGGGCACAGGGGGTCTGGGGGTTGTGCGTCCTTGAAAGGAAAATTTTATTTATATTTTATTATTGTAAATTTGGACCGTTCATCATTAGGTCTCAAATTCGACAGTTGATATTTTGTTAGCTTGACTTTCCCTAGAATGCAACCCTATTTTATGAGGGAATTGTATTATGATTGGGTATTATGAGAGTATGGTAGCGGTTGTGTTTCCTTTGGATCTCTGGTTGGTGATACTCCTCTAAGAAGCTTGCTCTGCTAGTATATTGTAATCTTTGTGATTTTTGAATAATATATTGAAAGGATTTTGGAGTGTAGGGTTTTTCTCCCAGAAGGGTTTTCCCCACATAAATCACTATGTTGTGGTATGCATGATATTTATTTTTATTTTTGTTTAAGTTTCTATAGCTATTAAAGATCTATAAAGTTTTGCATTATCCTCCTCTCAAGATTAGTGTAGGAATTTGTTCTGCTACCTTGGCTTCCTTACATTTTGGAGATCTAGATATCCCTTTTTGGTTACTTTGGTTAACCATTGTCTTTCAAGGTCAAAGTATAAATCCATAATCACCATCAATATCATCAAACATCCTTAAACCATAATCATACACCATCTATCATCCTTCATTTGCATAATCACTTAAAATCCAAAAATCCAAAAACATTGGCATCCCTTGCATAATTATTTCATTTTAGAACTTTAAAAAATACAAAAAAAACTTTAAATTTTTTCAAAAACCCAAAAAAATATCAAAACATTCAAAATCCAAAAAAAATAGAAAACAAAAAAAAGTCTTTTATTTCTTGTCTTTACCAAGGATCTACTCACACATTCACATCAAGACCAATATTCACACAACCCATGGAACAATATCAATATTCAAACATGCTTAATCAAAACAACACACCTATCTATCAAGTGGTAAATTATGAAAATATAAACCCATCCATTAGTATCATGCCAAATTTAAAGTACAATGCTCAAGAAAATACCATTCCAACACAATCATTGAAAATATAAGAAATTATAGTACAACAAGTGCAAACCTCACAATATATGGTTGATCTAGAAGCCTCTAGATTTAAAAAGAAATACACAATGGAGGACATATATGCTTATCCCATTTCTATAAGTATACACATATGACCTAACCATTCATACCAACAACCCCCAACAATCCAACCTCCTTCCCAACAATCTACCAACACCTATCCATCACCAATTCCTCCACAACTGAACAATGCTATTCAAAATAATCCTCAATATGGTTCCCTTAGACCTAATCTTCCTTTGAGCTGAAAATTTACCTTTCTAAGGGAATAAATCAAACCAATATTAAAGAAACTATTATAGTATAAAATTATTCAACTCTTAGAGGCCTTACCTTATAACCCTATCCCTAACAAACCATCTTGGTGGAATGATAATGCCTTTTGTGAATTCCTCAAGCACAAAGGACATAAAACTTCTTGTTTCCTTATACTCAAGCACATCATACAAGACCTTATTGACCAAGGTATAATCATTATTGCATCTATTACAAGGGAAAACCAAGGAAGTATTATAGCCTCCACCTCCTCTCATAATCATTCATCCACTAAGCCATTGAAATCTTCTCCATCCCAATCCCCGAATACATTTAATAAAAATGCATGTAGTAATGATCTTTGAGGACTACTAACAAAGGATCTACCAAAAAATAAAGTTGGAAAATCCCATCAATTTTCTAATCCTATACCCTCTAATCCTCTTCCATCATCATTACCTTCGTCATCTATCAAGCCAACTCAAGAGATTCCTATCCAAAAACTTGAGTCAACTCAATAAAATCCTATCATTGTACAAGATAAAATTCCATTGCCCAAACCATTGGATATATGTCAAGAGAAAATTACAAAGCATTATGAAATAAAATCCAAGACAAATCAAGATCAAGTTACCCAAAAAGTCCCTATAAATGATCATGATATACAAGCTAATTCAAGCCTTGATCAAAATCCTATTCATAGCATCCATGCTAACCCAGTCTTTGATCATGATCCTATCCTTGATTCTACCCAGAAATCACCTCTAGATGATCATGAAATCATGATAATCCAATCATTGATCATGATCCTATCATTGAACTGTCTAAGAAACCCTTCTAGATGATCATGATACCCAAGTTAATCCAATCCCTAATCAAGATCCCATTTGTAATCATGACATCTAGGATGAGCCTATCTTAGGTTCTATCATCCATGATCATAAACTTGAAATTGATCCTATCCATACTCCAACTACCTCAATTTCCCAAGAGGAGAAACTTGCCTCCCTTGGACACAGAGATAATCAAATAAATGGCATGGATAATAACAAAGAAGAACATACAAAAGCTACTATAGATCAAATTAAAGAATATAAAGAAGATACTATAGATTAGATCAAACAAGAAGATACCAAATATACTATGGATAAAATCAATATCCAAAATGATCAAGAAGAAACAAGAACGACAAAGGTTAAAGCTACAATATCCTATCAACTAGGATCATCCACTCTTTTCAAAGTAGGCTTTCTTCCATATGAGAAAATACCAAAAATTAATGGCTCCCAGCTACACAATGATGGGTTAGAATATTGCTTCCAAAATAACAAATACCCCATCACAAATAGAATATTTTAGAGCATGCAATATCAAGGAAGAGGATTAGGCCTACATGAGTAAATTTTTTTAGAACCAATACAATTTTATGCAAATATTTGACATAAAGTTCTTGGTTATTCTTCAGTCAACAAATCAAATGATGTTAGTGGTACCTCCACGATATTGGGGAAAAAATTATCTAATACAAACATCAAAATGGGGGCCATGAGTATTCCTTATCTTAAGGTTGCTGCCAAATCCATACCATAAACCATCATTCCCAATTTATTAAACCTTCCATTTGGAACCAAAAAGAAAAATTCTTACAAATACAATGTAAAAATAAAATGTCAAATTCCATTGAATGCAAAAATCAAAGTGGAAAAATGAAGTTCAAATGGATCCTAAAGAAAAATATATCAAGAAAAGAAAATAATCCATATATAATATCTATTAAAAGTGTGGATCCACAAGAAAAGAGGTCTCCTACATATAAAGAATGTCCAACTCCTTCAAAATGGTCATCATGAAAGACATATAAAAGTGTTGGTTCCAAACATTATCCCAACAAGAAATCCAAAATCCATCATCCATCACCCTAGGTTTGGTGAATGAAATTCCTACATCTAAACTGCCAAACACATCTACCATCACTGATCATAATCCAACATCTCATCGAAAGCCTAAAAATCCACTTCACAAATCCATCATGTCTTGGAAACAACTCTTTATCATAAGGAGTCTCATGGAATTCTATCACGATGTGATTATTCTGATAAGGCCAACCCTAGTATCAAAAAGGATCACAATGACATCCATTAGTTGTATGCAAGTGCTATGCTCTTGGCAAGGAAACTACTTCATAAAGGTCATTATTGGAATATCATGGCATCAGTCTCTATATCAACACCATACAAGGATTCATAACAATTGGTGATCATCTAAAGCATCAAGGCTTTCTAGAAATATCAAAAATAAAAAAAAATGAAAAAAAATTGAAAAATAGTAAAGAGAAAAATTTCATCCAATAGTGAAAACCACATCAGTGGTGCTTTGGATAAGTACCATGATGGAAACCTAGAAAATAGGTGTCATGCATAAAATAAAATATCTATGAGGACTATTACACTTGGGGTTAAGTTGTCTCATCATCCATACCTTTCTCATGACATTTCTAGCCATCTATCCAATCCAATCGTTTCCATCATATTTCCTACCCGTTGGTTCTCAAAATTGCAGCTTGTTAATCCTAAGGGTATGCTAGGTCCTATGGTTAGATTGAACAAGGTTTTGGCCAACATACAGAGTGAAGCTATATGGTTTACAAATCCCTACACTTTAGGCTTTTCTAGACCTAGGTGGGTGAACCTTACTAACTTGAACAAATTTAAGAATTAAGTGTCTAGGTGGGAAATCTATTTCTTATGGCATATAGGTGTGAGATAGATGCAAGTATTATATCTAATCTTACTGATATTGAGAGTTTGAATAAGAGAATAAAGTTTATATGAAATGTTGTTTTGATATGAATATGATCAGTGCCTAGTCCTATTGGGTGAATGGAGTCAAATGTGTATGATGGATTAATGGAGTAAGATGTGTAAGGAGGGTGAATCTATCATTCAACTTAACTCTAACTAGTTGGGAACTTTGAATGTTAGTAGCTTGTACAAACATGCAAGTTTGTTAATCACTATACCCTTCTTACTTATCCCAGTGCTAAATTCCCAAATTATTGTGATCTTATGAAAGGATTTTTAATTCCTGACTTGAGGGAAACCAATCAAGATAATCGACTTAAAAGGATTTTAATCTTGAGTAGGAACCAATTAGAATGAATTACTCGAAAGGATTTTAATTCTCTCCAGGAAGAAACCAATCAAGAAAATCATACAATAACAAGTGTTTCATGACAAATTATATTAATTTGAATAATAACGGAAAACCACTTTGGAGACAACACAATAACATATGAATTTTAAATTTGACACAATGGTTGAACACTGAAAAATGAATCACCAAATATGAGCAATCTTCTCCATTGATTTTACTTCAGAATTGATATATTAATAGCAAAAGTATTTGAGATATCATGAAATATGAATATGAGTGAGTGAAATGGGGGAAGATGATATGATGATGGATTATTATTTTTTCTGATGATCCTCAAAACAAGGCCTTGGTTTCCCATTTTATACGAGAAGCAAACAAGCTTTAGGCCTTTTACAAAAAAGTGCATCGTTTCACAACTTTTACCCTAACTAATTATATTTGATTAAAACATAAAAGATGATTAGAAAACCACAACAAATCATAACACTTGCTCCGTTATTCAACATAGAGAACCCATGACCTCTCAGGATATAGTAAGGTCCTCCTCTCCTTGATGAAGCGTTTGATTTTTCAGTCTCCTTCAACTCAATGCTTGTCCCTTCACATCCAAGACGATGAAGAAATTTATCATTGACAAATGATCGATATATTCTTTCCTGACATGGGTATTTGTGTTTGTGATCATGTCCTTCATAGTGTATTTCATATATATTATTTTTTCAAGTTGTTTATGAGTATTCTCCAATATTATTTCTTTATCATTGATCAGATCAAGAGCCTATGGTAGCAATTGGGCCAATTCATCTTTCCAATGATCTTGTTCTTTAAGTTCTCCATGCTCATCAAAGAACACATGAAATGGGATTGTTACCTATTTTATCTACTAGCTCAAACAAGTAGAGCTAAAGTGATATCAAATGAAAAGACAAGTATATTTTAATTTTATGCTACCTTACTTTCATCTGCATAAAGGAAACAAAAGACTATTCTATCATACTGCATTTATGCAGATACAAATAACATAGAAGAAAGATTGCCCAAATCTTTTCAAAAGATAGTCTTTATTGATAGTATAAATGTATAGGGTCTCACACAAGCCATGAGATTAACTTATTTAATAAAAATGAAAGAAAGGATTGTACATTTATAGATATTAATAGAAAGGAATGAACATGTAAGGAAGGGTGACTCGTCATTTCCTAAATGATGAGTCTCAGTTGAGTTGTCCTATATCTTTTTCAGTCTGTCGCTTGTCCAACAACCAACTTCATCCTCCTTGCTACTCCTAGATGCTTGCATCTAAGAAAAGAAATGTTGTTAGAGCAATGAAAAATCACTAATCCATACATGCATATACCTCTATAAACATACAATATAACCCTCATTTGCATTAAATTGTGTGCATATCATGTCCAGGAAAATGAGAATGATCAAACATATCTATCATATGCACATATATTTTCTAACTTGTTTGCTTCATGTGCAGATACAAGAAAAGTAATTTTGTTGTTTTGATTCATCAAATTACAACATGTGGGTTAAAATGTGGCTCCCACAAGGGTTGAGCCTAACATGTTGAGTATATCAAATAATGGGCTCAATTGAGCTTATTTAAGAGGGAAATGCAATCTTAAAGTCATCATATCAACATGATCATGGAATGATAGTGAATAGGCATACATATTGAGTTCACAAAGTATTTCTTCAAGGAGCAACTATAGAAGCTAAATTGAATCATATTATGGCAGCCTCATATGCATTAATGAAATCATATTCTGACAATGTCTACAAGAAAAGTAAGATGAAATGAAAATAAGAAAATCTATGCCATCATATGAAAATCACTATCAACCCATGAATGCAATGTGCAAGTTTCTAAAAATAGAGTTTTCAGTAGTCAATGATGATAGCTTGCTTTGACAGAATAGTCAAAATGTTAGTTAATAGTCCTATATATCTTGAAGGTAGCAATCAGGTTTATCATATACATAGTATAGTGAAGGAGTGGCATGGAAACATAGTTATGAATGAGTGCTTATGTAAAAGGAAATGTACTAGATAACATTAAAAGCATCTTATGACATGAGAATGATCAAGGGAAAACCGTGAACAAATAACCAATGATATTCATATCACAAAGGACAATCATACACAATTTGTTAAAAAATAGTGACCAAGGATGGAGTTGAGCACTCAAATTCACACATACAAATGTTGTTAGTGGGCATATAGAGGAGAAGGAACTTAATTCATTGGTTCAAATTCCATCATATGACAATCAAGACTAATGAAATGATAGTTGATAAAATAATATCATATGAAAGTGATAATCTATGATATAAAAAGGACAGTGCCAGTGACTAAAAGACACATGATATGGCTTAAAAGCATGATAAAACAAAGCATTACAATGAGCATCATGAAGTAGTCCTAAGACCAATCTTGGAATCAAGATGTCCTGTTGAAACTGCTTTATAAAGTTAACCAAATAGTTGTCAAGCATGTTCAAGAGATGGTGGTTGAACTTTAGAATCTTGAATATGTAAAAAAGTTTAGGTCTGAGATCTTCAACTACAAAGCTGCAAAATTGACATGAGATAGAGTGGCCATGGCCATTTTCAAAAAATAAAAATATAATGTGTAGAGAGGAAAAGTGGCTTAGAGATTAAAGCCATCGAGTATAATAGAGTGAGCCATGAATTTTGTAAGTGTGTTTATGAAGAAATTATAGCTACAAGATATGAAAAGAGCGTGGAGTGAAGCCTTCAAGTCACAAGTTTAGGGTAAACCTAGAAGACAAATTTTGATACCTATAGCCATTGAAACAAATGGGCCATTGTATTTTGCAAATAGAAGTGCAATTTTTAGAGAATGCAAAAATTTGAAGCCACGGCCTGAGAAAAATATCAAATATAGATGATATGCGCATATATGCAAGAATATACAAAGATTCCTTCATATTCTTGAAAGGTGAAAATAATGAAACCTCTAGATCATGATCTCCATGGTGGCCATAACCTAAAGAAGAGTCAAAACATCTGGCATGAAAAAAGATATAGAAAGATAAGAATTTCCATCCTTTTTTTTTTTATTTAAGAAAAGCTTGAAACAAGCAATATTTTCTACAAAAAATGACTTACTCAAGCTCAGGCTCATGAATTTTTAGCATAAAACTAGCATAAAGTAACTTGAAATCTCTAGATCATGATCTTCATAGCATCCAAGTGGAGGAGAAGATTAACAGAGAAGTAAAACAAGTGAGAAACATGAGATTAAGTTGTAGAAGTCATAGTCTAAGAGGCCTAAAATCATTAAAAAATGAAACCTTTTAGTCATTTTGCTTCAAAAGAATGATTTAACAGTTTTGTGTTGAGGAGATCTATAAAGAAATTCCTTTGAAATCACAAAGTTTCACCATGGTCGAGCTTCAAACACCCTGATGGCGGGGCCAAGCTTCCTCCAGAAGCTTCATCAAAATGAAAAGTTTCATTTTGCTTACTTTTTTTTAGGGTTCTCATAACCCTAGTCAACACATGCTTTAGTGGCATTTTTTATCATTTAAAAAAAAATGAAATAAAACAATATAACTCGTGAGATAAGACTTTAATTCTGATGCCTTGTGGTATTTTCTCCTCTATATGATGTAAGTCTTTTAAGATTTATAACTTCTTTTATTTTGCATATCATTTGAAAATTGTAAAACATGAAGTCAATGATATTTTATAAATCACTTGGACTTAAAGGTTATTTTAAATGCAAAAAGAAGTGATTAAGCTTTCAATGCATGACAAGGAGGGAAGATGGAGATATGCTTGAATTTATGGTTTGCAAGCATGTGCCATGATTGAAGGAGGTTATTCTTTGCAGTTGGAAAACATGTTCCAAGGTTTTAGGAGCTATTTTGACTAATCTGAAGACTTTAGAGGGCATCTTGGAGCACTTTTTGCTTGCCTTTATGATGGACTTGGTCAAGATTGACCCTTTCAAGCATTTTGAGGCCTTTTGAAGTGATTATGGATACTGAATTTTAGGCCTTTTTTTTACATCTGACCTTATCAGCTTCTAGATCTTTCTTTGATGGAACTACTTGGAGATTAATGCATTTTTGAGGAGTCATTATAGTGGAAATGGTGAAAACTAAATTTTTCTCCATCTTTGATCCTTTTTGGAGTTGTTTAAGGTGCTTAAAAATAGGCTTTTTGAATGCATATGACCAAGGAATTAAAAGTTCATGTTTTCTTATAATTGCTTGGAAAAAGAATAAGTATGGTCTTAGCTTCATTTTTGAAGTTAGTTCTTGGATTTACACTTTATGTATAATGTATCTTTTCTGAGTTCTTTTGCAGAAAGAATACATCTTTCTAACTCATTGTTAAGATTTATATGCAGCTATTTGGAGAGTACCTTTGATCAATAAAAGAAGTCATTTTATCTTCTTTCACTATTGTTTTTTGTGTGTATTAATATAGTGCATGTAATATTGTGGTGAATCTTTCTATCCTTTGATTTATGTTCTATCATCTACATCTTATTGCAAGAATATGGAATTTTTGCAGGCCAAGACTTGTGTTTAACCAGTGAAGGTGAAAGCTTCAGTTGTGTTAGTTTTCCTTCTGAATGACTACCTTCATATACTGAACCTAGTTTATGAATTACTGATGTCATATGTAATGTGGAAGTTGTGTATGTCATGATTTTAGTTATTGGCTATATTGTGTGACTAAAGTAAGTTGTGTTGTAAGTCTGGAAAAATCATTGTTTGGTGCATCACCTTTTTAGGAGTTAGGTTTCATTTTACATGTTCTCTTTCTCACTCTTTCCTCAGTAAGAAGGTTTAGTTTAGGTGAAGTACTTAGAAAGAACCATCTTACTCTGGAGGTCCACTTCATTTTTAGGTCACCCACAACCTTGAAGTGTTCCCATGTGTCAATAGGTTGCTGAAGTTCATAGCTTAGCAAGGGTGCAAACCTTATTGACAACAATTTTTAGCACGCCCGGTGGGACAGAGAGCTAATTATCAGTTCAACTTCAAAATAGTATACTATTGTTTGGTGTGTGCAACAACATTTTCAGTCTTAAAAGAGACATTTTCTTAGCATACCTGGTGACTCCAATATCTAGAAAAGAAGATTTAGTTCATTGCAACATATGAGAAGAGTGGAAACAAGTAGTAGTTCAGTCCCATTTGATTATCTACAGCTTTCCCCACCTAGGAGGAAAGGTGGAGTAGCTTAAAGGCTAGAGAAAATCCTTGTTTATTCCAAAAGAGCTAAGTCTACTCCTCCATCTACAAGACCCCATACTGCTATCGCATCCTTCATCCACCCTAGAGTTCAAGTAAATCCAACTCAAGTTGCACAAATGGCTAGGAATCAGCCTTTTGCTCCATTTAATGGAGGATATCCTTTGAATCTTGTGCAACATAATGACATTCTTGTAGCTTCCTTGAAGAGTCTTCCATTTTTCACTTGTGAAGACCAGAAAACTCCTGTTGAGCACATCAAAGATGTGGCTAACCTTTGTGTTGTTCATCATGTTACTAAATAGAACGTTATACTCAGATTACTTGCAACATCATTCAAAGGGAGAGCTCTACAGTGGTTCAGAGGTCTACCAATCAATTTAATTGCCAGATGGGATGAATTGGGAGATTTACTATGTAGTTTTTTGAACATAAATCAAACCATTTGTCATTGGTGGAGTAGTTGTCTACAATCAAGAGGGCCCTCATGAAGTTATGTCAGACTTTAGTCACCATTTTCAAAAAATGTGGGATAGAATCCCACAAATGGTAAGACCCACTGCTGATCATGCATTTTTATATTATTTGAGGGCTTCAAATATAAATATTTTGGTTATGATTCAATCTATGGGAGGGGATTCACTTCTATTTGATTATTCTATAGCTATTAAAGTTGAGAACAACCTTATACAGGCTGACAAAACTGCTCCAAGGCCACCCATGCCAATATATCCTTCAATTCAGCCACCAATACCAATGCAATTACCTCCTTTAGCTGCTATTCCAACAACACTAGCATTGCCAACACTTGATACCCAACCCAACAACTAAGAAAATATATCCCCAACTCAGTCTTGTGAGTTTCAAGAAATTAAGAGCTTATTGTAGACCTTTAGCAATGAGATGGTGAATTTAAAAAAGAAACAAAATCAGAATTTCAAGCCATATCATCCCCCATTTCAATCTAATTACCAACAAAATTAGTCTAGCATACCACCTCATCAGCCTTATAATCAAGGCCAAAGACGCACTCTTAACTCAAGGCCTTATCAAGCTTACAATTCCAATACTGCTAACACTTCTAAAGAGCTTGCACCTATCCAGAACAATTTAGGCCAAGATTACAAGTGGTGTTTTCCATTTGTTCAGCCACATAATTAGAGTACTTGTGTGAATGGGTTGATTAACCAAGCCTTGATGGTCCAAAAAATTCTAGCAGTGCAGTCCAATGTGCTTGTAGAAGGTCTTGTACAACAACAAGAGAAACAAACACATGAGACAACATTCCTAAACTAGAAAGGACAAGAATTTTGTGGTATGAACCAAGATGGTTCTTCAATTGCAGCCAACACACACAATAAAAAGAGAGCAATAGATGAAGGCCAACAGTTTGATAAAGTACCAAACATGAATCAGAGTGCTCCTAGCCAATCAAATGTTGAAAATGTTTGAATTCTGCCAAGAGGACAACCTTTGGTAGGAAAGAAGCAACCCAATTCATTAGTTCAAACAACTTCTATTAAAGGTGATGTTGTTGCCCCTAAAGGCCAAGTTAAGCCAACCACTTCTTTTAATATTCTTGAGCATATGAAGAAAATAAATTTAGCTATGTCTATATGATATTCCTTGAGTATCCCTGGCCAAAAGGACCTACTCCAATCAGCTTGATCAAGTTTGAGTATATCTGATGAGCCTACTATAGAAAAAGAAAAGGTTGTGCTGACTAATACTACTATCAATGAAAAAGAACAAGCTATTAAAGCCAAACCACCTCTATTTTATGTGTCTTTGATTATTGAAGATCATCTAGTTCACAACTGTATGATTGAATTAGGGGCCAGTAGTTCAGTAATGCCCAAATAGATTGTTGAAATTTGGGAATTGAGTATGAGCCACTTGAAAAGGGGGTAGTGCAATTAGATGGTACTGATGTTAATACAATAGGGGTCATTAAAGGTCTGAGCTTAACCTTACATTCCTATTCAAAATTTTCAATACCATAGGATATCTATGTCATTGAGCTACCTCCCTTTTTTGCTATTTGTTTATCCAGGGATTTCACAGCCAAGATAGGTGGTTACCTATCCTCTGATAAGTCTCATATTCTATTTAGAACCAAGTATGGCACTAGGGTAACTATAAAATTAGAACCCATAGCCAAAGATCATATTGAACCTTACAATCCACCCCCTATTAATGCAAATTTGTTTACAAGCGAATAAGAGGAGCAACCCGCCGTTCAAGAGGGTAATACTCAAACTGAAGGTATACAAGATGTTCTCCCTAATGAGTGGGAAGCTCAACCTCATGTGATTGGTACATGTGAGCAGTTAGAAGAAGTTGATTTTGGTGTTTATATGATGCATGAGACTAACTCTTTTTTTTCCTAATATTGAGAAAGACACAAAACAACATGACAAACATCAAGATAATGAGGTGTGGGAGTTGTTTTTTGATGGCTCAAAGAGTAGAGTCGGTGTTGGTGGTGGATGCATGTTTTTTTCCCCAAAAGGTGAGAATTACTATCCAACTTTCAGATTCTATTTCAGCTGTACTAACAATGTTGCTGAATACTAAGCTCTTATCCAATGCTTGGAATGGGTAAGACAAAAGAGTATTAGCTACCTAAAAGTTTATTGGGACAATGAATTGGTTTTTAATCAAGTGAGAAAAATTAATGTTACAAATAATGTTTTACTTAAGTCTTACAATCATAGAGTATGGGACCTCTTAGAGGGATTCGATGCATTTAATCTAATTTCCATACCTAGAAATCAGAATAAACATGTTGATAGGCTGGCTGTAGTAGGAGCTGAATATGGTGTTCCAAAAGAGATTAGTAGTGGTAAAGCTAATCAAAATATTAAGATTGTTGTTAGGCCTGTTGTACTTGATAATAACATACACTAGCAAGTGTTTGAAAGTGACCAACAAATTGTGAACTTCTTAAGGGAAGAAGCCGAGTTCTCGCATGCTAACCAAGAGAAGCTAGAACACCAGTATGGTGACCAAATCATTCAGCTCAAAAATAATAAGATGCCAAAGGGCTTGGTCACCCTAGAATCTATTTTCAATACTGATGATGAAGCTAGAAAACCAAAGGCTAGTATACAACTTCAGCAAGATCACTATGAAGAAGTTGAGGTATTCAAAGGGAAGCTTCTTAAACTAGGAAAGGTATGTACAACAAAAGAAAAGCATGTATTTATTTAGAATTGTAAATAATTTAATGATATATTTGCATGGGAATAGAGTGATTTAAAGGATTTTGATCACCAACTTGCTCAACATACCATTGAACTTAAGCCTAATGTCAAAACTGTAAGGTAGAAACAAAGGCCTTTGAATCCTAAGTTAGAACCTCTTATGAAGAAAGAATTGAATAAATTGATTGAAAGTAGTATTATCTTTCCCATTAAGCATACTTCATGGGTTTCCAACCTTGTGCGAGTAAGGAAGAAAAATGGAGAGATAAGACTGTGTGTAGATTTTTGCGACTTGAATAGAGCTTCCTTGAAAGATCGTCATCCTTTTCTTTCCATGGAACAAATACTTCAAGTAGTCTTAGGATCAGAGAGGTTTTCCTTACTAGATGGTTATTCTGGTTATAATAAGATATTAGTGAAAGAGGAAGACCAGTTTAAGACAACCTTTACCACTAAATGGGGGACTATGGCCTACAAGAAAATGCCCTTCGATTTGTCTAATATTGGGGAAACCTTTTAGAAAGCCATGGATATGGCCTTTCAGGAGTTAATGTACAAGATTGTCTTAGTCTACCTTGATGACATCACTATTTTTTTGAAAGAGACTAAGGATCATATAAGTCACTTGAGGTAGATTTTTAAAAAATGCAGGGAGTTTGGGATATCACTTAATCCTAAAAAGTGTGTATTTTTTGTTCATAAGGGAAGATTTCTCAGCTATTTGGTGTGTAAACATGGTGTCACTATTGATCTTGAAAGAGTAAGTGCTATCTTAGCTCTCCCCTTACCAACACATAAGAAAGGTTTGTAGAGTTTTATTGGTACAACTAACTTTGTTAGGAGGTTTATCCCTAACATTTCCAATTTATTAAGTCCACTAACTCATATGTTGAGGAAGAATGTTCCTTTTAGCTGGACTAAGGAAGGAAAAAGAAGCTTTGAGCTTATAAAAGAAGCATTAGTAGTTGCACCTACACTTCTGAATCCTGATTTTTCTAAGGAATTCACTTTATATACCTATGGGAACATGGATTCTATTTTAGCTATGCTTGTACAATCTAATGACGAAGGTTTTGAGTAGCCTATGGCATTCTTCAACCAAGGACTCAAAGATTATGAGTTGAGGTATAGTTTTGTAGAAAAACATGTTCTTGATGTTATAAGAAGTTTGAAAATATTTAGGCACATGCTTTCTAATAACAAGATTATGTCGATGGTTGCTCATCCAAGTGTGAAAGAATTTTTATTGAGCAAGGATTTAAGTGATAAAAGAGCTAGTTGGGTCACTAAGGTAATGGAATATTATGTTGAGATTAAGGTTACCAAGTTGGTTAGAGGCAAGGGACTGTGTGAACAACTTGTTGATGGTGCTACCACCAACAAAGAACTTGAGTAGGAAATTGTTTTGGCATTGAAAGATCAAGGGAAAGCAATTGTTTCAAATCTTACTACTGATTGGGTGTAGGAAATGGTTCATTTTTTGTAAACTGGTGAGTGTCCTCAAGGTTTGGATAGGGATAAAATAAGGTACTTCCATTTTTAGTCCATTCCTTATGTGCTTCTAAATGGTTCACTTTTTAGGAGAGATTTTAATGAAATAATGTTAAGGTGTATTGAGCCTAACCAAGTTGAAAATGTGTTGCATGAATTCCATGAGGGGTCAACTAGAGGCCATTTTTCACCTAGAGAAACAACTCTTAAGGTGATGAAGGGTGGCTATTATTGGCCCAGTTTATTTAAGGATGCACACTTGTGGGTCAAAAAGTGTAAAGAATGTGATTTGTTTGCTGGAAAGGGGAAGTTGGAAGCCTTACCTTTGTAGCCGGTTTAGGTTGAACAACCCTTTATGAGGCGGGGGTTAGATTTTATTAGAGTTATAAGCCCTCCATCTAGTGGTAGCCATAAGTGGGTTCTTACAACCACCGAATATTTTACTAAGTGGATTGAAGCAGTCACACTTAAGGAGGCCCATGAATCTGTTGTTCTGAATTTTTATGAAGAGCTGGTTACTAGGTTTGGAATCCTAGAATCTATTATTTCAGACAACACCCTTGATTTTGTGAGTTTTATAATATCTGATTGGGTTGTAAAAAATGGGAATTATCTTAATACATCCTCCAATTACTATCCGCAAGGCAATGGCCAAGCTAATTCCACAAGTAAAAACTTAATCAAAATCATGAAGAAAACCATGGAGGGTAACCACAGAACCTAACACACAGAGTTAAAGTCAGCATTGTGGGTTGATAGAATTACCCTGAAAAGGTCAATAGGGAATTCACCTTTTATGCGTGTATATGGCAAGGAGGCCAGGCTTCCTATTTCACTTGAATTTCCAACACTAGATCTGGCTCATCAGCTAGACATAACAAAGGAAGGGCCTATGACAGTAAGATTAGCTTAGCTAGTTGAGCTGGAAGAATCTAAAGCTGAAGCCATGAGAAAGATAGAACAACATCAAGCTCAAATGAAAAGGTCTTTCGACAAAAGGGAATCCCCAAGAACTTTTAGAGAAGGTGATATAGTGCTCAAATGGGATGAGCTTAAAAGAAGGCCTAGAAAACACTCCAAATTTGATGCATTCTCGAGTGGGTCTTATATTATTTTTGAATGTAAACAACATAATTCTTTCTAGCTATCCAAGTTGGATGGTGATATGGAGCCATTCCCAGTCAATGGGATTCACCTCAAGCATTTCTTTTGAGGTATGTCAAGAAGTTTTGAAGATAAATAAGTGTTGTTGCATAGTAGATTAGATGCAATTTTCATTTCCATAAGTTCTTTGCAAGCACAATTTGGTAGTTTCCCTTTTGAGGTTTTGTTTTCAATAAGTTTCCAAGTTGTTTTGAATTTTGCTGCTGAGTTACAACATTGAGTAGAGTTGTTTTAGAACATTTTTTAATTTTCCAAGTGACTTTGTACCCAATGGAAAGCTTGGGCAACTAGTTTTGATGTTTAGCAGGCAAACATTTAGCAGATGTGGCAAAAAATGCTACCTATTTTAGCTACTAACTCAAACAAGTAGAGCTAAAGTGACATCAAATGAAAATACAGGTACATTTTAATTTTTTTGCTACCTTACATTCATTTTCATAAAGGAAATAGAAGACTATTCTATCATACTGCATTTATGCAGATGCAAATAACATAGAAGAAAGATTGCATGAATCTTTTCAAAAGATAGTCTTTATTGATAGGATAAATGTATAAGGTCTCACCCAAGCCATGAGATTAACTTGTTTAACACAAATGAAAGAAAGGATTGTAAATTTATAAATATTAATAGAAAGGAATGAACATGTGAGGAAGGGTGACTCGTCATTTCCTGAATGACGAGTCTTGGTTGAGTTATCCTGCATCTTTGTTAGTCTATTGCTTGTCTAGTAACTAACTTCAACCTCCTTGCTACTCCTAGTTTCCTGCATTTGAGAAAAGCATTATTGTTAGCACAATGAAAATTCACTCATCCATATATGCACATACCTCTATAAACATACAATATAACCCTCATTTGCATCAAATAGTTTTCATTTCATGTCCATGAAAATGAGAATGATCAAACACACCTGTCATATGCATATATTTTTCTAACTTGTTTGCTTCATGTGTAGATACAGGAAAAGTAATGTTGTTGTTTTGATTCATCAAATTACAACATGTGGGTTAAAATGTTGATCCCACAAGGGTTGAGCCCAACATGTTGAGGTTATCAAAGAATGGTCCCATTTGAGCTTATTTAAGATGGAAATGCAATCTTAAAGTCATTATATCAATGTGATCATGAAATGATAGTGAATAAGAATACATATTGAGTTCACAAAGTATTTCTTCAAGGAGCAGCTAGAAAAGGTAAATGGAATTATATTATGGCAGCCTCATATGCATTAATGAAATCATATTCTAACAATTTCTACAAGCAAAGTAAGATGTAATGTAAATAGGAAAAGTCATGCCATCATATGAAAATCACTGTCAACCCATGAATGCAATGTGTAATTTTCTAAAAGTAGAGTTTTCAGTAGTCAATGTATTCTACAAAAATGACTTAGGCTCAGCCTCATGAATTTTTAGCATAAAACTAGCATAAAGTAGCTTGAAATATCTAGACCATGATCTCCATGGCAGCCAAGTGGAGGATAAGATTAATAGAGAAATAAAACAAGTGAGAAATGTGAGAGTAAGTTGCAGAAGTCGTGGATTGGGAGGCCCAAAATCATTCAAAAATGAAACCTTTCATTCATTTTGCTTCAAAAGAATGATTTACCAGTTTTGTGTTGAGGAGATCTATAAAGAAATGCCTCTAAAATCACAAAGTTTCACCATGGTCTAGCTTCACAAACCCTAATGGCAGCACCAAGCTTCCCCCAAAAGCTTTGTGAAAATGAAATAAAAGTTTCATTTTGCTTACTTTTGTTTTTGGGTTCTCATAACCCTAGTCGACACATGCCTTACTGACATTTTTTTTTATCATTGTTTTAAAAAATGAAATAAAACAATAGAACTCATGGGATAATACTTTGTCTTATGCCTTGTGGTATTTTCTCCTCTACATGATGTAAGTCTTTTAATATTTATAACTTCTTTTATTTTTGCATATCATTTAAAAATTGTAAAACATTAAGTCTTAGTGATATTTTATAAATCACTTGGAATTAAATGTTATTTTAAATGAAAAAAGAAGTGATTAAGCTTTCAATGCATGACAAGGAGGGAAGATGGAGATATGCTTGAATTTATGGTTTGCAAGAATGTGCCATGATTGAAGGAGGTTGTTCTTTGTAGTTGGAAAAGATGTGCCAAGGTTTTAGGAGATGTTTTGACTAATCTGAAGACTTTGGAGGGCATCTTGGAGCACTTTTTTCTTTCCTTTATGATGGAATTGGTCAAGATTGACCCTTTCAAGCATTTTGAGGCCTTTTGGAGTGATTATGGATACTGAATTTTAGGCCTTTTTGTTACATCCGACCTTATCAGCTTCTAGATCTTTCTTTGATGGAACTATTGGAGATTAATGCATTTGTGAGGAGTCATTATGGTGGAAATGGTCAAAACTAACTTGGTCTCCATTTTTGAACCTTTTTGGAGTTGTTTGAGGTGCTTAAAAATAGGCTTTTTGAGTGCATACAACCAAGGAATTAAAAGTTCCTAGTTTCTTGTAACTGCTTGGAAAAAGCATAAGTATGGTCCTAGCTTCATTCTTGAAGTTAGTTCTTGGATTTACACTTTATGCATATTGTATCTTTTCTAAGTTATTTTGCAGAAAGAATACAACTTTGTAACTCATTGTTTAGATTTATATGCAACTATTTGGAGAGTACTTTTGATCAATAAAAGAAGTCATTTTATCTTCTTTCATTATTGTTTTATGTGTTTATTAAGATATCACATGTAATATTGTGGTGAATCTTTCTTGCCTTTGATTTATGTGCTATCATCTACACCTTATTGCAGGAATATGGAATTTTTATAGGTCAAGACTTGTGTTTAACCAGTGAAGGTGAAAGCTTCAGTTGTGTTAGTTTTCCTTTTGAATGACTACCTTCATATACTGAACCTAGTTTATGAATTACTGATGTAAAGATGTAATGCGGAAGTTGTGTATGTCATGATTTCAATTATTGGCTATATTGTGTACCCAAAGTAAGTTTTGTTGTAAGTTTGGAAAGATCATTGTCTCGTGTATCACCTTTTTAGGAGTTAGGTTTCATTTTACATGTTCTTTTTCTCACTCTTTCCTCTACAAGAAGGGTTAGTTTAGGTGAAGTACTTAGAAAGAACCATCTTACTCTAGAGGTCCACTTCATTTTCAGGTCACCCACAACCTTGATGTGTTCCCATGTGCCAATAGGTTGCTAAAGTTCATAGTTTAGCAAGGGTGCAAACCTTATTGACAACATGGATATTTAATGGTTGATAGAGATCATCGAGTTCCTCATTCATCCTAGCATGAAACTACTTATGTTGATTGATCAACTTGTTATACTTGTGGATGATTTGCTCATTCATAATCTCTTTTCTAATCAATTTTCTTTTCTTTTCTTCCATGCATTCATATAATTTCTTATTTTCACAGAAAGTTGAGTGTACTTTAAAAAAGAGTTCCCAATACTGGTAAGCCTCGATCATCACCTTTTCAAATCTTTTCTTAATTACTTCATACACAATTTCAAACTTAGTAATTTTTACCTTTTTCTCTAATTCATTGCATTTATTTTGAGCCTTTTTATGGCAATGTTCCAAATAGATGAAATCTACCATGGCATCTAACACCTTTCGATCATGATACACCAATGGAGAGTACAAATTTGATGAAGAGGAAGAAGGAAGTTTATCTTTGTAACTAGTTGCTTCTCTTTTTAGCTTCTCATTTTCTCTTATTAATTTCTCAACCTATGCTTTGTTGAATTTTTCAAAATTTATGTTTAGATCCGTCATTTCAATGGGATTAGTATCTCCCACTCTATGCCCCAAAATATGTCCAAAGATTTGGTTTGGATTATTGTTAATAGCAGGCCTCTTCTCTTGGGGGTAAAAGGTCAAAACCAACACGGTGGCCTCATCTATGTTATATCTTGCTCTAGAGTACATTTTATCACTTGCCTCCTTTGTCAAATTCCATGTCTTATCCCCTCTTCTTCTAAAGCTATCAAATACTATGGCAGAACTAATGTCCCACCTTGGTAAGAGAAAAACCCCAACTTGTTGGAGTAGTTACCTTCCTCTCATAGGGGTAATAGCCTTTAGCTCTTGATCCAATTCTTTTCTCAATTCTTCCAAGTAATTTGCTTCTTGCTCAAGGGTGATATTTTTCATTCTCTCTTAGCATCCTTCCATTGTGTTCATAGACATGATTTGAATTATGAAGTCTTGAAAAAATCACTATCAGAGATAAACTCTTAACTGGCTCAAACTCTCACATCATCAGAGAGTTCATCTAATGTCTGAAATTTAACAATGCTTCTTTTAGGAGGGGACTCATATTGTGTAATAGTAGGCACTCTTATCTTCCTAACTTCATCCTCTTCTTCATCATCTTCTTCTTCAACAATGGGAGTGTCCATAGAGAAGCTAACTTCAGAGGTAGGTTGTGAATGTATGTAACTAAGAGGCTTCATCTCTTTGGCCTATGTTCTAGAATAGGTTGCTACATGTATTTCAAAGACCACAGGAGTTACATCTTTAGTCATCTCTTGCTCATGTGCAATTAAATGTTCCACTCTTTCCAAGGGGTATTGTATATCATGGTATGCTCTTGCATATAGGGGATTATTGTCCTTCCTCCATGCCTCAACCATCATAATTATGTTATATGTAGCCATTCTCTATGTTGTTAAGGTTTCATCAGAATTTTGAATTACATCATCAACAAAATAATGGTCCTCATACATAGATAATCTCTCTAAAAAAAATTCATGATTGATGAAACCTTATGGATCGAAGTTCTCCTTTCATTTCCTATTGGTAGGTTGTAATTTGCCAAATTGCTATCAATTTCCTCATATCCCTTTCTAGAAAAAACTGTGAAGTCTCCAAAATATAGAGTGCTAGGAATAAGTGATTGCTTACTATATCTTTTAATGTGCATAACATCTAATTTAGCCAATTTCCTTATGATCTCTAGCTATGCAATCCTATCACAAACCGTTCTTGGTAGTAGAAGTGGTGCTCCTTGAAACCCATACATTCTTATCAGAATACAACTAGAAAATGTGTACCAATCAACCCAATTATGGTTTATCCTCTTCTAAGGTTCTTTTGATAACTTGTAATCACATGGATGACCCAATAATTGATATAAGGGTTAAACAAAATATTCTTCAAAGTATAAATAATGAGACTTCACATATCTGCTATCCCAGATTGATGTCCACATCTGCATAGGCCTAAAATTCCCATCTTCATATGTGTCTTTTATTCTTAATTCTTCTCCCCAGAGTCCCTCAACTTGACCTTCATATAAGATTAGATGCATGAACAGGGAATAGTGTTTGAACTCAATTGCATCATTGTTATTTTTTATTCTTTCAAGGGCTCTATTTAATGTATTAGCTAAGTACTCTGCATAATCAAATGGCCTAGCATCTTGATTTTGTATGTCTGCTACCAAAACCATAGGAGCTATTGACATGAGGGAAGGAACTTCTACTCCTAATACTTTCTTGACAGAAAAATAGGTGTACTGAAAGTATTGTTCAAATAAATCCACATTAAAGGGAGGTTGTTCATTATTGGAAAACCTACTGAGTTGATTTCTTGCTTCCCTGGGTCTATGCAATGACAATTTCCACCTCTTATAACTAGTATCCATGGTGTTATACTCTGTTAAGATATCTCTTATTGTAAATGGTTGGTTCATACTATAATCTAAGTGAAAGAAAGTGAAAATGAAATCTTTGGAAATGATGTAAAGTCAGACCCATCCTTCAACTAAATTGCTTGTGTTTTGTGATTGTATCTAGCAACTAACACCTTAATCAACTCCATATTAACAAATACATTAGGTACAACCAATTTACAGGTTACACAAAGGTTGGAACATATGTTGTTTTCTATAATGGTAGATAAACAAATCATACCCTCTCTATGGTGTCCAAACATCACCCAAACCCTAATGTCTAACCCATAATTTTTCAGTTGCAAGATTCAATTGTGCACTTCATATGGATCTTGTTCTTGATCTAGGAAATTGATCAATTAAGTATTGATTCAAAGGTTTGGCTTCTCTTTTTTTCTTTTTTTCTCTTGGTGTTTCTGAGGTTCCTTCCATAATGTAAACCATAGCTATTCTTTGTAATTTACTTGCTTTCAAAAAAATTTCTTAGCTAGGGTTTTGTGTACTTGTGTCAAATTCACCTGCTCTGAGCTCTTGAATGTGCAACAATGTCATATCCCAAGTTCATCTCCCTCGCTCCCACTCTCTGTGCTTTTCTTGTATTTTGAAGATCAAAATGAGATCAATATTTGATATACACTCTTTAGCTCTGGTTCATGAATGGCTCACCTGCTAGCTTTCTTGTCATTAGGTCGATCATTAAATTTTTAATATCTCTCCAATATCTTTGGTTGTCAAATCAGTAGAAAGGTAATCATTATTGTTGTATCAGAGGGATGATATCTATACTCTCACCGATATCCATCTTTCTCACTGATGAGCCTTTTGTCTTTACTTTCCTTTTAGAGTATCAGTGAGACATTGAATAATCTCTCTCCAATATACCTTGGTCCCTTTGATATATTTTCTTTGCCTTAGTTAATGTAATTTTCCTCTTTTATGTTATTGGGTCATCAAAGGGACCTTTGGTTATTTCCCACCAATAATCATCACTCCCTTCGATGTTCTTATCTTTGGTAGCTTCATCGTTGTATCAGAGGGACACACTTTCATGTTAGCCTGATAGTCTTATGTCTCCCCAATATGCCTTACTACTGAATATTTGGTAATTAATAGTAGAATAAATTTTCCCTTAGATTTTTTAAAAATATCTCAAAGTATCATGTATTTTATCCTATGGGTAGGATACCATGTCTTTTCTCTCCAATATGCTCAAGTGTCTCTGATATGTTATGTCAGGCCATCAATGGGACAATGGAGTGTGTCTCAATGATGTATGTCACTCAACCTAATATGTCTTTAATAACTTGCTTCATCAGTCTATTGATGAGACCGTGATGAGAGACCCTCTAATGTGGTATTGTCTCTCTAATGCCTCTTATAAGGTTCAAATGGTATATGTTTATGAGGTAATACTTAGGGGAGGGTGTTGATTATTAAGAGGTTTTATCTAAAGGAAAAAATGAACACTTTAGACATTGGCTTATTTACAAAAGGTGGTTCTAATGGCTATGTAATATGAATTAATTTATGTATCTTATCACACAAATTTTTGCATTTCATGTTAAGCACAATATAGAACCAAAGGCAATAGATCTTTTGATGTAAGTGAAGTTTGAATAGGGTGATGAAGGCTGGTAGAAATTAGAGTGAATTTTTTAGCTCTAACACTAACTACCTTGATCTTGATAAGGATTGGGGCACAAACTTAAATCATTCTTTAGAAAAACTCTTGACATGTCAATGCTTTGGTCATATGCTATCCATTTTAAAATATCATTTCATTACATACATAATTCTATCCACACCCATATCTTAGAGAAAATAATTTATTCCTATGTGACATAGTCCTTGGATGTCACACACTAAATCCTCCATCCAATAATCCCTATGTCTCCTATCCTTTCCCAAATTGATCCATTATCCTTTTAACCCTATCACTAGACTTTGTTTTCCCTTGTCATTGGTTCTAATATTCTAATCCACCTATCCAACTTACTTCCATAATCCCATCATGTCCTAAGGTTAGTCCATTCAAATGCAACAACCCTATTTCATGTAGTCTTTCTATACAATCTAGCACATCATTAGAAAATTTTCTTAGTTTTTTTTCCCAACCTTGATGTAAACCTTGATCCTTTAGTCAAATTATCATTATCAAGATATGTCTTTCCCCGTTCTCATGTTGTTTTTGGGATGCATCCTTCCCATATCAAAAATTTTATTATCATCTATCTATCTATCTATCTATTAATACTTCTATCAAACTATCATCAATCAATCCATTGGTTTTTAGCTTGTCTAGGGGAACGATCATGTTTTTCTTGGTATCCTTGTGCATACTTATTTGCTTTCTTGTGTGTATATTTCACAAGCATTGGTCACCATCCTTATAGTATACCATCCATAATAAACAATTCACCTTCCATAATAAATTGTCTAGAATCCATAATAAACTTCACACCCATCATGATCTATCCACCTTCCATAATAAATTTTCTCCTTGCTAAAAATGACACTTCCTAATCACAAATAGAACATCTTGCAAAACACTAAGCTTAAAGAATCATGAAATAATAGAAAAACTATCAAGCCAGTCTTCATGTCTAATTGATCAATTTCCTACCTTCATCATCTGCCTTTGTCTATGGTCTTTTATCTATTGTCTTTTGTCTTTTCTATTTTTTTTTATCTTTGGTGAGAAGATCTAATTGGTTGTTGAATTTTTTGGTCTAGTGTGTCTTATCTTTTATCTGTATTTGTTGTCATGTTCCTATGCTAGTCGAAGATATCCGAAAGTGATTAGAGTTGCAAGGATGGATCATGATTGTTTTTCTTTTGATTTCCGTTTGTGGTTTTTCTTAACAATATGGCTAGGGTAACTAAGTTCCTAGTATGAGTAATCACACTCCTTGTCTGTAATGTGTCTGTCTATGCAAAGGGATAAAATTTCACACTATATATTTTCCATACCTTGGTGTACATTATTTATTTTACAAAATAAAATTTCTTGATGATGATATGCATGCACTTATGAGGGCTTCTGATGATATATTTATCACTTCCCCTTTTACATTCATTCATCTTACTAACTATTTTTCCTTTCTTACCAACCCTTTCTTATAGATAATATTTCTTTGATCCATTCTATCTAGATTATTCCATATTTTCCACATTTCATATCAATCAAACTAATTATTCTTCACTCCTTACTAACTTTTTCTTCTTGCTTGTTAGTAAATTTGGCTCAAATTCTAGTATTTTTCACCAAATTTCCTGAGGGGGCTCCAATCATCTCATCTATTCTAATTTTCCATTCCTCACCCGACTGGGGCATATTTGTTGCAAGTATGAATGTGTATGGTGGTGTTGTCATTAATTTTGTCATTAATGTCAACATAGTATAGGTTTTTGCAGAGAAAATAATCAAGTGATTGCATATTGTGCTTGTATATTTGAGATGTTGTAGAGATGTTGTGAGTACATGGAGCTATCTTTATGGTTTTGCAGGTGTGTTGATATGATGAATTACCAAGTGCTTTTGAGAAATAATGAAGTCAACATTGTGTGTGTTTAGAATGTGCTCTGGTTTGTGCTATGCATTTCTTCTTTGTTGATCCTATGCTTGTGTCGATCTCAAGTGTTGTTTATGGACATCATTGGGTGATATATCCTAGATTGTAGTTTCTGGTTTGATAAAGAGTGAAAGTTGTGCTCATTGGTGTGTGAGCTAGTTTGGAAGAGTTGTTTGTCTGTGGAGTAGGAGGAAATTTTCTACTCCACAGTCCTCCACTAGTTTGTTTTTGGTCTTGTGGATCTAGTAGAAGGATTTTAATCATTTTATCTATGTTTTGTTAAAGTTTTCATGGTTTGGTGCTCTGAAAGATGAGTTTCAAAGTTTCTGTGTGTGTTTGTACAGTCTGGATGGACTGATGGAAGTGTTCTATGTATAAAGATTGTTGCAGCTGATGTAAATGAATTTGAAGGTATGTTCCAGTTTGTGGTGAAGTGTGTTATGTGGTCTGCATGTTATCTTCTTGTTGTGAAAGTGTGTACTTCAAAGTTCATTGGTGTTTTCATTAGGTTTCGCCGACCTGATGTCTACACATCATGCGAAGTATAAGTATCAATTGAGGAAGTGTGTGATTGATCTGAGACATTTTTTTGGGTCTTGGTTAAGTGTTGGTTTGGTCCACTCTCATTCTCTTCCACCACGGGAATGTTGAGTTTCCAACCTAATTTGAATTTGTAAAATGAAGAATGTGTGGCCAACCTTGGAGAAAGTTTCTAAGGTTGAATATGGTATAAATGCAAGCCATGATGTGAAGGATTGTGTCAAGTAAGGAAGATTCCATGAGTTTGAGAAGCAAGAGTGTGTGAAAGTGAATTGAGGCAGCAATACTTTAATGTGTTAGATTCTTGAAAGCAATGAGCTAATGGTATTTGAAATTCTCTAATCAAGGCTACAAATGTGTGCAAGTTGTTGTGGTGGATTTTTTGTTATCTTTCTTTACTTGTAGGCAGTGAGCCTCCCTTTTGGACAGTGAGTCCTATCTATAGGCAGTGAGCCTTGTATCCGAACAGTGAGTCCTATTTGGGTAGTGAGCCTTTTTGTAATCAAATTTTCTATTATTTTATATTGTGAGTTAATCCTCATCATGGTTTTTCCCTTATTGGGTTTTCCACATAAATTTGGTGTTTTTGGTGTTGATATTTCCTTTTGTTATTTGCATTTCATCTTCGTACTTAATAACAAAATAAAGTGGATATGAAGTTGATAATTGTTTGAGATCTGAGTTTGTGTTTGGTGACAATTGATTCCCCCCCTTCAATTGTCTTGCACCTTTCAACAATTGGTATCAAATCTTTGGTTCCTTGGAGAAGAGCTTAACCGCTTGAGGTAGATCCAATGGCACACAAATTGGAAATTCCTATGTTTGATGGATCTGACTATAGTGACTAGAAAGTGCAGATGAGAGATTACTTGATCTCTCTTGGTTACAAGACTTGAAAATTTGTTGTGACAAAATATATTGAGTTGACAAGTGGTCCTTCTTCTACAAATGAGATTTTTTCCTATGAGGAAAATGAAAAAGTGCAATCTATAGTGCTTTATCTAAGACTAAGAGGAAAAAAGTTATTTCTTTGGGCACCACTTACAAATTTTGGAAAAAGTCGAAAGATATATATGAAGGAAATGATAGAGTGAAATTGTCAAAGAAGCTAACAAAAAAGCATAGATATGAGAACTTGACAATGAAAGAAGGTGAATTTATTGCAAGCTACTTTCAGAGGGTTGATATTGTAGTGGATGAAGTAAAAAATAAGGTGGTACTCCAACAGATGAAGATGTGATGGATAAGATTTTGATGACTCTACCAGAGAGTTACAGTGATAAGGTTTCAACTATTGAGGAAGTATATGATCCTAAGAAGTTTACTAAAGAACAACTATTTGGCACCTTGACTGCAATTGAAATGAGGAAGTTTGGAAAAGAAAAGGAGAAAACTAAATCATCCTTCAAAGCCATTAAGACAAAAGATGGTCCAGATAGTGAAGGATCAGAGGAGTTGGAAGCAAAATTTATAAGGAAATTGAAGAAAGGTATTGGTAAGTACAAAGGTATGTTTCCTTTTAAATGTTTCATTTGTGGAAATATTAGTCACTATGCTTCAAGATGTCCAAATAGAGTTGTACACAAGAAGAATAGAGACAATAGAGACAAAAAGGATAAGAAGTTCAAGAAGTTGTATTATGTTAGAGAAGATGTTGGAATCTTTGATGATGAATCTAATTTTGAGGGTGATAATTATGAGTGCTTGTTTCTAGCTCTAGAGAATAAATTAGTGACTACTAAGCATGGAAGATGTGCAAGGGAAAGTTGTTCAGAGATCAAGAAGGAAGAGATGGAAGGTACTCTAGTTACTTCCTTTCATGCTAGATAGGATGAAGACTATTGGGTGATTGACAATGGCTGCTCAAATCACATGATAAAAGGAAAGAGTAAGTTTACTAAACTTGAAAAGTATGATGGTGGTTTAGTCATGTTTGGAGATGATTCTAGTGCAAAGATTTTTGGGAAAGGAACAATTAGTTTTGATGGAAAAAATAGTACTGATGATGTCTATTATGTTAAGGGCTTAAGGCATAATATTTTGAGTGTTGGAAAAATGTGTAGCAAATGATTCAAGCTTGTGTTTCAGGATAATACTTGTGAGATCAAAAAATGGTCTAGAACTGTGGTTTCTATAGGAAGAACATATGGAAACATTTATTAGCTTAAGGGTGTTGATGGTCAATGCCTTGTATCTAAAGTTAATGAAAGTTGGCTATGGCACCAGAGGATGGGACATGTAAATTTTGATACTCTGACCAAGATTAGTTCAAGAGAGGTTTTCTGGGTTATTCCTAAAATCATAAAGCCTACCAATACTATTTGTAGAAGTTTTCAGTTGGGAAAACAAACAAGATGCAATTTTAAAGGAAAAGATCAATCAACTACCAAGATGCTAGAATTGGTTCATACAAACCTCTATGGTCCTACAAGAAAAAGAAGTCTTAATGGTGACAGGAATTTCATGCTTTTGATTAATGATTATTCAAGAATAACATGGGTTACTTTTCTTAGGGAGAAAGATCAAGCTCTGGATAGATGTAAAGTGTTCAAGGCAAGGGTAGTGAATGAAGTGAACCTAAAAATCAAATGCTTAAGGTCTAATAGTGGTGGAGAATTCACTTCCAGTGAGTTTAATACATCTTGTGAAGAGCATGGTATAAAGAGACATTTTTCTTCTCATAAATATTTCAAGGTATATCAAATAGATGTTAAGTCTTCATTCCTAAATGGAGAGTTGGAAGAAGAGGTCTGCATGGAATAACTGTAGGGATTTCAGTTAGCAGATACACCGAACATGGTCTGTAAGTTGAAAAAGGAATTGTATGGACTTAAATAGGCTCCTAGAGCATGGTATGCAAGATTGGATAGATATTTGACATAGCAAAGGTTCAACAAAGGCTCCACAAATAGTAGTCTCTATTTCAAGGTGGAAGGAAACAAAATGTTGATAGTGGTTGTGTATGTTGATGATATCATATTTGGAGGAAATGAAGGTATGTGCAAGAGGTTTACAGAGGAGATGCAAAAAGAGTTTGAGATGTCTATGATTGGTGAGTTGAATTTCTTCCTTGGACTTCAAGTTAATCAAACTGATGAGGGCATATTCATTTCACAATTAAAGTATGTCAAAGAATTGTTGAAGAAGTTTAGTATGGATGATCCCAAACTGGTCTATAGCCTTATGGTGACTAGATGAAAACTGTATAAGGATGATGAATCTCCTAAAGTTGATCAGAGCATGTATAGATCCATGATTGGTGGATTGTTATATCTTACTACTATAGACTAGATATCATGCATGTAGTATGTTTATTTTCCAAATTTCAAGTAGAACCTAAAGAAGCACATGTTACAGTTGTGAAGAGGATATTTAGATATCTAAGAGGCACTTTGGATTATGGCATGTGGTATCCTAAGGATACTAATTTCACTTTGAGTGTTTACATTGATACAAATTGGACTAGTTGTGTGGATGATTGGAAGAGAACAAGTGGAGGTGCATTCTTTCTTGGAGGAAGATTGGTTTCATGGATAAGCAAGAAACATGATTCAATTTCTTTATCCACTGTAGAGGTTGAGTACATTGCAACAACATCTTGCTGCACATAGGTATTATGGATGAAACAAACATTGAAGGATATAGGAGTGATATGTGATGAACCTATCCCTATCTTCTATGATAGTATAAGTGCTATAAACATTTCAAAGAATCCAGTAATGAATTCAAGGACAAAACATATATCTATCAGATATCATTTCTTGAGAGAAAAGGTATTGGATAATGAAGTTAGATTGGAGTATGTGTCTACAAAGGATCAAATTGCTGATATATTTACTAAGGCTCTTCTGAAGGATAATTTTAAGGATCATAGGGAGAAGTTAGGGGTTATTGTTCCTCCTTTGAACTAGGTGCACATGGAGGTGCATCAGTCCAATGGATCTACAAATTCTTCATTTTTATAGACTAATGACTGAGGTCTACTCCTTAGGGGGAGTAGGAAGTATCATTTTTGTAGTATGAAATGGGTGCACTCCTAAGGAGGAGTGATCAGAGCTACATATGGCTGAAGAAGTATACAATTTTTTTCTTTTCCATTGATGTCAAATGGGGAGAGAAAGTCATGTGAAAAACAATGAAAGAAAAGGGGAGAGAAAGTCAAGTGTAGGAAAAGTTGTGTAGGCTATCTAAGCATAAGAAATAAAGGAGAATGCAAGAATGGAATGGATGTTGTATTTGATGGGTTTTCACTTCATGTGTTGCCATCAATGACAAAGGGGGAGATTTTTGCAAGTATGAATGTGTACGGTGGTGTTGTCATTGATGTCAACATAATATAGGTTGTTGTAGAGAAAGGAATCAAGTGATTACAAATTGTGCTTGTATAGTTGAGATGTTGTAGATATTTTGTGAGTACATGGAGCTATCTTTATGGTGTTGCAGGTGTGTTGATGTGATGAGTTATCAAGTGCTTTTGAGAAATAGTGAAGTTAGAATTGTGTGTGTTCAGAATGTGCTCCAATTTATGCTCCGTATTTCTTCTATGTTGATCCTATGCTTGTGTGGATCTGAATTGTTTTTAATGGAAATTATTGGGTGATATATCCTAGATTGTAGTTTCTGGTTTGATGAAGAGCGAAAGTTGTTTTCATCGGTGTGTGCACTGGTTTGGCATAGTTGTTTGTCTGTGGACTAGGAGAAATGTTTTTGCTTTGCAGTCCTTTGCTAGTTTGTTTTTGTTCTTGCAGATTTGGTAGAAGGCTTGTAATGATTTTATCTATGTTATGTTAAAGGTGTTTGTGGTTTGGTTCTCTAAAAGATGAGTTTTAGTGTTTTTGTGTGTGTCTGTATCGTCCAAATGGATTGATGGAAGTGTTATGAAGATTGTTGTAGCTGATGCAGATGAATTTGAAGGTATCTAAGATGTGTTCCAGTGTATGGTGAAGCATGCTATGTGGTCTGCATGTTTTCTTCTTGTTGTAGAAGCATGTACTTCAAAGTTCATTGGTGTTTTCATTAGGTTTGGCTGACCTAGTGTCTACACGCCATGTGAAGGATAAGTATTAATTCAGGAAGCATGTAATTGATTCGAGATGTTATTTTGGGTGTTGGCTAAGTGTTGGTTTGGTCTACTCTCATTCTATTCCACCATATGAATGTTGAGTTTTTGACCTAATTTGAATTTGTAAAATGAAGAATGTGTGGCCAACCTTGGAGAAAGTTTCTAAGGTTGAAGATGGTATAAATGAAAGTCATGATGCAAAGGATTGTATCAAGTAATGAAGATTCCATGAGTTTGATAAGCAAGAGTATGTGAAAGTGAATTGAGGCAGCAATACTTTAATATGTTAGATTATTGAAAACAGTGAGCTGATGGTATCTATAATTCTCTGATCAAGGCTACAGATGTGTGCAAGTTATTGTGGTGGATTTTCTATTCTCTTTCTTTACTTGTAGGCAATGAGCCTCCCTTCTGGATAGTGAGTCATATCTGTAGGAAGTGAGCCTTGTATTTGGACAATGAGTCCTATTTTGGCAGTGAGCCCTTGGTAGTGAGCCTCTTTGTAATCAATTTTTTTATTACTTTATATTGTGAGTTAATCATCACTATGGTTTTTCCCTTATTGGGTTTTCCACGTAAATATGGTGTTTCTAGTTTTGATATTTACTTTTGTTATTTCATTACATGTTCATACTTAATAACAAAATAAAGTGGATGTGAAGTTGATAATTGTTTGAGATTTGAGTTTGTGTTTGGTGACAATTGATTCACCCCCCTCTTTGTTGTCTTGCACCTTTCAATAATATCATCACCTTCTTCCTTCCTTTTGATTTTTCCTTCTTGACTACTTTTCTTTTCTTCGAAACAACACTATAAAAACATATTGTCTCAAAGAGGGGAAAAATGTAGACACTAAAAAATGTCCTAATTAAATAAAATTAACCTATTTCCTCTAAGATTTCTTCTTATTTATATAATAAATAACTTTAATTATTTAATTATTCTAACTTTTCCTCTAAGGTTAATTTAATTATATCATTCAACTCTTTTGATTAAATAATCGTCTTTAATTATTTAACCTCGAATATTTTTCATAATTAATAAATATTTTTATTTATTTAATTAACTAACATCTAATATTCTTCATAATTAAATAAATATTTTCATTTATTTAATTAACTAATTTTCAAAATTCTTCCATAATTAAATGAATATTTCTATTTATTTAATTAATCATGTGGGTGCAAATAAATAAATAAATTTTATTTATTTAACTTATCTTCCTTTTTTCAATCTTTTCATCTTTTTCTCTTCAATCAACTTTCCTTCATTTTTTCTTTTTATAAAACACGAGTGAAAATTTTATTAAGAATTACAATAGAAGGGACAAAAATCCACAATACAGTAGAATAAAATCCAAACTAGGCCCTAAGGAGAAATCACAAGTACATCTAAAAGGCCCCCATACCAGTCATCCTCCCAACACCAACGAGCACACAACCAAACTACCTCAACACATCTAACCTTTCCAATCCTTATGAATAAACTATTCAAGTTGTTGGAATTTTTGCTAATGAAGCTAACCCCAACTCCAAACAGACCACATCCCCACCTCATCATAAGCCCATTAGCTAGACAATCCGCCACTTTGTTCCATTCCCTTGGAATATGCACAAAGGAAATGGAGACAAAATTGGAGACCAGATTGAGAATTTGTCTAGCTAACATGCCTAAACTCCATGAAGAATTCTTGAAATATCATTTTTTCAATAGAGAAACAAGAATCATTGAATCCATCTCACATATCACCTTCCTCCACCCAAACTCACAAGCTTTCTACAAAGAGTGAATAATTGTCCAAGCCTCCATTTGATTATTGGATTGTAATCCCATATAAATGGAGAAGATAAACTGAAAAAAAACATTACTATCCTGTCCCACACCACCAATACCCACAACACTAGGATTACCATGAGTAGATCCATCTTTGTTAATTTTAAAAAATCTGACGAAGGTGGACTCCACTTTCCCACTTGATTCACCTTCTTGGACACCTTCATCTTGGAACCAAGCCAAGACTAGACCACTGAGGTTCTAGAAAGCCCCAAAAGAAAAAAGAAAATAGAATCATTCGAGGAAAAAGGCCCCCTTAGGTCAAACTTAGCCTTGATGGTCTCCTTCAACATACTTTTAATCTTGAGCCAAATTTGGAAGGAAACTTGCTTGCGATCTTGAAAAATCCACCTATTTCTCTCCAACCAAATTTTCTAGATAATTAAAGAAGGACCCAAATCCCAAACTATTACCAATAAAGAAGTAGAAGCTGGAGGAGGGCCCAAATTCGACCAAAGATCATGCAAGGATGAAAATTGAACAAGAGGTTTCTTCCACAAATTCCACCACATCCTCCAAATTTCAGATGAGAACGAGCATTGGAAGAAGAGGTGACTAGAGTTTTCCTCATTATTTCCACACATAAAGCACAATGAGGGGCCAAAAAATCCCCTTCTCCTAATATTATCCCAAGTGGGGCACTTATTAAGACTCAGAAACCACATGAATAGATTAAACTTGGGCCATCCATTCTTATTCCAATTTTTTTCCACTAGGGACTCATCCAAGTTTCCCACATAGAGCAACATAACCCTGAGCCACCGTGTAATTCCTCTTAGGATCATTACCCTAGGCCAACACATCCCTCCCCTCCAAAGAACAACATGGGCATTTTGCAAGGAGTGTAGCCAAAGAACTTCTCGCCTCCATAAAACCCCCACTAGGCCAGGTAATAGGGTGTCTCCACTATACACCAAAGAGGTCCCCACAGAGGAAAAGATCTTAAAGCTATCAACATTAGACCATCCAAACTCTAAAAATATTCACTTAAATCCTGAAGATGAGGGTGAGATGAAGGGATGGGTGGGTTACCATCCCAAGAATCAGACTAAAAGTGAGCATAATTTCCTTTATTAATAATCCAAAAGAGACTCTCCTTAATAATTGTGGACCCTCTTTTTAAAGTATTCCAAATCATGGATCCTTTTCCAGTTAATTCCATCTGTGAAATGTCCTCATTAGCTACACCACCTAGATATTTATAATTAAAAAAAGGAGCCCATGGCTAATCATAAAGAGTACACCATCTCCAAAATAATTTAGTTACAATAGCCAGGCTATTATGGTCTAACTGCCTAAGACCCAAACCACCACACTCCTTGGGTTTACACACCTAGTCCCAACTCACCAAGCTCCACTTTTGATGATCCAAATTTCCAACCCATAAGAATTTCTGAGAAAAGGAGTCAAATTCTTTGAGAAATCCCTTGGGAGCCAACAAAGCCATGAATTTGTAAAGAGGGAGAGCCTACAAGATAGATTTAAGGAGAGTCAATCTACCAACAAAAGATAACCATCAAAAATTCTAGTAATTGACCTTTGAGGAAAATTTATCCAGGATCACCTACCAATAATTCTTGTTCATGCTGCCCACACAAAGGGGAATCCCCAAATAATCCAAAGGAAGGCTACCAATTTGAAAATGAAAAATGTGGGCAATCCTGTTTTGAATCAATCTAGGAGTATTAAAGAAAATGATGCTAGATTTTCCCTCATTAATATTCTAACCAGAAGCAGCCATATAAAATTCAAGATCCTTTCTAAAATTAATTGCTTCATCAATTTTTTCCAACCCCATAAGTGCAGTATCATCAACAAACTAGAGATGAGTAAGGTGATCAAGTTCCTGGTTCTAGCTATAGCCCTTAATTAAGCTAGTATCCTTGTATCATCTCAATAGTCTCCCCAATTCCTCAACCAAAATAATAAAGAGGTACAGAGAAAGAGGATCTCCCCGCGTAAGACCCCTCAGCCAAAAAAGTAGGAGAGGGAAATCCATTAATCAAAACTGAGAAGGATGTTGATGACACGCAACTCATGACCCAAGAAATCCAATCTGGATGAAATATGAAGGTTGCAAGCATGCGTTGGAGAAAAGACCGCTTGAATTTATCATAAGATTTGGACATATCCTATTTAATAAATATTGCTTTCTCCTTAGATGAGGAAATGAAATGTACCACTTCCATTGCCACCATTGCCACCACACTCTCATCAACAATCTGTTGAACTTTGACAAAGTCCCCTTGTTTGCAAGATATCAAAGAATCCAAATGAGTTTTCAACCTTTATGCCACCAGCTTAGTGATAATCTTAAAAAACACATTACATAGAGCAATAGGTCTAAAACCATAAAAGGAATTGGCTCCCTCTTTTTTAGGAATAAGAGCCAGGAAGGTTGAGTTAAAAGCACAAAAAATATTCTTAATATCTTTAGACTCTCTAACCACTTCTAACAAATCAAATTTTAGAATATCCAAAAACTCCTAGAAAAACTCAATCAAAAAGGCATCAGGGCTAGGTGCCTTACCTTTCTTCATCTGAAAAATAGTGCTCTCAACCTCCTCCAAAGAAACAGGATTTAGAAGAAAATTATTCATCTCCTTGGAAACCATCGAAGGAATGCACTCAAGGACATAATCCTCTTCCGCCATTGCCATCAGAGAATCCTTAGTGAAAAGGGAAAAGAAGAAACTAACAGCCTCTTCTGAGATAGCTTGAAAAGAAGAGAGAATGTCCCCATGAAAAAAAATAATAGAAGTAATTAAGTTTCCGTACCTCTATTCCTTAACAGAATTATGGAAGAAATTTATGTTCTTATCCCCTTCCTGAAGCCAATTAATATGAGATTTCTATTTCCAAAAAATATCCTCCCATAATTCCCTTTCAACAAGATCCCTAGAGAGTCTAGTTTCTTCCTTTAACAGATCAATTGTCATTCCCTCTTCCTTAATTATGAAAGTGATGCTATCCAAATGAGCCTGAATCTATTTTTTCTCCAAGAAAATATTTCCAAAAGAAGCTCTATTCCATTTTTTGAGCTAGTATTTAACATAGTGAAGTCTCTTAAAAAAGGAAAACATGGTAGTGCCAAAGGCAGGATTCCCTTCAAACCACCATCTCACAACCAGCTGGTATAAACTAGGATCATGAAGCCACATGAAATGGAATTTAAAAGGAGGGTTCTTGGGCATAACAAACTAGTTGGAAGAGAACTTGATTGGCCAATGATTCAAACCCTTCCATCCCAAGATTTTAGAAGAAGCCCAACAATCCCCAACCCAATGATCTGAAACTAGGAATCTATCCGGCCTCTCAGAGATAGATCCCTCCCCACATCTTTTGTTGTTCCATGTAAAAAACCCATTCACGGGCCTCACATCCACCAAATTAAGGGAAAAAATATTCTCACGCATCAAGGTCAAAGCATGGCCCAAATGACCCACTCCCAATATTTTCCCTCAAGAAAAAAAATAGAATTAAAATCTCTAGCAAGAATCCAAGGACAAAAAGGTGCCAAAGATTGAATGAATTCAATATGAGACTATAACATAGCCTTACCTAGAAAATAATTCAACACATAAACATTGGAGAATAGAGAAACAACACCTGAATCAAAGAAAGATGCAAGCACCGATAGAGAATTCTTGCTGGAAACCCACCAAAGGGGAACAATCTTACATGGGTTCCAAAGACAGGAGACACCTCCAATTGATCCTTGGGCACCCACACTCTAATAAATCCCTCTTCTAAACCTTGGAGGAAATGTTCCTCATATCATTCATAGAAATTTTAGTTTCCTGAATAAAAATAATACCAGAATTGTGATCACGGATCAAATCAAAGGTAGCCTATTGTCTAGGGATGCTACCCAAACCCCTTGCATTCCATGAAAGAAAAAAAAATTATGGGTTGAAGCAAAGTGAGAGTCTGACATCTTGACAACACCTGATTCCACAAAATATTCACCCATAATCTTCATATTTTTGAAATCCTTTGTCCTACCCACCTTTTTCAACTTATCCACCATCCCTTTCTTTAGGCTCTTCTGATAAATTTCCAAATGAGGCATATTTTTATTTTTACCATCTTCCTTAGCCCCAAAGTCCAAATCCAAATAATTAATTACCTCATTATCAACATGTTCAAGAGGTGTTTCACATAGGGGGTTTGAAACCATAACTCCTGGATCACTATTAAAACCATTGACAACCTTAAAGGTCTCAACATGAATTGGTGCCTTTGAACTATTATCCTCTAAAGTTTGAGACAAAAAAAATTGATGTATAGGAGCTTGGGGGGAGAGAAGATTGGTCCATACCTTGCATAACTTGATCCCCAAGAGTGATATCCTACTCCATTGATTCAAAATCCTCAAAAATTTTGAGGACATCAAACCTGTTACTAAAAGTTCCTTTTTGCATGGCTTTATTTTGATGAGTAGTACCCTGAGCCTTTGATATGATTTTCATCGGAATAAACCCCTTTGAATCTATCCCCTCATTTTGAACTGAGGATTCACCCTTTGCTTTAGCTTTAGATGCCTATCACTCAATCTAAGGATGAGGATTGCTACCTCCTAGCTTAAGACAATTCCTTTGTAGGTGGCCATACTCATGAAAAAATCTACACTAGAAAGGTAATGCTTCATAATCAACCTGTTGGATCCAACTCATATCCCCCAATCTAATCTCAACAGACTTTGGAAACAAAATACATAGGTTTATTTCCACACAAATTCTAGCAAAGGTGGTCACCCTATGGTCAAGGGTTTGATGAGAGGGGTCCAAGGGTTTCCCCAAAGCAGTAGCAATAGAATGAAAAACATATTTCCACCAATACTCCATTGGAAGTTGAGGCAACCAAACCCACACAAGGATCTTTGAGAAGAGCTCTTCAGAAGGATCAAACCCAAAATGCCATGGCTTAATAAAGAGTCTTGCCTGATTATGGAAATATAGGCCACCTTCAAAAACCATATTTTGATTCACAAGCCTTGAAAATACTATAAAAATAACCATTCACCCCTAGCATAATCTCCATATCCCCCTCTGAGTTCCAATTTGTCCATGCCCAAGCCTCCAAGAATGGCAGTGAAACATGAACTCCCATGAACTTGCATATTAAAGCATGCTCTTCTACATACATAACATCTTCTGCTATAGCTTTAGGCTTTATCACCACAACAAGGTTCTATGTACTTCTTTCCAAGCAACCCGTTGATTCTCCATACTTCTTTCCACACAAAAAAAAGTTCATAGCATCACCATACCTCGAGGAAGAAGTATCTCCATTTAAGGAAACAAATTTAAAAGACAGTCGATATGGATCCCTCAGACCCCTAGATGGAGCCATGCAACCAATAGCTCCACCGCACCAAAACACAGAGCCACCACAAAAAACTAATTCAAAAAATCAAGCGAAAAAATGACTGCAAATCCTAGTATAATCCTCCACCCAATTTGCATGCACCAAGACCACACTCAACAAGGAGAAGAAGAGGTGATAGAGGCACATGAAATAACCTCAACCACCAAAAAGCAACAGAACCGGCCTCTCAGGGCCGCGTGGGCTACACAACAACAACAAATGCCATCCAACTTTCTTTCTTTTTTGGAATCTAAATATTTTCTAATTCTTCAACTTTCCTCCATCTTGGAAAAATATTCAGTTAACAAAGCATGAAATTAGAAGTTTTATGTGCACCATTATCCACCATTTTAATTAGCTAATTCACTATTATCTCTTCTTCAATTAAAATTTCAACTTTCCAATTCTTTCTCATAATCTCATCTTTTGATTTTTCCTTTCAATCCTAATCATGATTTTTCTATCGAATCCTCTATAAATACAACCCTTCATCACTCTTTCCAAGGTGAATGACTATCTTCAGACTTTCACCTTTAATATCCTCTTGAGTTAATTGATTTGTGCACTCCAAAAAATGAAAGCAACATATCAAAAGGATTTAAGAGCAAAGGAGAGAAGAGCAATGCAGGTCAACCAATGATGGCATAAAGGTATAATTTGCATTGTTTGTTTATATTCAATTTCCTTTATGTTGATTTTTGCTTCATTTTTTTGGATTTGATTTTATAAGATCACTTCTAACAATTTGGTGGTTTCTGTTAAGGATTTAAGATTCACCAATCAAATTTTTAGATCCATACATTTATATCTGCATATAATTGATAAATTCATTCCCTCTATTTCTACCTATAATTCCTAACAATTACAATCTTCTCCAATGAAAGTACAAGCCAATTCACACTTCAAAAAAACTTTCCTTCAATTTCTTGCAATTTCTCCAAGATAGCGGTTTGAGAGAGCCTTCCTTTCAAAAAATGCAAGAATGAAAAGAATACAAGCTTTTTTCCCATTTATGCCTTTTTTCCTTTTGTTTTTATTTCTTTTCTTTTTTTTCACAAAAAAAGAATTTGTAAATTGTTTGAAATAATTAATTCATTTTCTCTGATACCAATGTAAAATCCCCATCTAAAGCACAGTTTTTCTTTTTTACATTCACAACATCTCCCAACTTAAATGATTGAGCACCTTCCACAAAGCTTAATAGTGTTAACTTCAATACTTATCCATTCCCATGGTGGCATCAACTCATTATTTCCAATTATATGCTTGCACAAAGAGTGTTAAGGTCCCAAGGTTAAGGTCTTTCCTAGACCTACAACCTAAGCCTCGAGGATTCATGATGACCCTACCTACGTATCCCCTTGTGGGAAATTAGAGGCTTCATAGTTCACCCCAGAATGATAGAGGGAGTTCAAAATATCCTCTTGTATGAGATCTATTATCTCACCTTTAACCCATAACTAAGTTAATTTAGTACATGTAAGCTATCAACATAGTCAATTATAATATAATAATAACAACTTTTCCATTAAGTGTTGGGTACATGCCAATCGTTACTAAAAATTAATGTACAAAAATTCACAATATTCACAAGAGGTCATTCATACCATAATCTCAAAGATTATACACAATGACTTCCATGAGCATACCCCCATATACAAAATTTTATTAGCTCATACACAATAAAAGTACAATAGTGACTGGATCAAACATAGGTCACAAGTGCAACAAAGACTTGATCATACACAAATCATAAGTATAACAGTGATTGGATCGTACACATATCACAAATACAATCATAACTGCCATATTTGCATATTACAAGTACACTATGATGGTCTTATACACATATCATATTTACATTAATGATTGGCTCCATCATATATCACAAATAAATAGTGTGAAGCTCCATCATACTTCACATACATAATGAAGAGATTGAACATACATAACAAATGCACAGTAACAAGCACCAAAATGTATCAAAAATAAATAGTGACAAGCTCCAACTTGCATCACATACACAATGGCAAGCTCCACATACATTCCATACACAATGGTTGATTAACACATCACAACGATTGACTGACTAGCACATCACAATGGCTGGCACAAATTTCCATAATGCATCCCAAATAGAAATAATATCGGTGCATTGCACACTACACCATGGGTCCTATCCTTTCCTCTAGTCTTATGCATCATTGGAAAAATGAGAAGAGGATTCAGTGCATCCCATACTACACCGCAGGTTTGTCCTCAACCCCACATGGCTAAATATATAGTATGACAACTAAGAAGGGGATTTAGTGCATCCCATACTACACCGTGGGTCTGTCCATAATCTCAAGGGTTTCCCCAAGTAGCGAACCTACCAAACTTGGTAGATTCTGACTTCAATCACCTATAGGACACCGATGAAAAGTCTGTCCACCCAAGAAGAAGTAGCTCCCCACATGTACCACCTTGTGACCTTAATGGTATTGTTAGTTATCTTCTTCATAATCTTAGTTAACACTTGGAATCAATCACTTCTATTCTTATTAGCGACATTCATTGAACCCTCGCAATATGTGGTTAGCTCTGAATTACTATTACTCACATGGATGGGTCCCTACCCATGCAACTGCTATTGTTGAGAAAATGTGTCTCAACCTTGCAATTACATAAGGTACTATTGATACACAAGGTATTGTTAAACCAATGATGATGGGGGGGCATGGGGGGATCTTCCCCCCCCCCCCCCCACGAGGGGTCTAGGGGGGATCATCCCCCTAGTTGAGGTCCAAGGGCAACGTACTTTGGTGGGGGCTCAGGGGCAGTGTGCCCAAAAGGAATTTTTTTATTATTGTTTTTTTATTGCAAATTTGGATCATTCATCATTATGTCTTGTATCCGATGACCGATATTTTATTAGATTGACTTTCCCTAGAACGCAACCCAATTTTATGAGGGCATTGTATTATGACTATGTATTGCAATGTATTCTGAGAGTCTGATAGCAGTTGTGTTTCCTTTGGATCTCTGAGTGGTGATACTCCTATGAGAAGATTTCCCTACCAGTATATTGTAATCTTTGTGATTTATGAATAATATATTGGGAAGCTTTTGGAATGTGGATTTTTTCTCCTGAAAGGGTTTTCTCCACGTAAATCACTATGTTGTGGTATGCATGATATTTGTGTTTATTTTTTTAAAGTTTCTAGAACTATTAAAGATCTATAAACGTTTGCATAATTCTCCTCTCAAGGTTAGTGTAGGAAGTTGTTTCACTACCTTAGCTTCCTTACAAGTGGTATTAGAGCCTAATCATCTTTGGTTTTAGTTGTGGGTTGTTAAGATTTTTGAACTAATCTAGATTTGAGTGGGAGCTTTTGTGGAAGACACTTTGCGATCTTGTTGTATGGATTTTTTAGATGACAAGTTCATCAGGGAGAATAGAGGTGGATAATTTTTTTGGAAATAATTTTGAAATGTGGAAGCTGAAGATGGAGGATTTGTTCATAGATCGAGATCTATGGGATGATGTTGATGATAATGTTTCAAGGCCTACAGATCCTACTCAAGCTACTCAATATGATGTTATGGACTGTAAATCCAAGGGTCTAATTAGATTGTGCTTGGTATACTTTGTTTCAATCAATGTCCATGAATAAACCTCTGCACAGAAACTATGGAAGAAGCTTGGTGAGATGTATCAAGCCAAATCTTTAGTAAAAAAAATTCTTGAGGAAGAAATTGTATTATTTGAGAGTGGAAGAGGGTGGACTAATTATAGAACACCTAGAAGCATTCAATATGTTGGTGGCTCAATTGGCATCAGTTGGTGTCAAAATGGATGAGGAAGAGAAATGTCAAATCTTGCTTTGTTCTTTGTCTGATTCATGGGATTCTCTTGTTATGGCTATTGGGAGTACTTCTATTATATTAAAGACTGAAGATGTGGTGGGTTCTTTGATTTCTAAAGAGATGAGGATGAAGGTATCCATCAGTTCCAAGGAGGCCCTGAATGTTCGTGGAAGACCTAATGAAAAAGGAAAGAAGAATTAGAAGCATGAAAAATTCAAGTCCAAGGGGAGATCTAAGTCTCCTAGAAAGTCCAAAGTTATTTACTGGAATTGTGGTAAGCCAAAACATGTTTGTAAGGACTGCAAAGAAGAAAAGAAGAAGAAAAATAAGAAATTTGGTTCTAATTTTGAGTTTGAGAAGGAATACGGTGACACATTCATTGCAACTTTGGAAAATCGTGCAGGTAATGATGCATGGTTAATTGAATCGGGTGCATCTTTCCATATGACCTTTAATAGAGATTGGTTTTCTAAATATGAAGAATTTGATGGAGGTAAGGTGTAGTTGGGTGATGATTCTCATTTAGAAGTTGTTGGTTGTGGTAAAGTTAAAATAAATTTTCCTTATGGTAGAATAAGAAGGATTAATGATGTGTTGCATATTCCTGGTTTAGCATGAAATTTGTTATCTGTGAGAAAACTAATAGATGCAAGAGTGCAAGTAGTATTTTCTAATGTAGGATGCAAGATGGTTAGAGGTGCTATGGTGATTGCTAGAGGTGTCAGATATGGCACATTGTATAATCTTGATGCATGTACTATTGAGTGCAATAGTGCTTATGTGAAAAGCAAGTATGTGGAAGAAGTGAGGGTTTCACCTTCAACAAATGGTCATGGCTTTTGGGTACCCAAGGGTGAGCTCTTTCTTCTAAGAAAAAGTTACCTACAGAGAAAACTATGTTATGGCACCAAAGACTTGGCCACATTGGAGAAAAGGGTCTAAGGACTTTGAAAAATAAAAGCCTTGTTGAAGGTCTATTTGATTGTAATCTTGAATTTGATTTTTGTGAACATTGTATTTATGGAAAACAAAACCACATTATGTTTTACTCAAGTTCTCATAAATATTGTGGTGTATTGGATCTTATTCATTATGATGTGTTTGTTCATGTAGATGTTCCTTCAATTGGTAAATCCACATATTATGTTTTATTTATTGATGATTATAGTAGAAGGACATGGGTATATTTTCTAAAGAGTAAATCTAAAGTTTTCAGTTGATTTAAAGAATTTAAAGAAATGATTGAGTTTCAGATTGAAAACAAAATAAAATGTTTGAGGACTGATAATGGTGGTGAATTTTTCTCTAACAATTTTGATAGATTATGTAAAGATTGTGATATTCATAGACAAAAGACAACTCTGCATTCTCCACAATAGAATGGATTTGCAAAAAGAATGAACAAGAAACTAAAGGAGAAGGTTGGGAGTATGTTGAGTGGTGTTGGTCTAGAAAAAAGGTTTTGGGTTGAATTTGTTGTCACTCCTTGTTACTTGATTAATAGGTATCCTACATTAGCTCTTATTGATAAGACACTTATATAGGCATGGTCAAGCCACAATCCTTCATTAATACATCTTAGAGTTTTTGGTTGCGAGGCATATGCACATGTCCTAAAGGAAAAGTGAACAAAGTTGGATAACAAGGCTATGAAATGTATCTTGATCAGATATAGTTATGGTATGAAAGGATACAAGCTTTGGGATCCTATTGCATAGAAGGTAATACATAGTAGAAGTGTTATTTTAGAGAAATTAAGCCTTCTTATGTTACATTACAACCAAAATAAAGTAAAAAGTGATGCAGAAGAAGGAAAGAGCTTAGAAAAACTTGAAAAACTCAAGGATTTACCTTAAATACTTCATGGACAACAAAAAATGGGACATCAATTTGAATAACTTAATGTGATGATACACAATACAATCCTTCATGAGAGCTACAACCATGCATGGTTCAATTCAGGAAAAATGTCTTCAATGGGTTAAGGCAGACCAATAAGAGCTTTCAATCCTTAATACAGACTTGGGAGACCTTTCATCAACATCATAGACATTTTTCCAATGAGCTTTCCAATGCATAGATGTAATCTAGAATCCTACATTCTTGTACAAAAACATTTCCTTAACTGTCTTGAAACAATTTTCTTGGTACAGTCACAATATGACTCATTTAACTATCAAGAATGCTCCACAAGCACTTTTATAGACCTATAAGACCTCCTACTACAATTCTAAACCTTTACCAATGACTAACCACAAGTTTTAGATCTTGTAGGAATCACAATCCACCAATCTATGGTTGTTATCCCAAAGCATGTTTCAACATGAACATTCAACCAACTCAAGAAAGGATTACAAGCTTTTCACCAATGGTCACCAACTCTTTGAACAGGTTTGTAAGACCTTCATACACACTCAATAACATTCTATAATACCAATGAATCCATTCTTCTAATATTTTCAAGCAATTTACCTTTTGCTACCCTTTATGACTGTCATGTCACATAGTCAAGAATAGATCTACTAAAAAAAACCATATCAAACCAAAAGATAGGGATCTAAAACTCTGGGAAGATGAAATATATATAATTTTTTTTGGACAAAATTTCATGATTTTTCACCACACGGATTTCAAGATATGATCAAATTAAGTTGACTAGAAACCCTAGGTAGTTTTTTTGACAATTTTCACAAAAAAATGCTCTAAAATGTACAAAACATAATGAAATCTCCTAAAACCAAATGAAAATGAAAGATTAAAATATTATCCATCTAATGTAGAGTAGGGGTGGAATTTTCTGCAACAACACAATTTAACACAATTCAATCAATCTCCAAAGCTCAAGACCTCAAGTAATAGTGCTTGTTACAATTTCACTAGTTTCTTCACTAGGTCTCCAACATCTAGTTTTCCTTCATATCTTTCGGAGAAGGCCAATTCAAGATGATAATAGTATCTTTTAGGGTACCCATTTGGCTTGTTTCCAACATATCTTCTTTTGAGCTATGGTTTTTTGGGATCAAACACCTTCTTTTTGGATTGCTACGCCTAGAATAAGGCCAATTAAGCCACTTTTTCAAAGCAACCACTAGGAATTCAATTTGAAAAATAACTAAAATCTTATCTAATAGGATATTCTAGTCTCATAGGGTCCCAAACCACCAATTTTAACATTCACCAAAGCTTAAAAGATGTTGTCCTAACTCTTCACCATTCAACCTAGACCCAACACATGAGGATGTTAGGCTAGGGCATCAACAAAAATGCATAAAAATCCACCCCCTATCCTAAATAAACACACAAAAATTGATAACAAACAAAAATACACCATTCCACCAGTTTTGACAAATTTCTAATGGTGGAATGGTTAGATTTTACATTTGTTTGCTCACAAACCCTTGAAATGAGGGTTTTTAGGCTGTTTGTAGAAAATCAAGTCAAACTAGATTTATTCTTGATGAAATCCACTCCCACTGCAACCAAAATGAAGTAGGTTCACTACTCTAACCTTTAGCATAGGTCTCAGATCAATAACTCACTATATGAAATCGTACAAAGCTGGAGAATACAAAAAAACACTGTAATTTTTAGGAAAATAGAGTCTCATTCAATATTTTGCTTACAAAAATGGTTCAATAGACCTGCCTCGATGCAGTAGAGGATATTTTAAACATGTTTGAAATTAATCCAATATTCTACAATAGTTTCTTGGTCACTTGACTCTTCACCTTCACAAAATAAAAAAAAATTGACAAGTTGCAACTTTGCAACTTTTGCACTATTTTTAGCATCTTTTGTAAAACTATCTTATTGGACCCTACATGACCTTTAATCATCAAAAATGGTGTTCTAAATGATCTTATTACATTATCATAAGGAAATTTCACAAAAATTCCCAACCTAGACTTCTAACTTCATTTATTGAACCAAATTAATCAAGGTGCTCTTGCACCATACACCTAGAGAAGAAGAAAATTCTCAGGTTCCACCTAAGATTAGCTCTTGAACTGAGGTTCCATTCTTCTTAATGTCTTCTTCAGACATCCATGTTGCATCCTCTTGAGGTAATCCATGCCATTTGTCAAGATATTCATTATAGACCTTCTTCCTAGTTCTTTTGACTTCCTTGGTATCTAGAATGGCTTCAAGCTTCATTGGTTCAGCTAGAGGTAGATCTCTCACCCATTCTTCATCAACAAATTCATCTTCTACACCTGTACCTGCATGCAAAAATCCCTTAAAAGGATAGAGATCAACAACATTGAAGATAGGAGGGATAGCAACTCCAGGAGGGAGTTCTATCTTCATAAGCATTTTCACCAAACTTGTGGACCACTTTGCAAGGTCCAATATTTTTCATTAGTAGCTTGGTGTATTTTCACTTGGGTAGCCTTTCTTTCTTTAGGTGTACAAGCACCAAGTCTCCAATTTTGAATTGAACATTTATCCTCTTCAAATTTACATGATTCTTATATCCCTCAACACTCTTCTTCAAAATTTCCTTGACCTGCTCATGAATGTCCTTCATTGCTATGGAAAATTCCTCTCATGCACTTGTCTTCTCCAATCCACTCAAATCTCTAAGCTCAAATATACCTCTTGGTTTCAGATCGTATACAACTTCAAATGGATTTTTCCCTATGCTTATGTTAATAGAGTCATTATAAGCATACTCTGATTGTGGGAGAACAAGGTCCCATTGCTGCCAATGTTCTTTTGTACAATACCTAAGAAAGTTTCCCAATGATCTATTTACCACCTTAGTCTACCCATTTTTTTGTGGGTGATAGGTAGTACTAAAGGTCATATTGGTTCCCAATTTTATCCACAAGGTCCTCCAAAAGTGACCTAGAACTTAGAATCTTTGTCTAACACTATAGTGAGTGGCAACCCATGAATTCTAACTATTTCCTTGAAGAATAGGCCCGCAATGTTTGAGCCATCACTTGTGCATTTATAGGGAATAAAATGGGCCATCTTTCTAAATCTATCAACAACTACAACCACACTGTCCACTCCCCTTTGTGTTTTGGGTAATCCCAATACAAATTCCATCCTCAAGTGTTCCCATGGCTTGCTAGGTATTGGAAGGGCTTGATAAAGTCATGCATTGGAGCTAGATCCCTTGTCTCTTTGAAAAATCCCATAGCTCTCAACAAACTTTCTAACATGTAAATTTTTTTCTTGACCAAAAATAAAACTGTCTTACTTGATCCAACATTTTTCCAATTCCAAAATGGCCTCCAAGAGTTCCATAATGTTACTCTTTGATTAGATTTTGTCTCATAGAGAGTATTGGCACACATAACTAAGCTCCCTTAAATAAAAGTCCATCTTGCAACAAAAAGTCAAAAAATTGATCATGAAAAGTACCTTGAAACTGATTATAAATAAAGTATACCTCTTTGAAGTCTTCATCAACTACATACATGTCCTTCAATGCCTCTATACCTACACTTTGAAGTCTGATTTCTTGCACCATCACAAACCTTCTGCTAAGAACATCTGCTACTTTGTTATCTTGGCCTTTCTTGTGCTTGATTGAGAATGTATAGCTCTACAGATATTCAACCCACTTTACATGTCTCAAACTCAACTTATCTTGTCTGTTTAGGAAACTCAAAGCATGATTTTCTGTGAACACAATAAATTCCTTAGGAAAAAGATAATGCCTCCACTTCTTTAGGGACTGTACAAAAGCATAGAGTTCCAAGTCATATGAAGAATATCTCTTTTTTTCTTCATTTAGTTTTTCACTAAAGAAGGTTATTGGTCTGCCCTCTTGAATTAGGACTACACCAACTGCAGAACCACTTGCATCACATTCCACTATAAAAACTTTATTAAAATCAAGTAGAGCAAGCATAGGTTGTTGTCCCACTTTACTTTTTAGGTATTGGAAGCTTTCATCTGCATCATTAGTCCATTGGAACTTCTTCTTCTTATCTCCCTTGATGGTATTAATCATGGGTGATAAAATTTGATTGAAGTTTCGTATGAATTTTCTATAGAAGCTTGCAAGTCCATGGAAGCTCCTCACCTCTCCTACTTTCCTTGGAGTTGTACAATTGAGTATGGCCTCTACTTTGGTGGGGTCCATTTTCAATGACCCTTTAGAGATGAAAAAGCCAAGGTATACTAACTCTTCCTTCATAAACTCACACTTTTTAAGGTTTATCATCAATTTATCCTCATGCAATCTCTATAGACCATGTCAAGGTACTACAAGTGTTCCTCCTTTGTCCTGCTAAACACAAGAATTCCATCAAGATATACGACAACAAACTTTCCAATAAAGGGCCTTAACACTTCTTTCATGAGTCTCATGAAGGTACTTAGAGCATTTGACAGCCCAAAAGGCATCACCATCCATTCATAAAGGCCTTCATTAGTTTTAAAAGTTTTTTTCCATTCATCACCTTCCCTTATTCTAATCTGATGATACCCACTTTTTAGATCTATATTTGAGAAGTAGCATGCACCTCCTAGATGGTCAATTAAGTCCTTCATCCTAGGAATAAGAAACCAGTATCTAATGGTGATATTATTTATGGCTCTAGAGTCAGAACACATTCTCCATTCTCCATCCTTTTTAGGAGCCAATACTATAGGGACAACACAAGGGCTCAAACTTTCCCTAATTAAGCCTTCATCCAATAAATCTTGTACTTGCTTCTTGATTTCCTAATTTTGTTTTGGGGTCATCTTATAGACAGCCTTGTTTGGAAAAATAGAACCAGGGATCAAAACTATGTGATGAATGATGTCTCTCAAGGGAGGCAAAGAACTTGGTAGCTCATCCAATGTGATATCCTTATACTTATCTAGCAAGGTTTGTACTTCACTAGGAATTTTTTCCACCTCATTTTCTGCTAAAATAGACTTAGACTTAGGCTTGATCACCAAAGCTAATCCATGACCTCCTTCATCTTTCAAAGTCTTCAAAAACTCTTTTTCACCTACTACCATGACACTAGAACCCACTTGCTTGTCAAACTCTTCATCTTGAAGGGGTGTTAAGGTGTATGAAGTACCATCCTTATCTATCACATAGACATTTTTGTGGCCATCATGCTTGGCTTCTTGTCATACTGCCAGGGCCTATCTAGCAGCAAGTGACAAACATCCATAAGGATGATGTCACAAAGTATCTTATCCTTATACCCACCATTGTTGAATTCTACCCATGGTTTCTCATCGACTAAGACTTGCTGACCCTTGTTTAACCATGACACTTTATAGGGTGTAGGATGAGGAATATTTTTAAAATTCAACTTTTCAACCATTTCTAAAGACAATAAATTGTCAATGGAGCCTGAATCTACGACTACTTTGCATACCTTTCCATGAGACTTGCATGTAGTTCTGAAAAAGGACTTCCTCTGTGGAGGTTCTTTGATTGTATGCACTTTGATAAATGTTCTCCTTATCAACAATGATTCACCTACCTCAGGGGAAACATGCTTTGATGGTGAATTAGCACTTTTAGCATCCTCTTCTTGCACAATTCGAGTTCTACGCTCACCACCATGAGAATTTGAGGCTTGAGAGGCTTTCTTGCCTGGGAACTTCCAAGATGGATATCTGAATTGATTACAATTGTAGCACCTTACTGAGAAGGTATTGGATCCTCTTCCCTAGCCACCAAACCTTCCTCTACTTCCAAATCTTCTTCCTCTAAAGTTTCCTCTACCACTTGACTCTCCACTTTGCTTTGGATGGCTACTTGTTTCACCTTGTGGATTTTATGATTGCCCCCTTGCACTAAAGTTACCTTTTCCTTTGAAATTCTTCCCTCTTCCTCTTCTTGGCTGCTCTTGTCTTCTTTTGATCATGTCCTCTACTTTTATAGCCAATTGGAAACACTCCTCAACCATCCTAGGAGTTGTAAGGCTAATCTCATCTTGTATATTGAGTCTAAGGCCATTCAAGTACCTTGCCACTTTTTCTAATTCATCCTCAGTGTGTCCAACCATGATGCTTAGTTTGTGGAATTCCTTAGTGTATGTCATTACATCCAACCCCCTTTGTTTCAAGTTTTTTTTCTTTCTAAAAGTTTGTATGGCATAGTTTGTAGGTAAGAACTGGGTCTTCAATTTTGCTACCATCCAATCCCATGAGCTTATATTTTCTTTACATTTCTTCATCATTTCTTCTTAGACATAATTCCACCATGCGAGAGCAGACCCTTCAATTTTTTCTTTACAAATTTGACTTTCTTGTTGTCCTCTATCTCTTCAAACTCAAAGAAGTTGTCCAAAGCATCAATCCAAGCCAAAAATTCTTCACTATCCATTTTCCCACCATACATGGGTACTTCAACCTTCACTTTTGGAACATTTTCACCCTTCATAGCCTTGAGCATCCTAATCATCCTTTTCTCTTCAGGGTCCAAGTCCTCATATTCATCATGGACACCTGCAAAAGGGTTCTCACTCTCACCCTCATCTTCCTTAGCACTCTGGTCACCACTAACCACTCCTCTTCTCTGATTCTTTTCCAAGGATGTTATTCTATCTAGGGTTTCTTCTTGAGACTCCTTGAAGGTCCTCTCCTTCTGGAGCAACTACTCTTTCAACTTCTTAACCTATTTTGTTGTTGGATTGGTCTTTGGAGGCATCTTTCCAATGCCAATTCTCATGCACTTCCCCTTGTCAATCAAAACTTGAAGCTATGATACCACCTGATGTAGAGAAGGGGTGGAATTGTCTTCAAAAACACAATTAAACCAATCTCCAAAGCTCAAAACCTTAAGCAATGGTGCTTGTTACAATTTCACTAGTTTCTTCACTAGGTCTCCAACGTCTAGTTTTCCTTCATATCTTTTGAAGAAGTCAAATTCAAGACTAGAACAGTAGCTTTTAGGGTACCCATTTGGCTTGTTTCCAACATATATTCTTTTAATCTATGGTTTTTTTGGACCGAACACCTTCTTTTTGGACTGCTACAAATGGAATAAGGCTAATTAGGCCACTTTTTCAAAGCAACCACTAGGAATTCAATTTGAAAATTGTTAAAAAATTCTCCAATAGTGTCTTCTAGTCTCATAGGGTCCCAAACCACTAATTTTATCATTCACCAAAGCTTAAAAGTTGTCCTAACTCTTCACCATTCAACCTAGGCCTAACACATGAGGATGTTAGGCTAGGGCATCAACAAAAATGCTTGAAACTCCATCCCCTACCCTAAATAAACACACAAAAATTGAGAACAAACAAAAATACACCATTCCAATGGTTTTGACAAAATTCTAACAGTGAAATGGTTAGATTTTACATTTTTTTTGTCACAAACCCTTGAAATCAGGGTTTTTAGGTTGTTTGTAGAAAATCAAGTCAAACTAGCTTGATTATTGATGAAATATGCTCCCACTGCAACTAAAATTAATTAGGTTCACTACTCTAACCTTTAGCATAGGTTTAAAATCAATAACTCACTGTATGGAATTGTACAAAGCTGGAGAATACAAAAAAACATTGTAATTTTCAGGAAAACAAAGTCTCATTCAATATTTTGATTACAAAAATGGTTCAACCAACCTGCCTCAATGCACTAGATGCTATTTTAAACATGTTTGAAAGTAATCTAAGAGTTTTCCATAGTTTCTTGGTCACATGACTCTTCACCTTCACAAAATAGGAAAAATTGACAAGTTGCAACTTTGCAACTTTTACAAATTTTGCACTATTTTTAACATCTTTTGTAAAACTATCTTATTGGACCCTACATGAACTTTAATAATAAAAAATTGTCTTCTAAATAATCTTATTACATCATCATAAGAAAATTTCACAAAAAATCCCAACCTAGACTCCTAACTTCATTCATTGAACCAAATTAATCAAGGTGCTCCTGCACCACCATCTTCCCCAATTGGTTTTAGGTCTGTAATGTACAATTGATGGTCGTACTAGCACATTTTTAGACTAAAATTCTTGGAAAATGTTGTTAGAAGGGAAGCCTTCACTAAAATGGCCATAACTTTTAAAATACTCAATAAAAAATGATGCTACAAAAAAAAAGTAGATTCATGTTCCAACACATCCCAATCAATTTTAGACTTTCATTTAGTCTGTACAAGCCGTACAAGATGATGGAAAATGCTACAAATCAAAAAAATCATTGTAGAATCTTGCTTGTATTCATCAAAACACCAAAAATCAACTCCTCCTCCTGCACACCTTATACATGCCTTTTGAAATAGTTACAAATGTTTCCCATCTTGGTTTTATTGTTTCCTTGATTTTATTGCACTTGCCCAAAAGTTGCATGGCCATTTTTAGCAACTTTGACGATTTTGAGTAATTATGGCAACTTATAAACCCACGCCTCATAACTCACCAAAAATTTATTAATTACATTGAAAATGGTCATAAATGACCTTATTAACCCTTTAAATCCATTAATCACCTAAAAATCCCAAAAATATAAAATTAAAGCAAAAATGGAACTTCAGTTGCCCTTGTACCATATACCCAAGGGGAAGAAAACTCAACTCCTACTTGAGTGGAGGTCTTCTTTTTCTTCCTATTCTTCTAATTCTTTTGCACTATTGCCTTGATGTCTTATTGGATTTGTCTATGTTTCTTCAATTTGTTTTCTCTAGGTTGACTTCTTAGCTCCTTTTCTTCTTTTGTCCTTGCAAGGTATCCTTTTTTGGCATCCTCCTCTGAACCTGATCTCTTTCAAGAGCCTGCTTCTCAATGATTTTGATCTCCTTGTTGAACAAACCTACACATACATAGTCCAATGAAATATTAGAAATAAAATATTGAGACCTTGAGGTCTCCTCCTTGTCTCCTTGCACCATACACTCCACTTCAACACCCAAGAGATCCTCCATGTGTGCTATGGTTGTCTTAGGATTGAACTTGTCCTCTAAGGGTATCCTTTGATAAATAACATATTCTAACACTTCCATAATAGTTGTTAATTTATCTTGACTTTCATACACAGAGTAGTGTTCCTCTTTTCCCAAACCTGCCATCTCCTTCCAAAAGATGTGATCAATCTTTGTATATGGGCTAAATACTTCCTACTACACTTCAGGGCTACATTCATCATTGAAATTTCATCTAATTCATCATGCATGTCATCAAAAAAATATTATTTATTCATCAACCTTTCACTATCAAAAATAGAATGCAATATGCATTCACCAACTATCTCACCTTCCTCAGGATGACACAGTATTCCATCGTCTTCACTTAGGATTTCTTCTTCATTTACTGTTATGTCTACATTTACACACTCAAATATTTCATTAATTTCAAAAAAATGAGACTTATTTGCCTCCACATCTCTTTCCTTGGATGTTTTTTCAAGTAATTTTAGCCACCTTCTCAATCTTTTAGCTTCTCGTTGCTTCCTTCTCTTTCCCATCATTTTCTTAAGAGGCCACTTCACCTTTTTGTTAACCTCTATGAAGAATCCATGTGATCTTATTCCATGTAGTAGATCTTGTATGATGTCCAACATGTCCAAACTCTCTCTTATCTCTTTTATCTCTACTTCAACTTCTTGTTGTGGCTGGGGTTGGTTCCTTTTCCTTATCTCTTCCATAAGCTTCATCACTATAAGCAATTTTTCTAGTTCCATCTTTCCACCTCACCTGAGTCTTTTTCACCTCAGTCTTTTGACAACTTCTATTTTGAGCATCACTTGTAATATTCTCCCTCATTCAAGCCTATCTAGGCTTCTCCTGCTTGAACCACCCACACAACTTTCCACACAATGCACACCTTGCAAACTTATCAAAACAACAAAACTATTACAGCCTCTTGTAACATTTACTTATTTCTTCCTACCATCCAAATCTTTTGTGCTCTCATACCAATTTGATGCAGAGGAAGGACAAAGCTTATAAAAACTTGAAAAAATCAAGGCTTTCAAAACAAAAACCAAAATAAAGTAGATTCACATATCCACACTTTCCAATTGATTTCAGACTCTCGTTTAGTCTGTACAGGTTGTACAAGATGACAAAAAATGCTGCAACTCAGAAAAAATCATTGTAAAAGCTTGCTTGTATTCATCAAAACACCAAAAATAAACTTATCCTTGCATTCAACCATGCACAAATTATACATTCCTTTTCCAATAGTTACAAACATTTCCCACCTTGGTTTTAATGTTTCCTTGATTTTATGCCACTTGCCCAAAAGTTGCATGGCCATTTTTAGCGACTTTGACAATTTTGAGCAATTTTGGCAACTTTTAAACCCACGCTTCATAACTCACCAAAAATGGATTAAATACATTAAAAATGGTCATAAATTACCTTATTAATCCTTTAAACCCATTAATCACCTAAAAAACCCAAAAACACGAAATTAAAGAAAAAATGGAGCTTTAGGTGCCCCTACATCAAAAAGGAAGATGTGATTCAATTTCCTTCTAATCCTGAGAAATTTAAATTGAGGCCCAAGGATAGACAAGAAGTTGAGAAGAGCTCATATATCTCTAGATCTTCTAAAGAGGATGAAGAACCTCCAACTCAGCTTGTTTGTAGGTCTACAAGGTATAGACAACCATTTGAAAGGTATTCACCTGATGAATGGAGATGTATTTTTGCTTTGAATACTAACTTGGATGAACCCATATCTATAGAAGAGGAACTAGGTATGAATGATGCATAATCATGGAAGATTTCTATGGATCAAAAAATGAAATATTTGAAAAATAATGATACATGGGATCTTGTACCATTTCCTTAAGGAAAAAAACCTATTGGTTGTAAATGGGTGTTCAAGAAAAAGACTGGTTCAAATGGAGGTATTGAGAAGTACAAAGAAAGGTTCGTTACGAAGGGTTACTCTCAAGTTGAGGGTGTTGATTATGGTGAGATATTTTCTCCTGTTGCAAAAATGGCATCCATTAGATTTTTTATTTCTATTGTTGTTTCTTATAATTTGGAGGCTAAGCCAATGGATGTGAAAACTACTTTCCTTCATGGTGATTTAGAGGAGGATATTTATATGACACAACTAGAGCACTATGTGGTGAAAGGTAAAAGTAAATTGGTTTACAAATTGAAGAAATATTTGTATGGTTTAAAATAGAGTCCTAGGATGTGGTACTAGAAATTTGATACATATGTGTTGAGTTTGGGATTCTAACATTCTAAATCAGATCATTGTGTTTAGTATAAACTGATGGTGATAGTTTCCTATTTATTGCATTATATGTTGATGATATGTTATTCATAGGTAAAGGGAAAGGTATGATTTCAAAACTAAAATCTCAACTTGCTACTAATTTTGAAATGAAAGATATTGGTGTAGCTAAACACATTCTTGGGATGGAAATAAGAAGAGATAGAGTGAACAGAAAGCTATGGCTTAGCCAAAGTAAGTATGCCAATTCAATTTTACGGAGGTTTGATATGCAGGATTGTAGACCATTGTGTGTTCCCATTTCAGTTGAAAAAAATTTAACTATTTTAGATTGTCCAACATCTCCATCAGAGATGCAAGACATGAGTAGAGTGCCTTACCAGCGTTTAGTTGGAAGTTTGATGTATGCTATGGTTTGTACTAGACCAGATATTGCCCAAGTAGTGGGAGTTCTTTCTAGATATATGTCTATTCTTGGTAGAGTTCATTGGGATGCAATTGAAAGGGCCTTCAAATATTTGTGGGGTACCTTAGATTATTCCTTATGTTATCATAGTAATATGAATGAAGATGAAATTTCCCTAGATATTCATGGTTATGTGGATTCAAACTGGTTAGGTGATGTTGATAGTAGAAAATTCACTAGTGCTTATGTTTTTACTTTATTTGGTGGTGTAATTAGTTAGATGAGTAAGCGACAGGCTGTGGTTTCTTTGTCCACTATTGAAGTAGAGTATATGGTAGCTACTCATGCTTGTAAAGAATCCATTTGGCTTAAGAGACTATGTTCAAATATTGGAATAAAACAAGGTGCAGTGAAAAATTATTGCATTAGTCAGAGTGAGATAGCCAATAACCCAACTTTTCATACCAAGAACAAGCACATTGATGTAAGTATCATTTTGTTAGAGATATGGTCAAAGATGGCAGGGTGAAGCTAGTTAAGGTAGAGACCTTGATGAATGTTGCAGATTATTTAACTTAATGTGTAAGCATAGAGAAGTTTATATGGTGTTCAGAGACTATGGGCCTTTCAGCCCCAAAAAATCAAGAGATGATGATGATACCCTTCTGTTGTCCTTGCGAGGTGTTTGAAAAGTGGGAGATTTATTGAGAAAATGTGTCTCAACCTTGCAATTACATAAGGTATTTTTTAGTCGGTGACGACATAGGGGGGGTGTGTGGGGGGATCCGATGGTTGATATTTTATTATCTTGACTTGCCCTAAAAGGAAACCCTATTTTATGAGGGCATTGTATTATGGTTGTGTATTTCAATGTATTCTAAGAGTCTGAAAACATCTTTGTTTCCTTTGGATCTTTCTCCCTCTTGGCTCCAAATTCAAAATAATTCAAAATTTTGTTCGGTTTTTTATTCAAAAAGACCTTATGTCGGCCTATGATGAGGTATTATTGGGTTATTAGGGAATAAGTGTGTATAAATAAGTGCTTTTCTTCTCATTTCAAGATCTAATTCATTTAAGCATTCATCAAGTTCACTCATTCACTAATTACATTCAAGCATCATTCAATCAAGCAAACATAAAACATCTTGGAGCAGCCATTGATATATCTTTAGATTTCTTCAACAAGGTTGGTGAGTTTAGGACACTTGCATGTTGTTTATTCATCATTCCTTGCTCATTTCATTTCATTTATTTATTAAGGGTTTGATTACCAAAGTAGGATTTGACCAAGGAAAATCCCTATACCCTAACCATTAACCATTTTTCCCCTTTTGCATGTGTGTTTGCAGACTTTTGTATGTAGATTTTTCAATCAATTAGATGTTGAAAAGTGGACAAGAAGTCAACAAAGTGTTTCAAGTCAACTAAACCCTATTTCAAGCTTGGAGACAATCTACAATCCGTTTTCTATAGATTTGACTCCATCAACCCGACAAGAAGACAAGTACAAATTTGGAGCCACAAAATTGATCTTTGATTTCACAAATTTTTGGAGGAGGACTAATTTACCATCAATGGTGAATGAGTCCCACCTGAGGGCTGAAAAAGTTGATTTTTTCATAATCCAGTTCCCGATAGTCGGAAAGCAGTTTCAAGTGTTTTTGTCCTTAGCAGGACTGATTCACCATTAGTGGTGAATGAGTCCCACTGGTGATTTACAATGATTTCTGCTAGTTTCCATAGCCTTCCAGATTCAACATTCAATTCTCAGGTGTACTCTATTTAGCCTCTTTCAATTATGTTTGTGTTTGTTCACGTTTTAATTCATTCTTCCATATCTCACTATATTTTCAAACATTTCATATTTTATTAGTATTGCATTCATAATCAATCAATTTCATTTCTTATTTGCACTTAGATCATTCCATTTAGTCATAATTCCATCTTGCATTCCTTTATTTGAGTGAACCACCTCAATTTTAGGGTTCTATCTCTCTCCTTTTAGGTGAAAGATCCTAAGAGTGCAAGAGAAGTCCATAGAAACCACGAAATTGATGGTTTAAGACCGTACCTTTGATAACTCTTTTGATATGCCTACCTTACCTACAAGTGCTATGCCAAGTTTTCAAACAATGGTTGATCATATCCCTCAAGAAATAAAAATAAAATATTAAATAAATTCTAAAAAAAATTATTAATATTAGATAGCATCTAACAACTTGTAATTTTTGGTCATATGTTTTGAGTGCCCATACGTAGACGAGGCCCTGCCCAACATTTCAAAGTACATAAATTGAGATGAAATAAATTATACTAACATAGTGTATAGAGATGGTGAAATCTTGTGTCACGAGGCTAGATCGGTGCACTTCCCAAATGTACTTTTTTTGTCCAATGAAGACCCAACCTCATGCGGCATTGGAAAACCTTACTTGCAACTACCTTGTAGACAAGCCCTTTCTTGTTCATAGACTATGCCTCCAGTACTCAAGTTTCCAACACCTAAATCCCCTTCACACTCACACATCACATAATGGTAGTGTATATGGATCCTTCTCATGGATCTGCACTTTGGTGCCCCTGACACTCCACCTTGCACCCAGTGCAATCTTGTCCACTCCACTAGAATATTGTTGCACCTTGCACAACACTTCTTGGTCCAACCAAGCTCTCACCCATATGTCCCCCATAAGAAGGGCTCTTTTTGGAACTCCAAGTCCTCACCTCCATCCGGTATACACTCTCGATCTGCTCTGTGGCATGCTCCTTGAGTACCCAAGCCAAGCATCCTAACCTAGTGACAAATTAGACTTCTTGTATCCACCTTTGTTCCTTACACACCTTTTGTACACACCCAGTGCATGACCAACATCCCTAATTTTGGTGTCCCACCTTGGCCTCCTTAGTTCCTTGAACCCTCAAGCCACATTCCACCATGCGATGGATAAACTCCCTGAGCTAGCTCCTTTTTCCATACCCGCAAGCTTCATTGGATTGGCTCCAAGCCTCTATATACATTCCCACACTGGTGAACCATGTTCCTCATGCATCCAATGCATTCTGACCAACTCATGCACACATCCAAGCCTGGCTCTTTGGACTTACCTTCCACCTTGCATGCCTACTTGAGCCCCAAGCTCTATTCTCCTTGATCCATGCCAACCCTGTTTGACATTGAACTCATCTCCAACTCGACAATTTTCCCAGAACATCCCACCTATGGACCATCACCATCTCTTTGGAATCTTGCAAGTCCCTAAATCCCATGTTTTGGTTACCCATCCAGACTCACCTTATGGCATGACTCCTTGAGCACTCATATAGAAACCTTTTTCTCATTTCCAACCTGCCCCACAACTCCAAAGGACTAGGGATCCCTAACCCAAATGCAACGTTTGATTCCTTAAGGAAACCTGGAGTATGCGCCTAGCACATCACCTGACTCAATCCATTGACATGGATACCTGGTTCCACATCCCATGCCCACATAGCTCAACCCAACTCTTTGAGCTCCAACCATTTGACATAGATAACCCACATATTGGTCATATCCCCACTAAATAGGGCCTAGTTACTCCACTTCACCAGTTTTGGGTCTTAGACAACTCCCCATGAGTCATCCTCCACATTGGCTTAGCTACTCTGCTTCACTGAGACTAGGAATTATAGTATGCATCCACCAATAAACCTCACTACCTAGTAGTAAGGCAGAGCGAGAATTTCTCACTCCTAATATCCATGTAGAACACCATGCTTACCCCCAAAGCAATGGTGGAAAGATTACTCTTCTTCATCCCTGAGGGGAGGTGTCCCTAGTAGTCCCTAACTCCCAGTTCACCTGGACACCTACATGCACTCCTGGCACCCAACCGGGTTCACTCCCTTTGAATGAGCCACCTGCTTTATATAAGTTTTTCGGTGAATTCCCAAGCAGCTATAGGATGCATCACCATTCTCAACAATTCTCCCAATTTTTGAATTCTCCATTTTGGGTACCCACACCACTATTTGGTATGGGTGATTCCAACTCACCAAGCCTTCCAAAGACCTCCAAACTCTACCTCCAAGGTGCCTAATGAGAAGATTGCTTTGCAAGTATATTGTAATCTTTGTGATTTCTGAATAATATATTGGGCGAGTTTTGGAGTGTGGGGTTTTTCTCCTAAAATGGTTTTCCCCACGTAAATCACCGTGTTGTGCTATGCATGATATTTGTGTTTATTTATGTTTAAGTTTTTGTAATTGTTAAAGATCTGTAAAATTTTGCATTATTCTCCTCTCAATGTTAGCATATGAATTTGTTCTGCTACCTTAACTTCCTTACAACTACGAGTGTATCTTAATCAATGTATCCCACTACCTTCACCTCTGTGAACCAGGTGAATGTTGACTAATCCGTAGTAGTGTCCCAGACATCGATCATTGGCACAATCAAATGACTGCCTATCATTGCTCAAATATCTCATAGGTTCACTCTTGGGCAGATCATACATAACATGAGTCACAATCACAATCAACAGATACACGGGCCTATACATAAAGACCTCTAGATTTGGAGTTAAATTACACATACACCTAAGAGATACATGGAACCATCATGTGATGGAATCTACACAAAATTTATGGACTTTACCCAACATATACATATAATCAAATACCCATTATAAAGTAGCTAAATCCCTTAATTCATTATGTTTAATAGAATCCTATTATTTATTAAATATATGTTATTAGATTACCTTAACTTAATCATACCCATTCGATACCAATTTTAGCCTCAAATGAAGCTTAAAATGGTGGAAAGGTCAAACCATTGAGGAAAAATCCCAACATCTGGGAGTCATGCCCCCTTAGACCACCCCTATGAACTTGAGGTCATGAGGACATCCTTTTCCCAAGGATCACCTACATTTCTGCTTCCAAATGGAGCAAAGTCACATGTATTTATCCTCGCATAGTCTCTCAAGGATACCTATGCACCAAGTTCCCACAACCCAAGTTTTCATCAATTTTTCTCTTCCATTATTAATGCTTATCAACAATTAGGAAAACCTATATAATTTAACAACCCATAGGATAACATCTTCCTTTAAGGACATTAAACTAGACCAATTTGAACATCCTTAGGTTAGTCTCTCAACATAGGGGTTAGGCTTATTATACAACAATAATCTACCTTGCTTTACACAAACCCATTGGAAGTAACTTCCATTTGAGATTCATAAAAATAGGTTTAATATTGAGCATTTTCTATTCAAGGGGAGGGTCAATAAGTAACTTGTAGTCATATAATATCCCTTGCTCCTAATATCCAAATACTGTTCTTAAGTTTATTTACATACTTAATTTGGTAATTAGCATTCCCAAACTTCCCTTTTCTATCAATAGGCATGATATAAACATGTATCAAGTACAATACTTTGACTAGGAATAACTGAACTGCAGAAACCTTACTGAAAATAGCACTGCCAAAAATAGTACTTACTAAAAATAGCATACTGCTAAAAATAGTAAGTTGTTCCAAACTCATTTTCTCCACATTTTGAGTAGCTATTGCAACTTACTAAAAATAGTAAGTCCAAAAAAGTTCTCTAATTCCATTGCATTTCACACCACCGCGAAGCACTCTGAAAACCCAAAAGGAATCCAGAATCCAAACTAAAAAACTACAACATGCAAGCCTCCAAAAGCAGTTGAGAATGCAAGTCAATATCTTGTCATGCATGTTACCCCATCGCGAAGCTCCCCAAAAACCCAGAAAGCTCCACCAGACATGTGTTAGAAACTCTCGCATGCAAGACCTCAAAACCTCCTCAGAAGTGGAAACCCTAATTCTGGCTCTGATTAGCCTACAGGCATCCAGGAATAGGCTAACTATCACTGGAAAGTGTAGTGTTAAAAATGGGGACATTATAGAAAGGTACTCTTGACATCCATCTAATGAAATTTTCATCCAAAATATGTTGCCATTACCAATACCATGTGAATAGTCTTGATTTTTGTTGTAGGGGAAAAAATTTAATCATAGTGAATACCTTTGTCTAGTGTATAACCCTTAGCCACAATTTAGGCCTTATGCTTGTCAATGCTATTGTCTACCTCATACTTATTTTTGAAAACTTGTTTGCATACAATAACTTTCTTCCTTGTTGGAAGATCAACAAGTTCTCACATATTATTCCTTAGTAATGCCCAATATTCTCCATCCATAACATTTTTCTAAGGTGGTGACTCAAGAGCATGTTGTATTGATTTAGGTTCTAAAATTTGAATAACTATACACATAAGGGCAAAATTGACTTCCTCACAAATCTTGTTATCATTTTGGGCCCATCGATAGATGTATTTTCAATTGAATCATCCTTGGCATATTTCATTGTTTCCTAATACCATTGAGGAATATTTTTATGAATAGCAGATGAGGATTGAGCTGATGATGAGGGGGAAACTCATCCTATAACAATTGAAATGGGAAAATAAGAAATTAAAATAAATTGAAGCCCAATGAGAAAGTAAGATGATGGAAATGGTATAAGAAGCATAAAATATTAAAGAATATGATTGTAGATTCAAATAAGTGGTGAGAAAAATGAAAAAACCCTTACCGAGAAGTAGAGAGTAGAATGGTTCATTTGGGATAATTTCAAAGTTTAGAACTACTCTAGATGACAAAATATTTAAAAATTACCCAAGTGCAATGGATTCGGCATGTAGGGTGGAAGTATAGCCTTAAAGCAGAAAAATAAAGAAGCAGAGGACAAGGAAATGGAGAGGATGAGACTCAAAATTAAAAAAACCAAAAATTAAATAGGATATATTAGGTAAAGATAAAAATAAAATTTCATCATCACCAAATTAGAGAAAGTATATTTGGTGCACTTACTATTATAATGGTCACTTGAGGAACATGTTCCCAATGAAGAGGCGTGATCTATAAGATTTGTAACATTTCAAAAAAAGTTACAACTAACCCTTAGAAGATTAAAAAGGGTGTACTATGAGATATGTGGAGAATGGAATGAACATGAAACCAATGGCTTTCTATTTCTTCTCTTTATGGAAATAGATGAAGAAGATGATCCAAATGTTGGCACAATCACTTCAATGAGAATAATTAGTTTATGTATAAAGGAATGGTAAGGGCTAAAGGGTTGATAGAAGCCACATTCCACACTTAGGATCATGGATATAAGCACCCAACTTGGAAAACATAATGCAACATCCATTTGGAAAATTATACACTATAATAGATCATGAACAAAAAACTTTTCGAAGGTAAGTTAAGGGCTAAAGGGTTAATAGAAAAAACATTTCACACTCAATATCATAGATATAAGCATACAACTCAAAAAACATAATGCAACATACATGTGACACAATATACACCACCATATATCATGAACAAACAAAACTTTACAAGTTACCTTCCAAATGAAAATATGGGCTACAATAATTTATACAGAGGATTTTGTAATGGGAGAAGCTATGGTCAAAGAAGGGAGGAAGCTAACTGATACAAATTCATCTAGATAGGCCATTACATAAATGAGTGTCAAGATGAGAGAAAGAAAAATTATGGATTTATGATGATCCTAGTCATGATCTATTCAATTATTCAAGGGGTTAACAATACTTTAATAATGATCCTCCTAAGGCAAAAAGTGAAGAATTATCATAACCTAATATAACATGAGGAGCTAAAGTCATAATGAGGGTTCCTAAACAAAATTCCCGATGAGCTGGAAGATGTATAATAGTTGAATTGAATAAAGAGAAAGAAAGGAGATAGTTATAGGAAGAGTATATAGAAACAAAATATCTAGAAATACAGGAAGAGTTGAAAAGAAAATATATTAATAAATTTAGAAATAAGAATAAAATTTCAGTAGTAATTAGAGGTGAGATTGACACCACAAAATAAAATTCATGGATTAAAGAGTTAAAAGAAGATGATGAAGGGATTATTTTCCTTTAATAAGTTAGAGAATGACCTAATAATTGAAGATACTAGGGAGTTTATCATAGAGGAAAAGAAAAAAAGAGGATTACGACAAGGCCTACTTTTCAAAAAAAGAGGCCCAACTATTGAATAAATAACTTTCCAAAGTATGAAAATATTATAAAAATCTTAAACAATTCTCAAAATATTGGAATAAAAAAAATTAACTTAAATCCATAAATAAGAAGTGGAATAAAAACTTCAAAATTATGAAAATAAAACCAATCATGATAGATCTAATGTGTTAATTGATCTAGGAGTAGATGCCATCATTATTCGTAAGAATGTTTGGGAGGATCTTGAAAGACCAACACTTTATGGCACACTTATATCTCTCTTGCTTATGGTACTCCAATTAGCACAATTAGAACTTAGAGGAATGCAATAGTTAATCTACTAGGGATTAAAAATAATTTTGACTTTGAGGTAATTGAAATTAGCCATTTTGATACATTAAAAAAAAATGAATTGAAATAGTTTGTCAATTTTTTAATTGCCTTTTTTTTTTGCTAAGGTTGAAATATTTGTAACAAATTTCATGTGTAGATTCATTAGGAGGTCAATTTGGGAAATTTGTTTGTTGTTGACTACTTTTTCGATTTCAATATTTCCAAAAGAATTCCAATCAAAATATATCATCCTTGACAATAAAAAATTTAGTACAAATGGTGAGCATGTGATGGAGTCTTGGCTTTGGGACAAACTTGAGAGAAGATCTAGGAAAGTATTAGGAACAAGAATGATATGTAATTTAAGGAAGATTGACGAAAAACCTAATAACATTACCAAAACAATGGAAATCCATCACAAAATTTATAAAATTAAAATAAATATATAGAAAAAAATCCCAAATTTCACATCCTTTGAACCATTTTTCATGTGGTATATCACACATTAAGTTTCCATAGTATTTTAGAGTAGGGGACCTCATAACCTATGTGGAGGGTATATAAAATATATTTGAAAGGGATGATTTGAGACTAGAGGAGCTATATGATACCCTAGTATGCAATGTGGCAAGGTGGTGGTATACTCATAAACCAAACATCCCAACTTGGAAAGCATTCATAGTCCTAATAAAAACTAGATACTTGCCTTAAGAAGGGTATTATAAACTTAACCTTGAGTATTGTAGTGAAATTACATTTGAGATACATTTAAAGAATTGTATTAGGGAGTGGACTAAACATAAATAATATGATGATAGAATCTATACTCAACTATTTTACTATACCTTATCACCTATTGTAAAAATACTATATCAACCAAAAGAAGAGAGGAGAAATCAAAGAATAGAATATAGTACAGGATGAATTTTGTAAGAAAATCATTCTATAGGCCCAATAAACTTGTAAGTAAACGTACTACAAAAGATGAAGTGGGTAATTTTATCACAAACAAAAGAAGTTATAAATACATGTGGAGATAGGAGATATCAAAACATACCACCAAAAGAAAAGGGCATCTAGAAATTTATAGAGTGGATGGATAAGATAGATACTCCACCATAGAATTTATGTTACACAAGAAGAAAAATAAGAGAAAATGAGGATGAGGAAGAGGATCCTAAAAACTTGGAAGTGGAATTCAATCAAGGAGAAAAAAGGCAGCCACTACCAATGCACCAAAAAATAATAATTTATTCAATGGTTAAGAATAAAAGAGGAAAATATAGCAACACAAGGTAGCCCTAAACTTGCTAAAATAAAAACTATTTGGATGAGAAGAAGTTCATGCAAATTATAGAGGTATTAAGAGAATATAAAGATCCATTTCCCTACACTTTCATTGATCTTAAGGGAGTTGAAGATCTTGTATAAATAAAACTTAGTTGATCTGAAGGGTGCAAAAATACAAAGAAAAAGACCTTATAGGTCCAATCCTATATAAAACCAAAGTAAAGAATTAATAAGACAAAATGGTGGTTGGTAGTATAATCAAATTGGTAGAGGATACTAAGTGGATAAACCCTATGGTGGTTGGAAACCAAGCACTAGAAACATATTCTTATCAAATTCAACACTTTTTCATCATCACCAAACAAACTACAACACAAAACAACATTCATAAACAGAAGCTTATCAAAGCAATACTAGAGGTTGACACCAGTAACACTTACTAATGACAACATAATGAAACTAATCAAAGAATCATCACAACTTCTCAACCATCACCAGTTGACATCAATGAAAACACAAGCATAAGCCTATTGACATCAATGACAACACCAACTACACATACTTGCAACACAAGTATTCAAAATCCATATGCAAAAGAATAAACAACATACCATCAAAGATGAAACAATATATACCTTGGGAAAAACCTCGAAAGGGAAAACACTCAGCCTCCAAAAGCATCCATCACTCATGTATTATTCAACAATAAAGAGTAGAATACGTCTTCAAAGTTCTCCATAAATACTCTTGAAACATAAATCCCTCTACAAGCACTCCATAGGAACAAGCATGTAACCACACATCTTGTGGCATACTTCAAACCTCACAAATTTCAACAAGAGATGCTTTCAAACCCTTAGCTAAAATGACCAATTAGTTAACCTTAATAAACTACCAATGTGCTTGCTTTTATAGAAATAAGCTCACACAAAACCACCAAGTGGTATTACATAAACCATGTGACTAACACCATGAGCTTACAAAACCATTAACCTCACATTTAATTTTTGGTACTAAGTTTTCCTGATATTAAATATTTTCTCAATGTGTAACTCACATTAAATATTTATCATAATGTTACATACAACACATAAAGTGGCCCCGATAATGCTAACACCATGTGATGCATGCATCCCTATATCCCCAAGGTGCACCAAAAATAATTAAATATTACATTACAACTTTATGCAAGGTGGATAATACACCTTTTCCTAACAATACAGTCATGTATGCAATTGATATGATTGGGTTGTAGTATTGGTTTGATTCATAATTATAGGTGGTAGTGTGGTTCAATGTTAGGGGGTCATTCTTGTCTCCTATAGTCTTGTTTGGTTCCTTGAATATGGTTACTCATTTTTGGATTTTTTGGAAAGTAAAGTCTAGATTTGATTTAGTGTTTGAGTTAGGAGAGGCCTACAAGTTATCTTATTTCTTATGTAATTTTGCAAGTTATTGATGGGGTGATGAGTTTTCATGTTTCATTGGTTTGGATCTATGAGTTATGTAACTTAGTGGGTTGAAATCACCCATTGGTTGTAGTGGTGGCTCGGATGTGGAATATCTATATCCATATTTTTTTCATTGTTGATTAAGATTTAGTCAGTTGACCTTGTATGTGGTCGTTTGATAATAATTCTTGTATATAGTGAGAGTAATTTGACATCTTGAGTTCCATTGATAGGAGATGGCTATCTTCATGTGATTATAGATGTCAACATCTTGGTTATCCATGGAGGAAACTTGGTGTATTTGGTGAGGTTTTGGCTTATGACTTGTAAATTTTGATAGAGGATCCTTGGTATAGAGGATGTTTGGTGTTGTTCCATGATATTATCTTGATCATGTGTTAAGTTTTGGTATGATATAGGTGATAAAAAGAGTATGATATGTTAACTGTAGCATATGATCTTCTAAGAGAAAATATTAGATCACAAAGTCATGGTGAGTTCATAATTCCCAAGTTGGAGCTTTGACAATGACCTAGTTAGTTCTCTTGGTATTAAGTGTGTTGATCTTTTGATTGGGAGCTTCATGTTAGTGCGATTTTTTATTTATATTTTGGTACGGATTTATCAATTAGATATGTTCATGGATACTTGGAGGTTGAGGTGAGATTGGAGTTCTCTCGGGTTCAAAGATATTTGTTGAGACAATTGATCTTTGATGATGTTTTAGTAGGAAGATCAAGGATCCTTCACCTAGATATGGATATGATTCCATGATGTACCTAATTCCATGATGGACCCATAGATGATATTATTCTTGGAGAGATTCAAGATGGCTTGGTGTATCCTTAAGGAGCAATCTCATTTCTCACTCTTGGTCTACTAAGAAAATAATCATCTAATAGGTATTTCTCACTTTGTTTTTAGATGCATTATGTTTCATGATTTGTCCTCATGTAAATGAATCTTGATTTGAGGAGTGTATGACATGTTTATGATGATGATTATGAGGATTTTTAGAGATGTTATTAGGCTTATTCATGGCTATGAAATGGATTCAAGTTTGATTTTCCTTATTTTTAGATATGCTTACATCTATGTTGGCTATATGAGATATATATGTCTTTTTTATCTATGAGATTGAATGATTGGGTGTTGTAAAGGATTTTAAAAGGAGATATTACTTGGAACAACTTAGCACTTTGAGTTGGTATAATGGCGTGGTATGTGATATGATTTGTAGGTTTTCTCTCTTTGGTCTTGTATTTCTTATTAGAGGTTTAGGTCCACTTGAAATTATATTTTAGGTTTACATGGATCCATTGTGATCATGTGTTGTTATTCTACCTCATTGTTTATTAGTAAAAATATGAGGGAACTTTAATCTCTTCCATTTCTTGAGTGTTGGACAACTTGGGAGAGTTATGAAGACTAGTTATGAGGGAGTATGCAACAATGTTTGTGGCATGTGTGGATCATGATGATTGTTCTTTGTTCTACATGTTTTTTATTATTAGTCACACCTTGGTATGAGTGTTGATTGGTAGACTTGGCATGCCTTGATCTATTTTTAGTTTTGACATTGCGGGCATTTAATGGAAGTTCCTAGATGGGTATGTGTTTCATTGATAGGTTTTATACAAGGAGCTTATGATTGTAGTTTATGAGTTAGATATGTTATTGGCATGAACCATAATGATGTTTTTTATACCTAGGTATGGATGATTAGATGTATTAGCATTTATTGTGGCTTCTATTTCCAGTCATGTAAGATTTTTCTTTGGAAATAACTTGAAGCCTTTATTATCACTTAGATTTGATGCTTGTGTTATTTGGATTGATGTAGCTTGACATTGTCTTGTTCCTTTTCTTTCATAGGAAGCATGTTGGAGGATGAGAGGAGTTCTTACTTGAGGTGGTGGCAACCTTAGTTGTTATTGCAATTATCTTGATGGATCATGAGAGCATGTTAAAGATTCATGAGGTTTCATGGATGGCTATGATGATTTATTTATTTATTGAAACTTGTGCAATGTATACAAAAGTGGGACAATGTTAGGAAAAATGATGTTGTACAACTTGTTGAACATAAGTTGTCACTGATGTAAAAGTTGTATCAATGATGAAGAAGAATGTTGTCAAAGGATGTATAGGCTATCATAAATGTCATTGATGTCAAGGTTGTCAAGAATGAAAAAGATTGTAGGAGTACTAAAATTATCGTACTTTGAATTATCATTATATTCCCCTTGACTTAAAGTTATGGAAACATGTATATCAGAAGGTGTCAATCATGAAGAAGTTGTCTCATCAATCATATCACTAAACCAAGTTGTATTGAGATGTGTTTTCCTTTCCAAGAGATGGTGTGTACTATATGCTTAATATACCATGCAGGGTATACAGACAGTATGACTATGGTGGTTTGGAATTCTGCACAAGGATATCTTTTGGGTAGAGAGATTTCTATGGAAATGTAATCATGGTCAAAATTTCTTTCTGAAATGCATTTTCACTCTACGATGAAGGAGAGTATACCTACTCTAGTTATATCAGTTTCCTGAATTTTTGGAGGAAATGTTCAATATGTAAGAAGTTTGAAGTGACAGAAGGCTCTTTGTTCCTATTTGTTAACCAATTGAAGTTCAAGGTGTGTGCAGTAACAACTAGTAGTGTGCATAATTCAAATCTTGTGTATGGTATTAGGATAGGACCTGGTTAAGGTCCCTATGGTAGTACACAACATCATGTTTTGTTGACGACAAGAAATTTGATTTTGGACCCGACTTGCTACTTGTTTCATGTAATTTAAATTTAGGTCCACCTCATGTCATCCTAGCTCTGTGGATCCTTAGCTAACATGGAAAAGTGTTAATTTAATGTCATGTATATATTTCAAATGTTCAGATGTATGTGAGTGAATCCAAAAGTGACCACATTAATTAGAATTACACCTATGTGAAGAAAAGTTGGTCATTGAAGAGGAAGTGTGAAGAAAAGAAAGTGTGCCAACATCAGAAGACCATATGCAGTGAGGAAGAGTGTCAACTGTGACTCTAGCATGTATTGAGTTACATTGAAGATCCACAAGCTTGGAAGATATTATTGTAATCAACATTGAGTTAAGACTTCAGTTTGGGACGCCCAAATTGATGATGGACTTGATTTGACATTGTTTTTCATAGAAGAACTCTACTTGCACAAGAATGGCGTAGATATTTGTGAGGACCTTTATCCTCTTGTAATTGTCAACTCTTTGGAGTTTACAATGTTCACAATTGTCTATTTATTGCAACAAATTGAAGAGAGTTATAAAAGAGTACTTTTGTGAAGCATGGCACAGGATGTGTTGATTCATGCTTGGACACATGAGAGTTTATTGCAGGTTGTGAAGAAGAATTGTTGAAGGCAAAAGAAGCATCTCAATCAAGGATTGATAAAGAATTATTGTAATCTTGTTCTAAGGTTAAATAATACAAGCACTATTGATTTTGGTGGTAGAGTTTTTTCCCGAAAGGGTTTCTCCACGGTATATGTTGTGTCACTTCTATCTTCTGGTATTAGTCTTCAACAATCTTTTGTCTACTTCTACAATTGGTAAAATGAATCTAAACAGATAATCATATACAAAGAAAATGTAATAAAGAACACTTAATTAGATCTACAATCTCATAGTTTTACAAAGTATTAAGCTACATAATTACCTTCATTTTCAACAGGCACAAGAAGGGTTTTCTGGAAATAAAGCACCAATTTTTTATGGATCATATTTTTCCTTTTAGGAAAGTTAGGATGTAGTCTTATTTGATGTCTTTAGGAATGGACATCTTAATGTCATTAGTAGAAGGTATGAGAGTCAAGAAAACCCTCATAGGGATCAAGTTGGAAAGAGGGCTTGTGAACTCAATGCTAAGGCAAGGAATGCTATTTTATGTGGACTGATTAATTTTGAACCTATGAAAGTGATGTATTGCAAAACAATAAAGGATATAAAAGATAAATTACAAACCATTTATGAAGGTGATAAAAAAGTCAAAGAACCAAAGATGCAAACTTATAGAGCTCATTTTGAAGGTCTGAAGATGAAAGAAGATGAGAATATTGCTACATTCCTGCTCCAGATTGATGAAGTTGAAAACTCTATTTGAGGTCTTGTTGAGAATTTGAAAGAGAAGAATGTTGTGAAAAATGCACTCAAATCTCTCCTAGAAGATTTGATTCTAAAGTCTATGCTATTGAAGAAGCTAAGGATTTAAATGCTTTGAAATTGATTAAACTACATGGAATTCTAACTATATTTGAGATGATATTTGAAAGTGAAGATTCAATAAGGAAAGAGGCTACATTTAGTGTATCTAAGAAGCAAGATGATCAAGATTTTGATATTGGATCAAATCCAGAAGAAGCAAATTTTGTCAGGAAGCTACAAAGAGGTTTCAGTAAGTACAAAGGCAAGTTATCTTTTAAGTGTTAATTATGGTGAAGTAGGAAATTTTATGTCCCTATAAGAATCCTAATAATGTTGAACAAAATAATAGAAAGAAATCATTTTAGAGAAGGTATAAAGGCTAGAGGAAACATAAGAGCTTCAACACTAACGAAGAAGAAGATGAAGATATCTCTAGAGATGAAAAAGACTAAGTTATGTTCATGGCTTTTGAGATTATTGATGGAGATACTAAATGGATTCCTAAAAAAATGAAGATGAAGTGGATCTAATGGAATAATTGATGAGTGTTGGATAAGAGGTCAAAAAGCTAAAGAAAATAATTGTAGAAGTGAGGGCTAAGGAAAATATATCTCGAGATTTGAAGAAATCAAAAAAGATAATTATTGATATGAAGACCTAGATTGAAGAGGAAAAAAGGATTGAAGAAGTTCTAACAAAAAAATTGCTATCAAGAGATAAAGATTGTGAGAAGCTGGAAGAAAAAAATGTGATAGTGAGAAAAGAGCTAGAGAAAGTGAACCAATAGCTACAGATGAAGTTTGGTAAGAGTACTGAAACCCTAGATCAGATATTGAGAAGTTAGAGAGCTTCGCATGTCAAAATCGGAATAGGTTTTAATGATCATAACAAAGTGACATAACAGTATGTGAAGTTTGTTGAGGCAAGTCCAGAAGTGACAGGCTATGGAAGTTCAAGGCTCTAGAAGTTCAAAGTCTGAAAGGATCATGGAAAGTAATGAAAGCATGACATAGAATGATGACTTTATTCAAGTACAAAACAAAAGAGGAAGATTCGAAGATAGGGATATAACACCAGGTTCAATTTTACTTTCTTTGGTTATTGTTTTAATTGTAATAATTTTGATCATAAGGTTGTGGACTGTAGAAGAGCTCTGGTAAGAGGAAACAACTTTGTCAGCAACAATGCATTTGCACCTCTGTACAATTTTAATATCATTTGTTTCAAGTGCAACAAATTTGGACACATTGCAAGGAAATACAAAAGTAATTTTGTGAGTCCTCTTGTACCAGAAAATATAAGAAGAGGATCAGAAAGTAGAAGTCATGAATTCGATAAAATCTGGAAGAAGGTTCTTGAAGAAAAGAGGTCAAAAAATTCAATGATTTCTCAAACTGCTTTACATGCTCAAAAAGAGAACTTGTGGATCATAAATTTCAATAAATTTTGTGGTTTTGTGACCCTTGGAAAGAATTCAATTGCCAAAATTTTTGGTAAGGGTACTTTAAGTCTTGATTGTGGTAGAACAAAGACGCATGATATTTTGTATGTTGAAGGTTTAAAACATAATATTTTAAGTGTGTGTTAGATGTGTGATAAGGGTTATAAGCTATCTTTAAGTGTTGAAGATTATGAAAGCACATAATCAAGCATTGGTGAACTGATTGCTAAAGGAAGCAGGACAGACAGTGACATTTATCATCTTAGTGAGCTAAATGGAAAAAGTTGTCTCATTGTGCAGAAAGAAGAAAGCTGGCTTTGGAACAAAATGTTAGGACATATGAAATTTTATAATATTGTAAAGAGTAGTTCAAAAGAACTGGTATGGGATATGCCAAAGATTAAGAAGCCTCAATCAATCAACTATAAGCCATGTCATGAAGGGAAGCATACAAGAAGAAAATATCCTACTAATGAGTATTCTACATCAAAACCACTAGATTTGGTGCATACAAATTTGTGTGGACCTATGAGGACAAAAACTCTACAAGGAGATAAGTATTTCAAAATGTTCATTGATGATTATATTAGGATGACTTGGATTACATTTTTGAAAGAGAAGTCAGAAGCATTTGGGAAGTTTAAGGCATTCAAGGCCTTAGTAGAGAATGAAACTGGAAGAACAATCAAAGTGTTGAGATAAAAAAGAGGTGGAGAGTTCACTTTTGAGAAGTATGACAGATTTTGTGAAGAGCATGGGATATAGAGACATTTTTTTGCTCCTAGATGTGGCAAAATGGAGTTGTAGAAAAAAAGAACTAGACTATACAGGAGATGGCAATAACAATGCTATGTCAACCAAATCTAGCAGATATGTATTGGAGAGAAGTTACACAAAGTGTTGTATACATTCTTAATAGAGTTCAAATCAAATGCAAGATAGATAAGATTCCATTGGAGTTATGGAGAGGAAGACTGACATCAGTTAGACACCTCAAAATATTTGGAAGAAAGTGCTACATCAAAAGAGATGGAGAAAATTTGGGTAAGTTTGATTCTAGGTCTGATGAAGGTATTTTTCTTGGTCATTCTTTAAGAAGTAAGGCATACAAATGTTATAACAAAAGATTGAAGAGGATTGTAGAAAGTGCAAATGTGAAAGTTGATGAAACTATTCGATCTACTAGTATTTTGGAAGTAGATGATGATGAAGAACCAATTCATAGTATCAATTAACACTCAAAATAAATTTATTAAATCTCCAGCAAAGTATGTTCAGAGGAATTATTTTGAAGATCAAATTATAGGAGATAAAAGCAGTGGGGTTCAGACCTAGAAGAGACTTGAAAAGGCAAATGAACAAGTACACTTTGCATTATTGTCAAAAATAGAGCCTAAATCATTTAAAGAAGCAAGGAAAGAGAAAGGTTAGATATAAGCTATGGAGGAAGAACTGAATCAAATCATGAATAATGAAACTTGGGAACTTGTCCCAAGACCTAAAGGAAAGAATGTGATTGGAACCAAGTGGGTTTTTAAAAATAAGCTAAATGAAGAAGGTGAAGTGATCCGGAATAAGGAAAGACTTGTATTGTGTATAAAGGGCGTGCTTAGGTTGGAGACATAGATTTTGAAGAGACATTTTCTCCAGTGACAAGACTAGAGGCAATAAGGATGTTCCTAGCTCTTTCAACATTCAAGAAATTCAATATATATCAAATGGATGTGAAGTAAGCATTCTTGAATGGACAACTAGAAGAAGAGGTTTACATTGAACAATTAGAAGGGTTTCAATGTTCTGATAATCTAGATTATGTTTGCAAATTGAAGAAGGCCTTGTATGGACTCAAGCAAGCTCCCAGAGCTTGGTATTTAAGGTTGGATGGATACTTGCACCAGCAAGGGTTCTAGAGAGGATGTGCAGATAGTAATCTATACATAAAGACAAAAGAAGATCAATTGTTGATAGTTGTGGTCTATGTCGATGACATCATTTTTGGTAGTAGCAATGATGACATTTGCAAGAAGTTTGAGAAGGCAAAGAAAAATGAATTTGAAATGTCTATGCTAGGTGAATTATCTTTCTTTCTTGGGTTGTAGATTACACAATCAAACAAAGGCATTTTCATTTCCCATCACAAGTACATAAAGGAGATGCTAAGCAAATTTAGGATGGAAGATTACGAACCGGTTGGAACACTTATAATTGTAAGATGCAAGTTAAGTAAAGATGATGAATCTGCTCCGACAGATTAGACCTTGTATAGATCCATGATTGGTAGTTTGCTATACATGACAACATCTAGACCAAATATAATGCAAGTAGTTGGAATGGTTGCTAGATTTCAAGCATCACCTAAAGAAACTCATGTTAAAGCAATAAAGAGGATATTTGGTATTTGAAGGTTACCGAAGATTTTGGACTATGGCATCCAAAGAGTGAAAATTTTACCTTAATTGCATACACAAATATAGATTGGGCAAGATGCATTGATGACCGAAAGAGCACAAGTGGAGGAGCATCCTTTCTTAGTGACAATTTGGTGTCTTGGTTAAGCAAGAAATAAGAATCAGTTTCTTTATCTACAACAAAAGTAGAATATATTGTTGCAGCATCATGTTGCACTTAGGTGCTTTGGATGAAGTATAATTTGAAGGAAATGAAGATTGAGTTTGATGAACCTAAATTTATTCTTTGTGATAACACTAGTACCATAAACATTTCAAAGAATCTAGCAATGCATTCAAGAACAAAATACATTGCAATCAATTATCATTTTCTAAGGGAAAAGGTTGTAGAGAAGGAGATAAAGTTGGAGTATGTTGAGACAAAGGAGCAAGTAGTAAATATATTTACAAAGCCACTTCCTAAGGATACATTTGAGTTTCTCCAATAAAATTTGGGAGTTATTGCTCCCTTCTCTTGAATCAAGAGGAAGCACAGGTTGAGGGGGAGCTTGGTGTCCCTACCGCAAGAAGGTTGGGTGGTCTTGCAGTATATTTTTTAGAAGTAGTAAAGCATGAACTCAGGGGGAGTTCATCCGAGAAACAATATTCCAAATTGTGCAAGGTACCAGAAATTTTAAAAAAAGGGTGAAAGAAGTAGTGCAGAGAAATGGGGAGAGAGTAAACATTGTTGATCCTTTGTTATTGATGTCAAAGGGGGGAGAGAACTCAAAATGTTGAATTGCTCAAAAAGAATATTGATCTCAAAATGTTATATCTACCAAAGGAGGAGAGAGTGAACTCAAAATACTAGATTAGAAATCATTCTAAGAGGGAGCAAACATCTTTGTGTGTTGTTTGCATTTTGTTATTTGTCATCAATGACAAAGGAGGAGATTGTTGAACATAGGTTGCCATTGATGTCAAAGGTGTATCAGTGATGAAGAAGAATATTGTCAAAGGATGTCTAGGCTGTCATAAATGTCATTGATGTCAAGGTTGTCAAGAATGAAAAAGATTGTAGGAGTACTAGAATTATCATACATTGAATTATCATTATATTCCCCTTAACTTAAAGTTTTGGAAACATGTTGTATATCAAAAGGTGTTAATCATGAAGAAGTTGTCTCATCAATCATATCACTAAACCAAGTTGTACTGAGACATGTATGCCTTTCTAGGAGATGGTGTGTATTGTATGCTTAATAGACCATGCAGGTTATGCAATCGGCATGAATTGGGTGGTTCAGAAGTCTGCACAAGGATGTCTTTTGGGCAAAGAGATTTCTTTGGCAATGCAATCATGGTCAACATTTCTTCCTAAAATGTAGTTTCAATATGTGGTTTGGAAGGAGAGTATGCCTACACTAGTTATATCAGTTTCCTGAGTTTCTGAAGAATATGTTTAATATGCAAGAATTTTGAAGTGACAAAAGGTTCTTTGTTCTTGTCTATCAACTAGTTTAAGTTAAAGTCGTGTGCGGTGACGACTAGTAGCGCGCAAAATTCAAATCTTGTGTGTGGTGTTAGGATAGGACCTGATTAAGGTCCCTATGGTAGTGCACGACATCATGTTTTGTTGGCAAAAAGAAATTTGATTTTGGACTGACTTGCTACACATTTCATGTAATTTGAATTTAGGTCCACCTTATGTTGTCTTGGCTCTTTACAAATCCCTGACCAACATGAAAAAGTGTTAATGTAATGTCATGTATATATTTCAAATGTCCAGATGCATTGTAATGTATCCAAGTGTGTCCACATGAATTAGAATTACACCTGTGAGAAAAATAATTGGTCATTGGTGCAAATTGAAGAGAAGGTGGTGAAGATAAAAGGGAGAATTGCATTTCAATGTGTGTGCCTATATCAAAAGATCATTTGCAATGAGGAAGAGTGTCAGTTGTGACTCTAGCACATGTATGTGTCGCATTGAAGATCCGCAAGCTTTATCTTTGTAATTCAGTAGGACTGGTGTTTTACTTGTACAGATTCAATTGGGGATTGGTGTCTCCAGTAGGTTTGTGCCTACAAATACATCAAGGGATTGGTGTCTTTGGTAGGTTGGTTCCTACTTCAATATGTAAAATTAACTTGTACATTTATGCATTGTGAGGCTAGATTTGGACAATAGATCCAAGCAACTATTCTCACTGTGGTTTTTCCCATCTCGGGTTTCCACATATATCTGGTGCTCATGTGTGTGCTTTTTACTTTTATGTTTTAATTACTTATGTGGGATGTGCCGAGTAGAATCATATATTATGATAACTGTAACAAAAGTTCAAGTTGTATGATCTGATAATCAATGTTGAAGTTGAGAATTTTGAATTAACTAAATCTACTAATTCCCCCCTGCCCCTCTCAATAGATTGTGTACCCTTCATTTACAAATAAGACTTCTACCATACAAGGCAAATACATTTTTCAAAATTCAAAAACATAAATTTAAGGATTGGAGACTCTTCCAAGGCCTATGCATATTGATTCAAACCTCTTGGGCCAATCAACTTCTAGTTACCACCCACCACTAGCAGAAAATCAATTTCTTTCTTCAAGGATGAGTATAATCTAGTGACCATATTTTTTAAGTGAATTGTATAAGCTAAAGAGCTAATCCAAACAATTAAATAAGAGAACTTTCTAAGCAAGAAGAATATAACCCAAGATGTAATGGTGTATTAATTACACCAACACAATCGATGCTAATGGTAAAGCTTCTTCCCTTATTTTAAGACGAGAGAAAAATGATGTGTAAAATTTTTCCTAGCTCATCCACTAACCATCATTATGGCTTTTATTATTGTCATCCACATAATTAGTATTTAGTTTAATTTTTTTATTCTATTATATTATTATTATGACTATTTTTCTTTTGTCTTCTCTTAAATTTCAATACCTTATTTCAACATTCTCAACTTACTCAACATTCTTTAGTCATTCCTCCTTCCCCTCTTATTTCTATTTAATTTTCTTGTTTCTTGTGCATTATGCAATCCACCTTGGAGTCACAAAATCTTATTAATTATGTCTCCAGTCCATCTCTTTTTTCTTCATCCTAATGATGGATCATTAAGTCTGATCCTAAACATTGATGTAAACAAAACTCTAACAATCATTTTCAAAAGCAACTCACATCTACTTTATCAAATGTAATGATAATAGTTTTTTAACTCATCTAAAAAATATCCACATTAAAACTCTTCAATTTCTCAAGAGACTTAATTATCTAACCATGTTTTATGTACCACAAAATAGGAATTTGTTTGCAACAAATGTTAATGCAAAATGAAGACAATAAATTTCTTAATACAAATAAGAAGAAAAAGTATTTAATAACGTTGGGAGTAAATACCTGTTTTGGCAATCTAACTATATTTGACTATTAAACCAATGTGACGAGGTTATGACCATCACTACCTCTTGAGAACCAAAAACATATTAAAATTAAGATATTTGCTTTAATAATTCCCATCAAAGTTTTATTGATTACTGCATTTCTTCAAAATATTGCATCATATGCATGGACATGATTAATATGTAAATTGGTACCTACTCAAATGATTGCTTAGAATTTCAACATAGTCTGCCCTCTTTGTTTATTAAACATATTGAAAGATACAAGCAAAATTACATGGAAAACAAGTTGAAATTTGGATCGCACTTATTTTCTTTCCTTTTAATGTTGATAGAAATTCATGGTAACACCACAGCAAATCCTCAAAGACTATTCGATTTACACAGTTTGCCTTCTATCTAATTGCCATTAAGTGGAATGGCCTAACCATAGTTACAGAATAGGCATACAAATACTCTTTCAATCTTTCATTACACTGAGGAGGACATTACTTTTTATAGGTTTGCATCAAAAAAGTCTTTCTTTTGCAAACTTTTTCCGCTTGCATGAAAAAAATAGTGTAAACAAAAGGATAAATTACATAAACTTTGTGAAAAAACTGATCATAGCATGTAAGAAGGAAAATTCCATGGCCTTTCCTCACACTGCCATTCATAGATAATAAGTTTGAAAGGTCAAAAGAGGATATAATAGAACTATTTGTTTAGTTAAAACTTAAAAACTGAGACAATGGTAGGAATTTTTAACAGGTGACATTTGTAAAAACAAGCCTATTCAATGGTCTGTAAAAACAAGCCTATTCAATGGTCTGCCCAATTATCTGCCTCCAGATCATTAATTAGAAGCATTAATACCATCCATATTAATGGCAACCAAAACAAAGAAAACATACGACAATAAATCTTAGTTCAGCATTTAGCGATCCTCCAATAGGGTCAACCTGCCAAAGAGGTTATAAACTGTAAGTACCCTTAAACTAGTATAGATTAGCTTAAATACATCTAAAAAATGCAAAGAAATATCAGTTTTACTTTTTAGCTATTTTATTAACTACATAGAGTTATTTTATTTACTTTAGAGCTATTTTATTTTATTTTTATTTTATAGTTATTAGTTTTTTCAAAATATATGTCAGATTTGGCTTGGTTTTTATATACACAGTCACATGATGCTCTGTGCCTTGCTGCCACTGTATAACGACTCTTGGCATAATTAACCAGCATCTCACGCATACAATAATTTCGATTAAAAATTAGCCAAATTGAAGATACAAAATATTTTATGGGGTGAAAAACAAAATCTATATCCACATATTTCACATTGTATGAAGATTATACTGGTCAAAATCTTGTATGACTGGTGATTGTAAGAAGAAAAAAACTCCTCATAAGAAAAAATAAACCAAACATGAACAACAGTTTATACTAAATAGCAAATGCACGAATAGATCAACCAGTTCTTGTATGCCTAACTAGTCATAGGAAATTGAACAACGAAGTAATAATAAGGCATAATTAGCAACCACCAACGTATGGTATATTTGTAATTGCATATTTAGCAAATGAGCAAATGAGCAAATGAGCAAATGATGTATTAGAAAAGACAATAGCACAGTTGAAATAAACAGAAGACTAAACAACGAAACCAAGTTAAACCAATGCTCAGAAGACCAACCAGAAGTTAACAGTAGTAGCAAAGACAACGAGTAATATATGGGGAACTCAGATTTTGATAATGCCGGATCCCAGTGGAAGCCACCAATGAGAGTGAGGCATAGACGTGGTACAGATTGAAAGATAACTACAATCTCAAACGCTACTTGTCCGTGTTAGGTCAAAGCAAATTTATTCATTGCAGTAGCAATGCAAATCTACATACCTCAAATTACTATGCAGTGACAATGATCTACAAAATCGCATTTGTCAAAAATTATTAATTCAGAGGACTTAAAGGCCTTTATAAGTTAATTTAATATTATCTGAACTAATGCAAACATACAACAAATTAGAACAATTTATTTAAGTGTCCTTGGGTAAATGGCAAATCTGAGGAATGAGAATCTTATCGATTGCTCACCAAGAAGAGCTACCAACCAGATTTGAAATCAAAAACATAATGAAAAAAATTGCTGATCTGTAAACCATCTTGGGCATTCCAATGAGTAGTTCCTTACAGCATATTCTGGTTAGTTTTTTATTAAATTTTTATAACCACTGTAAGTACAATGAAAAGTATTTTGTGCAGGAAAACTGATTTATACTAGTTCAGATTGGATAAAACCATTACAACCACCAATTAAGCAAACACATATGATTAAACTACATCAGTAATACAACATATGACACATTACTTACCCTCGAAAACATCTTGAGGAACAACTTGTCATGTCCCCGAAATTGTAAAGCTAAATCTAAGATATTGAAATACAAATACCGAAATCAAATAAATATCAAAATATAAATTTGAGTAATTGCCATTTAGTTATTATTATAATTATCGTCGATAATATTATAATAATAACAACTTAACCATTACTATCTTAATCGTGATCATCATAAATAAATAATTGTAAATGATGAATCTAATTATAATATCATAACCTATATCCTAAACTAACATATATTATTTTCTAAGAAATCATAGAAGAAATAATAAATAAACAAATATAGATAAAGGGAATCTAAAAATATAATACTTCATATATTCTAAAACATCAATAAAAAAATATGAAATAGAATAAATGAATAAATGATATGATATAAACCCATGAACAATAAAAAAAAATATATAGTATTAAAAAAACATAAAAGGTAGAAAGACATTAACTTAAGAAAAGTCAGCATCCAAAGAAAGAGATGCAATCCTTCAAGGAAGCCACGATTGGTGAGAGGGTGTGATCCTCCACCCAAATCGTGGGTATTTAAAGAATAGAATGAAATCTTTATGGGCATCGAACAGAAATGAGAAATGCAAGGGATAAAGTAGTGGCTGCATTACGTACGGGCAAATAATCAGTTGCTGAGAATTGTGATCTGCTGAAGAGAAAAGAGGGAAAATAATACTATTCTTGCAGACCGGTCAAAAAGTAAGTATTCAGAAATAAAATAAGGATGAATGGATGCTTAATAATAAATATAGATAAACGCATGCTGAAATTAGTAGTTAAGGGTTGTTAGTTAAAATTGGAATTTAATAGCAGTGGTCATTGATAAATATCTTTAAATATATAATGGCTGATGCTTTATAAATATATTTAATATATTATGTGGGATATTTATATTTAAATATATTTATGATTGATGAATATTCAACTAAGTATTGATATATATATATATATACACAATAAAGTATGGTTGTTGTATATATTGCAATTCGTATATTTGATAAATAAATTATTGAATACTAATAAATATATTTAAGTATATTATGATTTGAATATATTAGGATGGATAAGTATATTAAAAGTTGGAAAGACATATTGACTAGTGATAAATATATATTTAATATATACATATTTATGATTTGTAGATACATCATAGATGGTGGACATATACAATTATATATACTTATAATATATTATTTGTAACTATAATAACTTCGTTTATTCACTATGATGTCAAATGGTATAATAGAAGTCCACCTAGGGGATCTTGAAAGATGTTTAACATCTAAGGTACTCATAAAATATATTATAGAAAAGGCATTCATAGTGAGTGCAGGGGAGCAAGTAAGTATAATTACACCTGTACATATAAATATATAAGTTGACGATTAGTAAAAGGCATTCATAGGGAGTGCAGGGGAGCAAGTAAGTATAATTACACCTGTACATATAAATATATAAGTTGACGATTAGTAATCATAAAAGAATATCCGATTATGTAATAATGTTGCGTGCAGTAATTATTACATTCCTCGTAAGTTATTATGGCTTGTTGTGAGGATAGATTTAGAGACAACAATTCCTTTCGTTGACGCTCACCAAGGAGAGGATGGTTGTGGGGGGAAAGGCTGGTAAGTTCGATCCCATGTTGGATGTCCCAAGATGGTAATAAATCCTGAGGGAGTCTACTTGGAGATTGGTCACTCGCCCTCGGCACTGTAAGGCGTCCCTCCTCCAATGAGGTTAGGAAAGAGGAGCCAAGGCGAAGATCTATTCCGATCAAGAGTAATAAGTCATATCAAATTATGTTAGTTATGCACTAGTTGATAATAATCAATTTCATTTATCTTATTCCATCAATCTTTCATTGCTCTTTATCAAACAATCTTAAAAAAAATCAAAATTTTAACTTGTGCATTTTATGTCACTAATAAGGGGACATTACACAACTACAGCACAGAATGTAGTTGTGCCCCTCTTCCTTTTATTGATTAATTTAGTTGGAATGCAGCAAGTTGACTCACTGTCGTTCATAATTATTAATAATTAACTTGTTATGTTATGTTTGTACCCACCTACATATTAATTACTTGTTGGCTTGTGGGTAGTTGTTAGGAGTTAGTTGTAACTCAACAATTGTATTCTGTTTGGTAACCAATAGGCACTTTCATAGTAGAGGAAGGAAGCCTGACCCTTGGTTGATCATCCCTAGTCTACTTCGATGTAAAGGACTTCATATGAATAAAACTATACATCTGTTACTTAATCTGGTACGAGTTGTGGTTTATGTTCAACTTCAATTATACAAGGATTAGTCTTATTAGAGAAAGGAGTAGAAGTTGGCACCATTGCCTATATGAAGTCAAGTCAGACTCATAAAAAACCAGTGCCAGTCAATGCCTATTAATGACTACACTGGAGACCAACAAAATTAATGTGCTTAGACCCAAACAAAGGTGAGAAGACACCATAGTGTGGTCAAGGGGCTTACCAAGAGATTAGATGGCCTCTAAGACTGGTGAAACACAGAGAATAAAGAAGAAGACTAAATGAAGAAAATCCATAAGTACAATTACATCATCAAAAACAAAGTGGAAGTTGGAACTAAAGCAGAAGCCAAAGCCCAAGAATGAGTGAGTGCAATAGTCAGGAATGAAGACACGAGAGTATCCAGATGACCATGAACATCCATGAGTGTATGAAGGAAAAGTGAGTCTAGGTTGCTAAGCAACTCCCTCTTCCTGAAGAAGGGTGCACTGACCTTATCAATCAAGTTCAATTGGAGGAAATCCCTAAATCTTTGGAGTCAACTAAGACCCCTCTAGACAAGGGAAGTTTTTGTAGTTAAATGGACTCTGAGGACCTCTTGGTAGATGACAAACGGGAAGTGTATGAGAGCAATCTCTAAGGCATTGAAGAGGAAACTGAGCCTAAGACACTAGGGACAAACCTTTCGATTGAGAAGTAAGGAACTTGATAGTGGTACTACAATTGTTTGGATTATCAAGGTCTCTAAAAAGGTTGAAGGTTTTGGACGTGCTTTGAAGTGCCCAAGAAGCAAAAGGAACATCCCAACCAGAAATTCCCAATGAGAAAGTTTCAGACGTTGCAGTCACATCAAGCAATGGTGACCCCTCTAGCAAATCTGAATGTCAACAGGCAAAAGCTACCGAAGTTCAATGGAGATGGATTTGAAGTCCATATAAGGCACGACAAAACATATATTACCATATGGACTGCAAATGGGCAAACAGACCTAGAGATATTAGTTGCAATGTTTCCTAGCCACATTGCAAGGAGTGACGATAGATTGATATATAGATATTCTTGATATGGAGAAAGCAAGAGACTAAAGAAGGCATTTAAACAAGAGTTCAAACTACTTAGGGATAATAATACCCAATAGGGTAATTGTTGGCTCTCAAAGCTGCAGCTCCACATTTCTAGAGGCAGGAAAAATACTCATGGTCAAGGACACATTTCATCTTGAGGATAGGGTTGAAATTCATCAACAACATGTGGACAACTAGGGCCAATGCTTGAGAGGTGGTAATCTCTCTTTTGACTTTGGGCTCAGCTGAACCCAAGAGGTAGTTCCTAGAGGCCTCTTAAACAAGACAATTAAAAAGAATGAAATGAACCCAACTAAGCCAATCAACAGCTATACCTTGTGTATGATAAACCCCAAGATCTGTCTCTAAGTTTATGACATACAAAACTTCATGGCACTTCAAGTTGGACTCCACATGAAAGAAATAAAGAAAAAGGTATGGTTTCACAATGGATAGAAAGGAAGGAATTTTTTCAAAATTTAAAATAAAGTTTTGAACTATCCTATCATACAACCCTTCATTAATTATTTCACCGTACAATCTAAAAATGAAAAATTTCACCCTAAGTCTACCATATGCTCTGATGTTAATCTTGCACTTCCTCATGCCATTGTATAGTATTTTTATAACCAGTTTTCTGCGACACGCTCAACAATACTATTTTCCATTGTACTAGAAGCCCATTGCTTTGCTACCAAGTTGGATGTTTAAGTTGTACAATCTACAAACTATTTTGTGACTGAAAGTTCCGATAGTACCACATGTCCTCACAGTGGCACGGTGGAGAGCCAACCATATGGGTCTACTGCACAGAACATCATACAATCTCAAGACATCATACTTCCTTTACAATCAAATGAATGTTATGCAACTGTATATGCTTTGTACCTATGTAATGTCCCCATTTTCAGCCCAGGTTTTCGGAGAAGAAATAATTTAATTAATTAAATTAAGTTGTCTAAATTACTATTTCCAAGCAACTTGTATTAATTAATTATGTTTTAAGTTGAATATTTTATTTTTATAAAGTAACTTTACCTGGGGCCAAAAAAGTAAAATATTATGAAGTCACTTTTATGAGCAAAATGGAATTAATATTTAAAAAGTGATTTTTATAATTAAAATTCTGGAAAGTTCCAGGAGGATTTTAAAAGGAGGATTGGGGAAACTCGTTTCATAATTCTTGGTTATTCATTTTGATCAAACCCTCTTTGGGAGTCTGAGCTATTGTTCAGCTATCTAACCTAGGATGAAAACCCTAAGGCAATATTGGTTTTTGTAGACGAAAACCCACTTGGCCAATCCTTAGTGGATTCATCCAAAATTCACAGGTGTGTAGATTGATTTAGGTTTTGCAGGATTTGGAACAAATCAATTTATCTTTCAGATTCACAGGTTTGTCGAGTTTTCAAATACAAATTTATTGAAGATTTGTGAACAAAAATAATAAATTTATGATTTAGTGCACTGTGTGCAAGGAAAGGAAAGAACAGCAATTTTAGTGCAGTGTGTGTATGTAATGTTTGTATCTGTTGATGCGGGTTTTGTGACCTTAACCAACATTAGAATAAAATACCCAATAGAATATCCTATTCTCTCTTGAACAAAGACTCCAATGTGCTAAACTAAGTGATCACAGAGTAGACTCCAAGGTTCGTGATGCATATAGGATAGTCTTAGTTGGTCTGATGTGTTTTGCTGCTATTTCAAGGGGGACTTACGCACAACTTCCCACTTTGGACTATGAATGCTATGGATGATGAGTGGTGAAATTCTATTGTTGCCAATCTAAAAAGAAAGATAAAAAGGGATAAGGGTTTTAGAGACTAATACTAAACCAATCCTATGAATTCAAGAGAAAAATGTTGGATGATGAAATTCAAACCAATCTTTGGTTTGCAAAGTACGACGACTACAACAACTAGGCAAAGATGGTGCAATCTTCAACCGAATTTACGAATGATATCCTATTACTCAATAGCACCATCAATTCGAACAATGAACATAAGTAATAGAATTCGAGTTTAACAATTTTAAAGTTCAGACTAACCTTGCACATCAAATTGAAAATCATTCAACTGAAAAAGGTATGAACTAATTGCACCATTATCGACACTATCAATCTTTCATTCATCTAACATGCATTCAAATCAAATTCTATTCTAAATTAACTCTAAATTCTACATTAAATCTATTCTATGTTGAAGATAGGTATGTAACCATGCAACCACTTGACAATCAAAAGGATTCAAAGCAAATCATGCAATATGAGCTTTTATTATCAAAGTAGCTATAAGCAACAATTTCATAAGACTCTCTCCATTCAATGAAATGAGAGAATGAGCGTTTATATAGAGTTTTTGAAATGAAATAAACGATCGAGATTGATCCAAGATCAATGGTAGAGAATAAAACAAATCAACCCTAACTATGGTTTCCAAGAATAACAATGAGCAACCAATGGGTGGAGAGCAAGTGGCATAAGGGGCTATCTTTGAGGGGGCGCATCCTTATCCTCCCAAGTGGTAGTGTATTCGATGAATTTGGACACTATTGCACTAACCTCTTCCAATGTGACATGTGGCAGCATGTTGACCTTGTATTCCAGTATGTCCAAATCATCCACGCACTCGGCAAAAACAATCTCCCACTCTGGCTCCTATCGTTGGAAGGCATGCCAGATGGACAAGAAGTCAGTTGCCTTAGTCAAATTTTGTTTCAAGATTGGCCTAGTGGTGGCGAAGAAAATTTCTTGAATTTTGTGCTTCAAGTTTTCAAGCTACATGTCGTTTTCTTGAACAATGTCCCTCTCAAGTGCATCTGTAGCCACAAGTAGGATCTTGTTCTATATTTCCTTCATCCGCTCCTCAACTCTAGTAGTATCAGCTTTCACCATCTCCAAGACTTCATTCTGCGCAATTAGCGCCCAATACTAGCTATTGAAATCATATGCAACGCCTGCTGCAATAACCTTTCCATTGATTAGTTCTTGCTTTGGAATTCCTTTTAGCACTCTAAGACATGGAATAATTCTATCTTGAATATGGTCCCATGCTTCTGCCAAAGATGCAATCCTTGAAAGCAAAGAGTTAGTTTTCCCTTATGCCAATATCAGTTTTTCCACAAATACAACCACTTCTTTGCTTTTGCTGATTATCCACTCCCTAGCCTCTTTAGCTGTGGTCATATCTTCTTCGAAATTTTTGATCATTTCTTGTGAAGAGTTCAACAATGGGGGAACCGTTGAGCTGGCCTGATCGAGAGGCTTGGTTAAATGTTGAATATACTCTTTTAGGCATTCAACTTCTTGGTTGTATTCCCTTTTCTTTGCCACTTCCTTTTCCAACCTTGCCTTGATAGAAGTGACCGAATTGTCTAAGTCTTCTACTTCTTGACCTTTTGTGGTTGGGCCTAAGTTGACAGTGGTGATGGCGTATTCTTGAGGAGCAATATCCTCCTTTGACTTGTCTACTGTTGGTACAGCAATTTGTACTGTACAGTGGCTTGCTTCGTCCCTCTGGATGGTGGAAAACATTTTGGCGGGCTTCTTTACATCAACTGTTTCTAACCTGGCCAAGAAATTGGCCATATCATCTTCCTCTGGAATGTCTGTTTGTACTTTTATCTTCAATCTCTTCTTCAGCCAATCAGGAATAGTAGGCTACTCTATATCCTCCTCTTCCTGAATATTCTGCATAGATGGAATATTTTGAATCCCTTTGAGAGCGGAAATCATTCCCTCTTGAAATTCAACATCCAGGACATCCATTTCATTCTCAGACTCTAATATTTTTGTGCCTGTGGGAGATGGGGGCTCATCATCCTCTGTCTGGATATGAATGGGAGGAGTTCTCATGTCACCAATGACTCATCAATATCCAATATCTTATTCATATTCCCTGACATGGAAAAATGAAGAGGCTCTGATCTTTGCTTCCTTCAGGTAGGTTCCTCATCTGCAGTCTTCTTTCCTTTGTCTATTTCCTTCCTTTTCCTTGAGTTGGTGTTTTCTATTGGCTCATCCCCTTGGGATGCACCAACATTTGAAGAGTAAGATTTTGCTTCACCCATTAGATTGTAAGTTAGAGTCACATCCCTCCGCCATAGCTCTTGGATCTGCTGATCTGCCCACCATTGTGAATACTTGACGACTAGCCTCATCAAGATGGTCAAATTTGCAAGCTCAAGTTCTAACCATTTTACAAGAAGAAGAGGCCAACTCTCATCAAAGCTTGGATAAATATACTCTCCATCTTCCTCAAGCTGATCTGGCACACGGAAGAGCTCAATTGTCCTGATTAGGCTGACCAGCAATTTGGACCATAGTCTTTTCCTGATGTCATATTCATCTGCAGCATTGGGCCAAAAGTCCTCTAGGTCTACCGTATGTTTGTACTTCCTTCTATTCATGGCCCCAATGTGGTGGTGAGGGTCGAAATCAGCTCTGGACTTGTATGATGTGAACGGATACCGTTGCAAATCCAACCTGGGACCTTCAGCTGCCTGTGTCGATGGACAAGACTCTTGCATATTCCCAATGAAGAATGGAAAGGTGACAGCTGGCTTCTACTTTGTCCTTTGGAGGCCTTGGTATGTTTCCAATTGTCTCAGAACCTCAAGCAAGACCATCCTGTTAGTGGGATAAATCGAGAGTCGGTACAGACTTCCTGTGAATCCCTGAATTCTAATGTAAGTGAATCTTGGGAATTGGATGAACCAGGATCCATATTTGCTGATTAGGCTCTTAGTCTCATGGGTTAGCCTTTGATGCGTTCCTCCTTGCAATATTCTTGTAATGTACATTAGGAAGGCATCATGTGCTCTTCTGAAATGGGCCTTCTTACAGAGTTGCAACTTGGGATAGCAATCATATGACTTGAACTCGTTCTCTCCATTGCCCACCACGCCTCGGCAGATCAGTCTCATATATCTATAGGTCCTTGCCAAAAGATAGACAACATAAGAACTCATGTAAAAAAGTTTGTCCTTTCTAAATTTATTAGCTGCCCATGAAGATTGTCACTGATCATTCATGACCAATTGAACATCTTGACACTTGAAGTGATCTCGTCAATCAAATAATACATCCATGTCTCGAATGGTGCACCTTGGGGGCTGCCCATTACTCTGTTCAATAGCAAAATAATATCTCAATAATCTTCTTTGAAGTCTGTCTAGAGCAATTTCTTCAACATCTTCTTAATAGAGGGCCTTGGCTTCACCAACCATGTCTTGTTGATGTTGGTTGTATTAGAGATTTCAGGTAAGGTAATAGAAGCATTCAAAGAAATTTAACACAGAAAATAATATGGTGCTTCTACACAATTTTCTTTCAATACCTTTACATATATTTAGGACTGACATATACTATATTATAGGAGGATTGTTATACCTCCAATAACTACGCCTCCATGTTTATGAGTTGTTTTAACAACTCAAACAAACACACTAACAATAACAATTACGAGAATGATATAATTCCCAACACTCATAACAGCTATGTGAGTTATTAATTTTAACTCACTTTACCTCACACTTACATGTGAACACTAATATAAATTCCCAACATTCACCACCTTAGTGTGAACACGGTACAAATTCACACCCTTCATTTGCAGTATGCTCATCCCTATTGCATGTCTAATTGACTCATGACCTTGATCCAAAGAAAGGCTCTCTCCTCCCATAGTTTTAAACAAGCTTACCACAAACCTTGATGTGAACAGGAACCTCCACCATTTGTCCACCTTATGTGGTTTTCTAGATCCTCCCACAAACCCTTTCAAGATCCATGAACTGCATTACACTAGTGCTTTTATTCATTACAATATTTTACATTAGGGGATTACATAGGAAAATAACACACATAGAAAATGAAATGCCACCAGAGCTGATAAGTGTCCCCGTTGTTGGTGACTAATGAGAGAACGCTAATTATCCTCCAACCTCTTATGCCTCTTGCCTCCAATGTTGAATTTATCTAAAGCACATATTCTTCATCACTGGGACATGATAACTCTTCATCATTGGTATGGTTTTCCCAATCAGTTTCTTTAGCTAAGGAGGCATAATGATCCAGTTTATCATCTAGTAGATCTTGTGCCCTCTTCTTACAATTCAGAATTACATGTCATGTTTCATTACAATAGAAACATTTGATTTTTCCTTTTGAAGGAATATACTTGGATTTGTACTTACCTTTTCTTGCTTTGTTTTGTACATAGAAAACTTCTTCAGATTCTAAGTCTTCATTATTGTCAAGTAGAGTAGAGATTACTCCTTCAAGGCTAATGCTTACCTTGCTTAATGTGAACACCATACCAGACATATGCTTAGGCAAACTATTCAAAAGTATTGCTTTGGCATCATCTTTTACTTTTTCATTAATGCTAGCTAGCTGGTTTAGGAGAGAATGAAACTCATTGATATGATTTGCCATTGTTGTACCTTTTTCCATCTTCAATCCATAAAACCTTTGCTTCAATGTTGTCTTGGCACTTTATGCTTCAGATCCGAAGAGCTTGTTCAATGATTCACAAATCTCTTTTGCTGACTTTGCAAAATACACATGATGTAAATATGCTTTTGATAAGCTGAGACCAATAGTTCCCAAGGCTTTCTAATTTTTGATATTCCACTTAGCTAGTTCATTTGCATCAGTTGGTGTGATTGAACTCGGTTTGACAACATCCCAAAGATCTTTTTCTATCAAATGTAGCTGCATCTGAATCTGCCATGTATGAAAGTCTCTACCATTGAATTTCTCGATGAAAGTTAATTTATCCATATTGATTTTATATAACCAATAAATGAAACTAACTATTCCCAAATGATCCTATCATATCTTTTATGGGCCAATCAACGAAAAAAACAGCAACAAAACCTTAAGTGGCCACAAGAATCAGCTAAATAAAGGCTATGGGCTGGAGAAATAAGAATCAACCCAAAAATGAAATAACTTGTCTCAGATAAAACCGTCAAACCAATGAAGCTTGATTTGTCGAATATGCCATTGATCTTGCTAAACAATGATGCTCGAGAAGATTATCTAGCCAACATATGCCCCGAAAGTTGGGACGTCACTGCCAAAGGAGCCATGCAGGAGGAGAAATGGCTTGTGCAGGAAGATTATTGCTATGTCTTGATGACCTCATACAGATCTCCATGTTTCCCTTCACCATGCTTCTAGCAAGGGCTTCTAGTCGCCAGGAAATAATTAGTCCTCGCAAAGTTGAAGCAAAGTGAACCGCCAGACAAGAACAATATTGAAGGAGATCCGCTGGCCTAGTATCTCCAATATCAAAGATAGGAAATAGTTTGAGGTCACGAATGATCGGACGTCTCCTGCTTTGTGGATTATTTCAACACAAATTTACAAGATGCGGCTAAGACTAGACAATGTTCCTCCGACTTTCTACACTATAAAAAAACACAATTGCCCCTATTTAAGATATCCCTTAAACAACTATCCTGCAAAGGAACGCAGGATGGTCGATCAACATCATAGCAATAATGTTAATCAGTGTTTCTAATGCTGCCACTACTTCATATGCCCAAAAATTCTACATTCAATACATCAACCAACATCAGCCTAAACTGACCAAACCTTGCTCTGATACCATATCAGAGATTTCAGGCAAGGTAATAGAAGCATTCAAAGAAATTTAACATAGAAAATAATATGGTGCTTCTACACAATTTTCATTCAATACCTTTACATATATATAAGACTGACATATCCTATATTATAGGAGGATTGTTATACTTCCAATAACTACACCTCTATGTTTATGAGTTGTTTTAACAACTCAAACAAACACGCTAACAATAACAATTATGAGAATGATATAATTCTCAACACTCATAACAGCTATGTGAGTTACTAATTTTAACTCACTTTACCTCACACTAACATGTGAACACTAACATAAATTCTCAACAGGTTGCACAAAGATCCGTCCGATCTTCATAAAGTCTTCTTGCATCTTCCTTGGTTCTGTATGAAGTTTGGTTGTAACTAGGTATGCCGAATGCTTTCTAAATAGCCAGTTCTCCAAGATGTGCCAATATTCTTCCATCAAACACAATGATTTGCCTCTCTTGTGGGTTGTAGTGTATGGCACACTCTACCATCAATTCAACACACTCTATAGCCGGAGGAAATCTTGATGCTTGAACAATGCCATTCCGCATCATTCTCCTAGCAATAGTTGTTGGCAGGAGTCCATCTTGTCTGTACATCCTTTTCTTGAATTCACTTTCAGCTTGTTTGAAAGTTAAATTCTGTGAAAAATCAGACTAAAAGTGGGATAATTCGACTAAGTACTCAACAAACTCTTGCAAAAATGAGTGAATAAGACAAAAAAGGATAGAGAATTCGTCAAACTTAGATTTTAACTCTCGAAATTATATTCTTTGACTTCAATTCTCTTTTGAATTTCGATAATTCTCTCTTTATCTTCGAAAAAGCAAGCTATTGTTTGTAAACTTCGTACTCCAACTCAGAATTTCACATCGCTCTTTTGTTCTCCACTTTGAAAAAATTCCATCTCCAAGAATTCTCCTTCAGAAATTTATCTTTTACAATCGAACTTTGAAAGAATGATTTGAAAATGACTAGTTCGATTGCTTATAAAGTTGAGGAATTCAATTTATTTTAGCAAGTCCATGTTTTTTTCTTTCAAGTTCGTCGAACCTGGACTTGCTTTCTTTTCTCCACCATGGCAATCTTTATCTTTAAAACAAGTTTATAATTTTTACCTAGGTGCCACCCTTATGAAATCTTTTAGAAGATTTTGGCTAAGTGTTGGATATTTCAAGAATTTTCTAAGTGTTAAATTTGATTTTCCAACCTTTTCAACCTTTTCTGACCTTTAAACCATGGCAAAATTTATTTTATTCATGGATTTTTCTTGAAATTTGTTCAGCTTTAGGCTCTCCATGCCAAGTCGGAATTCACTTCTCTCCATGCCATGGCTAACTTGGTCATCCTTATGCCATTATCATTTTTCCTTGGGTACGGCAGACTTCATAACTACTTAGCCATTTCTTCATGGGCGAGCTTCAAGACTTCTTTTCCATCTTCTCTTTTAGCATGGCGGACTTTACCAATGTTTGGACATTCTCTTCCTTTGCCTAGGGCAGACTTTGAAGACTCTTTGCTAAGGCTGGGCGGATTTCTTAGCATCTTGGACAAGCTTCTCAAGGTGGGGCGGACTTCTCCTGTGCTATGCTTCCTTTCCACTTGGGCGGACTTCAAGACATGTTTTCCATCTATTCCTTGATGTCTAGGCGGACTTCATAAGATGTTTGACATATTCTCATCTTTGACACTTAACCATTTTCTGAAATTTTATTCCCCAAGGTGCCAATACTTAGCCAATTTCATGAAATTTTCTTCCCAAGGTAACAATACTTAGGCAAGGTATCAATACTTAGCCAAATTTTTTGTTTCTCTTTCCTCCTCTAGGCTGGGCAGACTTTAGCTTTGTCTTGCCATTCCTCATCAACCATGGGTGGACTTTATGATGTGCTTGACACTTCCTTCTCCAACCTTGGGCAGACTTTGCCTTGTCTTTGCCATTCCTTCTCAAGCATGGGCGGACTTTGAACTTGCCTTGTCTTTTCCATCTTGGGTGAGCTTGAAGGTTGGACATGATGCTTTCCATGCCAAGGGCGGACTTGCCCAAGTCTTGGACACTCTTCCTTGGGTGACTTTCTTTATGTGCATGTCATTGAATTTCTTGCTATTACCTGGATCCTCTGAAACAAAAGCCCTTCACATGTGATTTTTTCTTGCTTTTCATGATTTTTCCTCGCTTTTTATGATTCTTCCTTGCTTTTTACTCTTGGAGGCGCAAAACCTTGATTCTGAAGATGAAAACATTAACTCTATGACCTGTGAAACCCTGGCACTTTCTAAAAATAGAAATTACTAAAAATAGAAAAAAGCAAAAGGCAAAATTTCTAAAAATAGTAAATCCCAGATTGGTCCAAAAGTGCCAAAAATGAAAAAAGCAAAAAGCGGAATCCCTAAAAAGTAGGAAGTGTCAGAATTGACTGAAAGCAATGGCGTTCCTCGTCCTCCGGACCCTCTGAGCACTTTGACGACGTCTACGCACAATTCTAGGCTTGAATTCTCTACTTGGCTCAAACGACCTTCACAACTCTAACTCTAAACTCTCAAAGCAATGACCCATGAAACTGCAACCTAAAGACAAAAACCCTAAAAAAAGAAACTACTGGGGTCCCCATTTGCAATGGGGTGATGTGTGAATTAGGTCACAACAGATGCATGCTTGACAAACATTGTTGGTTTGTTTGTTGAGTCCCACATTTTAGATTTGGGAGACACCATTGATTGCATACATCTTCTCTTTGATGGAGATGATCCTTCTTCAGTTGTTGTGAGGGAACACTTTGACCCTCTTGTTCATTCTCTACATGATCATTCTTCACAGTTTGACGGAGTGTGGATACTTTTGGACAGCATTTGGAGTAGGCTTCTTTGTCTTCAGAAGAGGCATCTTTGTCTTTGGATTGTGCTCTCCATTCATCTCTACTAGATTTTGGCTTGACATCTTTAGTTGTGTGACCTAGAATGCCTATTTGGAGTGTGTCAGCTTTCGACATCAACATGGAGACACTTGAGCGTAGTTCAAAGACATCACATATCATCCTTCTTCCCACATCTTCCTTTCAAGAATGAGAAGACATCCTGCATACCATCCTGGATTTGTTTCTTCCTAAAGGGAGAAATGTTGTTCAGTAAGATCGGATCATCTTCAGCATTCAATGTTGAGCTTCTACCATTGCAAGAGACTGACAATTGAGGGGGGGCCACATGGTCTCTCTTCTTCTCTCTTATGGGGGTTTTTTTTTCCTCACATGGGGTTTTGTCCCTCTCATTCATCATTGAGAGCATTTCGTATTTTATCTCTCTTTTGGGGAGGAGTTTTTTCCCATTGGGTTTTCTCCGTTTCTTTGTTTGTAAGAGATTGCATTTGCATTCATATATGGGTACCTAAATGTCCTTGTAGCCGAGACCCATCCTTGCATCATTTGCATAATAATTTACTCCCTAAATTGTACTTAAGGGGGGGTGTTGGTGTAAATAGGTATTTTACATATCTAGTTGTCTAATAGGTCCTATTTACATGTTAAGTCCACTTAGGTCCTAGGTGTGTTTTCTAGAAGTCTTAGTTGTCAAAATACAATCTTATCATATCTTATCTATTTGGCTTTTATTTAATGCTTGTGTCCTAGGTCATTTAATAATGTTGAGGTAGTTGTCTCATTATACATGATTAAGACACATGTCAAGATCTTGTCTAATCCTATCTCACATCTTTGTCTTTATAAACAAGGCATCATATTAATATCCTAATTTAATCCAATCAGTCCAATACTACTGCAATTGAGTATTGCATATTGGCCATAATCTTGCATCTATTATTACAAATTCATATTCTTGCTTTTCCCTCTTATAGAAGGTTGTTTTTGGTTTTTGCTAGTGATCCTAAAGGCTTGAGTCTTTGAGTGACTCTAACAATGCCTTTGTAAATATATTTGGGGCAATGTTTAAAGTTGATGGCTCTCATTGAGCAAAGAGTACTTGAGCACCCTTAGTTTTTAGATTGTATGGGTAATCCCTGATTGAATGAACCTACAACTCGGCATATTTCACAAGACATCTTTTTGGGACAATTAGTTTTGATGCAACCTTCCATTTTACAATTAGTACACCAAAATTTTGTACCTAGTTCTTTTGTGTCCTTCAACTCTTTCATCATCCTCAACATGTCTCTATGAAGAGCCTACACAAATCCTAACTCATTATCATTTGAATCAAAATCTTTGCTTTTCCTCCAATGCAAAGATGCCTTGTTTTCACTCTTTATGTCCATCACCCAATGTATTCATCCTTGTATGATGAGGGTGGTACTATTTTAATCTTCTTTGCAATGAGGTATCAAACCCTCAATGAACCATCACTTCTTTAGCCCATCAACTGGCTCCTCTAGTTTGTTCAATAATTCATTGAGCCTCCTATTATAGACTCACACTTTCATGTTTACCCTATCAAGGATTATAAATTTCAACATCAAACTCATTCTCGTCCCTCAATGTTGGTGTAATTAATTATTTAATTAGACTTGCATAAGTTTACTTAGGAAAAGATTTTTTTTTAGGTGGTCTTAGTTGGCTTTTCAAGAACTTATCTTATCTAGTTGAAATAAGTAAGCTTATCTAGTTGAGCTATCTTTTAGTTCAAGTTAGGTTTAGGGTTGTGCATGCATTGCCTTTTTAAGGCATCTCATGTATCATTTGTAATAAACCTCATTTTGAATCCTCGATCAATATTCAGCAAGCTCTTTCTTGCATATCCTCTTGTGGAAGGTTTATCTTTGTTCTTTGTAGGTGTTCTTGGGTGTTGAGCTAATTTCTTCAGCTCTTACATGGTATCAGAGCCTTTCCTGCAAAAATCCTTCTCTAATCTGAGGTTTGAGCTATGGCTGTAAGATCTTTTTGAGGCTATCTTTTTATCTGGGTTTTCTTGCATGGTCACTTTTGGCGCACGTTGGAGGAAATCTAAGCTCATTTTCGAGTCCAAGGATGTCGAAATAGTCAGAATCGATTTTTGTTTCGCCTAAATCCGACATTTTATGCCAAAGTTATGAGGGTTTGAAGGTTTGCCAAATCTGGGAGTTACGGAGCTTCTGGTGCATTTTCAGGCAGATCGGACCTCGCCATCAGTTCCAGAGAGCCCGAGAGACAAAAATCAGCATATAATACGCCTATATTCGGTGTCGGTTGTTCGTGAGGAAAAAAAATTAACCTAGCAGGTCGTACGGCCTGCCAGGTACAGTGTACGATTTTGCATAATTAAAAAATCATTTTTTTTGCATATTTATTTATCGGGCTTTATAAATTTGTGTGAGATAATTTTTTGGGGCATTTTATATTATATGATGGATTAAAATTTTATTGGTGAATGTATTATTTAGAGGCCTTTTATTTTGATTCTCCGGATTTTATTTCCTTTGGTACTATCGTACCATAGTTTGCATTCTTGCAAACCCTTGTCGGCTCGTACTCCCTCCCCATACATTTCTCTCGGCAGTCATCTATTCTCCGTTGGCATTTTCTCCACCTCCATCGGTGTTTTCTCCTTTTGCCAGCTTGTTCCTTTCACCCGTCGGCACTTCGTTCACCGCTAGCTCTACCTCTAGCCATTGTTGGCTCTTTCTCCCAGGTCCTGATCGCATTCGTGTCGGGGGCTCCGCCTGTCGGTAGCGCCACCACCGCCTAACCCAACCACCGCCCGCTTGGCAGCGAGATTTCTTTTTGCTTTTTTAGTGCCCACGGTCATATGGCGGACCAGGGGCCAGAGCAAAAGGAGCTGATTTGCCCCTATTTAGCCTTCAAGTCCCCTGATTTGCCTCTTTATAGCCCTTTTTTTCATTTTCACGTAACTTTTGATCCTGGAGGCGAAATTTTTGAAATGAGATATCGCCGGAGAGCTGGCGATCCCAATTTTTTGATGGAGCAGTTCGTTCTTAGAGATTTTGTTGTTTGGTGGGATTTTTTGCTCGTTGAAGTCAAAGATGCTATTTTCACCCCCAAGCTCATAAATTTTGCACTGTTCCTCTATTTTTCGCGATCTTTGCGGCGTTGGAAAGGTCTCTATGAGCTCTTCAGAGTTACTCATGCAGTTTTTCCAAATTTGGGCCCAGGTATAATTAATTCAATTTTTTGCATTTTAACACTTTGGTTAATTACTTGGACATGTTGGCACCTAAAAACTTTTTGTTCGCATGGGATGGCTTCATTTGGGCTGCTTTATATGTTTTTTTAGTATTTTGTCCTTTGTGGGCATTTTGAGCATCATTTGTAAGCAATCTTCTATGTAAACGCATTGAGATAAAGTGCCACACTATTGTACATGTATTTTGGGGGATTTTGCACATAAGGTTGTGCCATGTTCTGTACTCGCACTATATTATAAAGTGCCATGGGGGGGGTTGTGTAGTGCCTTTGTTTTTTCCATCACACCTTTTCCTGGTGAGTGTCCCTCCACGACAACAGTGGATCCATATGATTCCAGCCTCATGCATGTGTGCTTTGTTTTGCACACCACTTTTTCAGTTGCAGGTGCTTTCTTGTGTACTTTCAGATGTTGTTTCTTCTCCTTCATGCACTATAGGGTGTTACACAACATTTCAGTGGATCTGTTAGGTTCTCCCAGTTAGCATTATGGGGGGTATTATATTGTTCGTGCTAATGCTTCCTTGGTTTCACCTTGGAAGGAATCTTCCATCCTCAGTTGATCAATGTTCTTCAGACTATTGGCACCTATATTTTCAACTTTCATTGGTTGAGTAGTGTCGTTGGGGTCACTTGTACAGATTCATGTGTCATCTGTATTTTCGATCATTGTTCAAGTAGTGTCGTTGGGGGCACTCATGCAAATTGTTGTCTTCTTGATCCTGATCATCCTATCTTCAGAGGAGGTTCTTCAACAACGTAGCAGTCATCTTTCGATAGTTTTTTGCATCTTCTTCTACTTCAGTGATGTTCTTCATGTTCTTGTGTTTTCTCTCTTTTGGAGAGGAGTTTTCTCCCATAGGGTTTTTCTCCTTTTCTCTGATTGTGAGAGGCTTCTTTTTGCATTTGTGCATGGGTACCTAACATGGCCTTGTTGTCAGGACCCATCTTTTGCATCTTTGCATCATTTGCATAATAATCTTCTCCCTAAGTTGCACTTATGGGGGGGTGTTGGTGTAATTAATTATTTAATTACACTTGTATAAGTTTACTTAGGAAAAGATTCGTTTTTAGAAAGTCTTAGTTGGCTTTTCTAGAACTTATCTTATCTAGTTGAGCTATCTTTTAGTTCAAGTTAGGTTTAGGGTTGTGCGTGCATTGCCTTTTTAAGGCATCTCATGTATCATTTGTAATAAACCTCATTTTGAATCCTTGATCAATATTCAGCAAGCTCTTTCTTGCATATCCTCTTGTGGAAGGTTTATCTTTGTTCTTTGCAGGTGTTCCTAGGTGTTGAGCTAATTTCTTCAGCTCTTACACTCAAGAGTTTGAACTCTCTCAAATGTATTCCTCAATCAGTCCCATGCAGCTTTCGATGTACCAATTGATTGCCACTCCTCATATTGTAGTTGGGAAACATCTTGACCATGCTAATGGTCCATTTCCCCATTTGTTGTCTATATAGTAATACACATTCTACAATGTTTTTCAAGGTCTTAAAATCTATCTTTGTTGAACTTTGATAGTTTCTTCCTTTCAAAATTCAGATTTGTTGGAGTAACCATTGCTTGATGTAACTACAATGTCTAAAAATTCTCCTCAAGCGGTTCTAGTGGAGACATTTCTTTGCTCTTTGAGCAGTTCCAAACATGTCCAGACCCTTGACCCTTCCAAAGACTTTGGCAATATGAACACTACTACCACCCTCAAGTTCTCTCTTTCCACTCCAACCTTTTTTCCTAGTGTCTTAGGCTTAGAATCCTTGATCAACAAATCTTCAAAGCCTTATAGACTACTTTCATATGCTTCCTGCTCTTTGTCTAGCAAGAAGCCCTTGACCTTTGCTTCACCGTGACAACTTCCCTCATCCAAAGGAGGCTCGATCGACTCTACAAATTTGATTGTTTCTTCCTCCAACCAAAGTTGATCTGCAAGATCAGCACATGGTTCATCAAGATGGGGGATTGCCTTGAAATCTCAACCCACTCTTCCTCAATATGCTCTCAAACATTCATAGTTGATTGGATACTCTCCGACTATACCTCCAACTTACATTTCGGCTCCAGCTTCAGTTTGGGTTCTAATTTTGACTTCAACTTTCACTTTGAATTGATGGATTTCTAGATTCTGCCACTTCTTGTAGCCTCCTTCATTCTTATTGCTCCACCAATTGAAGGGATTGTCTCATTTTATGATCTGCCCCCTAACTATGTTTTGATCTTCTCCCCCCTTTGCTTGGGCTTAAGAACATTAATTTCATCGATCTTTAACATAGTTGTCAATAGGTATTGACTGACATTGGTTCTTTATGACTCATGCCTGATTTCATCCAGGCAACAATGCCAAATGCTTATTGCTAAATGCTCAACACTACTAATTGCAATATAAATGGAATACGACAGTACATTACCAAATAATTGTAGATGAAAACCAGTTAATGCTTTATTACTGGATAGTGCTTGCACAATCCAAATTGTAGACTAGGGAAGATCACATCCCAAATCAAATTGCCTTCTGAGACCTCGAGAATTCTATTTAAAGTGCTATGGGATTACCAAATAGCACACAACTATTAACAACCACTTACAACCAGCCCCTAACACCTACCCACATGCTGACAAAAGACTAACAAAACATAACAAGTTAATTTTATGAACAACACCTATCTAAACTAAAAATTCATCCAATACTTGTTGAGAAAAGAGTTAGGAGGTAAGGATTAGAAAGAGAGATAAAGGGCGAAGGAATAAAATAAAATGGGGTGATGCACCAAAAACCAGTGATCAATCAACTTCCCCTTCAACATTCAACCAACCATTAAACATGAAAATACCAAAGCCTACAGTCGGGGCTAGCTCAACTCACTTTTATGAGAGGGCCATAAGCAAGCAAGCATACAACACACATGAAGTCAAGCTAGAGGACACTCTCCAGATTGAGGTATGATAAACAAAGCAAAAACATCACTTCCATTCCTCAAGAACCAAAAGTTATTTAAAAAAGTGGAAAATCTTATACTTACAGATTGCCAAAAAAAGAAAGGCAATCTCAGCTGTTGATCAAATAGGGTAATCCAATGGACTAAAATAACTAGCATGCTAACCAAAAATAGACTTCCCTTTTAAGATAACTTGTCCCACATTAAATATCAAAAGACACCCCAACAAAAGATAACTAAAAAAACAAGCTATGCTCAAAAAATATTCTAATAAAATAAGAACTTTATTGAAATTTGAAGTAGTGAAGGATTCACTACAAGACTATTGATGGGTCTTTTCACCAATTGGAAATATGTGACTAAGTGATCTGTAAACAGGGAGAATATTCCTCACACTTGTTTGTCAACAATGGATTTAATTCTTAGTTAAAGATAGCAAATATGAACAAACTCAAATAACATGAATTAAGCGAAGAAATGAAACAAGACAGAGAGCAATCATCATGAATGAAGACACATATCCCTGGGAGAAACCCACTTCAGGTTAAAACTCCAGCAAATGTGAGCACAATCTCACTTAACAGTAATTCAACTGGCAAATAAAAGAGGTCTCAACCCTTAGGCTTGCTAAAACAGAACTCATACACCACTACTCTTGCTATAAAAACAACCCCTACATTCCCAAATTGCTACCCCTGGCTCTGCTGCTACAACAATCCTAAAACCACAAAAAAAATTAACTAAAAATCTCCAACTACAGGTCTCTAGAATGCACATAAGCTACCAAGCATGCCTTATGCATGTACCAAAGGGATTATAAATAACATTACAAATAAATACATCTAGGAGTTGAAAAGACTCAGAAACACACCAAGAAGACGAAAAACTGAGAACTGGAACATCCTTGGACAACAAACTGTTGTGACAAATTTGCTGTTTTTCATAGAGAGGCATTTGAATTTTCACTAGGTCATGGTGAAATCACTACAGTGGAGACAAAATCACTATGGTAGATGATGCTTTCGCTGCCTGTTGAAACCAGCAATTTCGCTACTGTCAGCAAAATACTCAGTTTTTCAGAGTTTTCTTGCACACCAAAGCCTGCACATGGATATCCCATAATACCCAAAACATTGTCCAGCATCCAAGAAGTTGTCCACCATCCCAAATCATGCCATTAAGTAAAAAAACTGGATCACTAAATCTTGTGAAACCAGGTTTTTCATAGTGACGTTATCAATAATGCTCTGGACCAGACAGCCCTTGAATTGTCTTCCTTTGCCTATCAGAAATACTTAATAATTAGTATTTCGCTGTGAGTAGTAGGACAAGCATCCCTTGTCTACTAGAGGAATTATTCTGGTTATTACCATGCTCCAGCTTGGTTCATGTCATACAAACAGGAAGACATCGTGCTTGTTAGGATTGGTAACATTAACCTTCCAATCCTATGATAATGCAATTTTACTTTAATATTTTATAATCAACTATTATTTTATGTGACTCCAAGAATCATGGAAGAGGAACTTTTATGTCCCACATAAGGAGTAACATTTTTTGTCATTAAATATTATTTTCTAGACACTTGGATTATTCTTTGCAAGGTGGCATTTAGTGGGGAAGCTTAATTAGGGCAATGACAGCACATTCAAACATTTGACATGAAGTGAAAGAGAATCTCACAATTTATGGTGGTGTAAGAATATTTGTGAGAGTGTAAGAGGTGTAAGAAAGCATCTTGGAATATGTGTAAGAAATAAGTAGCTTTTTTTGGACATGAGGAGTTGTTATTTTGTATTCTAATGGGCTATTTTTGTCCCTTTGTGAAGTTGGACGACCAAGCTCATGTAAAAAGTCTTGAAGCTTCTAGAAAGATACTTGTCACTCCCTGACACATGTCATGAGGTATCCTTTTCATGTAGACCACTTGGATCATGGTTTTAGTCCATGGTATTGGAAAATGGTTTCTTGTATTCCTTTTGACTATATATTGGAACTTGGAGTAGAAGGAAAACAAGTTGTTTTGCAGGCTGAAGAAGTAACGAAGTGCTGCAAAAATTCAGAGAGAGAAGTTGTATTAATGTAACTGTATTGAAAGATTAATACAAGCTTTGGATCTCTTTGGGTGTGGAGTTTTTCTCAACAAGGGTTTCTCTAGTATATCTTATGTAATGGTTGCATCTCTTGTTAGTTATTTCTATTTTAATCTATGATTTATCACTATTCTATCCTTGGATGCTTTGAGTTTGCAATATAATTTGACTTGTAAGTTATATCCTATTTCTACAATGATCATGTGCCAAGAGGATAGGACCAACAATAAACAAGATTTCAAGCACCAATACATAAAAAAAAAAAAGCATCCAGGAAATCATTATATAATCACATGGGACAAGTGAAAGACATTACTTGTTTGGCAGTAAATGTCAAAGAAAATGGGTTGCTCTACGATATGGTAAATGCAAACAAAAAAATAGAGAACAAGAAGCAAAAATGGATAAGAAAAATATTGATGCCTAAGGATCATTATCCTAACTCCTAAGTACAAATTTTGAAAAGGAAAACATGGAAATTCAAATATATTGTTATTTTGTTACGATTGGAATCCAGCTCAATAGAAAAAACGCAATGACACGTAAGAAATAACACTATGCTCATTCTTTCTAAAAATAATAGAATGCCATAGAACTTGTCAAATTGGCTACAAGCTGTCCAACTAAAGAATGCTAATAAATATCATCCAAAGGAATAGAGTCGTGCCTTGAATAGATCAATTTCCAATGCATCCATTTGTCATGGAGAGATTCCATGTGCCTTCTAAGACATTAAAGTTTTACAGAGATCTATAGAAGAGAAGAAATAACCCTGGAGACCTGCAGATGTCTATAGAAGATTAGCAACATTCATCCAATACCACAGTGCGAGAATAATAGTACAGTGATTCAAATTTTATAATTATTAAAGTACAAGGAAAAACCTGAATAATTAAGGAACGATGTGAGTGACCTATCCTTGATCGAACTTATAGATAAGTTAGAGCATCCCTACAGTTGCCTTCTAAAAAATAGCACTATCACCAGATTTGGATTACCTAATATAAAGATAAAAATAAAAAGAATCCACTGGCTTCGGTAAAAAATGTCAGCAAATCTTTTCATTTATTGCAAGTATAATTGTGCTTCTATATATGCGCAGGCTAGTAACACAGACATTTTCAATTATAATTTGGAATATAGTACTAACATCTCGATAGAACACTATTCATCTGTAAAACTACTGCTGATCAAGTTTTGCACAAGAACAATTTATTGCTGCGGGAATTCCTTTTCACTAACAGAAATGTTTAAGGAAAAACCAGACTGACCATTAGATAATAAACTGCAGTACAATTGGTCAAATTGGATTCACAATCCTAGAGTTTGAATGTTTAACTATTGGCTACTGCCTAAGTAAGAAACAAAACTCGGGCAAGTTAAGAAAATAAACAATCAAACAAACTATTCTGAAATCGCATTGAACCACTGTAACAGTGTCTATTCCAAAGGCAATCTGGAAACAAATATCAGCCAAATTAAGAAAGAAATAATCAAATGAACTATTCTACAATCTCATTGTGCTGGTGTCATAGTGTCTATTCCAAATACCTACCAGACTGCATAATTAAAAAAAAAACAATCAAACAAACTGTTCTGAAATCTCATTGTGCTGGTATCATAGTGTCTTTTCCAAAAACTTACCAGGCTTGGAAACAAGTTTTCAATTCCTCAAATACTTGTCAGCTTGCCCTCTAGTCAACCAGACTTGTGAGTCAAGGTTGCTAGTTTAGTTTATGGGGCTCAGCTTGGGACTAAAAGATTTCTGAAAACATTGCAGAGTCTCGACTCTCAACACTATAAAAGAATTTGGCAGATGTAAATCTTGCACGCTGAGCCACATTCCTGCAACATCTAGACACATGCATGCACATGTACACATGTCATGTAACTTTTTTTTTGTATTGTTTTGGTATTTAATGGAGAAGAAAATGGAAGGAGCTGTCTCTCACTCTCTCTGGATTTTTGGTTCAAACTTTTCTATAACAAGTTTCAAACTAAAATTTATCTTTCCTGCAGTAGCATTACCCAGGTAAGACACAGTTAATTGGGGCCCATGCTGAGGCTGTGCTAGTTTGAAATGGCTGGTTGGTTCTTTCACCAACCCAGGTTTTTTGGGAAACACCCGCAGTTATTTGAAGAACATTGGAAAATAACTGCCCCTTTTGCCTTTAAACCCAGAGTTCTTCAATCAAACTTCATTTTTTCATTTAAATCTTGGGATTTTAAACTTGATTGAGAATTTGAAAGTAATTAGCAATATTGAAGAAATTCTTTATTTGTCTTATGTTTGTATATTTGAGATAAAACAATAACAAACAAAATAATCCATATTTTTACAAATATTTCAGCATTTTTTAATTTGTCAGTTTTTCCTGTTTAAATGCAAGTAATTGAATTATATTTACACTCAATTCGCCAGGTCAATCCCATATAAATAGAATGCTATTATGGTCTTTCCTGTTACTTTATTTCTTTGTTTAGTTATCTCATTTTGCATTGCAGTCCCTGTTTCTGTTTATTTCAGTGTTCCACAGGGATGCATCCCCCCCAAAAATCCCCGTGTTTCCGCAACGGGTATGTCTTTGGAACACAGGGACGTGGAGGAAATGTCCCCCCGCTAGACCCCCACCTCCGTCGAGATGCTCGGGACGGCGGGGACGTCCAAGGGACTCCCAGGAGTCCCTCAATCATCCAAGGGATATGCCTAGGCGTCTTCCGCAGCTGACCAAAAAAAAGATGTTTTAAATTTTAAAAAAACACCACCATGCGAGATCTTCACTTGCTACCACCATGCAGGATCTTCACTTGCTACCACCATGCAGGGAAGTACAAGTGAACCAATTGTATTGAGTCTTAATAATCGAGTTTGGAACATTGCGGGCCATCAGCTTCCATATGAACATTGCGTGCCATCAGCTTCCATTTGAACATTGCAGGGAATCATTCACCATTGGGACATGTGGGAAAGCCATCAACATCAGAACATGAGGGAAGTTGGGCTCCAACCACACGCAAATTCCATCCTTAGTCAAATTTGGGCCTCAACAAGTCCATGCAAAACCTCCACCAACATCTGCACCAATGGGAAAACTATCGGCAACTGCACTTTAGCCTTTTGAAATGATGTTTGGTTCACATGAAAACGCCCACATTGTTAGTTGCCCATAAAATCCCCACAAACCTTCAACTTGCGAGACTTTAACCTCAATCCGGTTCATGCGGGAAGTTGGCCAGCATCAGCCTGCAAAATCTATACTTAGTCAAACCTTTTTTTATTTTTATTTTTCTCTACCTCTTGCGAGGACCAATACCTAAACTGACCTTTGCGGGAAAACCTAACCGAACTGCACCATGTGGGAAAAGGCATCTGAACTGCACTTGGGCCAGATGAAAGGAGAAAACCCACAAAAGCATAACTTTCACCCCTTAGAGAACTTTGCAAAACTTCAAAAAACAACTAGGCCTAATTTTTCATGCTCCACCCAACTATGTCAAGAAATTTGGCAAAAGACCACCTAGATTAGATATCTACAATTAGTTATAATTGATGGGAAACGAAATGGGGGCATGAAAACCAATAAGCCCAACAGTTTCAAAGGCCTTAATTTGGGCTTGGTGGCAAGGGATTTGTCCCTCGACCCCACCCTATATCACAATAGGGAATGCGCCAAGGGCACTACCCCCAAACCCCATGAGAGACGCTACCCCCTGACCTCCACAACAGGCGTTGCCCCTCAACCCCACTAAAGGCATTACCCCCAAACCCCCATGATGGGCTCTGCTGCTCAACCCCATTTGGGTTCCACTCCTAGATCACCACTAGTTATTGGGATCTCTTGTTACATAAAAGACTTGATTACAATAAGGGGGTTACAAGGAATTGGGATCTAACTCTTGAGTGTGTTGACTTAGACGCTATTGTTGCAAAACTTGCCAAAAACCTCTTTAGATGAGGCAGCTTCTACATATGACATAGCTAGTGGAAGTGGCATTTATTACACAGGTAATTGGTAAATAATTGATGATATTAACAGGAGCAAAGTGCTCAATAAATACTATACAGGATTTACAACAAGCCGGAAGGAGACGATCTTATCTTCAGGAAAAGCAAGAAGTTTCTAAAAGAAACTTCAGATAAGATCTCGGACAACAAGGACGATCTTATCAGGATATTTTACAATATTTTACAATATTGAGCATTAATAAATAAATAATAAACATTATTTTAATACCCTCCCTTAATGCTCAATCTATCTACTACACCAAGATGCCCCCTGAATTTTACAAACTTATTTGTACTGAGCGACTTGGTGAGAACGTCTGCTGTCTGATCCTCTGTCGGAACATACAGCAACTGAACTGATCCGTCTTCAACCAGCTTCCGAATGAAATGACAATGAGTTTCCACATGCTTGGTTCGCTCATGGAAGACCAGATTCTTGGCAAGTTTGAGAACTCCCTGATTATCACAGAACAAGGGAGTCGGACCTGCTTGAGATATTTGCATATCTGCAAGCATCCGGCGAAGCCAAACTGCCTCACATGTTGCTTTTACTACTCCCCGATACTCTGCTTCTGTCGAGGAGAGAGCCACTGCCTGCTGCTTCTTACTAGTCCATGTGACTGCATCGGATCCCAAACTGAACACATACCCAGATGTTGATTTCCTGTCATCAACTGAACCTGCCCAATTTGAATCTGTGAACCCACTGAGTTTAGGATCGTGACTCCGAGTGTACAAGAGTCCAAAATCAAGAGTGCCCTTCACATAACGCAGCACACGCTTCGCTGCTACCCAATGATCAGCCTTGGGGGCTATCATTAAGCGTGATATGTAGCTCACTGCAAAACTCAAATCAGGTCTAGTAGCAGCAAGATAGATGAGGCTGCCTACTAGTTGCCTGAACAATGTTTCATCTACCACAGGTGAATTGGACTTAGCTGACATCTTAAGCCCTTTTTCCATGGGTGTAGAGGCAAGTTTGCAATCCTGCATTCGGAACTTATCCAGAAGACTTCGAGCATACTTGGATTGGGAGATAAAAATGTTGCTCTCTGTCTGCCAAACCTCAACACCTAAACAATAATGCAGGAGGCCCAAGTCTGTCATGTCAAAAGTTTTGCACAAGTCCTGTTTGATCTCAGTGATCAAATGTGCTGAACTGCCAGTAATGATCAAGTCATCCACATAGACAACAACAAGCAAGATCTCATTACCAGTATTCTTGACATATAGGTTCGAGTCAGATGGACTCCTCTGAAAGCCATGATCTGTGAGGTACGTGTCAATTTTTATGTACCAAGCCCGAGGAGCCTGTTTTAGGCCATAGAGTGCTTTGACCAATCTGCACACCTTTTGTTCTTGACCAGCAACTTTGAAACCTGGAGGCTGCATCATGTATACTTCCTCCTTCAACTCACCGTTGAGGAAAGCACTCTTCACATCCATCTGATGGACCTTCCAACCAAATTGAGCTGCTAAGGCAAGGACGAGCCGTATGGTACTCATTTTGGCTGTAGGAGCAAAGGTCTCCTCATAGTCAATGCCTTCTTTCTGTGAGAACCCCCGTGCAACCAGACGAGCTTTGTACTTGTCAAGGGTTCCATCAACTTTGTACTTCACCTTGTACACCCATTTGCAGCTAATGGGCTTCTTCCCTTCTGGTCGCCTAGGGTTTGGCATTCTTTTTGTTAAATCTATGTGCAGATTCGAGCTCATTTCTGCAATTTTTTGAGCTTTCATGGCCGTCTAGGGCAACCTGCAATTTCGGCCAGGGTTTTGACCATCTATTTCAAGTCAGAAAATTTTTCGATCGCAGATTCTTGGTGGGATTTTTGAGAGCTCAACTGGGTTGGTCTCCGAATTTTCTGGGTGCATTGTTTTCCGTGCCTCGAATTTTGTGCCATCCATACATTGTACTTTCTGCAGTTTGTACCTGAATCTTCCTCTGTTTTTCTGCATTGGAATTTGAGCCTCGAGTTTCGTGCATCAGCCTCTTCTTAGTACCTCGTTTTTTGTGCCTCGAAAAGCATGAAGATGGCCAGTTTAAGTAATTTAATGTTGGAGGGCAGTCATAGATTTAATGGCAAAAATTACAACACCTGGAAGCAGCGGATGCTGACAATTTTTGAATACCGCTGCCTTGATCAGATGATCCTCGGCAAAGCTACTCGTCCCGACACGGCGGGTAAGGATCAGGATAAGTTTGATGAGCAGAATCGTGAAGCCGTCATGCTTATTAAGCTTTCGGTTACTGATGATTAGCTCCCTCAGATTCCACTTGGAAAATCAGCTAAGGAGATCTGGGATCACTTGAAGGGTTTGCATGAAACTTCTGACAAAAGCCGTGCATTTTTCTTGAAGAATATGCTGTTTTCTATCATGATGGATGAGAAGACAACTCTGCAAGCGCATTGAATAAAATCCAAGAGATCAAAGATCGTTGGAGGCGATTGGTCGGAAAATGGAGGAGGAAGACAGGCCGTGATCACCCTGAAGAGTCTACCAAGTCCTATGAACACTTCATAGAGACTCTCAACATTACCTCTGCTAATGTTGATCTCAAGTTTCCGAATTTGTGCACTATCCTGTTGTAGCAACAAAATCGACCACTAAGAACAGAAAAATCCACAGTCAAACGAGTTCTGCAAGCAGGACGAGAAAATACGTCTTCAAATCGCGGTCAGGATTTAGAATCACGGCCAAGAAACTTGCAGGAAGGTCGCACGAAACATAGAGATCCGACGCCAAACAAAAAACGTCCAAGAAAAAAGAATACACCACACGAATCTGCGCCCAGAAAATGAGCAAATTCGCGTTCAGAAAAATCGTCTCTTGAGAAAATCCACAGCTAGAAGAAAACACACGTAGAAACCCTTGATTTTGACCTCAGCTTTAGCCACGAAAATCCTTACAGAAAGCCCACGAAAATCGTCAATCACAGATCTTCGAAACTCAGGCACCCGAAAATTTTCACTGAAAATTTTTCAGAATTATAAAAATTTTCAAAAAAATCAATTATTTTGAAAAATTTAAACAAAATAATCTCAAAAAGAAATTATTAATTTTTCGAAAAAAATTGTTTTCCTAAGCTCTGATACCATATTACACAGGTAATTGGTAAATAATTGATGATATTAACAGGAGCAAAGTGCTCAATAAATACTATATAGGATTTACAACAAGCCGGAAGGATAAGATCAGAGACGATCTTATCTTCAGGAAAAGCAGGAAGTTTCTAAAAGAAACTTCAGATAAGATCTCGGACAACAAGGACGATCTTATCAAGATATTTTACAATATTTTACAATATTGAGCATTAATAAATAAATAATAAACATTATTTTAATAGCATTGTAATTTATTGTGGTTCAAATGAAACTGAATCAAATGTTGACTTTGATGCTTTTCACGAAGAGTAATATGAAGATTATTAAATATTAATTGTAATTTTCATTGTGTATTGACATTTGAGAAATCACTAAATTATGAATTTATGAGTATGTTTTCATTTTTACAAATTATAAGGTATTTAAATATTTTGTTTATTGGCAATTATGAGTACCATTATTTTTATATTTTATAATTTTAAAAATTTTAATATATATAGCCGAACCCATACCCATACCCAAGAAAAAAAATCGTCATACTATTGTATCCAGTACCTGTACCCGTACAAGTCCCTCTACCAAGACCGCAACTTACTCTAATAGCCTAATTTTCAAATAATCATCATTTTATTCTATAGAAACTGGTCGAAATCCTAACCTATCAAAATGAAATAAATGTGTCACACACCCATATTTCTTATTAGGAAAAAAGTATGAATTGAGTATAACAGAATAAAAATGGCTTTTCTACATAGTTCTTGATGCTTAGCTACGTTGATCTTCTCAAAATTTGGAGTATCAAACCTATTTTTATAAAGGTGAGAAAAATGATGCATTCTTTGAAAATGCTCAGATTTTAATAAAATTTCTCTCTGTATGGTTTTTGGCTGATGTTCCTCAACTACTTCAATATGGATATGGATATCGCAAATATTGAAAAATTTGTTGTGTCAAAAAACTGAAATGGTATTAAAAATAAATATGAAATTGAAATCATTTGTAGAAACACTATTGTATGAATACGGAGTGTATAACCTCTTTCTGAAAGAAAAGAGATTCCTTTGAATTCAAGAGAGGTTTGTTTGTAGTGCATAAATTTGCAATACTTTTCTAAGCTGAATTTTTGTTGATGTTGTTCGACTATTTCAATAGGAAGACTGATATTGCAAATATTGAAAAATTTATAATGTCAAATTTGAAATGGCATTGAAAAAATTATATGAAATTGAATTCACTTGTAGAAATATTTTTGTATGAATAAAGAGTGCATAATTTCTTTCTAAACGGAAAGCAATTGCTTTGGCTTCAAGAAAGGTTAATTTGTAGTGTATCAATTTGCAATAGGTTTATATGCTACTTTTCGGCCGACATTGCTCAACTAGGGAAATGGATATCACAAATATTGAAAAGCAATTGCTTTGGCTTCAAGAAAGGTTTGTTTGTAGTGTATCATTTTGCAATAGTTTTATATGCTACTTTTTGGCTGACGTTCTTCAACCATTTCAGAAGGGAAATGGACATCACAAATATTGAAAAAATTATCATGTAAAAAAATTGAAATGGTATTTACTAATAGGGAGTGCATGATTTATTCTGAAAGAAAAGAAACTGCTTTGGATTCAAAAGAGGTTTGTTTGTAGTGTATTAATTTGCAATAATTTTCTAGGATTGGCTGCGTAAGTTATTTATGTTCCGAAGTTTTGGATGCTTCTACTAAACCCATCATCAAGGAATAGTTGAAGCATTGATGGGTTCAACAGAGAGGCCTACAAATGTCTAAACCTAAACTTACGCAGTCCTAGAGATTGTTTTTAGTTCAGAAACAAATCTCTCAATTTCAATTGAAGTTGATTCCACCTAATGGTTTCTTTTCTCGATATTTGGGAAAAGGGAAACACTCGAGAATTTTTCACTTTTGAAAACTAACGCTATATGTGTGTTTTGCTGGCAGTTTATTAAATTACAATGTTCTTGTCGAATCAACTGTATATGTGCGTATTTCGCTTCGAGTTTATCAAATTGCAAAGTCATTCTGGGATGAACTGCATAGTTATATTAGGTTCCAAACAATTGGGTGTCTCTCTCTCACTATATATTAAGTGACTGTCCAACAGAATTTGGAAAGATGTATTCTGAAAAAAGATGTGTGTACCTGAACAGAGTGCACGGCAACTGCGGGAGCTGACACTTAAGTGGCTTACGAGTTTTGCAGAAGCAACCACATTGTGAAGAGGTATCAATGTTGCTGCGAGTCTTCGCCTGTTCATGCTTGGGCTGCCATTTTCAAACACATTTCTTGTTCCGCGAGAAGTTCTAGTAGACTGTGATGCAGAGTAAGAAGACGAAGAATTCCTGAATGAATTAAAAGCAGACCGAGCAGTCCTTGCAAATGAAGAACGAGCTGCCATTGAGTTTAACTGGAACTGGAAGGATTGAAAAAGATTCAGAGGTGTGATGCTAAAACAGTGGATAAAGATTTTGTAGGGTTTTAAAGGTTTTTTGAAGATATACAAAAATTATATCATAAGATAACTACGAACGGAAGTAACCCAAAATGTAAAATCCACCTTGGGGCCAAATAAATGGGGTGTTGGAAATAAGAATTTTATTTTTATTTTTTATTTTCAATTATTTTAGTTGTTTGTACTCTTGATTTTTGTTATTGATTTTGAAGATAATTTTATTTTTAATCTTTGATGTCTACAAAATAATGATTAAAGTATGTGTGTTTATTTTAAATATCACTATAAATTTGCACTTTAATTTTATTTTATTTTAATTTAATTATTTTAGTTGTGCAAAAAATATGTCTTATTCTCTCATTCTTCATTTGTTTTCCTCTGTCTACATGTTTCACACCAAAGATGATGTGAGTTAGTTTTCAATTAGGCTATGAGCATCTTTGCTCTTCGAGTGATATTTTGTAGTATAAGCCTTTTGATGATGATCGTATATGAGATTAAATTCATCAAGATAATATTTCTTCTTTCTCACTAATGTCTTTTCCCACATAGACTTTTAAAAATTATCCATAATAAATATCTTAATTTTATTGTAATTAAACATGCATTCAAGTTGGTGTTCCATTTGTTCATCCATTTATTATTTTGTTTCATCCTAAAGTCTTTTTTTCTCTCTCAAAACTTCTTTGATGACAAACTTCCATCTATTCATATTTTTAAATATTTCAAGAGACAAACATAGATATTCCCTCTTCCCTAATGTCTTTCTCTACATAGACTTTTAAAATTTGTCCATAGTAGATGTCTTTATATTATTATAATTAGTTAGACATGCATTCAAGTTGATTTTCCATTTGTTCATCCATTTGTTGTTTTGTTTCATCCAAGTCTTTTTTTCTCTCACTCAAATTTTCTTTGATGGCAAACTTAAGCCATATGTTTTCTTTCATCTAATCAAAATCTTAGATATCTTAAGAAATAAGCCATAGCAATTGCTTCAAGTTGGAAGTTACTTATTTCTACTAGAATAACCACATAGGAATCAAAGATTTTAATTTGAATTTATTTTTTATCAAGCATTTTTTAATCCTCTCTATTCATCTCCATTTTATTTTTAAAATGTTGACCTAACTCATAATACACATCAATAAAGTACCACTAAAATTTATAACCTATATAATATCCAAATAGTCTACTAATTTCATAGCTCAACCTCTTTACTTCTATTTCGTAATACAAAAAATGCTCTCCAACCTCCGAAAATTCTCTTCTTTCAATTTTTTTCTCAAATAAGCTTATTGTTGAAGTTTATTCCAATATATTTGTACTTTGATACTTCTTTCAAGATACCCCATTAAATTAAAACTTAAGTCTATATTTTTATTTTCCTACTTGGGGATGAACCCACAATAGTGAGTCCCTTGTAAGAAATTAAAAATTTGGATGGAGAGCAGGAGGGATTTCTAAACACTTTCATTCGAAGGTTTTTCTTCGAACAAAGATGATGCTTTCATCATCTTCATTTGAAGGTCCTTACGAATAAGTTGGATTATATATATATAGTTTTTGTTGGTCAAGAAAATAACTTCAGACAAAGGTAGCTATATATTTTTGTCTTTTTTTCCCTTATGAACTATTTTTAAACAACTACAACTAAGAAAAGACTAGATGTACTAGCTCAATGCTACATCACATGATCTCAATGAAACATCCCATGACTCCAATGCCACCTCGATGCCAAATTAATCATCCTATGGTAGGTGGCCTTCGAATAAAGGTCGGCAAGCTAACAATGCTAAATGGATTACCAATGGGTGAGGAAAAGTATAGTTTGAGAACATATACAAGTTGAGGTATGTGGTTATAAAATTTTCTTTGATAATAATATTTTTTCAATAAATTTTATTTTTTGATAAATTATGTATTTTCATTTTGAAACCCTAATTAAAATCTAATTGAAACCCTAAACTGGAATTCTTAAACTATAAATACAAACCCTAAACTATAGTTTGAAATCCTAGTTAAGAATATTGAAACCCTAAATTTATACCCTAGAGTGAATTTTGTTTCCCATGCACATAGCATGAACATAGCTAATACACTAGCCATGAGAAGAGAAAAAATTCATGGAGACCACCCTCCCCCTATTCACTCTTATAGGTCACAAATATAATTTTTGTGGGATTTCATCTAAATATTTTCATCGAAGAAGACCTTAAATGAATGCCAATTCATCTAATCCCTAATTGTAAAGCTTTTAGAAGTGTCATTATTTATCATAATTCAATTTAATTTATATATTGATGTTCGTGAAAGGCCAAATTTGGGACTAAAATAAATACAATGAATGGAAGATGACATAGGAAATGCTAGGATACATCCTAATAAAAGTACAAAAGAAAAAGAAAATAATGCAACAAAGGAAATAATGTTCCAAACATGATCCATGAAGGTATTGGATAACATTATTAACATTAAAGGCTACAAAAAACTATGTGATGGGAACTGATCCATGGGGTTCACTTGGTTTTTATACATTGTAGATCTACAAATTTAACTTATAAGTTGGATAAGGAGCCTCCTCCTATTGAAGTGAGAGAAATAAAAATAGGAAGTAATAAATCTAGTTTGGTCTACCCTCTTATATACATGTCTCTATAAAATCATCAATGAAGGTCAAACATCTCTTCTAGATATTGATGAAGTTCATAATCCATAGAGACGAGATTTTAAAATAAGGAAATTACTTTTATAGTGAATCCTAGCATTAGCCTCTAAGTGAGGAAATACACTATAGGATTTCATTCTTATATGACAAGCCTAACACATATTTTTTCGTGATAAACATATGTACTTCCCTTGGAATTTTAGTCAGTTAGACTATTAAAGGGTGTATTTTTAACTAACAATATCGATGAGTTTGTGGCATTATATAAAATTAAAATCCGTAGATATACATCATTTATATACTATATTTTATATTATATTAAAGCAATATGTTGCTAGAAAAATAATTTTATTGAATGATAATTTGTTAGAAACTTCTTTTGAAGCATGGAAATCTCTTTTAATGACACTTATGTCACTATCAAAACCACTTTATTGTGATCAACTAATCAATATGTTAGTGGTAGATTCATCCCTATCCCATATCAAAAACCTCAATTTAAAGTGAAAAATGAGGGAATAACTAAGGTTCAAATGGAAACTATTGGTGGGATTTAATGCATGATCATTGGGACCTTACAATCCCCCTCCAAGGAATTGGAAGTTGCAATCCTTATAACCTATGATAACCTCTAAAGTGATCCAACTCCTATTCTAGTCATATAAACTAAAATGGATGGGATGAAGAAGGAGAAGGAATTGAAGAGGTAATGTTCAAAAATAGATAGGCCTTTTAATCCAATAGTATAGAAAAAACAAATGCCTTCAAGATTTTCTCAAGGATGACTAGTTAACAAAAAAATTAAGAGTTAATCAATTACATTGCTAAAAGTTTAAACCAATCATGACCAATTTAGATGATGATAAAATAAAAAAGCCACAATTCTGAAACATGTATAGTTGCCTTTGGTCTTTAAATAATGCCACATTTAAAAGATTAAGTTACTAGGACAATACTAAGTTGTAAAATAAATTATTTTAGATCCTTTCTAATAAGATTAAAGGTCTAATTTATAGGATAAACTAGGTGTTTAATCTTTATTTATTTAAAGCAAAAGCTATAGTTAGAAAAGGACATGTGAGAGTATTTAGAGCTCTAGCAACTTCACTTTCAACATAAATTTATTGTACTTGAGAAGTAATAAATCATTGATTTATATTAAATAATATTTTATAAATTTTTGACTTTTATGTTTATCTTCTACTTATTTTTCCATGGACCTTTAAGGTTTTTTAAGATCATTAATTATGTATAATTTGAATTGTTGTACATTCCTTTTGAAAATTCTCCATTTATGATATTAAATTCAATATATATATAGGGGGGGAACATTTACAGGTAGAAGCTACAAAACTAGTGTGTAATGCCTTAGTTTGATTAAATACTTTATGAAAAATACTTAGAAAATACTATATGTGAATGAAACTAAATCAAAATTATATTCAACAAGACTTAAAATAACTAAGTTACAAACATACGATTATTTATAGAATAAATTAAGCTAGGATCATCTAATAAGCATCACTCAACCATGACATATGTTGAGGTTATTGGCATCCCATTTTGTTGTGTTTCATTTTTCCCTATTTTTCTCTTTTGGTCTACTTTTTTCCTTTGGTTTCCCATTGTTGATAAATGATATGATAAATTATAATTGGGGCACATTTCTTAAGGAGGCATTTGGATGTTGTATTAGCCCCCTTGTTCATGTCTTACTCAAATAGCCTAGTTGAAAAAACCAAAAAAATGATTAAGTGTTTTGTTTTTGGGCTTTCAATATTTTGGTAGTTCTTATCCCTATATTCTCTACCCTATCAGCCTCAACTCTCTACCTAGAAGGTTCATCAAAGTGACTAAGTGGTGTATTATTTAACCTTTTAGGTTCTTTAGGTTTCATTTACCCTCCTACCATTTTTGGCATATGGTATTAATTCTTCTCGACCCCCAAAGCCCAACTCTTAGACTTTTGAACTTATTCTTCCATTCATCCCCTCTATCAAACTCATCATTAGGGTTAGACCTTCAGCCTTACCCTTTGTAAGATTTGGCTATGGAGATCGCCAGCCAAGATCTAAAGGCCAATGGAAAGCACAAAATACTTAGAAGATCAATATGACAAGAATAAACTGTATTCCTATGAATGAATGCAAAAGAAATAAATGTACAATTTGTTATAGACCTTTGGTTATATATCCAAGGTGAGACATAGGATTAGACAAGATCATGACAAGTGTCTTAATTCTATGACATGAGACAACTAATGGTGAATCACCTAGGACATAATGATAAAATTCAACATAAGATTATGAAAAGTGTCTCAATCTTATGATATGAGACATAAAGTGATAAAATCCTATGTAAAACCTAAGCAAACTTAAGTGATAACACGTGAAAGAGACCTAATAGTGGAACTAGTTAGGTAACATCCCTATTTACACCAACACCCCCCTTAAGTGCAACTTAGAGCGAACAAAACTCATGCAAAGATGGGTCTCGACTACTAGGACTAATGAGATACCCATGTAGAAATGCAATACAATCCCTCATAAATGGGTAAAGGAGAAACCCAATAGGAAAAAACTCCTCCCCAAAAGAGAGAAAAAACAAGAAACAACTCTCAAAACGATGAGAAGGAAAAAACCTCATGCAAGGAAAAAAGTCCCCCCATAAGAGAGAATGAAGAAGGTCAAGTGACCTCCCTAAAGAAACACCTCACACACCCAAGATATCTCACAAATGGTGATATCTACTCTTAGTGAAGGATTTGGTAAAGATATTTGCAACCTGCTCTATTATAGGACAATACTACAAATCAATGACCTGCTCCTGTATCAGCTCCCTAATGTAGTGCATATGGATCTCAATGTGTTTGGTCCACTGATGTTGAATTAGGTTCTTTGATATCTAGATGGCACACTAATTGTCATAATGGATGATCATGGGCCATGGAATTGTGAAGCCAAATAGCCTCATTAGTGGCATTAACAAATCCTTGATACTCAGCCTCAGTCAAAGAGAGAGAAATAGCATGCTAGTTCTTACTTTTCCAACACATGGGGTTGAAACCAAGATGAAAGTTGTAGCTAGAAGTGGACTTACGATTGAATCAAGATTGCCAACCCAATCTGAATCCATATATCCATCCAAGTTGAGTCATATACCTGTTGCATAATGAATCCCATAATGTGGAGTTCCTTGTATGTAATGTAGGATGTGTTTGGTAGCTTTCCAATGAAGCTCATGTGATTCTTGCATGAAGTGTGAAGCTATGGAAACTGCAAAAGAAATATCAAGGTGTGTGTGAGTCAAGTAGATGAGGCTCCCAACAAGTTGACAATACAAAGTGGAATCAACTAGTGGAGTAGAAACTTGGCCTCAAGTTTGATTCCTGACAGAGAGGGAGTAGGTGTAGGATTACAATAAACCATTTGGAATCGAGACAGAAGGTCAAGAGAATACTTGGGCTAAGCAAGAGTGATCTACGAAGAATACTATGTGATCTCAATCCCAAGAAAGTAGTGCAAGGGGCCCAAGTCAATCATAGAAAATCTATCATGCATGGAAGATTTTGACTCTACCAATGATGGATGATAAACTCCCTGTAATGATCAAGTCATCAACATAGAGAACAAGAAACAAATGAGAGTCATCCTGTCACAAAATATAGACATTCAGATTTGACACCTAGAAAATCCTGTGGGGAGAAGAAAGGAGTCCATCTTGGCATACTAAGCCCGAGAGGCATGCTTGAGGCCATAAAGAGAATTCCACAATCTATAAACCAAAGAAGAATCTTGAACAAATCCCTATGGTTGCTCCATGCAAATATCCTCTACAAGATCTTCATGTAGAAATGCACTCTTCAAATCCATCTGATGGACATCCCATCCATGAGCTACAACAATGGCAAAAATCAAGTGAATGGAGTTCATCTTAGCAATAGGGGCAAAGTTTTTTGCATAATCAACACTAGGAGCTTGTGAGAAACCTTTGGCCATAAGCCACACTTTGAATGTGCCCATTGTTCCATCTACTACATATTTGGTCTAATCAATCCACTTACATTGAACCATTTTTCTTTCCTTAGGAAGAGGGAATAAGTCCCATGTGTGGTTCCTCATCAAGGAACTATACTCTTCCTCCATTATTGAATCCCACTTAGGAATGTCAAATGCCTCCTTAAAGGATTATGGATCTGAAGCAGTAGAAATGTAAACTTGTGGAAGATGATGTTGTTGCCGAGTCCTTCGAGTGTCTGAAGGATCCCCAACAATATTTCTTGTTGACTCAAGAGTCTGTTGAGCCCAATGAGGTCGTGAAGATGATGGGGATGAAGGATGAGAATCCTCAACCTCAAAATGTGAACCCTACGAAGGTGTTACCTTGTGAGTTGGGGGTGAGGTAGAATCATTTGAGTCACTATCATTTGAGTCCACTGTGGAGGAAGGATGAGGAGGACTAGAGGTCAAGCTAGGAGAGTTTTCCTCAAAGTGAACACTCCTCTCAATAAAGAGCTCATTTGTCTCTAGATCCAAGAGTCAATACCCTTTGACGCCATCTAGATATCCAACAAAGATGTAAGGACTACTTTAAGGTTCCAAATCTTTGTGCTTCTCTAGAAGAATGTGTGCCCAAGCTAGGGAGCCAAAGACTCGAAAATGTTGCACAATTGGTTTCCTACCACAACAAGCTTCAAAAGGTTTCATGCCTTTCAATGCCTTGTGGGGAACTCGATTCTGAATGTGTTTAGCACAATTAATGGATTCAACCTAAAATTCTAGACCAAGAGAATGAGCATGAATCATGCAATTAGCCATCTCCTTGAGGGTCCTATTTTTCCTTTCAACAACACCATTTTGTTGTGGTGTGTATGCAACTGAATGTTGAAGATATATCCCTTCAAGAGTACAAAATTACACAATATTATGGCTCACATATTCTCAACCATTGTTAGTACAAAGAATCTTGAGATGCTTTTCAGACTACTTCTCAACATGAGCCTTGAAACTTGAAACTTGTCAAAGACTTCATTCTTTTGGTGAAGAAGGTAAACCCAAGTGAATCTGGAGTAGTCATTAGTGAAGGTGAGTGCATAGAGACCCTTACTAAAGGGAAAAACTAGAAATGGTCCTACTAGATTACTGTGAACTAATTGAAGAATTTTTAAAGTCCTCCAAGACTTCCCTTTATCAAACTTATCTTCTAGATGCTTTCCCATAGCATAACCTAGACATACACCATCTAAAAAGTTGATGCAAGGGAGACCTATGACCATATTCTGTGAAATAAGTTGTTGAAGATAATGGTAGTTAAGATGTCCAAACAACTCATGAAATAACTTACTAAATCTAAATGAGTGAGCAATGTTGTAGAAGGAGAACGCGGCACAAAATGAGAAAATTGATATAGCCGAAACTCATGATTGGCCTTTCCCATTGCCACTGATTAGTAAGTTACTTTTACCATTATGAGTGAAAATCATAAATGTAAATTGTGATTTTAATATGTTTGTTAGGTGAATGAAATGTGGGAATATGCAATCAGATGTTATCAATTTAAAAAGAATGAATGTTTTTTAATTGATGGAATACTATGCATTGCAATGTGAACATTGCAATGCTTTGTTGATACAATATTTTTATGATGCAAATGGATTTATTATGAACGTCTTTAACTACCTTGGTGTTGTACTAAGCTAGATGCATGGGCTGATTCAATCCTTTGAAAGGGAGGGGAAGTATCACTCAAGATAAGTGATTGGTCAGGTAACCCTTAATGAAGCCTAACTAAGCTTTCTCACACTCACATATGGTATGGTCCAAGTTGAATCATAGTTTAGGAAATTGGTAAGTAACCCCTTAGTTTTATTTGTGTTTGAATTGGAAAGGAATATGATTTCTGCTATGAACGCTCTTGTTAGTAATAATTATTGAGTCTCTTTTGTCATATGTGAGTTCTTCCTTACATGTTTATATTTGAACAATGACATATATACACTTTGTGTACATATGTCGATTGATGAGATTATAAATATATGTGTTTAAATATAAAAATAGAGCAACGATATATATATGTATATAATATACATAAATATATGTGTATGTAATACGTAACAGAAACATATACACTATATGATAATATATGTGTATATGCATATAAATATTATTATAATAATGTGCATAAATATGTAAATACATGTATATTAATTAGAGTATCGAATAATGCATATTATTATTATGAAAGTGGAAATATATATATGTGTGTGTGTGTGTGTGTGCGCAACACATTGTTTATATTATGGCACATTAATTTTAATTAGATTTATAAACATAATGCATTGAGTATATATATATATATATATATATATATATATATATATATATATATATATATATTAAAACAATGTAATGAGCATGGAATAATGTTGCAATATAAGTGCATATCACATGTAAAACAACTTATACAATGTATAAGTGAATTAAGGAAATGTGTACCATATAGATGTTGCGCTTAGAGACTAAGTTTGTATTCAACTTTGTTGTACACTACATATTAAGCGCCTAAGAATAGCGCTAAAGTCTAAATACTCTCGTAGCAAAGCAAGAACATGTATGTGTATGTAAACTAGGGTTAGAAGCTGGGAGCCAAGCATAGGGAGACTTAGTCAAAAAGTATTGAAAGATATTTCGTGTACATTTAAAAGCATTGACTTGGTCATAAATCCACAAACACACGTATGAAGGATTATGTGGTGCCAAATTATGAAAAAATGCATTGAATCAAAAGTCTAATTTGTAAGCTCTTTCAAACAATGGAAGACAAAGTAAAATGGAGAATAAGTCAAGTTGAAGTTTTCATGAATAGAGTCAACTTATTTGACATTTCACCTTGTATATATGAAACACATTCTCGATGTCTTTGTTTTAAGTGACCTATTGTTCCTATTTTGCTAAGTATTAAAAGTTTTAATGTTACTACCCATTAGGATTAGTTGTTGAGTCAATCTTAAGAGTTGATAATTGTCATTTAGCATAGCTTGTTTATAGGCAACAAGGTCTCATATTTCTATATAAATAAGGGTGAAGATTTCCTCATTTGGATGAACAATTCATATGCATTATGTTGCTTTTTATTTGTGATATGGGTAAGTAGAAAATGATGGGGGGTCAAAAAAGGGGCTTAAGTGACCACTTTTTTCTAAAATCAAGAAATACTGACCTTGAACGTGAAATTGAGGATAGTTACATTCAAATTTTTGAGATGCAACAGAAACAAGGATTGTAGTGCTCCGAGTCTACTTTCTAAACTACTAATTTATTTTGAAAATGGTTGAGATTAAGGGGTTAAAAAGAGGGGCCCACAAAAATTGGTGTTGTTTCTTGTCAAAAAAATATAACATAGCAACTTTTGTGGGTACCTAACATAGTGAATTTTTTTTAGTATTTTTAAAATCGCTTTGATGAGAAATTAGCTAACAGTATGTAGTTTATGCACAATTTTTTTGATTTTTTTTTAATGAATATTTGATTTTTTACTAATTTTTAAATTGGAAACTTCTTGAAAACAAGAATTTTGGCCATGCTACCCCTACAAATTTTGGAAACTAATTGAATTTTTTAATATGTGTAGAATGGAGTCTAGTTTGTAAAAAAGTAATTTATTTGAAATTTTGATGAATGGTTAATTTATAATGCAGAAAACACCAAACACTAGTTTTTGCCAAAAAAGAGACACAAACAAAAGAAATTATAGATCAAATGCTTAACATTGTCAAAAAGTGAAAAAAATTACATTGTTAGATAGCTAAGAGAGAGCCTAACATTACCTAGATGTTTGATTTGTTTGACATTGAAACACGTGCAATCTTGTTGTGAGCATGAACCTAATTATATGAAATATTGTAAAATTTGCAAAAACGCATCTTTGGACATTGGGAAGGCCCTCCAATCCTTTGGGTTGGTATTCCAAGGCAAGTATCAAGCCCAAGGCTTGGGGATTCCCAAAGCAAGATATAACACGAGTGCATTATAATGCACTCGTGTTATGTCTTGCTTTGTGTTAAATGCTACTCTATTGAATGTATGTTTATATATTTATATGTTTGTATGTATGTATGCTTGTTTGCCATGTATGTATGTATGTATTCATGCTTGTATGCATGTATGCCTATATGTATGTATGCTTGTATGTATGTATGTATCAATGCATGCATGTATGTATGCCTACATGTATGTATGCCTACATGTATGTATGTAAGATTGTATGTACATGTGTACATGTATGCTTATATATATGTAAGATTGTATGTACATATGTATTATGCTTGTATGTATGTATTTATGCATGTCTTTAGAGGGAGGAATAATTTTAAGAGAGAGAGAGAGAGTTGTCTAGGTAGGGTGGGAGGGAGAGACCTAAGAGAGAGAGAGAAGTGGATAGGTAGTGAGAGATATTCTTGGGAGAGGGAGAGGGGGTGGAAAGGAGGAACCTAAGAGAGAGGGAGTGGAAGAGAAGGGGTTGGAGTGAGAGAGACTTAGCTAGGTAGGGTGGGAGAGAGAGGGAGAGAGAAGGGGGTGGGAGAGAGAGAACCAAGAGAGAGGGAGAGAGAGGGGGAAGAGAGAGAGGGAGAGAAAGAGAGAGTTATGTAGGTAGGGTGCCAGAGCGAGAGACTTGAGAATGTGAGGGGGGTGAGAGGAGACTTGAGAGAGATAGAGTAGTAGGAGGTGGGAGAGAGATGGGTGGAGAGAGGAGTGAGAGAGAGGGATTATGAGTGAGAGACCTAAGAGAGGGAGATGGTATGGGAGGAATGACCTAAGAGAGAGGGTGGAGTGAGAGGGACTTATCTAGGTAGAGTGGGAGGGATAGAGAGAGAGGGGGGGAGAGAGAGAGTAAAGAGTTACCTAGGTAGGGTGCTAGAGGGAGATACCTGAGAGAGAGGGGGTGGGAAGGAGAGACCCAAGATATAGGGAGAGAGATGGAGTTGGAGAGAGGGAGTGTTTGCGAGGTAGTGGGAGGGAGATAGAGAGAGATAGATAGAGGGAGCGAGAGAGAGGGGTAGGGATTGATTGGGTGAGAGGTGTGTAGAAAGAGGGAGGGTAGATAGAGACAATTAGAGAGGGTAGGAGAGAGGGAGGGAGAGAGAAGTGACATGGATAAATAGAGAGAGGGATAGGGGATTAGGGTAATTAAGGTGGAGGACCTATAGGTTTGATGGTTTAGGGTATTGGGTTGAGGGTATAGGGTCGAGGGATTAGGGTTGAGGGTAGAGGGTAGAAGGTTTAAGGGTTTAGGGTATAGCGTTTAGGGTTGAGGGTATATGGTTGAAGGATTAGGGTTGAGGGTCCAATGTATAGGGTAGAGGGTATAGGGGTTGAGAGTTTAGGGTTTAAAGGTTGAGGGTTGAGGGTTTAATGTATAAGGTAGAGGGTAGAGGGTAGAGGGTAGAGGGTTTAAGGGCTTAAGTGTTGAGGGTTGAGGGTTTAAGGTTGAGGGTAGAGGGTTTAGGGTATAGGGTTGAGGTATTAGGGTTGAGAGTCCAATGTATAGGGTAGAGGGTATAGGGGTTGAGGGATTAGGGTTTAAGATTTGAGAGTAGAGGGTTGAGGGGTTAGGGTAGAGAGTTTACTTAGGTTTAAGTTGAGGATTAGGGTTGAGGTAGAGGGTTGTAGGTAGAGGAGTAGAGGTTTAAGGGTTGAGGGGTTCAGGTTTGGGGTTTAGGGTTTGGGGTTGGTGTTTGCAGGATTTGAGGGACAGGGGATTGGGGTAGAGAGGAGGATGGAGGAGGAGAGATGGAGGGAGGTAGAGATGAGGGAGAGAAGAGGAGGGATATAGAGATATGAGGGTTGAGGATCAATGTATAGGGTAGATGGTTGAAATTGAGGGGTACAATTTGAGGACATATAGGGTTGATGGTTTGGGGCATTGGGTTTGAGGGTAGAGGGTAGAAGGTTTAAGGGTTTAGGGTTTAGGAGTTTAGGGTTGAGGGTTGAGGGTTGAGGGTTTAGGGTATAGGTTTGAGGGTATATTGTTGAAGGATTAGGTTTGAGGGTCAAATGTATAGGGTAGAGGGTTTAGGGGTTGAGGGTTTAGGGTTTAAGGGATGAGGGTTGAGGGATTAAGGGTTGAGGGTTGAGAATTGAGGGTTTAATGTATAGGGTAGAGGGTAGAGGGTTTAAGGGTTGAGGGTTGAGAGTTTAAGGTTTAGGTTAGAGGGTTGAGGGTATAGGGTTGATAGATTAGGGTTGAGGGTGAAATGTATAGGGTAGAGGGTATAGGGGTTGAGGGTTTAGGGTTTAAGGGTTGATGGATTAAGGGTTGAGGGTAGAGAGTTTACTTGGGTTTAAGGGTTTAATGGTTGAGGGATTAGGGTTGAGGGTAGAAGATATTGGGTTGAGGGTAGACGGTAGAGGGTTTAAAGGTTGAGGGTTGGGGGTTTAGGGCTTAGGTTTGAGTGTTTAAGGGTTTAAGGGTTGAGGGATCAAGGTAGAGAGGGAGGGATGGAGGGAGGGAGAGATGGAGGGAGAAGTGAGATAGAGAGAAGGAGAGAAGAGGAGGGAGGGACTGAGATATACGAGGGTTGAGGATCCAATGTATAGGGTTGAGGGTTGATATATGAGGGTATAGGGTTGAGGACCTATAGGGTTGATGGTTTAGGTAATGGCTGAGGGCATAGGCTGAGGATTAGGCTGAGGGCAGGAGGGCATTGGTTTGGAGGGCAGAGGGTAGAAGGTTTAAGGGTTTAGGGTTTAGGGTTGAGGGTTTAGTGTATAGGTTTGATGGATTAGGGTTGAGGTTCCAATGTATAGGGTAGAAGGTATAGGGTTGAGGGATTAGGGTAGAGGGTATTGGGTTGAAGGTAGAGGGTTAAGGGTAGAGGGTAAAGGGTTTAAGGGTTAAGGGTAGAGGGGAGAGAGATAGATGGAGTGAGTGAGTGTGAGAGAGAGACCTGAGAGAGGGAGAGGGGGTAAGAGGGATGGACTTGAGAGAGAGAGGGAGTGGGAGAGAGATTTAGGATAGAGAGTAGAGGGGAGATAGAGAGAGAGGGAGAGGGAGGGAGTGGGAGAGAGATAGAGGATATACACATAAGCGAATCCTTTCTATTTTCTAAATATTTTACAACATCCTTAATTAGAGGGTACTTTTGAATTTTCTTAAACTATAATAAATAGATGATCTCACAATATATGGGTGTCCTTTCTCTTTCATATGGACTAGTAAGCCATAAAACTTCATAGATACAGTTACACTACTCCTCTCCATCTACAAAGATATGTTTGAATTTCGACCTACTCATCTACAACCAACTACATTTTGTTAACCATGAATTATTGATACTGAATTCTTACTACTTCATTTCTGGGTGTGCATTGAATTCTGGGTGGGCCCAATAGCTTGACAATTTGGTGAAATTAACAACCTAACTTGGCCCATTTAAAAAAAGGGTCCAAGAAATGCGGTCTCCCAGTGATTTACATCATTGGGATACCCCATTTCTTGGACCCATTTTTTTTCTAATAGGCCACTACATTGCCAATTTCCAAGAAATGACAAGCTAGTGGGCCCACTAGCTTGCCAACTCGATGAAATTGGAAACCTAATTTGGCATGTTTGAAAAAATGGGTCCAAGAAATAGGGTCTCTCGGTGATGTTCAAAAAATAGGGTCTCCCAATGATGTCCAAGAAATGGGGTATCCTGATGATGTAAATCACCAAGAGACCCCATTTCTTGGACCCATTTTTTTTAAACAGGCCACTACATTTCCAATTTCACCAAAATGGCATGCTAGTGGGCCCACTAGCTTACCAATTCAGTGAAATTGGCAACCTAACAGGCCTATATTGTTAATTTCATTGAATTGGCAAGCTAGTGGGCCCCCTAGCTTGCCAATTCGGTGAAATTGACAACCTAACTTGGCCTGTTTGAAAAAATGGGTCCAAGAAATGGGGTCTCTCGGTGATTAACATCATTGGGAGACCCCATTACTTGGACCCATTTTTTCAAATTCAAACAGGCCAGTACATTGCCAATTTCACCGATTTGGCAAGCTAGGGTAGAGAGTTTAAGGGTTTAGGGTTTAAGGGTTAAGGGTTTAGGGTTAAGGGTTAAGGGTTAAGGGTAGAGGGGAGATAGATAGAGGGAGTGAGAGAGAGAGAGAGGGAGGGGAGGAGTGAGAGAGAGATAGAGGGTTGGGAGAGATAAAGGGTAGATGGTAGAGGGTTTAGGGATAAGTGAGAGACCTAGATGGATAAGGGGGATGAATGGCTAAGGGTAGAGAGAGAAAATAAATCTATAAAAAATCAACTTTCTCATAACGTGAGTGAATTTTGAAGTAGTTGAGATGTAGTTTTTTAGAAAGACATAATGTGCTCACATTATAATGCGAGCATGTTTTGTCTTGCTCTAAAAATAGTTAAAAACTCAATATACCCATGATCTCTAGGTCCACATTCTACATATTCTCCTAGTTATGTGTGTGTTCTAACAAAAAGAAGTTTTTTGATGCTTTGTGAAGTGTGCATGCAAGTTTTTTAGATTCCACCACCTTTGCATGAAATAGCAGATTTTTCACATTGAAAGGCATATAATATCAATTCAAGTCTCAATTCCATTCAAGAGTGATATACAATTGATGTTTGGAGGGAAACAAGCTTTTGAAAAACTCAAATTGTTGAGTTTTAAGAAAGAAGAATCAAAGGCTACATAATTGGGTAGAACTCCTCCATCCAAATCTCTATTTTTTAGGTATGTGAAGTCTTTACACATTTTCTTTATATTTTTCTTTCATTCTATTTTGGCTCGCTTTGATTTTGTTATTTTTCATATTCCATGTTCATCATTGTTTGTTTGTCATTATAACCTTAGCTTGTCAATGCACATTTTAAATTACATAATTCTTTAAACTTGCTAATTACATTTTTAAACCACATCTCTTTGAGGCATTTTGTTAAACAATTGACTTACATTGTGTATGCTTCAACATTTTGTATACATATATATATGACAAAAATTATAAGTATGTAAAATAATACATCATTTCTCAATCCTTTTCTATGGATGTGCATACCCCTCTCCAAAGCTTTCATTTTGGTATAGGCATGGGGGATGTTGGAAAATGTAGTGGAATTTGGTTTTACATCTAGAAATTGTATATGTTTAAAATTTTCTAAAGCCTTTTCAACAAATCCATTTTGTGAATATCCTGCAATTATTCTAGTCCACAAGGACACATCTCATTGAGGTATTTTGTCAAATAGTTCTACCAAGCAGCTGATTGCCTTGTCTATGCTACCAAATTTTCCATACATGTCTACCAAAGCATTTTATCAAACAAAATAGACAAGGAAATCAACTGTTTGAAGAAATGCCTCATAGAAATGGGGTCTCATGGTGATGTGCATTTTTTCAAACAACTGATTGCATTGCCTATGCTACCGAATTTTCCATACATGTCTCTACAAAATTGGAATATATACTCCTCCCACATTGATAGATATTTGAATCTATTTTTTTTTCATCTCTATTTCTAAACTTACCTCATCACTAATGTTGTGATATATTTTTAGTGTTTCCTTGATTAGTCTACCTATAAGTGATGGTAACCCTTCTCTCCACTATTTCAAGACTCTGTATTCAAGGCTAAGTTAGCAACATGGGGAAATATGCAACCTATCTTGCAATCATGGCATGCCACAAGACCATATTTATTTAAGGCATTGGATCCAAAAATTCATGTGAGCATTGACAAGCTAGTGAGCTCACTAGCTTGTCAATGCGGTAGGGTTGATAAGGTAGGGGCAGCGTGAAAAATGCCTCATAGAAATGGGGTGTCATAGTGATATACATCACTATGACACCCCATTTCTATGAGGTACATCACTGTGACACCCCATTTCTATGAAGCATTTTCTCATGCTGCCCCTACCTTGTCAATGCTCACATGAATTTTTTGATAGAATTCCTTAAATAAATGTGGTCATGTGGCATGCAATGATTTCAAGATAGGATAGAAATGGAAGCATGGACAAGGCATGTGAATTTTTTTACAATAATGTTTTGGTAAAAATGTATGCAAAATATGGTACCCATGACAAGCTAGTGAGCTCACTAGCTTGTCAATGCGGTAGGGTTGACAAGGTAGGGGCAGCATGAAAAAATGCCTCATATAAATGGGGTATCATGGTGATTCAACCCTATTTCATTGAAAAATCACCACGAGACCCCATTTCTATGAGGCATTTGTTCATGTTGCCCCTACCTTGTCAACCCTACTGCATTGACAAGCTAGTGAGCTCACTAACTTGTCAATGCTCACATGAATTTTTGGATGGAATGCCTTAAAGAAATGTGTTCATGTGGCATGCCATGATTGCAAGATAGGCTCAAAATGGAAGCATAGACAATGCATGTGATTTTTTTGACAATAATGTATTGGTAGACATGTATGCAAAATGTGGTACCTATGATAAGCTAGTGAGCTCACTAGCTTGTCAATGCTCACATGAATTTTTGGATGGAATGCCTTAAAGAAATGTGGTCATGTGGAATGCCATGATTGCAAGATAGGCTCAAAATGGAAGCATGTACAAGGCATTTTAATTGTTTGACAGTAATGTTTTGGTAGACATGCATGCAAAATGTGGTACCCATGACAAGCTAGTGAGCTCACTAGCTTGTCAATGTGGTAGGATTGACAAGGTATGGGCTACATGAAGAAATGCCTCATAGAAATGGGGTGTCATGGTGATGTTGACAAGGTAGGGTCTGCATGAAGAAATTCCTCATAGAAATGGGGTGTCATAGGTATCACCGTGACACCCCATTTCTATGAGGCATTTCTTTATGCAACCCTTACCTTGTCAACCCTACCGCATTGACAAGCTAGTGAGCTCACTAGCTTCTCATGGGTACCACATTTTGCATACATGTCTACCATAAAATTATTGTCAAAAAATTCACATGCCTTTTCCATGCTTCCATTTTGAGCATATCTTGCAATCATGGCATGCCACATGACCACATTCTTGTAAGGTATTCCATCCAAAAATTCATGTGACTTTTTTTTATGCTAGAAATTATTTTCTATAGGATGATTGTAAGTATTTTTTATGAAGCCTAGAATTACATATATTTCATTTATTTGTATGGATTCAATCTTTAGGAAATAATATTTGTCTCATTATCATGTTATAGGTAAAATTATCTGCCATGCTGAGGAAACAAAGAAGAAATAAACCAATAGAGGAAGAGTACGAAACTAATAAAGCAAATAAAAGAGAATGGATGAGGGAATATCATTAGAATAATAAATTGTATACTATTGATGAAAATAATCCAATTGATGAGGAACCTCAACCATCAAAAAGATAAAAGACATTAGTGGCTCAAAGGGAACGGATGTGAATGCATCATGCTAAGACAAATTTGAATACTGTAGTTGGAGACACACCCTCTACCATAAGTGAATATGAAGGGACACCATCTAACACAAGTGAATATGGATGGACACCATCTACAACAAGTGAATATGGAGGGTGTTGGTTTGTGGTGACTAATCATGCTATACTGTACACTTCATGTATCCTCACTGGAAAAAAGAGGAAAAAAATTGACTTTGTATAACCCTAATTTTGGAAGGTTCTAAAAAGTTTGTTATAAGTGGTTGGGATGGGGGTTTCAATATGTGAAGGTTATTATTCAAGAGATTGAATTTTTTTTTCACTAGATAATAAAATCATTGGATGGCTGTAGTTTTGTGGATGTAGCCCAAATTGGGTGAGCCACATTAAATTCTTTGTGTTATTTTTTGTGTGTGTGTTTTATTTCTCTATTTATTAATTAAATTTGCATTTAACTTGTTATATATCTACCTTCTAACCCTAATAGAGTGACACCATCGACAAGTGAATATGGAGGGACACCATCCACCACATCTCAAGTTAAGGGTACATCATCACTGGTGCACGGGCACCCTCATGCATATGCAATCAATTTTTGAGTTTTTGTCTTGTTTTATGTTTTTTTATGTCAATAAGGTCATTTTGGACCATTAATGATCATTTAGAGTCATTTTTGAAAGTTTGGGGTCATTTGGATAAAAGATGAAAAAGTTGCACAATGCTGTCAAGCAACTTTGCAAAAAGTGTCAAAATGTCATTTTAGTTAACAAATTGGTTAAAGGGTTGTTTGGATAGTTGGGGAAGGTTTTTTGGCATAAATATGTACCTCCAACCTAGATTGAGGGTTGTATTGGAAGATTTTGAGATATTTTGTTAAAAAAATTCTCTTTTCCTAAACTTTTCCAACATTTTTTGTTGTTCTCTTGCATTTTACATATTTGTACAGCCCTATTTTGAAATACACATGGTATGGTTGGGAAGATAATTGAGTTACCTTTCATTTGGTTTTGGTTTGGTTAAATTTCATTAAGTTTAGAGAAAGTTATAGCAATTTTACCATAAGTAGCCCTAGAAGACTATTTCTTCTTAAAGTTGCAGGCTGTAGTAGCAAGTTGTATAGATTGTACCTTTCATATTTTGATCTCAAACAGTTTGGGAAAGCTTGGGCATCGAATATAATTTATTTTTGTTTTTGTTTGATTAAATTTCACCAAGTATTGTGGGAGATATAGCTATTTCTTTGAAAGGTGCCAAAAACCTTACCTAGGGTTTCCAGTTGGAGGGAAAAATTCATTTCTTGAGTTTTGTATGGTGAAAATGCTGAAATTCTCAAAATGTGGACACCAAAAAAGTATCCCTTTTTCCTTGTTGACTTGGGAATAATTAATGACAAATTGGACTTAATATCACCTTGTTCTAGTGTTGTGAGGTGTTTTACACATCCACATTAGGTCTTGGGCCCTTGCAAATTGAATAAAATGCATGTCTTGTAAAGGTGTTGTAAAGAATTTTAAATGAATTTCACACTTTTATAGATTTTTATTAAAGCATTCAAGTCTAATGGTCCCCTCCCCCACTTTTGAATTAAATATTATATTAATTCAAAAGTTAGATTTTCCCTCTTCTTCTATAATTAAATAATTATTTCAATTATTTAATTATTCATTAGTCTTTTATCTCTATAATTAAATAACTGTTATATCTCCCCAATTAAATATTTAATTATCCCTTTCCTCTCCATTAAATAAATATTTTTAATTATTTAATGTTTAACACTCCACCTTTCCTCTATAATTAAATAATTATTTATTTAATTATCTAGTTATTTGTTCTCACCTTTCTTTTTAAATAAATAAAATTAATATTTTATTTATTTCTTCTATGTTGGCCACCTAAATTAAATAATCTTTATTATTTAATTTCTCCTATCACCTCTTTTTCTATGCCAATCTTATCTTCCACCTCAAGTCTTTATCTATCCATGTCTTTCTTCTCTTAATTAACCTCCACCCTTGATTAAATTATTTTCTATTTTAATCTTGGCCCTTGATCATGATCCTTATTCTAGTCATTCACTTAACTCTCCTTTATAAAAGGAGACCTTTAAACCCTAATTCATAATTGATTCATGATTCATTCATGATTCATCCATATTGTCAAATCAAGCAAGCAAGAATCAAGCATTCAAGAATAACATTCAAACTCAATTCTAAGGCATTTAAGAGCAAGATTCTTCATCCATTGTTGCAAAAATTCAAGATCCATCATCATGGAAAGTTTCTAATTGCATTGTTTCATGTTTCATTGCTTCATTATCTTATTTCATCATTTTGGTTTAATTACCTAAATGGGGTTTGACCAAGGAAAACCCCCAATCCCTAAAAATCAACATTTCCTCTCTCTTTCCTTTGTGTGATTGAAGATTTAGGTGCTTGGATGGCTTGGACATGATTGAATAATAGGTTTCAAACTTGTTGGAGTCATTTCCCTATTGGAAAAGTCAGAACCTATACAAAAAGTCACCTACAACCTCAAAAATTAGGGTTTCAGATCTAGATACCTCGAGGAATAAAAATAGCAGACTAGGAGCTACAGATTCCACTTTTTAATTTCTCAAAACCTGGAAGTGGACTAAGTCACTGTGAATGGTGTATGAGTCCCACTTCCAAGATTGAAAAAGAGATTTTTGTAGATTTGGATACCCATTTGGCTAAAATAGGCACTGGAACAATTTTCTAGGTCTGGGACTAAGCCACCCAACTTGGCGTAAGTGTCCCAGTGGGCTTCAATAGTGATTTCTACAGGATTCTAGAGCTCCTTCCCACCCCTTTCCAGCCTCCAGGTGCATAACTTTAGTCTCATTAATTTCTATTATAGTTTACTTGCATTTCTAAGTCATTTGGCATATCATAATGTGTTTTCAAACACTTGCATTTTCTTAGTTTTGCATTAATTATAAATCTATTTTATCAACTTCCTACCTTAAGAATAATCCCCTTTGATAGATTTCAATCTCTCTTGCTTTGGAATCTCAAGGAGTTGTTCTTGAGCGTGAACTTTGTGAAATTGGATCCCTCTTCCTTCATTCCCCTTTTAGGTGTGGATAAGGGGAGTTGTGCAACCCCATTTTCTTTGTTCACATTTTGGTGAACCCGAATTTAGAATACCTTCTTTTTTATTATTTTGGATTCCATCATCATCCTAGAATTAGCTTGCATTAACATTGCATTCCATGTTGCATTAGTTAATTTGCATTCTAGGGTTTTAAAATTTTACATTAGTGAAAATGCATATAGTTTGCATTTTTCCATTCCAAATCATTGCAAAACATTTGAAAATGGAATTATCATTTAGTATTCAGGCCATACAACATAAAAAACATCAAAACTAATTGAAAATTTCTAAATTTTTTGAAAAAAATCCTAATTGGGACTCATTCGCCATTCTAGGCGACTTAGTCCCAGTCTAGATTTTTAACTACCTATTACAACATCAGAAACCTCATTTATGTGCTTCTGTAGACATGTTAAATGTACTAATTGATTTTATACACCTGATCCTGATTTACTAACACCAGTTCATCTTGAATCATCTCATTTACAACCATTTAATCAAATAATATTTATTTGATTAAATTCATCACATTTTATCTTTTAATTAAATAAATCAATTTTATCTAATTAAATCATTGTCTTTTATCTATTAAATAAATCATTTGATTTGATTTGATCACATTCTCCTCTTTAATTAAATAGATTAATTTTATTTAATTAAATCATCAACCAGTCCTAAAGTTCCTCTTTAGTTAAATAAATCAATGTTATTTAATTAACTTCTAAAGTTCTTTTAAATTAAATAAATCAACCTTTATTTTATTTAAGTCTAACATCACCCCTTTTTAATTTAATAAATCAAACTTTATTTAATTAAGTCTAATATCTAACTATTCCTCTCATTTTGATTTATTTAAATCCTAAAATCTAAGTCAAATGTCAAATCAACTAATTTCTATCTAAAGTTAATTAAATCCTAATTAACTCTAATCTTAATCCTCCAAATCCTCTATATTTTGCAACTTGCACGATAAATCAATTTATTTGATTTATTAAAACCTATAATTTCTCTCAACAAAGCATCAGTTGGAATATTCCTCCAAATTCAAAAAAGTCCCTCCAAAAGCACTTGTCCATCCAACAAGACATTGAATTCCTCTTACATGTCCTTTTGCCTTGAGCCAAGTGGCATTAACTTCATTTTTTTCTCCCTCCAACATGTCATTTCATAAACTTGAAATTCCACCTAATATCATTTATGGGCACATTCATCAAAATGTGCACAACCTTCCTCCACTCACATGTTGACAAGTGGCATCTTGCCATTGGATGATCTTTTATCCCACATTCATCCATTTTGCTTATTCTTCCATCATTCTCTTCTATAAATAGAAGACTCTTTTACTAATTTTGGATCCACAACTTCATGCAAAGACATTATCTTGAGATTTTTAATTTCTCAATCCATTGTTCATCCATTGTTCATCAAGTTTTATGGTTTCATAGCTAGGTTATTGCAAATTTCATCAAGGATCTTCATCAATCATCACCAAGCTTCTAGGAATTGGGAAAGGGCTATTTTCCACATCTAAATAACACCAATTCCCCCATGGGATTGAGAGTTTGAGCATTTAAATAGGATTTAATAGCTTTTTATTTGTGTTCTTCATTCTATTTCTTATTTTCATGCTTCAAATGAATCTTATGGGGAATGATGATGTTAACTTGCATAATGGACTAATATTGTGTTTGTTCAGGTCTAGAATCACCATTCACATTTTGGTGCTAGAGGGAGGGCTGATTGGAGGAAATTAACACATTTTTCTTCAAAATTTTGTTATTTTTTTGAAATTTTTGTGTCTATAGGAAAGTGCACCACCGACAATGGAATTGTGCTGCTATCAGTCCAGTGGTGCCATAGAGTGACACTAACAAACTCCTAACTGCAATGTTGAGTCCTTCCTACTTGAAAATTGAATTTCAAACTACGACGCTCCAATCACTCTCCCGTGGACGAATCACTCAAACTACAAAGTGTGTCACTCGACCAAAACTGTAATGCATTTTCCCTCATTGAATTTTCCACAGTCTGTCGCTATTAGTCTCAACGTCACTATACATCGCTACTGACTTCTCCAAACTGTGACACATATGCGGTTTGTGCCACTAGGGTGGGGTAAAAGATTAAATTTCAAGTTACTTTGACATGTGCTTTTTGTCTTTGATCATTTTGGACTGTTAACTTGTTTGTTGTCTTTGTATTCCTTGGATTTAATAAGTTTTTGTAGGTGGGGGCAAGGAAGGAGCAAGGAGAAATTTTTATTATAACATCATTTCTCTATTATAGTAAGTGTTTTTAAACACTTTTGGAAATAATTATAATTCCAAATCCAAGGCTTTGTTCTCTTTAAGTTTTTAGGATTCAATAGATTTCAATTTGGGCTTAAAAAGAACAAAATAAAAGGCTTAAAAAATAATCTTAGGAAACTTACTAGATTTCATTTTGGACTTAACAATTGAACAATAAAATCTCACACTTCAAAGTTGGTGCTTAAATAGAATTCATTTTTTCTTTGAGGTTAAAATGAACATGTGCATTTGTGTCTTGTAATCTTGTGTGCAAAGTAATATCATTTAAAAAGGTGTATACACTTCTCTCACGCTTCACGACAATCTTGAGAATCAAAAGTATTTTTGGTGACATTAAGTTGCATAAAAGATTATCTCCATATTTCAATTGGAATCTTAAAATTGAACCAATCTTGCGAGTGTGATTAGGTATATCGTGTGTGTTCTCTCTTTGTTTTTCAACAAAGATTGATCAAACTACGAATGTGCTTGCTTGCTTTTGTTTACCCTTAGAGGGTCTTCCTGGTGAGAAAAATTAATCACCCTAGGGAATGACCGAACCAGGTACACGCTAAATCCAAGCGACTTCCAACCGGTATATAAGTGTGGGTACTTAAGGAAAGTTCAAGTATCACTAGATTTTTTTTGACAAGAAGGGAAACAATGGTCTCTTGTCGTATGGATGATCCACCACAAATGGAATGCCTACACTAGAACCTTTTGTATAAAGGCCAAAATCCTTATCTATTTGTTGGTGCAAGAATGGTCATTCTGAAGCCATCCCATGTTTTACGGCTCTTAGTAGAGATGAGAAGTATGCCATGGGAGTTTCATTGGTACTGAAGCTTCACTAACCCGAGAAGAGAGTGCATTGTAAGGGGGAGCCTTTGTGGTCAAGCTTCTAATCATCTGCTAAGAGTAGGCATAGCTGGATTTATCCAAGTGGGAACTCAATAAATATTGTCTCTTATCCATAGGATTGTGCTTTACTTTGAATCAAAACACTTGGCTTGATCTAAAACATTGAAAAAACAAACATTCAACATGAGCATCAAATTTCAAACCCTTTTGGAGGAGTGAATATCTTTGAAAAAATCCAAGTGCTATTGCTTTCCCTAAGGATTCTATCCTTAGAGGTTTCTAAGTGTTTGGGTTTAAATCTCAATTTTCTCTTACTAAAGTTAACCATAGGAAACTATTGCCTTAATTTCCTTGATTTCCACATAATGGACTTTGTGGGGTGAGAATAAATTAGGACATTAGACATTTAGTTTGAAATCTAATCAAGAGTGTGTTTGTGATAAAAATGACTCATTAAGAAAAGCTAAGAAAAATTGAATCCCACACATGTGTTCCAAATGATTTCTCGCAAAATCAAGATTCAAAAACCAAAATCCAAAGTCTTAGCCCAAAATCTCTTAAGAAATGTCTCTCAACACTCTAAAAATTTAGAGAGAGATTGGTCTTCAATTTCTATAGAAGAGCTTCAAGGAACAATCCAAATTTGTATGAGTTTTATTGCCAACAAAATCCAAGTCTTTTTCGACAATTTGAGCATCTCGTATAGGAAGTAAAAGCATGTTATTCAAAACCAAGGACTTGTAAACAAGAGTCTTTTTAGGTATACATAGGATCAAAATCAACCTTCATCCATCCTTCAAAACATCAATAAAAATCATCTCACCAACAACTCTTGGAAATATTGAAAAATCCTCTATGCTAGGCTTTTGGAAAATCCTTGAATAAAAATACTTGAATCAAAATCAAGTCATCTTGTTTGGCTAGGTGTGGGTAGATGCATCCTTCTCCCTACACTTAGTAAAATTATCATCTTGTGAGCAAGTTTATCCCATAGATAACATCCAACATCTTTGGGTCTATTTGTTCATTATCCAAATCCAAAATCAAAATCAAAGCAATCCAAATCCAAATCAAGGTCAAAATCAATATCCAAATCCAAGTCAAACCAAATCAAAATCCAAGAATCAAAATCAAAATTCAAAAGTGCCAAAGTCTAGTATCCCCTCAATATTTCTCAAGAGTTCAATCACCCATATCACCCATCATCCATTTGTCTCATCTTCACCCTTTGATCCTTAATCAGCCTAGATTTTCTCTTTTGTGCTTAAAGTTAGATCAATCCAAAGAATTAGAGGTTCATCTCTCACATTATTGAAAATTGATCCCTATTTTATGGTGAAAACTAGATCACAACATAAGAAGAACATGGAATCAAACAAAGAAACATCAACTTCAAGTGACTTAAGTCAAACCGCTCCTGAAATCAATCCTATTGGACCTAGCAACCCCCTACCCAATCTTCCTCTAGTAACACAAGATCCTCAAGAGGAAGGTCAAGTGGAAGATATCACCAATAATATCTTGGGTATGACTCAAGATGAGATCATTGAAATGGTTCAAAATCTAGAGAATCATAAAATTGTTAATGCCATGATAAAACTAAACCCTTCCCAATACATGCTTGAATTGGTAAAAGGAGGAGCTAAACTCCCTTTCAATTTCGATCTAAGCACTATTGTGGATAAACCCTTTGAGAATATCCCACTTGCATCGTTCACCTTACCCATTCAAGGCATCATCCAACCCATTCCACAATCCACATCATCTATTGCCACAACACAACCCATTTTCAACAAGGGGAGTTCATTACTCCAAGCTCTTCAAACACACCCCCTTGTCAACAATCAAAATTTGGATGCCAATACCATCTTGGGTCAATCAAATACCATCCCTATTAATACCCTACATCAATACATCCCACTCACTTTCCATGACATTAATGATCCATCCTCCTTTTCTGCAACACCAACATATTCTCTCAACACGCAAGTTTCTCTGCCATTGGTGCAAGCAAGTCTATTTGAGCAAGGGGGACTCTTTGGGTCCTCATCTTCATATTCTCCAAGAAGTCTACCACCATTTCCATGTCCAATCCCACCACCAATTCCACAACCACTACCTCCTCTACCACCAACATCTACATCAATTCTCAGTTTAGGGCTCCCCCTTTTACCTAACACAAATCAATCAATCCCAAGCAATCCGCCAACCACTAATCGAATCATTGTATCAAATCCTCTGAGTATACCATTGATTTTGCAACAACAGGTGGTATCCATCCAAGAAATGACATCAATCCCAACACCTCAAAACATGGTCTCCCAAGGACCCAACACATCAATCACACCATCAACCATGATCACTCAACCACTCATCACCTCATCCAACACAATTCTGAATCCTCCACCACCACCTCCAAATCTAAACATTGCAAACCAATACAACATGACACTACAAAAATCTCAACAAACCTACCAAAAGGAACTCTTGCAATACCAACAAGTGTAGGCCACACAACAAGCATAACAAGCCACCCAAGCACAAGCCCAAGTGTTTTTGCAACAACAACAAGCCCAACAAGCAGCATAGGCCACTCAAGATGCTCAAGCTGCTTAAGCCATGTAAGCTACCCAAGCTGCCCAACAAGCACAAGAACAAGCACAAGCACAATACCTCACACAACAACAAGCGATGCAACAACAAGCATATCAACAAGCGTTGCAACAATATCAAGAGCAGTAAGAAGTGACCCAATTACTAGCCCAACAACAAGAATTGTTGGTGCAACAACAACAAGCTCAATAATAGGTGTTGTTAGCACAACAACAAGAAGACCAACAACAAGCATTGTTGGTACAATAGCATTTGCAGGCCTACTTGGTGCAACAAAACTTGCAAACACCCCCTACCAACACACCAATCAATCCATCTATCACTCCCACAATCATGACACCTCAAAACACTTTCATTCCACCTCCCAATCCTCAAGATGATGTGTCAGCGTAGATCACATTCCTCTCACAATAGGTGCTTGACCTCCAATCAGGGAAAATAATGTAAACACCAAAGAACTTGTGCTCCTATTCGTTCGACAGGAGCATTGTGATGAAACCATTCCCAAAAGGATTTGAAATCCCAAAATTTGACAAATAAAAAGGAACGGGTAACCCTAAAGATCATATTAGGGAATTTCAAGTACATTGCATGGAGGTCGCATACGATGATTCATACCTCATGGGACTATTTCCTCAAAGTTTGGTTGGACTTGCCATGGAGTGGTTCTCTTGCCTTTCCCCTGGAATCAAAAAATTCCAAGAGATTGTTGATGCCTTCAGCCAAAACTATTCAATTAACATAGGCATGGATGTAAGCCTCAAAGAACTATCAACTATGAAATAATCTAGGGGGGAGTCATTTGCTTCATTCTTACAATGATGGTGATCTAAGGGCAACAAAAGCAAATGGGCCATGCCAGAGGAACAACAAATATGTACTATCATTGCTAATCTCGAAGGGGCCTTGTTTTCCATCTAAAGATGAAATGCATAACCACTTACAAATAATTGATCCCTAAGGTGCTGACCATCAAACGAGCCCTTATCTCATAAGGGGGAACACCCACCTATCAAGACAATCGCCCCTCCACTAGCTATAATAATGATAAACCTCAAACTTGGGCAAAGAAAAAAAATGTTACTAATGATGGTGTTGTCGATGCTAAAGTTGTAATCAGTTCCCCGAGGTAGAACACACAAACATATCAACAACCACCAACCAAAAATCAAAACAATCGACAAGCCAACACCATAACACAACAACCAAACAACCAAACAGTCAGTAACGTGAATAATCAAGGGGGACCACCCAAAAAAAAAATATTTCCCCAAGCGGAAGTACACACCCCTTGGGGAATCAACATAATCTATCATGAAGAGATTGGTGCAGGAAAATCTCATCACGATTCCCACCTATGAAAACTATCAAGAACCCTTAGTGAAACAACCATGGTACAATGAAAATCGCCTTCGTGATTTCCATAAAATCAAGGGGCATACAACGAATAGCTGCATGAGGTTGAAAAACTTGATCCAAGACCTCATTGATGACAAGATCATAACTGTGGAACAACCTCCAGGGAATCAAGATATAAAGATTTACATGAATCTGATGCCCAATCACAATAAGGGAAACAATGACAATGGCAAGGGAAAGTTTAAAAGTGTAAACCATGTGTATGATAATTTTGTTGCATCCCTTGATGAATGGGTTATTGTTGTCACTATCAAGGGAGCCCAAGCCGATTGTGGAGTCACCACAAGAGGCAGAAAAGTCACCATTGTTGGATCATCTCAACCATCTAGGGCATCTAACTCAAATCCAGGATCTGTTCCCAGTAGTTACAATGTCCTCAACTAGCTAAAGAGAACTCTCGCTTAGATCTCCATCATGGAGTTGCTGAAGATATCACCAACCCATAGAAAGATCCTAGAAGAGGCATTGGCCACATCCTCTATCCCCATGGATCTTGATGCAAATTAGTTTTAGGCTATGGTCACACACCTCACCACGCCTCATCTCTTGACATTTCCCAAACAAGATCTCCCAACCCAACCATCTCACAACCATGTGCTTCATCTTGAAGCCTTTGTCCATAAAAAATAAAGTCAAAAGGGTCTTGGTGGATGGAGGTGCGGGTCTAAATATCTGCACCCTTAAGTTAATAAAAAGTTTGGGCTTCTTCAAAGATGTTGAAAAAGGAAAAAGGTATAACCATTAGAGCATATGATTATTAGGAAAGGGTGTCTCAAGGCACTATATAGCTCCCTATTCAAGTAGGGATTGCTATCAGGGAAACCACATGTGATGTAGGAGCATCCAGTGGTGTAAGGGCAATCTTGCATCACCCAAAAATAATTAAATTTCAAGTTTCTTAGTTTTTAGATATTTTTACATTTTTGGATACCCTTTTCGTCATAATGAAATTCTCGATTTACGGTTTTTATTTTCTATTCCTGGGTTGAAAGATATTGCAATTTTAGTTTTCCAGATTTGCACCTTAAAATATTTCGAGTTAGATTTGAGGCACTTAGATTTCCCAGAACGGCCCTGAAACTTGCCAAAATTGGTGAAGCATATTTCTAGTGCATTATTGACTTCAAGACCTTTCCAATGGTTCAAACGGTTCGCGAATCGAAGTCCCGGATCAAAAGTTATGGCCCCAGGAAGTTGGCGCACTTTCTAGAAGATACAATTGCAAATGTTTTTTTGAAATTTGAACTTCAAGTTGTAATTTTTGGCACCAAACCACCTAAACTAAAATTTGAATGTTGTTTTGGCTCCAAAATGAAGAGGAGCTCTATTTATGGCTGGGTTTCTAATTTTTGGGTAGCTTATTGGGGACAAGCTCGCATATTGCAAAAGGGTTATTCTGTAGCTTTTTGTAACTTGCATGTGTTGTAGAACTTGGGGATTTGAGATCCTCTGCATGTAAGAAGCTCCATTTTCTAAATAATAAAATTATTCTCTTGTTTGTAGGTTATTTTCTATGTCTTGGGTTGCGCCCTCATCAAGTGGTATCAGAGCGAGGTTTTCTTGAGCATGTGGACAAATCGCTGATCGTGAGGTAGTTCGCACCAGGACCGTGGTTGTGGGTCAAGGTCAAGAAAGATGCCTCCAAGAGTGATGCTTGGTAGGCGTGGTGGTGCTAGAGGTGGTTGAGGCGGCAGAAATGCTGGTGGAAGAGATGCACTGGCAGCCCTCCAGAGACAGATTGATGCGTTACAAGAGCAATTGAGAAGAGGGTTAAACCCGAGTGAGGAAAGTGAAGATGAAGGAGAGGAAGAAGGTTCAAATGTAGAAGAGAAAGAAGAAGCAATTGATCAAGACCAAATGTGGCTAATAAGGTCCATTTTGAAGATTGGGAAAAGACCTAGAGCAAAAGTCCCCAGTTATTCCGAAAGTCTAAACCCGGAAGAGTTGATCAATTGGATCAACGAGCTAGAAGAATATTTTGAGTATGAGGAAATAGAGGACTCAGATCGGGTTAAGTTTGCAAAAATGAAGCTGAAGGGCCATGCTAGTATTTGGTGGAAAGAGGTCAAGTTGGAAAGAAATCAAAGAGGAAAAAGCAAGATCACCAGATGGGATCGCATGGTAGAGAAACTGAAGAGGCAGTTCATACCAGTGGACTACGAGTTAGATCTGTTGAAGAAATTGCAAGGGTTGAAGCAAGGAAGCAGATCTATAAAAGAATATATTGAAGATTTTCACAAGATAATCATTAAAATGGATCACACAGAGGCCAATAAGGAGAAGGTAGCTCGATATCTTAATGGGTTACGGCCAAACATTCAGGAGGAGTTAAGCCTAGTCAGAATGACCACCATTGAGGATGTGTATCAGTTTGCTCTGAAGGTGGAAGAGAAGCTAAACAAAAGATTTGATGGCAAGCAAAAAGGATGAGGAGGTCAAAGTGGAAGGGGTAATGGAAGACCTTCAGGAAACCAAAATGATGATGAAAAGAAAAGTGAAAATGTGGGTACCAGCCGAAGCCAAAGGAATGACAACTTCTACCGCCCTTGTGATCAAAACAATGGTGATCAAAGAGGTAGAGGACGAGGGAGATATAGACAAGGATCTAGAAGAGGTGGTTTCAGAGGAACATGTTTCCAGTGTGGTGAAGAAGGGCATCGAGCCTATGAATGTCCACAACACCAAGGAAGGGCAGACAAAAGGCTAGAAGGTCATGGAAGGGTTGCGCATGCAGATGAGGAGGCCCAATCTGAACATTCAGATGATGTTGAAAGGGGAGAAGCCCTAGTGATTAGGAGAGCCCTGGTGACTAAGGAAAAGGAACTAGAATAGAGGAAGAATCTATTTCGGACAAGGTGCAAGTGTGAAGGAAGATGTTGTGATGTCATTATTGACGGTGGGAGCACCGATAATCTAGTGTCAAAGGAGATGGTCACAAAGTTGAAGCTGAAGAGGGAAAGACACCTGCATCCGTATTGGATTGCCTGGTTGCAGAAAGACCTCAAAGTTTTGGTCAACAAGCAATGCCTAGTAAAGTTCAAGATTGGGAGCTACTATGATGAGGTACTCTGTGATATCATTCCCATGGATGCATGTCACATATTGTTGGGGAGGTCGTGGCAGTTCGATAGGCAAGCTATACATGATGGCTATGCAAACACTTATTGCTTGACAAAGGATGGGGTTCGTCACAAGTTGAAACTCATGAAGGAGATCGAAGGAAAGGTATGCAGTAGTGCTAGAATTTGTTATGTAGATGGAAGAAAATTTTTAGAAGGTATGAAGCATGAGCGTCTGTGTTATGCATTGATTCCTAGAGTGAGTAAAGAGGATAGTGAGAAGGTTCCAGAAGAAGTTTCTGGGATGTTGGATGAGTTTTAGGATATTGTTTCTGATAGTGAGAAAGGGTTTGATACGAGAGAGTTTGAGTCCATGTGTAGTACCTACAGTACTAGCACCAAAGAAGGATGGGGAATGGAGGATGTCTACAGATTCCTGAGCCATAAACAAGATAACAATCAAGTACATATTTCCCCTACCAATGATGGATGACCTGATGGACTGTTTGAGTAGAGCTCAGTACTTCACAAAAATTGATCTAAAGAGTGGATATCACTAGATTAGGATTCGAGAGGGAGATGAATGTAAGACTGCCTTCAAGACCAAAGAGGGCATGTACGAATGGTTAGTCATGCCTTTTGGGCTAACCAATGCACCGAGCACATTTATGCGGCTCATGAACGAGGTACTAAAAGAATTTCTGGGAAGTTTTGTTATTGTGTATTTAGATGATATTTTGATTTTTAGTAAGATGTTGGATGAGCATCTGATGCATATTCAGAGAGCCTTTGAGAGGTTAAGAGAAGAGAAACTGTTGATTAATCTGAAGAAGTGTAGTTTTGTGAAGAGGGAGTTAGTGTATTTGGGGTTTGTTGTCTCAGCAGAAGGTCTTAAGATGGACCCAGAGAAGGTGAAGGCTATTCTGGAATGGCCTACCCCAAGAACTACTACCAAGGTGAGATCTTTCCATGGTTTGGCTAGTTTTTTATAGAAAGTTCATTAGAAACTTAAGTAGTATTTGTGGAGCTCTGACTGAAACAATGAGAGGGGATAGAAAAGAATTTAAATGGAGCACTGGAGCGGCAAAAAGTTTTGAACTGTTGAAGCAGAATGTGACAGAGCAACCTGTTCTAGCCCTCCCAGATTTCAACAAGGTGTTTCAGGTGGATTGTGATGCCAGTGGTTGTGCCATTGGAGCAGTGTTGAGCCAAGAAGGTAAGCCCATTACCTATTTTAGTGAAAAGTTAAATGATGCCAAGAGAAAGTATTCTGTATATGATCAGGAATTTTATGCAATAGTTCAAACATTAAAGAAATGGAGACATTATTTGTTGCCGAAGGAATTTGTTCTATATACTGATCATTAGGCCTTGCAGTACCTAAATAGTCAAAAATTAAATCAGAGGCATATGAAATGGGTAGAGTTTTTGCAGAGTTATACCTTTGTTTTGAAACATAGGAGTGGGAAGTCAAATAGGGTTGTAGATGCCTTAAGTAGGAGGCATACATTGATGACAAAGATGCAGATTGAAGTGGTTGGGTTCAATGAACTTAAGACACTGTACGCAGAAGATCCTGATTTTGCAGAGGCTTGGAAAGCTTGCAAGGAACCTATTACAGTGGACAGGACAAGGTGGTTGGATTTCATAATCCAGGATGTCATGTTATTTAAGGGAAGTTAATTGTGTATCCCGAGGAGTTCCATGAGGGAGAACCTGATAAAGGAGAAGCATAGTGGAGGAATGGTAGGACATTTTGGTTAGAATAAGACCATTGCCATTATCAGTGAGCATTATTATTGGCCTCAGTTGTCACAAGATGTGAAGAAGTTTGTACAAAGCTGCAGGGTATGTCAGATGGCTAAAGGAGTGAGCCAAAATACAGCTTATATCAGCCCTTACCTGTACCAGAGAGGCCATGGGAGGATATAAATATGGACTTTGTTCTTGGTTTGCCAAGGACACAATGAGGGAATGATTCAGTCTTTGTGGTGGTTGATAGGTTTTCAAGATGGCACATTTCATTCCATGTCAGAAGACCCATGATGCAGTCCACATTACTAACTTGTTCTTCAAAGAGGTGGTGAGGCTACATGGTCTGCCAAAGAGTATTGTTTCAAATCGTGACACCAAATTTGTGGGGTACTTTTGGAGGACCTTGTGGAAGAAGCTGAAGACAAAGTTGAAGTTCAGTTCTGCACACCATCCACAAACAGATGGGCAGACAGAGGTTGTTAATAGGAGTCTGGGTAACCTACTGAGATGTTTGGTAGGAGATAAACCCAAGGGATGGAACTTGATCTTACCCCAGGCAGAATTTTTTTACAACAATTCTTTCAATAGAAGCATTGGTAGATCACCATTCCAGATTGTGTATGGAGGTAGCCCCAGAACAACTCCAAAATTGAGGAAGATGGACCAAGAGAGGAAAATAAGTGCTGAAGTCAAAGATTTTGCAGAGTACATCAAGAATATACATGAGAAGGTACGATAACACATTAATAAGATAAATATGCAATATAATGCTAAGGCAGATCAAAAAAGGAGGAATAAGGAGTTTTAGATTGGTGATGAAGTAATGGTCCACTTGAGGAAAGAAAGGTTTCCTGTGGGAACCTATAACAAATTGAAGATAAAGAAATTCGGTCCCTGTAAGATTTTGAAGAAGCATGATTCAGGGAATGCATATGAGGTAGAGTTGCCTGATGGAATCAACATTTCCCCTGTGTTCAACATTTCAGATTTGACAGAGTATCATGAAGGTGGAATGAAGGAAGCACCAATAATAGGGTAGTATGGCATTCCAACACCTACTTCAGAAAGGGAGGATATTGAAGCAATCTTGGATAGTCGTGTGGGAAGGAGTACCAGAAATAGGCAATATGAAGAATATCTGGTGAAATAGAGGGGACAGCATTTGGAAGATTCGTCCTGGCTATCTAAGGTAGCGGTTGACCGATTGGGTTTTCCTCAATCATTTGAGACGTGACGGGTCACTTCTCAAATTACCCTAGGTGTCTGATGCATGAGCATTTAGTGGTGTAAGGGCAATCTTGCATCACCCAAAAATAGTTAAATTTCAAGTTTCTTTGTTTTTAGATGTTTTTACATTTTTGGATACCCTTTTCGTTGTAATGAAATTCCCAATTGATGGTTTTTATTTTCTATTCCTGGGTTGAAAGATATTACAGTTTTAGTTTCCCAGATTTGCACTTGAAAATCTTTCGAGTTAGATTTGAGGCACTTAGAGTTCCCGAAACAACCCCGAAACTTGCTGAAATCGACGAAACAGATTTCTAGCACGTTATTGACTTAAGACCTTTCCAACGGTTCAAATGGTTCACGAATTGAAGTCCCAGTTCAAAAGTTATCGCCCAGGGAAGTTGACGTACTTTCTAGAAGATACAATTGCAAATGTTCTTTTGAAATTTGAACTTCAAGTTTTAATTTTCGGCGTCAAACCACCTAAACTCAAATTTGAATGTTGTTTTGGCTCCAAACTAAAGAGGAGCTCTATTTATGGGTGGGTTTCTAATTTTTGGGTAGCTTTTTGGGGACAAGCTCGCATATTGCGAAAGGGTTATTTTGTAGCTTTCTGTAACTTGCATGTGTTGTAGAACTTGGGGATTTGAGATCCTCTGCATATAAGAAGCTCCATTTTCTGAATAATAAAATTATTCTTTTGTTTGTGGGTTATTTTCTATGTCTCTGGTTGTGCCCTCATCAACATGTCAAGTTCTCAACCTTGAATTTCCTTACAACATTCTCCTGGAGCACCCATGGAACCATGGGATGCAAGCTATTGCTTCCATCTTCCACCAGTGCATGAAGTTTCCGTATCAAGGATAGGAGGTCACCATCCATGGGGATCCTGAGCCCTTTTACTATTGCAAGAACCTAGAAGCTAAATATTATAAAATCCCCCAAGTGCCAAAGAACAATGAAGGCCCCTCAACACCATATGTAGACCCATCTACATTAGCTTCCACATTTGAGACAAAGGCACCTGCCATTCTTGACATTTTTGAGATCAAGGTCATTATCCAAGACAATGGGTGTGGGGATTATAGAATGAATAAAGGTGCCTTTGTGGTAGGAGAGTTACCTCAATCTCCTAGGTCACATGGGCAACCATAGCCAAATAATACCTCCTCATCCCAAAATTTTAAAGTAGACCCCTCCAAATTTAGATGTTGGGGGGACCTAAGTCAAGAAGTGGTAGAAAAGGACCCGTCACATCTATTGTACCAAGATAACAGTCATGCGATTGACCTTCCCAATGAAAGCAAAGGATTGCAAATAATGTTGGACATGAGCTACAATTAAAATGAGGGATTTGAGAAAAATAATAATGGTCATTTAGAACCTGTCGTTACTAAGAAGTGCTTAAAAAATATTGGCCTCAAATGTACCCCTTAGAGGGTGACCATACTTGGCAGAGTTTCCCCAGTTAGAAAGTTCAAAACCTCTCCTCAACTATCATCAATTGATCTCTAATTACCACTCTCCATAGGTCAAGTCATAGATAACTTTACTTTTGACATAGATGATGTGTGTAGTATTGAGGATGAGAATCTTGTTACTGATCTACCCATGTTGTTCAAAAATTCCAATCTCTTTATGATTAGCACCCTATCCTTTGAGTCAGAAAACCAAACCAACAAGCTGAAATTATTCTTTCCCCAACTCATCGACTACGACCAATGAGGACTGCCAATTTTGGACATGTAAAAAAATGACGAGGTGCTCTTGGAATACATGGGATTATAGGATAATATACCATTTTGTGATCACAAGGTAGGATTTGACATTTAGTTAGACACACATGCCTACTATGGGGAGACAATTGAATCCCTTAGTCGCAAAAGTGAAAATTTGAGAATAATCTAGGCCTTTAAGTGAAAACCACACTGTGGCACTTTCATAACCAAAAATAATAAAAATAAAGGATGCATCCAATGGTGAAAACCTCACTGAGGCACCAAAGGATGGGGGATTCAATCTTCCTCGTAGTGCTCTACATCAAGAAAAGTCAATAGTTCTAGCAAAGAAGTGTAACCCGATCAATTTGGGAATAGAGGACACTCTACATATCACCTTCTACACAGAGTCATTGATGAAAAAAGAATAAGAGATCCTAGTTGTATTTCTAAAGGAGAGAAAAGTGAGATTTGCATGGACCTACACAGATATGCCTGGTCTAGATCTAGAGATTGTGGTGCACCATCTAGTTGTATATCCATAAGCTAAACCAGTGAGACAAAAGCTAAGGAAGATGCATCCCCAAATATCCTTATTGGTAAAAATGGAACTATAGAAACTCCTTGATGCGGGGTTCATACAACAGATTGACTATTTGGAATGGGTATCAAACCTTGTGCCTATTTCAAAGCCCACTAGGGGCATCCGTATCTGCACAAATTTCAAAGATTTAAACAAGGTGCGTCCCAAGGATGACTTCCCATTTCCAAACATTGATATGATTATAGAAATGACAGTGGGACATGAGATGCTATCTCTAATGGATGGATTCTCTTGGTATAACCAAATCATGATAGCTAAAGAAGACCAGCATAAAATGGCTTTCACTTGTCCATGGGGGACATATTGCTGGAACATGATGCTGTTCAACCTGAAGAACACTGGAGCAACCTATCAAAGAGTCATGAAATTGATCTTCCATGACATGATTCACAAGACTGTGGAAGACTATTTTGATGATATATTGGCTAAATCTAGAGAGCGTAAGGATCACATAGTAGCATTGAGCTCCATCTTCAACAAGTTAGAGGAGTATAAAGTTAGACTTAATCCAAAGAAGTCTGTCTTTGGCATACAATCATGGAAGTTGCTAGGATACATTGTGTCCATGAGAGGGATTGAGATAGACCCCACCAAATTCAAGGAAATTCTCGAGATGGAGGCACCTAAAACATTGAAATAGTTAAGAGGCCTACAAGGTAGACTCTAGTCCCTTCGTTGGTTTATAGCACAACTAGTAGACAAGTCTATCTGTTACTCTCATTTGCTTCATAAGGGGGTCACATACAAATGGGATGAAAATTGTGATTAGGATTTCAATAAGATCAAAGAGTATTTTCTCATACCACCAGTTCTTATGCCACCCATTCTAGGAAAGCCATTGATCCTGTACATATTTGCAACAATGGTGGCTCTTGGCACTCTCCTAGCTCAAAACAATGAAAATGGAATAGAGAGATCCATATACTATATTATTCAGACCATGGTAGGGCATGAGTCAAACTATACATTCATCAAAAAGGCTTGTTTATTTGTGGTGTTTGCCTCACAAAAGTTCAAAAACTACATGTTAGCCCACAAAAAAAAAATTATCGCCAAAATTGGCCCTCTCAAATACTTGCTTTCCAAAGCAATGCTCATAGTAAGGATGGCCAAGTGGGCTATGATTCTATTAGAGTATGATATCAAGTATGTGGAATGAAAGGCTATCAAGGGACAAGTGATCACATATCAACTAGCAGAGGCACCAATGCATTCAGAAAATCCACTGATATTAGAGTTCCCCGATGAATCAATCTTCAACCTAAGCATAACAGATCACTAGAAATTATACTTTGACGGATCCTACACATAGCATGGATCAAGAGCTAGAGTCTTTTTCATCACACCATAGGGAGATTGCATACCAAGATCGTACAAGTTGTCATTTCCTTGCACTAACAATATTGCAAAATATGAGGCTTTCACCATAGGACTCAAAATAGCAGTGCAATGGCATATCATGGCATTAAAAGTTTATGGGGATTCACAACTGATCATCAATTAGGTAAATGATGAATATCAAATGAAGGATTACAAGTTGAATCCATACAAGAATTTGGTGGAAAGCCTCAAAGAGTCTTTCATTGACATCACATTTCGAGCAGATACCTAGAACTAACAACAAAGCAAGAGATGCCATGGCGACAATTGGATCATTATTGGATATTCCACACAATGTCCCTAAACATGAATTCCTCATAGAGAAACTTCTCGTACCAGCATTTGAGGTACCTGAGTCTGAATTCATGTGTGAAATCATTGGTCCCATTGATCCCTAGTATCACGATGTATACACCTACTTGAGAATAAGAGTCCTCCCTGCCGATTTATCCTTGAGCCTAAAGAGAACATTCGTCAAAAAGTCATCCTGATTTGTGATCTTAGGAGACACCTTATATCATAGAAGCATTGAGGGAACCATATTATGATCTCTAAATGTTGAGGAGGATTTGATCGCTTTAACCAAGGTGCACAATGACATTTGTGGTTCCCATTCAAGCGGTATGACGTTGGCTAAGAAATTGTTGAGAATGGGGTACTATTGGCCATCAATGGAAAGAGAAGCCCATGAGTATGTCAAGAAGTGTTTACAATGTCAACAACATGGAGATCTCATCCATGTACCAGCTCAAGAGCTCCATCCTAGCATAACACCGTGGCCCTTTTCGTAGTGGGGGCTCAATCTCATTGGAAAAATTACCCCCATCTCATCCGATGGTCATAAGTTTAACATTACTGCCACTGAGTACTTTATGAAGTGGGTGGAGGCCATTCCTATGACCTACATTATCGAAAATCAAATATCCAAGTTCATCCTAAACTACTTAATTTTTTGCTACAATATCCCTCAGGCCATTATCTCAAATAACAGGACACCATTCAAAAATTAGGATGTTTGAGACCTATGCTACAAATTCAATATCCAACATTGCTTTTCCACTCCATATTACCCCCAAGGGAATGACCAAGCTAAGGAAGCAAATAAGACCATCCTAAAAATCCTCACGAAAATGGTCAATGAAGCCGGTCATGACTGAAACTTGTAGTTAAATCCTGCCCTTTAGGCCTACTGAACAAGTATCCACACACCAAAAGGTGCAACCCCATTTTCCCTAGTCTATGTATCAAAATCCATACTCCCCATTGAGATTGAGCTCTTGTCCCTAAGAATATCATTACAAAATCACATCATAGATGAAGAATACTAGGTATCATGACTAAATGAGCTGGAATTACTAGATGAGTGGTGTATGGATGCCTTAAACCATTTGCAAGTCTATCAAAACTACCTCAAGTGGAGTTACAACAAGAAAATTAGGAGCTGAACATTTCAGGTTAGAGAACTTGTGCTAAAGGAGAACTAGAAAAATGTGCCCAATCCAGAAAGCAAAGGAAAATTTGAACCCAATTGGTTGGGGCCTTTCATCATCACAACAAGCTACAAGTTAGGGGTGTAACAGTTATCAACACTCAAAGGAGAACCTCTTTAGGAGCCTATTAACAACTCCCATCTTAAAAAAAATTATGCCTAATCTTTCAGGGTATAAAGCCAAAACTACAAAAAAATACAAAAATTTAAAAAAAAATCAAAAAAGGATTAAAAACAGTAAAGAGAAAAATTGTCCTCTAGTGAAAACCACTTCAGTGGCACTTTGGGAAAATACCTTAGTGAAAACCTGGTGAATAGGTGTCATGTGTAAATAAGCACTCTCCATCTACCATGGTCTTCGTGACTCATTCTGCATCTTTCATTCATCCTGTAGACACCTAAATTTGGATGCTTACATTTTCCAAATTTATCCCTTTTTTCCTAAACATCCTCTTATTTGCATTAATTAAGTAATATCACTATTATATAATTAATATCCTTAAATTATTTTAAACCCTTAAGGTATTTAGTTAATAATTAAATACCTTACCCTTTATTCCCCTTTTCCTCAAAAGAATTAAATAAACAATACATTTATTTAATTCCTCACATGTCACATCCTCCATCACTTTTTCTTAATCCTAATCCACCTCCTAATCCCATAATTAGGGATGTCCACATGTCTAATCCTTGATTAAGATGTGTCACATCCTCCAACTTTTACAAGTTGGCTCCTAATCTTCATTAGCCACTAACTTTCTTCTAATCATTCATCAATTAGTCCAATCAACATCTTAGTCAACTCTCTCATCTCCCAAGTAATATTAAATTCCTTTTATTATCCCCATGTCCTTTCTCATGGAACTTTAAATTCCTTTTTATCACTCCAAGACTCTCCTCTTCCCTATGCAAGTTGTTAGGAATTTAAGAACTCCTCACTTGTCACATCAGTCACATAAGGACAAGTACTTAATTTTTGGGAACCTTGTCTTATCCACAAAATACTCCCAATAATGTGAATTTAAAATTCACATTTATTATCCCAACAACTTCTCTCATTCCCATGGTCCTCTCACTTGTCACCATCATCCTTATCCCTAGGTACTTGTAAGTATCTCCACCTCACTGGTACTCTTTCCACCTCATTCTTCCTTGTGGCACTTCATCCTTCACATGGAAAGATGTGAGGGCTTGTGAGTCTTCAACTCACCATAGCCCTCCATCTTGGCCATGTTGGCTCAATCTCAACAACTAAATTTTCTAGAAAATTCTCTTCTAGATATATAAGATTTCTCTTTCATGCACTCATCCATTAGGAATTCACACACACTTTTGCAATTCAAGCTCTCATACTCTCATACTCTCATACTTGCACTCTTGCACTCAAGACCTCCATTGTTGCATACTTTCAAGCTTCCATATCTTGCACTTACATTCATCTATCCCACTACCCACATAGCTCATTACATCTCTCATTTAATTTAGAGCATTTTGAATCCATTTTCATCCATCTTTCCATCAAGGAGCATACAAAACATCCATAATCAAAGGCCAACCAAGGAGTAGCTTGAACAAGGTAAAAATCTACTTGCTTATCTTTATTTTGTTTAAGTTTAGTGTAGCCCTATCTTGAGGTGTTAAGTGTTGTTTGTTGTCTTTTGCATTATGTTTTGCATAATTTAGATAGGCTAACAACTCTTGATCACACATCCATCACATTCCATCGCATCCTTCTGTCATCCATCTGTATCCACATCATAGCTTGGTTCTGTGTTCGCATCGTGATCCCTCCTAGTACTAATCAGCCCATTCCAAAGGTCAGTTTGTCCTGCCTATATTGTAGTAGTCTATTGCATCACGTTGGGGGCATGTCCTACATTGGATTGGATTCATGTACATTCTTGAAAGTCTTCCTTAAAATAAAAAAATCAAAAACATAAAAATAATCTAAAAATCCAAAAACATCATAGAAGCAAAAATCCAAAAACATTCAAAACACATCAAAATCTCAAAATAGGTCAAAAATTCATTCAAAAAGTCAAAAAATAGAGTCATCTTGTCGAACTACGGGTCTCTGAGCCTTGAACATAGGCAAGGTTGATCTTTGATCATCCTCGAGACACTTAGGTCAATCCTTTAGGAGTTCATCATAATAAGATGGCAATCCATTTGGTCATATCTTCATCAATAAATGAGTCTATGTTAGTTGAACTATGTGGTCTCTGTGTATATAACATAGGCAAGGATAATCTATTGATCAGCCCCCAAGGCCCCTAGGATAGGTCTTTAGGTTAGGTCTTTGGTCAAAATATCAGAAAATACCTAAAAATTAGAAAATTGGAAAATCAAAACATTTGTAAAATCCAAAAAATACCAAAAATAGCCTCAAAACATTTTCAAAAATCCCAAAACATTCAAAAAACCCAAAAAATCCATCAGTCTCATCTTGCTTTCACCCGTAATAAACATCACTCACAATAAATCATCATCACCCTCAACCTTTGGTAAAACAGTCAAAAACAAATCTGGTAGTCAAAAGTGAAAACTCATAATGTCAAAGTCTCAAGTATAGGGCAGTAAGTAAACAAGTTAGTCAAATTTTCATATAAATAGCCTATCATCTAGTCAATCTCATCATCATCTGATAACATCATGTTCTAGGATGCATCCTTCCTACAATGTACATCAACATCAGACATCATCATAGTTTAGTCTTGGTTAGCGGTTTGAAGAACATTAGCTTGTTTTTTTACTTGATCTTTCTCTTTTGATTTCTTATTGTACTCATCTCAATGACCTCTCGATGATGCCCAAACAAAAGGATTTAGAGAGATAGGAATGGGGAAATGATCATTATCTTCTATCTGTTGTGCTTGTTGGATATTCTTGTAATATAACCTTGGTCATGCATGCTTTTTTTGGTTTGTAGGGAGGGTATTTTAAGTGTCTTGTTGACCACATATGAAGGCTTGCTTTTCTGTGTTTTGGTCTGAGATGTTTGAGATATCTAAATTGCACTCTAAATGAGGGTCTATATGCGAGATGTGAACATGAGTACTCCTATTTGTTTGTCGAGTCAAAGTCCATCACACTAGGTGCAATGCCATCTTGGTTGTCTATACCTTGATGCATCGTATCTATGTGTGTTATCAAACATAAGGTAAGTAAGCCCTTTTAAAATCTCAATTCCTGATAAGCAAAACATCATCATCCATCATCCATCATCATCTCTAATAAAGTATCATCAGATCATGGACTTATTGGATCCTCTCTTTCACCATCTCATTTCTTCTTATTCTTCTATCTTTACTAAAATTTCTATCCAAATTTGTGTGATATCTCAAAATATACATCAGGCTACCCATGGTCGATGACTGTCTATACATCATTAAAATTGTCTATGTCAAATATCTAATCTTTCTAAATAATTATTTTTTGTCCTTTGATTAGTAGAACCACTCCCCTCACATTTTATCATGATCTTGATCAAAAAATTAACATTTTTGTTCAATCTCTCGAGGGGGTAGTATACTAGCACAATTCTTCTCATTGGGGCAATAGTGGGGCATTTAAAAAAATTAGAAATTTTTTAGCTTTTGATCATGACAAGATTATTCTTTGAATCAACATAACAAGTACATTGCTTCAAAGAGGGACAAAATATAGACACGTAAAATATACTAATTGATTTTATACACCTGATCCTGATTTACTAACACCAGTTAATCCTAAATCATCTCCTTTATGGACCATTTAATCAAATAAATCAATTTTATCTAATTAAATCATTGTCTTCTATCTATTAAATAAATCATTTGATTTGATTTGATCACATTCTCCTCTTTAATTAAATAGATCAATTTTATTTAATTAAATCATCAATTAGTCCTATAGTTCCTCTTTAATTAAATAAATCAATGTTATTTAATTAACTTCTATAGTTCTTCCTTTAAATTAAATAAATCAACCTTTATTTGATTTAAGTTTAACATCACCCTTTTTTAATTTAATAAATCAAAATTTATTTAATTAAGTTTTATATCTAACTATTCCTCTCATTTTGATTTATTTAAATGTTAAAATCTAAGTCAAATGTCAAATCAACTAATTTCTATCTAAAGTTAATTAAATCCTAATTAACTCTAATCTTAATCTTCTAAATCCTCTAGATTTTGCAACTTGCATAGTAAATCAATTTATTTGATTTATTAAAACCTTTAATTTCTCTCAACAAAACATCAAGTTGGAATATTCCTCCAAATTCAAAAAAGTCCCTCCAAAAGGACTTGTCCATCCAACAAGGCATTGAATGCCTCTTACATGTCCTTTTTCCTTGATCCAAGTGGAATTAACTTCATTTCTTTCTCCCTCCAACATGTCATTTCATAAATTTGAAATTCCACCTAATATCATTTATGGGCACATTCATCAAAATGTGCACAACCTTCCTCCACTCACATGTTGACAAGTGGCATCTTGCCATTGGATGGTCTTTTATCCCACATTCATTCCTTTTGCTTATGCTTCCATCATTCTCTTCTATAAATAGAAGACTCTTTTACTAATTTTGGATCCACAACTTCATGCAAAGACATTATCTTGAGATTTTGAATTTCCCCATCCATTCTTCATCCATTTTCATCAATTTTTATGGTTTCATAGCTAGGTTATTGCAAACGTCATCAAGGATCTTCATCAATCATCACCAAGCTTGCTAGGAATTGGGAAAGGGCTATTTCCCACATCAAAATAGCACCAATTCCCTCATGGGATTGAGAGTTTGAGCATTTAAATAGGATTTAATAGCTTTTTATTTGTGTTCTTCATTCTATTTCTTGTTTTCATGCTTCAAATGAATCTTATGGGGAATGATGATGTTAACTTGCATAATGGACTAATATTGTGTTTTTTCTTTGTGTTTATGTAGGTCTAGGATCACCATTCACACTTCCTAAGCATCTTAGTATCATATACTATAAGTTTGAAAAGTTTTGGGAACATTTGTTTTATGCATTTAGGTCAAAAACATTAATTTAAGGCAGTCATGTTTTCAATTACAAGCATCATTAGATTCGAAAATTCTCACATTTTTGAAATTTTTCATAACATGGATAAAAGTACTTTTCACTTTTGCATACACAATTTTTCTATTCATAAATATTTGCATAAGTTTGATAAAAGTGCTTTTCATTCTTGCATACACATTGTTTGCATTCTTAAAGCTTTACATATATTGGATAAAAGTGTTTTGCATCTTTGGATATACATTGTTTACATTGCTGAAATATTGCATGAAATGGTTACAATTTCTTTTCATTTTTGTTCACACAATGGTAGTGTCTTACATATTTAGGCATGCTAAGAAAAATTTCCTATCCTCTCCCTCTGAGAGTGCTTTAATGAAATAGAATACAACCTTGGAAATTCTTGTTCTTCTCCTAATATCTCTCCTATTGGTGAAGAAGATATTTAAGTGTTAGAAGAACCAATCAATGAGAGTTTTGAGAATCCAAGTTGTTTCTCTCCTCTTACCTCTCTTGGTGGAAAAAAAATGATGAACAAGACAACATAACCATAGGTAATCATGACAATAACATTTGTTCTTCTCCTAGTATCTCTCCTAGTTGTGAAAAAGATACTTTGATGTTAGAAAATGCAATCGATGAAGGTCATGAGAATTTTAGTTGTCCCCCTTCACCTAGAAAAACCCTTAGTGAGAAAGAAAATTCAACATTGATCATTCCTCTACTTGCGATGAAGTCCTTTTAGAAGAACCAACCTTTGAATGTCACAAACATTTGGCTTGTAGTTCTCCTAAAAACTCCCCTCCTAGGGAGAATACCATGGTGCTAGTAAATATGAACATTGACACATATCCTTCAAACACTAAACCTCCCTAGGTGATGATAATAAAGTGACATTAGAATCCCCTTCGCTAACGAATCATGAAAATAAAGACAAGATTCTTGAAATTATGATGACACAAGTGGGATCTCCTTTAATTAGTGAGCTTCATAGGTCACCTCCCACAAGTGAATCACACAAAAAACTAAGAGATTTCTTGAAATCCATGATGTAATCTAATCATCACAATGTTTTGCAACCGCTAAGTTGTAACTTAGTGACTAAAACATATAGGGGATCACACATCACTCCCAAGCCATTACCCTTTTCTCAACCTAGAGTCCCTAGTGTTGACGACCTTAAAAAGACTCCCGCTAATATATCTATATGGAAACTTATTCAACTATCACCTACATTTAAATTTCTATTTCAAGAAATGTTGAAAATACAGCAGGAGATCCCTGGAGCATGTGTTGGTTGAATGCTTCTAATCTGCAACTTGATGACCAATTATTATCCTACAAAACACTTAAAACGACCCATTAAATCTGTAATTGCAAAATACTTCAATGAATCAAAAGAAATAAATTTTATACAATTTCTCTTTAAAAGTCAAGCAATTATTTCTTCTAAAGTTTAATTAATTGGCAGAGGATAGGGATTTTGCATATATGGAATAGGCCTTTATTATGTTATTATGATGAGGTTATTTTTACCTCATCATTTCATCCCCTTCCTAATTCCTAGCAAGTCCTCCCACCCCTTGATTATAGCCCTATCCTCCGTTCCATTCTTCATATTTTGCACTAATATCATATAGATCTCTTGCTGTAACATCAAAATTTATAGGTGCATGGTGGAAGCCTCTATGGAAAGCAATTCCCCCTTTCCATTCACTGAAGATTCTATCATCTTGATCTGTATTAACATGAAAAGCAGGGGTTGGGTAGAGTAATAAGAGAGATCTATACCTCATCCCTATCCATTTTGTTCTGAGATCCTCCAAGATTTTAGCTAAGGCATTTACTCTTTTGAAGGACCATTTGATGCTAAGAGGGGAGATCACCTCTCTTTTCTTTAAATATACAGGTAATGGAGTGTATCTTTCTTCACAAGCATGTCAGGCTTTACCAATTAATTTCTTCCCTTGATCCATGAAATGATTATAATAGATTTGAAGGCTTTCATCATATCTTCCCTTAATTTTCTCATCCAATAGAAGAGCTGAAAAAGGTTTTCTTAAAAGTTGCAGGTCTACTATTGGGGGATCTCATTTGAAGACCCACACTCTTCTCTTCTTGGGAATATTCCCTATTGCATTCTTGCCAATGCATTTGATTTCGCATAGTGGACAACAAAGATCTCAATTGCACTTCTCCAACAAAAAGATTAATAAAGAAATCAATATGTTTTCTAATAAAAGATCATGAGTAAAGAATTCACAGAGCATGTCTTGATCCTTAGGATTTGATTCTACAAATATTTGAACAAATTTTTTGTCATCAGGGTCATAAGGTTGATCATTATAAATTTTGAGCAATTTCAATTTGAAGCATTGTTCATTTAAAAACATTGAATACAATCTTGATGGTCTTCTACAAGATAAAAGAAATTCTGCTATTTGACATGCATCTTGCTTCCCCCTATAGGCTTTATGAAATGCTTCTTTTAACAACACAATTTCCATTTCTAATATGTTATTTTCAAGTTGTGCATTCCTTAGGAAATAGAGCTGTTCCATCCACTTCATAAACAATGGAGGAATATGAACTTGAAACCATTCAGTTACCGTTGGTTCAATCTGGACTTCTTTTGATTCCTGTTACCTAATTTTCACCCTCAGGCTCAATCAAGCTAGGCATCTATGTTGTAGGTGTTCTAGGGGCCAAATGGGACAATTCCATTAAAGGTTATGTCAGGCATTTGATGACATTTCGCAGGGGAGCTCAGTTGAAAAGCATGCCTTAATCAATTTGACATAATTTTCCTTTAAGGAGAAAGTCGGCAAGACCCTTCTATTGTCTGGTCGACTGGCTGTTTTGATTCATTCCATCTTGAGTAGGTCACTAGACCTAGCTTTTGTCATGCCAAATGAGCCTATAGAGCCTATCGATGTGACAGGAAGGGGTCGCTATGACCTCTTATTGCATGGATTTCTTTGGCCAATAGGCCTTTTAATCATCGTTCGTCGAGACTTATGGTGACCACGGGCTTCGGCCTAGCAAAGAGAGCTCGGTGAGAAGTTCCAGCAAAGCCGATAGGTCTCCCCGACAACCAAAAGGAATCAAGTTCAGGACAAGTCTGGCCAACAAGAGGTCTCCTCGGCACAAAGAAAAGAGGGCCCTCAGTATGTCTAGGGGATCTCGCTGAGATGTTTTGGTGATCACAAGAGGTCTCCCCGAAATGAAACAGAGCTTGGCAGGAGGAAAATGGCTCAACAAAAGGTCTCGCCAAAAGCAGAGAGTCACCCCAACGGGAAGCAGCTCACCAAAAGGAAGAAAGTCGCCAAGATGTCTTGGCGACTGGCTGAGGCCTCGTCGAGAGTAAGTGATATTGCCTTGAGGTCTTGCCAACACCAGGAAGTCTTGGCGACATGGAAGGTATCATCGACAAAGGGTCTCACCGACCAGTGGAGCCTCCCAAATGAAAAGCAGTTTTGGCCAAAGGATAGGGGTCTCGGAAAAATGTTGTGTCGAGATGGAGATATCTCCTTGATTAAAGGATAGAGGGAAGGGGCCTTGATACATTTGTCTTCGGTAAGAGTCTCGCCGATCAAGAAAGACTTCGCCGAGAGCATTGGATATCGACATGACTAATAAGGCCCGTTGTAGCCTCTCACTGATGAATGTTTCTCTTGCCAAAGTGAAACAAAGTAAGCCCTCGCCAAAGCAAGGTGCCTTCGACACAACCTCTTGCCGACAGGGAATCAACTGAAGTCTCCTTGACCCGAGGAAGTCTCACCGACTCTAGAGCATAGCGATAGGATAATGAAGTTTCAGTGAGAAGTCTCTCTGACCACCAGATGTCTCCTCGAAGCAATGTGGCACTCGGTATAAGGAATGAAGATCCGTGAGATGTCTCACCAACATAAAGGAGGTCTCACCGAGTGTAGTGGGTCTCTCTGAAACTGATGCCTTCGCTAAGCCTGGAGTTTTCACCATGATATCCCAGCAACAGAATTGTGTCTTGCTGACGGCCTCAATGGTATCGGTATGACTAATCGAGCTCGATATGAACTCTCATCGACTGTCACGTACTACGTCGATTGTTGTCAAATGATATAATCGCATTAGCAAGACACTTTCAGTGTCTCGCCGAGATGCGATTCTTTTCAAAAGACTTTTGACCAGCTGCAAAGTCCGCGTGGAAAACACTCGACCAACCAGGGGGAGCTGAGGTGAGCCATGGCATAACAGAGAATGTCAACCCTAGATGAATTCCACGCGAATCAGAGTGAGCTTAGGGCATTCCAGGTTCAGCTGAAGTAGCTCAACAAGACACGAGGATCATAAATGAATGTGGTGGTTGTTGCTAAAGATCTGAAGGCTTCTATGGGGGTAACTCTTCACCGACAGACACCGACATGGACACACAGGGTTTTGCATTTATTTCAATCAAAAGATCTATGGGAGATTTTTTTTGGGACGAATATTTTTTGTAGGCCCTAAGGGGCCGACATACCTTTTGTATATAAGGAATTTTTTGCCTCTTTGTAAGGAGTTTGGATGTATGCTCTTCTGAAGTCTGTGACCCTTTTGCAGTCCTCTCTCAGACTAGCACATTTTTGTAACTCAATTTGGAGCATAATATACAAAATCTGCCTTGGTTACCATTGATGGTCCATCTTTTGCCCTTCTAATTTTTGTGAAGCATTGTGCATTCTTTCTTGATTCATTGAGCTACTTAGTGAAATATTCTCTTTCCTTATAGCTTTTGTTTCATGTCATGCCTTTCTTTATAGAGGTAGTATCATGTAGGTTACAAACTGTGTTTATTTAATCCTGCACATGAGCTTCTAGTTTGGGAAAATCTGCCTTTCCTTCTTGATGGTATGTGCATGTCAAACCTGTTTGTATGCGTGATCTACATGATCTTGTTGTGCAATCTCATGGCTGTCACTAGTATTCAAGTGTAGCTCGAGTATCTCATTGTTCCTATCATTTCGGTGTATCACCTTAGTTTAGTCATAATTTATGTACTCCTCATCCCTTTTCCTCTCAAAGAATTAGTAGTTTAGGTGATACCCAAAGGAAGTCGGCCTTCTCTGAAGGTTCATTACAGTTATAGGTAACCCACAACCTTGAGATGATCCCATGTTGCTCTAGAATGCTCAGTTTCTTACAAACTCAACACAGGGTGCAATTCTAGGTGACAACAGTTTCTGGCACGCCCGGTGGGACTGAGAGCTGACTATGTCAGTCCTTTTTGTACCATGTATTACTGTAGTTTGGTGTGTACAGTAGTATTTTCTTCCTTTGGGGGCAAGTTTCTAACATACTTGGCGACTCCAAACCTAGAGTATCTGGTTTCAGTAGTCTAAGTGTTGGTTTCATGATAGTATGTCTTACCATTCATCGTTTCATGAAGGTATGGTGCCTGCATCTTTTTATCAGTCATACCCTATTGAGGATACCGCTAGTTTTACTCAGGACAACTATGTAGCAACGGGTTACCAACAAGCTCAATTGGCCTACCCACCCACCCCTGCACAAGTTTAGTAGCGACATGCTTATGCTCACCAACAACCCCAAGAGGGTTGTTTCATCTCTAATCAAAAAATTTATTCTTCACATGAGCCTCATAATTTAGATGAAATGAGTTTGGAGAATATGTCTTTATTTTTCCAAAAGCAGTTTGAAGAAATTGAAAATCAGTAGGAGGTCAATAAGTAGGAGGAGGAGCTTGCTTATCAAGCTTATATTCATCAGCAGGAGGTTGAAACACAAAGAGGATTCCATTTAGTACAAGAATTTGAACAAATTCAGTCTAACTCTCCTAAAGAACAACTTTCTCAAATGCCCCAATCAGCTACTACCTTTTCAAATCCTTTCTTTAAGGAAGCAAAAGAAGAGCAACTTACTGATCAAGATGAGTTAATCCTCTAGGAAAAGATTAAGAATATGAATCCTTTGCATTTAGCCATAAGGTGTTATCAACTACAGCAGCAAAGGATTGAGCAGCAAGAAGACACTTGTTCCAAAGAATCCTTGACTATTCCAACCAATCAACAAGTTCAAAAAAGTAAGTTCTCTAATTCTTCAATTAAGCTCCCTAAGTTTGAAATTCCAAATTTTAGGAGTTTCATCCTGCGCAAGAGCCTGTAGTTGAAAAAACTCAGTCCATTATCCCTCAAGAGTAGTCTTTTCAATTACAAAGTCAGCCTAGTGAGAGGATAAAAGAAGTTTTTGAGGTAGATGAAGCTCTTTTGGGTATTGATACATTTGAGCATGAAGTTCAAAATGAAAAATCAGGGTTGTTACAAGTGACTGATGAATAGGGCCAGTTAGGACAATAGAGTTCTAAACAAGAAATGACAGCTAAACATGGAGTTATGTCATATTCATCTAATGAGCTCCCTCATTTTGTTGAATAGAGTGGTGAAGCCCTGATTAATTTTTTTTTTGAACTTCCTGGTTTTGATGATGAGGTTGGGAAAAGCACATCTAAACAATCATTAGTAATAGCGTTTCAACAACAAAAAGAGGAACATCTCAATGACAAGGTGTTCTTCCATCAAGATGAGCATGATCAACAAAAGTATGTCTTCAAAGATATGAGTAATCCTTGCAATATTAAAAGAAAGAATTATGAAGTTGATGTAGGATATCTTGTGCATGAGAAAGCTAACCATGAACTTGGAGAAGACATGTTCTCAAGTGTAATAGAGGGTTTTTGTTCAAGACTTGATGTTAAGCTACGTATTTCTAAACCTATAAAGTTTGAACAACATATAGATGCAACAGAGCAGAAATTTTTCTTCCCTCAAGAGTGTTGTCCCAAAGAAAACAATAGCCCTCTTATCATTAAAGGTACTGGTACTGTGCAGAATGATGAGGACTTGTTCTGGGATGACTTGGAGATTTTCATTTCAAGCTTGGATCATAAACAGTCTTTTAGTGAGACCCATCAGGTAGATATCAATATATCAAATGAAAAAGAGTATGTACCTCAAGCCCTTACTGATTTACTTGATGAGCTTCCCGATTTTGTGGAGGGAACTTCAGGAAAAGTTATGATACAATCCCTTATGCCAAATGTTGATCAACATACTGAGGAATCTGATGGTGGTGTGTTGATCAATATACAGACAATCCAAGACAACCATGACTTGACGACATTTGACCAGTTTGATAGGGTGGATGAAGCAGACATTTCATTGACCTCTGAGCCAATTCATTCAAAGGAGATTACCATTGTGCAAGACAAGGAAGAAGCAGATCTTCATAAGCGAATCAACATTAAGAGCAAGGAGTTTATCCTTTCCAAAGGATGCCCAATTAAAGATTTGATTAACAGACTGCCAGGAGGAGCAAAGTGTACCATTGTTCCAGAAAAGGTTGATGCAATTACGACATTGGAGGAGTAGAATCTATTCACTTATCCCTTTGCAGACACCAGTTTTTACTATTAATTTGAAATGATAAGTGGATTTATCCTTGTCTTTCCAAGTGTTTTGCAATTAGTGTGATCAATTCATCAACTTGTGAGCCATTGTATATTGAGGAGAAAGGGAAGCTACTTCAGTCATCCTGTAAATGGTTTTGTTTAACCAATTTCTTACTAGTTAGTGTAGGGTAGGTTTAGTTGTATTTTTTCAAATTCCCTAAGTGCTATTTTAGCACAGTTAAATAGTTTCCCTTATGCAATTTTTCTTGTTTTCAATAAGATTCCAGGTGATCTGTGTCCCAAGTCACAATGCACAAAGTTGTTCCAAGTCTATTCCAGAATTGTCCTATGGATCTCAGGGAGTTGAGGCCTTGTACAAGACTGATATTTTGTTTATTTTCTAAGTCTTCTAATGACTCCATGCCCAATGGATAAGCCAGACTACTGGTCCTCATGTTTAGCAGGCAAACATCCAGGAAAGGTCGCCATAAATGTTGCCTAATTTTCACCCTCAGGCTCAATCAGGCTAGGCATCTATGTTGCAGGTGTTCTAGGGGCCAAATGGGACAATTCCATTAAAGGTTATGTTAGGCATCTGATGACATTTCACAGGGGAGCTTAGTTGAAAAGCATGCCTTCATCAATTTGACATAATTTTCCTTTAAGGAGAAAGTCAGCAAGACCCTTCTACTATCTGGTCGACTGGCTGTTTTGATTCATTCCATCTTGAGTAGGTCGCTGAGACCTAGCTTTTGTCATGCCGAATGAGCTTGCAGAGCCTATCGTTGTGACAGGAAGGGGTCACTATGAACTCTTATTGCGTGGATTTCTTTGGCCGATAGGCCATTCAATCGTCATTCACCGAGACTTATGGCGACCATGAGCTTTGGCCTAGCAAAGAGAGCTCGGTGAGAAGCCCAGCAAAGCCAATAGGTCTCCCCGACAACCAAAAGGAATCAAGTTCGGGACAAGTCTGGCCGACACGAGGTCTCCTCGGCACAAAGAAAAGAAGGCCCTCGGTATGTCTAGGGGATCTCATTGAGATGTCTTGGCGATCACAAGAGGTCTCCCCAAAATGAAACAGAGCTCGGCAGGAGGCAAAGGGCTCGACAAAAGGTCTCACCGAAAGCAGAGAGTCACCTCGATGGGAAGCAGCTCGCCAAAAGGAAGAAAGTCACCAAGATGTCTCAGCGACTGGCCGAGGCCTCACCGAGAGTAAGTGATATCGCCTTGAGGTCTTGCTGACACCAGGAAGTCTTGGCGACATGGAAGGTATCGTCGACAAAGGGTCTCACCGACCAGTGGAGCCTCCCAAATGAAAAGCAGTTTTGGCCAAAGGATAGGGGTCTCGGCAAAATGTTTTGTCGAGATGGAGTTATCTCCCCGACTGAAGGATAAAGGGAAAGGGCCTTGATATGTTTGTCTTCGGCAAGAGTCTTGCTGATCAGGAGAGACTTCGCCGAGAGCATTGGATATTGGTATGACTAATAAGGCCCGTTGTAGCCTCTCGTTGATGAATGTTTCTCTTACCGAAGTGAAACGAAGTAAGCCCTTGCCAAAGCAAGGTGCCTTCGGCACAACCTCTTGCCGATAAAGTGATGTCCTACTGACAGGGAACCAACCGAAGTCTCCCCGACCCGAGTAAGTCACACCGACTCTGGAGCATAGCGATAGGATAATGAAGTTTCAGTGAGAAGTCTCTCTAACTGCCAAATGTCTCCTCGAAGCAATGTGGCACTCGGTATAAGGAATGAATATCGGCGAGATGTCTCACCAATGAAAAGGAGGTCTCGTCGAGTGTAGTGGGTCTCTCTAAAACTGATACCTTCGCTAAGCATGGAGTTTTCGCCATGATATCCCAGTGACAAAATTGTGTCTTGCCGACGACCTCAGTGGTATTGGTATGACTAATCAAGCTCGATATGAACTCTCATCGACTATCACATACTACGCCGATTGTTGTCAAATGATATAATTGCATTAGCAAGACACTTTCAGTGTCTCTCCAAGATGCGATTCTTTTCAAAAGACTTTTGACCAGCTGCAAAGCCTGCGTGGAAAATGCTCGACCAACCAGGGGGAGCTGAGGCGAGCCATGGCATAATAGAGAATGTCAACCCTAGATGAATGCCACGCGAATCAGAGTGAGCTTAGGGCATTCCAGGTGCAGCCGAAGTAGCTCAACAGGACACGAGGATCATAAATGAATGTGGTGGTTGCTGCTAAAGATCTGAAGGCTTCTATGGGGGTAACTCTTCACCCACAAACACCGACATGGACACGCATGGTTCTACACTTATTTCAATCAAAATATCTATGGGAGATTTTTTCTGGGATGTATATTTTTTGTAGGCCCTAAGGGGCCTACATACCTTTTGTATATAAGGCATTTTTTGCCTCTTTGTAAGGAGTTCAGATGTATGCTCTTCTGAAGTCTGTGACCCCTTTGCAGTCCTCTCTCAGACTATCACATTTTTGTAACTCAATTTGGAGCATAATATACAAAATCTGCCTTGGTTACCATTGATGGTCCATCTTTTGCCCTTCTAATTTTTGTGAATCATTGTGCATTATTTCTTGATTCATTGAGCTACTTAGTGAAATATTCTCTTTCCTTATAGATTTTGTTTCATGTCATGCCTTTCTTTGCAGAGGTAGTATCATGTAGGTTACAAACTGTGTTTATTTAATCCTGCACATAAGCTTCTAGTTTGGGAAAATCTGCCTTTCCTTTTTGATGGCATGTGCATGTCAAACCTGTTTGTATGCGTGATCTATAGGATCTTGTTGTGCAATCTCATGGCTGTCACCAATATTCAAGTGTAGCTCGAGTATCTCATTGTTCTTGTCATTTCGGTGTATCACCTTAGATTAGTCGTAATTTATGTACTCCTCATCCATTTTCCTCTCAAAGAATTAGTAGTTTAGGTGATACCCAAAGGAAGCCAGCCTTCTCTAGAGGTTCATTTCAGTTATAGGTGACCCACAACCTTGAGATGATCCCATGTTGGTCTAGAATGCTCAGTTTCTTACAAACTTAGCACAGGGTGCAATTCTAGGTGACAACAATTCCACCATTGGTTTACTTGTGCTTTCTTGTAAATCTTGTTCTAATTTCACAATTCTACTAAGAGAAGCATTCAATTCTTGTTTTTGTCTTTTCTTTTCTTCCTCAAAAGTTGAAAACATAAGCATAAAATTTTCTTTTAAAACTTGAATTTCTTTATTTAAACCAGCACTGTGTACCCTGTTTTCCTGATTATAATTCTAAATTTGTATTTGCAATTCACTAATGAATGTATCTTTTCCCTGTATCTACAGTTTTAAATCCTATATTTCTTGATCTCTTTTGCTTATTACAGCAGTGTGTACTATTATTTCTTCGTGTTACAGTTCTATATGTTCCTTATTTTTATGCAACTAACTTCTTAGCTCTTCAATTTCTAATTTTAACTTTTCCAATTCTGCATTAGTTTTTTCATTTTCAACCATTTCAACAACTCTATTTACAACAAGAGAAAAATTTCCTAAAACACTATCCTCAACCTCCATAGAAGGTGGAGATTGTACCTTTTCCGTTTCCTATTTTTCCTGGTCAACAACTTCTTCTTCAGACACTAAATGGGAATGTATTTCTTCAACATAAATTTCTCTCTCTGAGGACTGATGAATCTGTTCATCTGTTTGCAAGGGTTTCTTCTACTTTTTGGATTTTGATCCACTTTCTCTACTCTGTACTGGGGTTTCTGTAGACTTAGAGGATAATCTTTTGCTTCTCCTTAAAGGAGGAATATTCTAATAAGTTAAGATTGTTGGAGTATTCTGATAAGTAAGAACTTCCCTTCTTTTCCTCTTCCTAAAAGGATTACTATCTACATTTGGATTTATTATCTCAACATCTATTGACTGGTGTAGGGCTTCAAATTCCTTATTTTGAAATTCTAGCACTTCCTCACCAGGAATGGTGAAAATTTGGGTTTCAGGAGCCTTAGAGTCCTCAAGGGAAGTTGCTCCAGAAGGTGAAGCGACTTGTTTAGAAGATTCTCCTGGTTCTAATTTCCTTCCGGGCATAGGCTTGTCAAACTTCCCCAAAAAAAATTCCCATTTGCTTCCAAGTTTGTTATGAAAATGATATTTTCAAATTAATTGAATTAATCCATGATGCTTTAATGGCCTTGAACCAGTTTTATATATTTTTGTAGACATCTAAATTTGATCGCTCTCATATGATCAAATTCATCTCTTTATTCATCCATTCTGTCAATATTAATTTATTTAATTAATGTCACACTTTCTATCCAAATTATTTAAAGTATTTAATAATTAAATGCTTTATCTTACCCCTTTTTCCTCTCTAAATTAGATAAATACATCAATTTATTTAATTTAGTCATTTTAAGCTTTTTGAATTAAAATCAATTTAAAATTCTTCTTTTCTCTCTCCTTGTCACATCCTCCATAATCCCTCTCTAATCTGAATTAATTTAATTAATTCATGATTAAGATGTGCATCTCTTAATCAAGGATTAATGTCACATCCTCCTACATTTGCCACTTGCTTCTAATCTTCCATTAATTATCTTAATTAGGTATTTGCACAACCTTAATCAAAGTCATTAACCACTTTTAGCACCCCTTTTTAGTCAACCTTTTCATTTGCCTTTCTTGGCATTGATCCTCTTTCCCATGTGAATTTTTAATTCACATTTTATCCTTCCAAGACTTCTAGAACATGGGACTTGTCACCTCATCCACATGTGACCAACTCCCACCTTTTTGGAGACTCTCTTTTATCCACTAGATTCTCCCAAGCATGCGAATTTTTAATTCACATTTATTCCTCCAAGGAATCTTCTCATCTCCCAATGTACTTTCAAGGTACATGTCCTTCCTCCATATCATGTACTCTCCTTCCACATCAACTACACATCATCTTATCTTTAGCCATATCACTTTCCACATGTCAAGATGTGAGGGCTTGTGAGTCCTTAACTCACCATAGCCCTACATCTTGATCTTGGTGGCTCAATCTTAACCATTGAATTCTCTAGAGAATTCAAATTTCTCTATAAATACCCCCTTCTCTAAAACATTAAAAACACTTAGCCATTTTTCAACTTTATGCTGTCATTTTGTGCACTCATCTAACCATCCATTTTAGCCATTTTGCATTTGCATCCCATTATCTACTTAGTCTTTCATCTAGCCACATCAATATCCATATAAGGAGCATACAAAGCAATCCAAAATTAAGGGCCAACCAAGGAGTTTCAACTGCAAAGAGAAGGTATAACCATTTGTCATCCTTTTTCACTCTTTTTCTCTTTGTATTAACAAATTCTTTAGGCTAATATTGAGGTGTTTCTTAGTGTTTTTCCATTGCATTTTAATTGTTTAGAATAGGTAAAACATTTGGATATCACATTTCTGGCACGCCTGGTGGGACCCACAAGCGGGTTCCTCAATTTTACGTTTGCTGTTGTTGAGTTGTTTGCAGGAACATGTCGTAGAGGGGTGACTACACCCTCCTGGTGAGTGCAGAAGGGCGACTACGCTTTCCTAGACACTACAGAGGGGTGACTACACCCTCCTAGTGACTACAGAAGGCTGACTACGCCCTCCTAGCCATTGCAAAGGGGTGACTACACCCTCCTGTTGACTGTAGAAGGGTGACTATGCCCTCCTGGCTACTATAGAGGGGTGACTACGCCCTCCTGGTGACTATAGAAGGGCAACTATACCTTTTTTTGGATTTTTGGCTTACTAACATTTTTTGCAAAAGGAAAACTATGCCCTTGTTTAGATTTTTGGCTTACTAACATTTTTTGCAAAGGGCCGACTACACCCTTGTTTGTATTTTTGGCTTAATAACATTTTCTGTAGAAGGGTGACTGTGCCCCTTGGTTAAACTTTTTTTTTTAACATTGCACTACAAAAGGGTGGTTACACTCCTTGGTTAAACTTTGTTTTCTAACGTTTCACTGTAGAAGGGTGACTACACACCTTCGTTGAACTTTGTGTGCTAACATTTTACTGCAGAGGGGTGACTACACCCTCCTAGTTACTAAAGAAGGGCAACTACACCCTCCTGGTTACTGTAGAAGGGCGACTAAACCCTCCGGTCACTATAGATGGGCAACTATGCCCTTCCTCAGCACTGCATAGGGGTGAATACGCCCCAAAACAACACATTTTGAAAGGTAAAATGACCATTGTAGCTTCGTTTTTGCTCCCATTTTTTGCTGTTTTCATGTACTAACCCCCTAACATTATTTCTTACAAGGATATTTGTGTTTTTTCTAACATTTTGTAGCATATTCTTGTGTAATTGATGAAGAATGCAGGATAAAACAACTAGCATTTGCTTGTAGGGCTATCTATTTGCTCAAATTTTTAAAGCTATCCTTGTTTTTGTTAATCTAAGAACATAGTTTAAATAGGGGAAGTAATATTTATTGCTTGTTGTGTCTATCTTTTTGTGTTACCCAAAGGGGGAATTAGTTTTTTTTCACTTTCCCCTTGCACTTCGTGTGAGCCTGGGGAATAGTTGGAAATGATTAGTGTCTACTTTTTAGTGGGACCTGCTTGGGATTTCATCACCCCAAGGGACAATTCCAACCATGCGTACTGACAGGGTATATAAAGGGGGAGAGCAAAAGTTGTATCTCAATCTAGTCATGTCATAATTGGCGGAGCATCGAAGCTAGGGTGATACCTAGATAGATGTGAAGAGTTGGTCCGAACCCTTCAGTATCTTGCTGGGGTTCCCGACTCATGCTTGTGACAAGCTAGTGTTTACGATTGTGTCTCACATACCGAGAGTATATCGAGGATTCCCTAGACTCCTTGTGCATCCTAGATTAAGACCTTATTGGCCATACCCTTAACACTAATAATAGGATTGTACTTGTTTGAAAGTGCTTTCTTGTGAGAAACCAGTAAACTTTTTGGAAAATTGGCCTTATTATTATCATTTTAAAATCCTTGCCATAGTCATTATCATCAAACCAAGTCCCTATTCAATACAGAGGGGTGAAATTTCCCTTTTGGTTATTGTAGAAGGGCGACTACACCCTTTGATTCACTGTAGAAGGGAAACTATGCCCTCCTGTTTACTGTAGAGGGGCAAATTTGCCCTCCTAAGCAGCTGAAATCGCCTTGTTTAGCTCCGTTTAGCCTCTAAATCATTGTCTAACCATTCTAAACCTTTATTTAATCATTCCAAGCCTCTATTTTGTCATTCTAAACCTCTGAAACATCCGTTTGATCATTTTAAACTTTCATTTTATCATTTTGAACCTCCGTTTGGCTATTCCAAACCTTCACTTAGCCATTCCAACATCTATTTGACCAAGTAGTCTTTCATGCCTTTCGATCCTCCATTTACTCCTTTTGAGTAATCTTTCATCTATTCCAAGCATCCATCCCCTCATTCTTAGAGTTGTTTATCCTTTCTAATCAATCGTTTACTTGTTTTGAGCTTTCGTTTTCATGACCTGAGAGTTGTTCATCCATTCTAAGCAATCGTTTACTAGTTCTGAGTGCTTGTTCATCCACTTATATCATTCATTTTCCCAATCCAATCATCTATTTCCTCAATTTGATTATCTAACATCCCATTCCAATCACCTGTCTCTTCATTCTAATAACCCGTTTACTCACTTAAAGAGTCCACAAAGCAGTGGGGTGAATTTTCCCTACAATAGGGCGAATCTTCCTTGTAGAAGGGAAAATTTGCCCCTCTGTGAGGGCATAGTCACCCCAGAAGGGAAAATTTGCCCCTCTATGAGGGCATAGTCGCCCCAGAAGGGAAAATTTTACCCTCTGTGAGGGTATAGTCTCCCTAGAAGGGAAAATTCACCCCTCTATGAGGGCATAGTTGCTCTAGAAGGGCAAATTCGCCTCTTTGTGAGGGCATAATTGCCCCAAAAGGGAAAATTCGCCCCTCTGTAGCAAAAATTTGGAAAACAAACATATCCAATTCCCAAATCTGATTGGTGGAACCAATCCCATCATATCTTTCAATCCAATCCTAATTTCGAGCACTCGTTCTTAGTAATCGTTCGTCTATTTGGAATCTTCCTCCCCTCGTTCTGAGAGTCATTTATCCGTTCCAAGCACCCATTTGCTCGTCACCAACACCTTTTTGTAAGTTATCATTTCATCACCAAAATTGCATAAGTGCTACTTAAAACATCATTAGAGTCCATATTCATCATCAAATCATCCATCCCAATCACCTAGACTTTTTTTTTGAGAGTTTTGATTTTTATGTTGAAACTTCTGGAGGCCATAACTTTTGACTTTGGTGTTTGTTTGAGCTGAAATTTTATGGGTGGTTGCGTTATGAGGTGGCATGTGGTTTCCCAACTAACCTTGAGTCGGTTTGACCCTATTGCGCCACATTTTTGGGGCTTCAAACTTTCATCTTGACCCTCAAAATCACAATTTAGTGTTTTTTTTTAATTTTTGAAAAATCATTTTCGTTAATAACTTGGAATGCATGTCTCAAATTTGGGATGTTAGTTGGAAATTCATCCTATCTTAGTTTTGGGTATTTTTTTGGACAAAAATGAACTCTCAAAAGTATGTCTATGAAGTTTCCTAAAATGGAAAAATTTAACAATTTTTGAAAATTGCCAAATTTGGAAAAATCTGATTGTCAACACCTTACATTTTTTAAACCCCAAAACTTGGTGTATAATAAATCCCATCACATCATCTAATCATCCTAATCTGAGCTTTAATCTAATCCCAATCTAAGCTTTGGTTCATCCGCATTCTACTGAGTTCATTCGTTCATCATCTGAATCGTATTGATACATCATTGATCTATTTAGGATCTAGACTATATGTAGTATTGAATGCTTAACTTTTACAATGATTATTCCAAGTTAATTAGAATAAAATTAAATCATGGAAATATTTACAATAGTTAAATTGACAAGGTGATAACAATAGAATGAAAGAAAAGAATGGAGAAAGAGATGCAAACAGCGTTTGATTACAGAGTTCGTCACAAACGTGACTACATCTCCGGGTCAGCTCCAATAGAGTACGACCAATCCGATTAACTCCAAAAATCAATTACAAAAGCACCAAGACTATTCCTCTTAAGCACATTAGCAAATCATGCCTCCAATGTGCAAAATCGTCTTCAAGAATCTCTAAGAAAACTCCTCTATTCACTTGTCACCTCAGCTTCATCACTTGCATTCCTTCACCTTGAAAAATCTACCCAAGAAATCTTGGCCAAACTCTCTCCCTTTCACCCTTTTTATACAAAAATTTCACCCAATTTGGTGAAAACCATAAGATTTTCATAATCCCCCAAAATCCCCTAATTACATATAAAAATCAGAATAATCTCCCTTATTATCCTTATTCGGGCTTAAACTATTTCCATTAGTTACATTTAATCCTTAAAAAGGATTATTGTTTAAAATTTGGAGGGATTTTTTGTTTTAAATTAAAGGGCATTCGGTTTCATTAACTTAACAAAACAAACCAATGCCATTCCTATAAATGAGAGAGCTCGTGGTGTAGCGGCAGCTATGTATTTTGTTAGTTGGTCGGTTTGGGGTTCAAACCCCACCGACCGTTCATTTTAAAACAACATTCAAACAACCATTCAACAAACCAATTCGTCCTCCATATATAGTTGAGACTGTTGCATGGGTGTAGTGGCTGGAATGGCCAGTTCGGAACCCCAAGTCACGGGTTCAAAACTCCGAACAAACTTTTTGTTATAACAAAACAACGAACTCCATCCACTGCGCTGTAGGACTGATGGGCAGAGGCCATGTGGCACACCAGGAGGATTCCACGTGGCAAGTTCTCATTTGTCAAAAATGCCAACGTGGATGCTAACAACTATGTTGATGTGAATGCCGACTAGGATGCTGATGTGGATGCCAATGAGGATGCTGACTATACTTGCTGACTGGGTGTACGGATGACATGTGTCGATAGGTGATTGGTTCTGTACAATTCTAACATGGATGCCACATGTCAAATTTTGATTCATCCATTTCACCATCCGTATAGTACGGAATGCTGACGTTAGCATTCCTACGGTCTGCCTCAAAAGTCAACTGAAAGCTTTGACTGCTGATAACTCTCACGTACGATGTCGGATTCCGATGAAAAGAACGACATCAGAATCGTCTCGACGAGCTCTTTGTGATGATGCCAACTTTGACAACTTTTGACGATGTTATTTTTTTTGCTTCCTGGATGCCCCTGATCCCAGTTTGACCCAAGGTTTGACTGGCCATAACTTGCACAAACAGACTCCTTTTTGCTCCGTTCAAGTTGTGTTGGAATCAGGACGTCAAGCTATTTCTGATGGTGCTAATTCTAGAAAAAAATGAGACACTTCAATTTTCACTGAAAATATCCTCCGGATCAGGCCTCCCCACTAAAGACCTTTTGGACCTCCAAAAGTGATATTTACTCTGACATTAAGTGAGGACTTGGCCTCCCCACTTGTCCTGTATCCTCTGTACATCTGAATACCTGGCTCACAAGCACAATGAAGACTGCAACAACATTGTTGAACATAAATATTATTCTATCACTTCCATAAGCTTCTACATCAATTGCCATAGCCACTAACCAACAGAAATTGACTAGCATCAAGCTGAACAATAATGCAGAAATGAAAGAGAATAAATCAACAACATATCGATCCTTTACAACAGGAACATTTTTACCCAAGGAGCCATCAATGCTTTCAATCATCATTCCCTCATGCTGTACTGCGAGTGCATCCTGCAACATCTGACCCTAGTTAGCTACTCCAAGTTCAAGTGTAGAACCACCTGTATTGACAGACATAAGAGTTAACTCTTTACTTGCATTAATTACCCTCTTTAACTGCCCTGTGTTTGCAAAAGAACGATTAGTCTTAATCCTGTGAGAATGTACAATATACTGTATGCCATCTTTAAACAAGTGATAATGATTGTTTTCCCTGTAGAAAATTGCTTTTCTGACATAAAGATAAGGGCTACCAAGCACTATCCCATAGATATCCAGTGGAACCACATCAAACTGTACTTCATCCACAAAGTTACTAGTGATTGTGAATCTTAAGGTGCATTGTCTTGTTACTTGCAACTTATCATTTTCACAAATCTAGCCTAGTGGATAAGGTTGCTTATGTTGTGTAGTTTTTAATCCCAAGTTTCTTACAACACTTTCTGAAATCAAGTTAACTTGAGATCCACTATCTATGAGTGCATCAATTTTAGTGTTCTTAGCAACAACCCTTAAGTGGAAAAGTTCATTCCTTTTCACATCTTCAGAGAAATCATTAACTGTAGAAGTAGAAGCACAACTAGCAACAGAAACACCAGAAATAGGAGCTTTACCTTTCAGACCCAACGCTGTTATCTTAGTCTCATCATCTGAATCTGAACCAAAATCCAAAACAACATTCGTGGCTTTCTCCTTACCTTTCTGTTTCTGATTTTGTCTTTGAGCCCACTTAGGCTTCAATTCAGGATGTAACTTCCAACAATGGTCTTCATCATGACCATTCTTGTCATAATGAGAGCAAGAAAGTTTCTCATCCTTCTTAACTGTAGCTACCTTCTTTCCTTTCCCTGTCTCTGCATTCTTAGAAGATTTCTTTACATCATCATCAAACTTATCAATGAAAGATCCTTTACCCCTTGACTCTAAGTGTGTAGCTTGAACAAACACTTCATCCAAATTACAAGGGTTCAATACCAAAATGGAATGCCTAAGGTAGGAATGCAGACCTCCTATGTACTTCAACAACATGTCTTGGGTGTACAAAGGAACATTCAAAGCAATAGCCTTCTTCCTGAATTCATGGGTGTACTCTTGGACAGTTTGACCTTTCCCTTGCCTAAACATTTTCCAGTCCATCATTAACTGTTGCATATGTCCTAGGGGATAAAACTGCTTCTTAAGAGCATTAACAAACTCTGCCCAAGTTAAACTGACTCTAGCATGCTGTGAAATTTCTGCCTTAGTCTTACTCTCCCACCAGGTTAAAGCTGTACCTCCTAACCGAAGAGTAGCTAATTGGATCCTATCAACATCATCTAATAGGTTTTGGACTCTACAATAAACTTCAACTTGCTGAATCCAATCATCCAATTTTTCAGCATTAAGTTCACCACAATACTTAAGCAAGTCAAATTTTACATCCAACTTAATTTTAGGCTTATACCCACTCTTGAAAGGATTAAAAGAAGTAGAATGAGGAGAAGATGGAGAAGAAGGAGAAGAGGGAGAAGAGGGAGAAGAGGGTGGATCTGGTTGCTTGTCACCATCTCCATGATGTTTCCCTTTCTTGTCTTTGCTATCTTCTTGCTTCGACGAACCTTCTTCATGTTCCTTCTGCTCTTGTCTCTCTTGAAAAAGAATATCCACCTTAGCCTTCATCTCAAGGAATGCTCTTCAAAATGCTCACTGATCTCTTCAGGAACCTCCATTCCAGACATAGACATCTTCAGAAAATTTCTTCGCTTCCCAATCTCAAGATCAAAGTCTTCAAGCTTGCCTTCACCCTTCTGAATCCTAGATCTCGTTAGCATTCAAGAAAACAACTGCAATAATAGTCAACTGGGCTCTGATACCAACTTGATCTATTTAGGATCTAGACTATATGCAGTATTGAATGCTTAACTTTTACAATGATTATTCCAAGTTAATTAGAATAAAATTAACTCATGGAAATAATTACAATAATTAAATTGACAAGGTGATAACAACAGAATGAAAGAAAAGAATGGAGAAAGAGATGCAAATAGCGTTTGATTATGGAGTTTGTCACAAACGTGACTACGTCTCCGGGTCGGCTCCAATAGAGTACAACCGATCCGATTAACTCCAAAAATCAATTACAAAAGCACCAAGACTATTCCTCTTAAGCACATTAGCAAATCATGCCTCCAATGTGTGGAATCATCTTCAAGAATCTCTAAGAAAACTCCTCTATTCACTTGTCACCTCAGCTTCATCACTTGCATTCCTTCACCTTGAAAAATCTGCCCAAGAACTCTTGGCCAAACTCTCTCCCTTTCACCCTTTTTATACAAAAATTTCACCCAATTTGGTGAAAACCATAAGATTTTCATAATCCCCCAAAATCCCCTAATTACATATAAAAATCAGAATAATCTCCCTTATTATCCTTATTCGGGCTTAAACTATTTCCATTAGTTACATTTAATCCTTAAAAAGGATTATTGTTTAAAATTTGGAGGGATTTTTTGTTTTAAATTAAAGGGCATTCGGTTTCATTAACTTAACAAAACAAACCAATGCCATTCCTATAAATGAGAGAACTCATGGTGTAGTGGCAGCTATGTATTTTGTTAGTTGGTCGGTTTGGGGTTCAAACCCCATCGACCGTTCATTTTAAAATAAAATTCAAACAACCATTCAACAAACCAAATCATCCTCCATATATAGTTGAGACTGTTGCGTGGGCATAGCAGCTGGAACGGCCGGTTCGGAACCCCAAGTCATGGGTTCGGAACTCCAAACAAACTTTTTGTTATAACAAAACAACGAACTCCATCCACCACGCCGTAGGACTGATGGGAAGAGGCCACGTGGCACACCAGGATGGTGCCACGTGGCAAGTTCTCATTCGCCAAAAATGCCGACGTGGATGCTAACAACTATGCTGATTAGGATGCTGATGTGGATGCCAACGAGGATGCTGAATGTACTTGTTGACTGGGCGTACGGATGACACGTGTCGATAGGTGATTGGTTCCATACAATGCTGACATGGATGCCACATGTCAAATTCTGATTCATCCATTTCACCATCCATACAGTACGGAATGCTGACGTCAGCATCTGTATGGTCCGCCTCAAAAGTCAACTGAAAGCTTTGACCGCTGATAACTCTCGTGTACGATGTCGGATTCTGATGAAATGAATGCCGTCGGAATCATCTTGACGAGCTCTTTGTGATGATGCAAAATTTGACAACTTTTGACGATGTTATTTTTTTCGCTTCCTAGACGCCCCTGATCCCAGTTTGACCCAAGGTTTGACTAGCCATAACTTGTACAAACGGACTCCTTTTCGCTCTGTTTGAGTTGCGTTGGAATCAGGATGTTAAGCTCTTTCTGATGGTGTTGATTCTGGAGAAAAATGAGACACTTCAATTTTCACTGAAAATATCCACTGGATCAATCATCCTCAAGCATCTCTAGGTTACACATCCCTTATTGTTTCACCATCCAAATCCCTTGAACTTTGTTTCAGGTTATTATCCAAATTGACCTAAGTGTCTGATCTGATTGACATCATCAAAATCTTCTTAGGATTGTCATCCATCCTAAGTTAATCATTATCATCTGCCTAATCAATCCATTTTTAATCTCAAAGTGGATTAAGTGTCGTAATCATCCATTTATCCTTTTATCTAATCAATCAGTATCCTAAGTCATCTAAGGTAATCTCTGAATGGGGTTTATAGTCTCTTTCATCATCTTATCCAATCCATCAGTTGATCTTATCAATCATTGATCGATCTTATCCAATCTTATCCAATCCAATCCAATTGCATACTTATCCAATCACCTTCAAGCCAATCAATCTACTTCCATCTTAAAGCAGATTCGGTGTCGTAATCATCCTTTGATAATCAAATTCAATCATCAGAATCAATCCCATCACTTCATCCAATCATTCTAATATGAGCTTTAATCCAATCCCAATATGAGCTTAACCTCAATCCCAATTTGAGCTTTAGTCTATTCCCATCCAAAATCTTTAATCCATCCTCTTTATCTTTTCATCATCATGAATCTGTATCCTCCATCAATAGTAGTCAAGGGAAACCCTAGTTACGTTGACAATGATAATGAAAGTCTTGTCGATCAAGAAGAATATGACATAGATTCCCTTGACACTATCATTGCTAGTAAGCTTTCTCCACCCACTTTCCAAAATCTAATCACCCCTTCAAGTTATCCTGTTATGTCTTCATCCATGCCTAATCATGCTCTTTATGCTACCTTTGACAAGGGATGTCCATCATATCCTTCATCTACATCATCCTCTTATTCAACACCTGCATCCTCTTATCCTAGTATGCCATCACAATATCCCTATCCTAATCCCCCATCCACATCCTCCTATCTCAATCCTTCATCTGCATATACCCACTACCCTAATCTTCCATACCAATCTACTCAACCTAATCCTACATTCACACCTTCCTATCCTAATCCAACATCCAAACCAACCTATCCTAATCCTACAACCACATTTCCCTATCTCAATATGCCATCTCAATCTTCCCATCCTAATCCACCATCCCATACCCTTACTACAATCCACCATCTGCATCCTCGTGTCCTAATTCACCATTCCAATACCCCTATCTCAACCCTTCATCTAATCTTAATCCCCCATCTATTCCTAGTCTTGCATCCAATCTCATTCCCCCATCTAATCCTAGTCCACCAATCCCTAGTCCTAATCCCCACCAATCTATAATCCTTCATCCACTCCTACCACACCATCTCAGCCTAGTGTATTCAAGTTTCTCACTCCAAAATTTCTCCAAGGACTTACAAAAAAGAAGATATCTCCCACTCCACACCTCGAAGTTGTGGAATCATGCCATCCCAACCCATCATCCACGGTCATTAGTGATGAGAGCCTTCTCCACCCAACACCTATCATTGATGATACCACCCCTAGCATAACTCAAACCATCTAAACCATCACATTCTCTAAATCCACTGAGCCCCCATCTCCTACCATCGCATCTACCAAATCCATTGAACACCCACCTCCTACTCTGAGAGCCATTGAACCCATTGACCACACCCAAATCCAATCCACTTCTTCCACTCCTAGTGTCACTAAAATCCATTCCCATGAATGTTTTGAATCCTCCATCGCTCCATCTTCCCCACTAAAAGAGTCTCACCAAGACTCCATTATCATGCCTCCAACACAGGATGAGTCATGCCAAGAGCTTGATCTAAAGCATGCTAGCATATCCCCTTTTTCACATCAAGATCCTATTGACCCATCTAGCCCATCCAAGATCATAATCTCCCATCCATTTCATCCCATGATCACCTTTTCTCTCGTGATCCCTTATCTCCATCTCTATCACCCACTACCACAAATCCAGATCCTATCATGCCACCTATCCCCTCTCTTGATCCCTTATCACTCCCTTGTCTCGATCAAGATGCTGCTATCCCCTCATCTCCATCTCATTATCCTCCATCATTGCCTAAACCTACTATCCCCTCACCACTTGTATATCCCCTTGGTATTCTCACATTCTTCCATGGTGGTCTTCTTGCAGAAGGGCTGATGCAAGAAGTTGGATACACAAAAAGCTCAAAAAGTGGAAATATTTTTGCTGTTATTCAGAATTTGTCACACTTGGACTGAAAAATTGAGGCACTTCCACAATGAATCTTAAAAGAATTCAGTAATATGAAATTTAGCATTTTGAATCTAGTTTCCAAATATGTAAATTATTAAAATACCCAGTTTATAGAAATTACATTTTGATAAGGATCTATAAAAACCACTTTTTAAAAGTCCCTATTTTTTTACCATACCAAGCAGGTGTACAGACAACACTTTTTGACCCAAATAAAATTATTTTGCTAATTCCTTTTAGGAAAAGAGAGCTAACAACATGAAGTTTGGTCTGGATTTTTATTTGTAATTTTTGGTTGAATATTTTATTTTTATTAAATTTTTATTGGCCTTAATTGATGTTTTTTCAAATCAACGTGTACAGACAACATAATTGGACCTAAACAAAACATTTTTTAACTCTTTTTTTTTCATTGTGTAGAGAATTTTCTAAAGTTTGGCCCCATATAATTTTTTTTACAAGAAAATCAACCAATAAAAAGTTATTAAAAAACCAAAAAAACCTGATATTTCAAGTTCAAGGACTAGTTTGCTTAGAAATTAATTAAAAAATAGCAAACGTAATCCAATTTTAACAAAAATTATATATTTAGAAAGTAGACATTGTTTTCTCTAATGGGTTTTAATTTTATAGACTCATTCAGAAAAAAAGTCTATCATCTATGTTGTCAAAGTTGGACATTTTTCTTCAATCTGCCTTAGTTTTTTAGTTGTAGGTCAAAGGCTAAGGCTCGAATTGCCAAGCCTTTTCCGAGCCTAAAACTGAGGTAGCATGTGGGTTGGGAATTTTGAATTTAAAAAATACATACACATTTTTACAAAACGTGTATGCGTTACAAAATGCATATGTGTTCCTTACTTTCTTGATTATTTTAAAAAATAAATACTTTTTAGAAATGCATACACGTTCTAAAATGCGTATGCGTTTTGAGTTCAAAACACATACGCGTTCTAAAATGCGTACGCATTTCTAAAAAGTATTTTTTTTTAAATAATTAATTTTTATGCGTTATAAAATGTGTATGCATTATATAACGCGTACGCGTTTGATAGTGCATATGCATTTTTTTAGGATCAGGTACCCGATCCTAAACGCATACGCATTTTTTTAATAACACGTACGCGTTTTCTGCAAGATTTTTTTTTTGGCCGAAACTTCCCCTCTTCGTGTACCCAACTTCTTGCTTTTTCCCAGAAGAAGAACAAAACATATACACCACCTATCCTCCTCCACCTAATAATGGACTCACATCATTCTTCCTAAATAAAAAAAATCTTGTCATGGATCAAATGCTCAAGAACATGAACTATCAAGGAAAAGGTTTAGGCCTTCATGAGCAAGGTATTTTAGAGCCCATCCAGGTTAAATAACAACTATGCATGCAAGGTCTTGGACCTATTTTTCAAGACTCACAATCTAAAGATGTTGGTACGACTTCTAGACGTCCTAAATGAGCCTCCTCCACAAGAAATATAGGCTCTTCCCATTGCTCCACCAGATCATTTGCTACTACCCCTCCTCCTCCATTGTATCACCTCAAAACTACCTTCCATATTCCTCCTTCATTTTCTCCATCCATTTTGGGTCCTTACATCCCTCCATCCACCATCTCCCATCCCCCATCTACCCTGTCCATGTCTTCTCCAGGTCCTAAGTCCATTTTGGGCCCTTATATCCCAAAATCACCTCCTCCATTTTGTCCTATTCATCCTTTCATCCATTCATCACCTATCAATATCACCCTTCATAAACATCCAACTGTCATATCCCATAGTCAGGGTCAACAAAGACACATACCTACACATCCTCTATCTACACATAATCCCCATAATCCTACCTCCATCGCTTCGCATCATCCATCTCCTCACACCCATCCCATTGCTACTAAAAGCACTTTGGATGCTAAACCAAAAATGCATAAATCCAAACATCCACATAAATCTAAAGCTCCCCATGTCCCCTCTAAAAGACATGGTGAGGAGAAGAAAAATAAAACCCAAAATCCAAATCAAATCCATAGGTAGAAAAGGCCCACCAAAGAAAAAATCAAAACCATGTGGATCCCAACTAAAAAAGATGCCATGCCTTCAAATGGAGAATCTGTAACAACATCCAATGTTGCTAATCTAAAAGCCAATCATACACTTCATCTCCTAAATCTGTTTTGGGTCCTTATGTCCCAAAATTCACTATCCCATCTCCTCCATTATCCCTACATTCTCCATCCATTAATCCTCCTATCTTTTCACATTCATCACCATATGTGCCAATGTTGGTCTTGAACTGACCACCCCATCACACACGTACCCCATTATTCTATCCATACCCTTTCCAGCCCCCCATCCATTATCCCACATACATACCCCATCAAATCCCCCTAATTCATCCTCTTGCATAATCCATTTATCCTAATATGGTTGTACCAATATCTGATAGTCACTTCGAACATGGGCTCTTAACACCTTGCATGGAACTTGATGTTTGAATCCTTCATCCATCTCCTTCTTGCATGTCTTGTAAATCCACTTATCTACCTCCATATCCCTATCCATCTGCTTTCACATGCTATCCAAAAAGTCAAATAAAATCCAAAAAAATCCAAAAAAAAAAGAAAAAGAAAAGAAAAAGTAAAAAAAAAGAAGTAAAAAGAAATATTTCGTTCAATGGTGAAAACTTGGCAAACAAGCACCTTAGATAAGTACCATGATGAAAACTTGGAAAATTGGCATCATGCGTAAATCCCCATCCATCCTTTTCCACACTTGGGGGCAGCTTCTTGATATGCATTCCCTCCATCTGCTATGCTTCCAGCTATGCACCCATCTTCCTACTATACGTCCCCTTCATTCATCCTCTGCATCCAACCTATCTTCCACATCCTACCATCATATCCCATTTATGTCCCATCCCTCCATCCTTCTTTTGATCTTGATCAAAATAGGGGAACTTACCTATGCATTCTTTGGACACCTCTTGGTATACATTCCCTTCATCCATGCTCTATCGTATTCCTTAGTCATCCATCCTATCCTCCTCTAGTTATCTCCTTTATCTTTCCATCCACTCGTCTGCCATCCCTCATACCTCACCTTACATGACATATCTAGAGTGGGGGAATCTACTTCCTCTATGACATAGTCCTTGGAGACATCATCTATCATAACATCCCTTCATCTACCACGACATCCCTTCCAACTCCCCATCCTTATCTTCCTATCCATCTACCATAACATCCCTCCCAAATCCCCATCCTTATCTTCCTATCCATCTATCCTAGCATCCATTTTCATCTATCCATCTGGTCATCTTTTCCTTATCCAAATCCTTATCTTCCTATCCATCACTCCAACCAATCCTTTCCATCCCCCATCCCTATCTCTCTATCCATTCTTTCATCTTTATCCTTATCCCATTTTGTAATCCCTTTTCATTAGTATCTAGCTATAGGCTATTCCCTCCATGCAACCCAATGCCATCTATTTATCATCATCACTTCTACTTTTTTTACACATCTTTTCAATCTCCTATCCTTTCTCCATCATACCATCCTCCCAATTCATCTTTTGATGATTTGGATAACTATCCCATCCTTGAGCTTCATGTAGTCACCATCATCCTATCCAATCCAATAGGTTCCCATCATTTTCATCCCATCACCCTTTATCCATTGTTTGTCTCTTTGGTCTTGGTCGAACTACGTTTCCCCTGCGCTTTCACGTAGGCAAGGTCGATCATTTGATCCATCCCCGAGGTTCTGTCCATCCACTCTGTTATCATAGATCATTAATATTCCTTGTCCACTTTTATTCTTTTGTCCATCCTATCTTTACCATCCATCGAGGTCTCCATCGTGGTCTATTGTCAACCTTTTTATTGAACTACAAGGGCTCTGTGATTTCATGTAGGCAAGGCTAATCTTTGATTAGCCCTCGAGCCCCTAGGTTTTTAAGGTATGTCAGTCTCATGTCTTGTCTCCCTTGTGTCGTGTCATCAAGCTATGCCCTTATCTAGCTGGTTCATAACAAACAAGATCCACTAGTATCAACAAATCCAATCGGCCTCGAATATCCTGCATCATATCGATCTTTCAGTTAGTATCCATCATCGGTCTCAACAGGGTGTATCCTTCCTAACAGACCTCATCAATCCCATCCATCCCCTTGATCCTATGGAAAATGACATTTGAAATTGATTGCGCTCTTTTGATGCTTTTAGCTTTTGTTTATTATTTGAGCTCCCTATCATCACTTGTCATAGTTGCCTTCATCCATCATATCAAGGTGTGGTTTGACTAGTCAACATAGGGGCATATCTATTGACGTGTCTGATGGCACAACAACCTGCAAATAGAATATTGCTATTCTATTTCTCCTAAAAGAGAAAGACAACACATGGATATCTTAGCTCCTAAGGTCTTTGTAGTTGGTTCTCAACTGTGCTGATTTCATTTAGTGATTGATGTGAACTATAATGTTCAAGGGGCCTGTTGGTGTTGATCTTCTGGATTTTTCTAGGATCAAACATAAACCTAAACCTATTTTAACTAGGGTTTTAAAGAAATAGCAAAAGATAGATCAGAGCTTTGGAACATAAAAGAATGTTAATTCATCCTATCTTAACCAAACTTGATACCCTTATAGGAATTCCTAACTAAAAATTGCTGAACAAAGTTAACTTATGATTAACACAGTTTCATTCATTCATAGTGATAATTTCAATAACAAATTAAAAGCTACCATTTTAAACAAAACATAAAATAAAACCTCATTCCTTAAAAAAGTTGCTCAAATCAAATGATTAAATCAAGATAAATAGCATTCTGGAACACAACATGAAGTAGATTTAAATCTAATTGCTTCTACTGTTAGTGAAACAGATAAGCAATATTTACAAAGCTAGCACAATCACCAGTGTATAGAAAATCCATGACTCCAAATTGTTTCCATCTATACTAAGAGAAATGAAAAGATACATTATTGACTTCTATTGAATCTAACTCCTAACTAAGAAGACAAAAGAAGCTCCCATTACGAAGAATCATGATGCAGCTTTGTCTCCTCTATCCTTCAAAAAATTCTTACTCTTTGAAAATCTATATCTAGAATTGTCTACTCTATTCTCCTTCTAATTGTCTCTATCTCTTTTTTTTTAACTTCTAACTCTTTACACAGAGGTAAGAATGCCATATATAAAGAGTGTACCAAAAAAGATGCGGTGTCCCTTATCTTAGGGTTTACAAAATATCTACCCATTGCAGGAGGGTCGGCCCTCAGATCTGTTGAATAGAGTTAATGCTTCGTTGAATGGCATCCTCGCTGTCCATGTTGGTGAAAGATTTTAGTATTCAAGAGAAGTCTTTAGATCTTTTGTTACTACAACATTAACTTCATGTCTCCGTGTCCATACTCGAATTCCCTTGCATAGTTGCTTTGAATGCTCTAAAGCATTTTTCCATTAATACTGATTTGCCTCTCTCCAACAGACCTCATAGCTGTCCTTGAGACTTGTGGTTGCTTCTTTCCTTCGGCCCCCTTCTCACTCTAGACCTTTCTACAGGTTGACCATCCCTGGAAGTAGCATCGGGCCTTCCTTTAGATCTGAACATTATCACCTGATCTGATCCATCACCTTTTGATCTCAGAATGAGTCCATGTCATTTGCATTTTTCTGATCTCCTTCATAGGGATAGTCAGTCAGTCAAAGGGCCAATAGGCCATTCCTTTAGCTTCTTCTGATTGGTGGAACATAGGCCACACAATATTCTTAAGCGGTCAAAGGTTATTCGAATGGCATCGCATGTCGGTGAGACACTAATCGTGTCTCCCCAATGTGATTATGTCTCTCCTAGCAGCTATGGCAGTGACATGTGATAGTCAGTGAGACCTTTTAGTGAGCTACAAAAGTCATATCGATACCACAAAAACTATTGGCAAGACAATCGTTACCGGACAGAAGTCACAGTGAGCCCTAATCATCTATTCAGAGCTTCTTAGAGCTCATTCTTGTTCCTCGAGCTTAAGCCCCTTCTACTTTGGTAAGACTTCTTCAAGTCGGCAGAAGGTCCTGGCGAGTTCCCCTTAGTGATACTGATATCCCTTTCTATTGGTAAATCCATTGCGGTTGGAAAGACATAAGATGGTCGGAAAGACCTTATATCAAGCTCCTCTTCTCTCGGTGAGCACATTCCATCTCAGGGAGACCTCTTCATTTCAGGAAGACCTTACCCCAAACTCATGCCCCTATCGCCAAGACATCTCTGGGTCGACGAGACCTTTCATTGAGCAGATTTTCTAGTCGGTAAGACATCTTGCTGAGCCCTAAATCTTTCAGCGAGCTCATTTTGTCAGCAAGATTCTATGTGGTCAGGGAGACCTTATATCGAGAGTAAACCACTCTCCCTGAACTCAAGGCTGCTCCACTTCGGCAAGAGTCCACCGGGTCGGTGAGACATTTTACCGAATCTACCTCGCTATCGCCGAGACCTCCACCCTGTCGGGAAGACTTCTCCCCAAACTCAAATCCTTCACTGAAACTACCCTCTATCGCTAAGATCTCACCTCTTTGGCCAGACTTCACACCGAAGGCAAGACCCTTGGGTGATATGGAACCACTTTAGTGAGACCTTCACAAGTCGACAAGATATTACTACGAGTTCCTAGGAGTCAAGTCATTGGGCGGGGTCATTGGCATTTGACAAGACATTACTCCCTCAGCTAGAGATCATCCTGAATTTACTCGACTCTCCCTGATGGTAAACCTCTTTTCCGAGACTAGGGATCATTGGTGAGACCTTTCAGTGAATTCATTGATTCTCCCTGGGCTTATTTCATTTCGGTGAGACCCCATCGGGTCGGTGAGACTTCATGGTGAAGTTATCTGCCTTGGCGGGATCTTATGCCGAACATCAATTTTTTACTCAAAGCTCTTATCGGCAAGAGTCCACCCTATCAGTGAGACCTCATGTCGATCTCTTCTTTTCTCCTTGAGCTCACCTTATTTCGGTGAGACTTTTCATGGTCGCCTAGACCTCATGCCAAAGGAAAAATCATTTTCCAAGCTCAAAAACTTTGATGGGACCTCCTTCTATTAGTAGGGCATTTCATGGTCGGGGAGACCTTATGGCGATATCAATCTCTCATGGTGAAACCTTCCTGTTTTGGCAGGACATCATGCCTTCGGTGAGACAACATGGTGAAGGGAGAACCCTTTCCTCAAGCTCAAACTTTTTCGGTGGGACCAATGACCATCGGGGAGACATCTCCCCAATGACATTTCCTTTCACCGAGACTTCTTCAGGTTGGCAAGAGATTATGCTGAATTATTTACCCTTCGGTGATGCTGGTCTTGTGTATAACTGTCAGGGAGATGTCCCCTGGTCAACGAGACATTATGCTGATATCAGGCCATATCAGCAAGACTTTCCCCGGTTGGCAAGATCTTCTCTTGAACCTCAAACTTTGCATCGAAGGGAGAGGACATTTCAGTAAGACTTTACCTCTTCGCCGAGACCTTATGCCAAATGTAAAACCTTCTGAGAGCCCCTGGGAACAATTATATGGAAGACCCTCTCCTTTTTGGCTAGACCTTATGTGGAAGGCATAACCCGTTTCGTCGAAACCTTCATTTTATGTTGGCGAGACCTCCTTTCGCCAAGACACTACACCGAGGTCTCCCCTTTCGCCAAGCTGCTCATTGATCAACAAGACATTATGGGGTCGGCGAGACATCATAGAGACCTCGTGCGATGTCGGTGAGACTCTTCATGGTCGGGAAGACTTCTCCCCAAAGGAAAAACCTCATACAGAAGGGACCATCCCCGTTCGGCGAGACATTGCATAGTTGCTGGGACTTCCTACCGAGAGTAAACCACTTTCCTCGATGACATCCCCTTTTGACAAGAGTTATGCCGAACAAAAAATCCTTCAGCGAGGGCTCCTTCGGTCAGCGAGATAACTGGGACTTCCTACTGAGAGTAAACCACTTTCCTCGATGACATCCCCTTTTGACAAGAGTTATGCCGAACAAAAAATCCTTCAACGAGGGCTCCTCCGGTAAGTGAGATACAAAAAAACTCACGACGACTGGGATGTTTGGACGACCAACGAGCCTCAAATGAATAGAACGCACTGCTAGTCGACAAGACAACTGCAGGTTGTTGCCGACTTTCTCCTTAGAGGAAATTTATGACCAACTAGATTGGAAGATGCTTTCCAATTGAGATCTTTGAGGAATATCATCATGTGCACCATTTAATCCTACGAAAAAAGGCCTCCATTAGCCCTCAGAAGCATATAAAATATATTATAATAAACTATTATGTTGTTTATGATTATTTCATTGAATTCTTAGCAAGAAGAAAACCAACTTAAGTTGAGACAAAACCAAAATTAAATAGAACAAAATACAAAATTAGGAGGAAAACAAAAGGATTCCAAAAGTCAAAGCAAATAACAGAGGCAAAGAAACCCAAAAAAGAGAGAAGGGGGGACCCATTTTGTTCCAGAATAAAATGGGGTGGTTATGCAGGGCATAACAAATGGCGACTCGACTAGGAAATGGTTTAACTATTTTCAAGAAACTGAAGGATTCAGCTACCCAAAACTCCTGGTTTATGAACATCACAACTCCAATTGGAACAGTTTTAACAACCAAGGCTGAGCTAGAATCTCAAATGTAAATCAATCAATGGTTAGCCCCGAATCTATGTGTGTGCTTGATGGTGCATCATCCTTTCATAAGTTTTATTCATTTTTTGAACAACAATGTGCAAGATTTGAACTACATGAGTTGATTCCAATTGGCTATTGTGCAATGATATCCTGGGCATTGCTCCACTACCAGCGAGGCGTCCATAGCCCCGACGGAGATACCTCTAGTTTTCTCGCAGTATTGCTCTACTGCCAGCCAGGTGTCCATAGCCCTGGTAGAGATACCGAAATCACCCATTCATATTAAGTCCTCTTCTTTTCACTTAAATCATTCTTTTCTCTTTCTCTTTTTCTTTTCCTCAAGTTTCAGATATTTCAAAGACCCCCCTTTTTTTTACAATATGTTAGATGCTTAACATCTGTTCTGGGTTGAAAACTAATATGGATCTCATAACAACACTTGGGAGATCAGATTTTTCACTCAAATTTTACAACACTATCATCCTAGGACAAATATACGATTACAAAGGAGATGATCTTAATGATTTGTGAAATATTTAGAGGGAGCTAATGAAGGTTATCTACTTTGCACCTTGCTTTCAAGACCTTCCACAACTCTTATTGACCATGAGAATAAAATGAGTTTAGGACAAAATCACCCAATCAGAAAACCTAAAAATATCTAAACCACTTCTCTCCGATAGCCATAGCATGCTTCAGATAACAACCCACCATTTAGAGGTGGAAAGAACAAATAAACCCGAAGAAGAAAACAAGACAAAAACCAAACAAAAAAGGAAACAAAAAGGACAAAAGGAAAGACCAAACAAAGAACATCAAAACTATTTACACACAGAAAAAAAAAATTACTCTGATAAAGAGCAAACATTTACTCACATAAAGAGATTATTTACAAGCAGAAACACATAAACTATTTACACAAATGCAAATCATTTACAAACAAGAGACAAACAAATTATTTATATAAAGAACAACAAATTATTTACATGCAGAATAGAAAATTAACAAGCTTTATGGCCCAAAATAATGCTTAAGAAACTTCCCATTGACAGGAAAGGGAACAGGTTCTCCAGTTAAACTAGTCAATCGGAAAGCATTTTCTCCTAGGATATCAATAATCTGATAAGGACCTAGCCAGAGTTTTTCAAACTTCTGGTGACTACCTTTTTTTTCACTGGATTTATCCCATAACAACACAAGGTCTGATATCCTAAAAGCTTTGATTTTGGCTCTTTTGTCAAACCAATGTTTGACAATAGCCTGGTGCCTAAAGAATTGTTGCAAAGCAGCATCTCTTTGCTCTTCTAATTTCAACAAGGTAGCTAAACGTATTTCTATCCTATCATCACTAGAGTAGAATTTTTGCATGAACTCAAGGATAGTTATTTGCAAGTGAATAGGGAACACAAGCTCTTGTCCATACACTAGCTTAAACGGTGAGGTCTTTAAAGCAGCCTTGATTTTAGTCCTATCTGCCCATAATGCAAACCTCAGCTGGGTGTGCCAGTCCCTAGGGTTGCTCTCTAACAACTTTTTAATTACTCTTAAGAGATTCTTATTGGTTGATTCTACAACTCCATTGCCTTGTGGGTAATAATTTGAAGAATACTTTAAAACAATTTTGTGATCATATGCCCATGAAATGAACTCAACAGAAGAAAAGGAAGAGCCATTATCACATACCAATGCGAAGGGTACTCCAAACCTAGTCGTGATGCATTCGATGAGGAACTTGATCACAACTTTTGTTGTGCTGTTCTTGCAAGGTATAGCCTCTGTCCATCTTGTGTATTAATCAGTGGAAGTCAGAATAAACTTGTGTCATGCAGAAGAATTTGGGTTAATTACCCCAATAAAATCCAATGCCCATTGGGAAAATGGCCTTACCTCATAGACAGACTGCAATGGCATTCTTTTGATGCAGAAATCTAATATATGTGACATGTTCTCACATGCTGATGGGAATCTTTGAACACACAAGACCAGTAATAACCAGATCTAAGGATCTGATGTGCTAATGAATCTGCAGAGCCATGACCTGTGCCATGTTTCCCATGAAATTTAGTGATCACATGTTTGGCCTCTTTGCGATCAAGGCATCATAAGTACACTCCCTCGAAATTCTTCCTATATAGTAAACCACCTTTGAGCATATAGTAAGAGCTCTTCATTCTCATTCCCTCTGGACATTGATTGTTGAGAATGAAACTGATGATATCAGCATACCAAGGGTCATTGAAGAAGGACTAGGTTGTGTATTGTTGACAAATGATGTTGTCACCAGTATTTGCCATGGACTTAGACATGCCTATGCCTCTGACAAGTTTCATAGGGTGTATCTCCAGATCAAATTCTTGCAAGAGGACCATCCACTTCCCTCTTCTTTCTCCCAACTCACTCTTCATAAGTAGAGAATTCACAGCAGTGTTAGGAACTACAACAATGATTTAGCTTCAGAGAATGTAGTGCCTGAACTTTTTGACAGCTCTAACCAGCGCAAAAGTTTGTTTCTCAAGAGGAAGGTATTTTATCTCATCATTCTTAAATGGAGAGCTCATGAAGGCGATTGGCCTCTCCTCTGAGTCTTCTCTTCGTTGAGTTAGGACAGCTGCACACGAGTGTTCAGAGGCAAAAGAATAGATATAAAACAGTCTCAAGTAGTCAGGGTTGGTGAGAACGGGAGCTTCCGAAATGGATCACTTGACTTGTGAAAATGCGGCCTTTGCCTCATTAGTCCACTCTATCTTGGTGTCCTTTTTCATCATTTCATTAAGCGGTTTAATAATTTCTGCAAATCTTGTGATAAAATTTCTCACAAAGTTGATCTTTCCAAAGAAAGACCTCATTTCTTTCTTGCTTCCTAGCCTGGTGATCTTTAGAATGGACTCAACTCGATCTAGGTCAATCAATATTCCTCTGTCTAAGATTATGTGTCCCAAAATCTTCCCTTCAAAAACTCTGAACACACACTTTTTTGGATTCAGGGAGACACACCATACTAGATACATCTTTGAAGAACTCTGGCTAAGTCTGCAGCATGGTTCAGTCAATCCCTGGAGAATACTGTAGGTCATCCATGTAAACAATAATGCATTTACCAATTAGATCCTTGAAAGCTATGTCCATGGCATACTGAAAGGTTGCCCCAATGTTTATTAGACCGAATGGCATCCTCCTGTATGCAAATGTTTCCCACTTTGTAGTGAAGGTTGTCTTCATCTTGTCTTCACAATTGACCATCACCTAATTGTATCCAAAATAACCATCTAGGAATGATATCATCTGAGATCTGTTGACAGTTTGCAAGACCTCATCCAGTGAAGGGAGTGGGTAGTTGTCTTTTTCTAAAGCTTTGTTCAGATTCCTAAAGTCCAGGCATAACCTAATCTCTTCATTTTTCTTCTAGACTGGGACTAAGTTAGCCACCCATGTTGAATGTCGTACAGGGAAGATAATCCTTGCAGAGAGAAATTTTTGGACTTCTTTGAAGATCAGTGGTTCGATCAAAGCGTTGATAGGGCGCTGTTTTTGGTGAAACGGTTTAACTTTAGGCTTCAAAGGAATAATATGAGTCATTACAGAAGCATCAAATGTCTTTAGGTCTTCATATCCCCAGGCTATTGCAACAATATCTTTCTTCAATGCCTGCAATATGTCTTTTCTAATTGCTTCAGGGCAGGCTTTCCCTATGTAGACATTCCTTTTAGGGCTAGAATCAGCCAGGTTAACAATTTCATATTCACCTCCTTTATCTTCAACTAATATCTTTTCTTGAGCCCTGGGGTTTGAATCAAAAATTCTTTCTAGGGCCACCATTCCCTTGGGAATGCTATTGCATTTTAAATTGAGGACCCCTTATGTATCAGATTCTTTAGGGTTCCAATCTCCTTGGTCCCTATTGGACTCATCAATGATCTGTCTTTCGAAAACATCTAAGCTTGCTAGGAAAGAAAGAATATGTCGATCATCCTCAAAAACTTGAAAGTTCCTGACATTATGAGGAATAGTTGGGGTGGATATCAATTCCATTGAGAATATTTTAAGTTTGGAGCCTTGCATGGGTTCTAGGCTACTTGCTGCAACAACTATCTGATTTTCTTCTCTAGGAATTAAACTAATCCCAAAAGCATCGAAGTCCTCAATCAGGTTCCATACCCAATTTCTATAAGCTTCCAGCCTTCTATTGTGATGTGTATTGGCTGCGCACTTGATTGATAACTAATTCATAATCTTCCTTGACCACCAAGGTAGTGACCTTCTTTTTATGTGCAAAGATTAGCCCCCAAGCTAATGCCTCATATTATGCTACGTTGTTAGTGCATCCAAACTGCAACCTGTAAGAAGCAAAGAATGTTTTCCCTTTCGGGCTAGTTAATTCAATCCCAAAACCACAACCAATTTTGGATTTGGATCCATCAAAGGTGAGGATCCATAGTTGATCATGAGTTGGGGCTGATTCTTTGGAAATTATTGTGGGCATTTGGATAGGATGAGCCATAGGTGAGACTACTTGATCTTTTACATCAGATATACAGAATGGGTGTTCAACCGGTTCCTCAAGTGTAATCTCCAATTCCTACACATATATATCATGTAATCTATGTCTATCCTTTTGACAGTCCCTTACATCTTTGATTGATTGTTCAAGTTTTGGCATATTTCTGAGTGTAGGGGCGTCGAGAAAATCTTGGAGTTGTCCCTCATAACTAAGTTGGTTCAGAAATGTGTCTGGGGTAGGTTCAATTTGAGAAGGAACTTCCTTTGAAAGTATCTTATCCCTGATTAACATTATTGCTTCCTTGGCTTCAAATGAGAAGTGACCTGCAATGGCCTCAGGGTAACTTAAGCTAGCTTCCTCGGCTTGGGAAACATGATTCAAAATGTCAATACAGGGTTGGCAAGTCCATTCAGAATGATTTTGGTAATGCACCTTGCACCAGTTAGGGAGTAAAAGACTTTGCAGATCTACATCTTCCCCTAAGACCAGCCGATCTTGTTGCAACTTCCTAATTAATGCTTGCTGATTTTCATTAATCATAGGATCAGGGAACTTTTGTATTGACATGTCTTTAGAATCAAGAACTGAAAGGGTTATAATTTCCTCTCTTTTATAAACCCCTATCCTGGCTTCGAAATAGGCTACCTCATTGGGGCAATCGTATTCAATGATGACATGCTTGAGGCGAGGCTCACTTTCAATCCTAATTTGTGTAGGAATTCCTCTCCATGGTAGCCACATATGTGAAAATTCAAGGGAGAGGTATCCCCCTATACCTTTCATCAAATCTATGCTCAATAGCATACCTTAAGTCTCGGGAATGTCTGTCACTTGAACATCTATATTAGTTTGAATCCTAGGGTCTGACCCTACTTGCACATGTAGGTTTCTCAATTCTCCAACTACATTAACCTCTATTTTATCAAGTTGGATGACCTTGTTTGTTTGGATAGGGTTCAACCCTAATTTCTTACATATAGAAAATGGCATAACATTGCCAGAAGCTCCTGAATCTAACAAACAATTATGTAGATTCTTCCCATAGATTCTTAAACTCAAGAGAAATGGTGGAGTACCTACCTTGTTTCTATACAAAGCTATGTTCATGTCTGCAATAGGTACCACCTTGTTTTTCCCTTTTGATTTATCAGCTTGCTCTAAGGCTTTAAGCACTATCTCTCATTGAGCAAGGCACCACTTTAAGATGTCAAAGTATGACAAAGAGGTTTTCTATTTCTGCATCTCAGAAACAATATCAAATTCTGTGTTATAACTTACATTATTTTTGAAAACAAATGGACTACCTTTGTTGTGGAAGTCAAGGGGACCTTTTGGTGGAGGAGGGTTATTATCAACACTTTGATTTGGAGGCACCATGTGATTAGGTGGTGCTGATGTAGTGAATGGACCCTTATTCTGATTTCTTAGGAAGTGTCCTCCCTTTGTCTGAAAGGCCTGGGCATCATACATATCTTCCTCTGGTTCATTCTCACTTTGCATTGGGAATGAAGGTTCTTCCTCAAATAGGTCATAAGTCATTGCTGTATCTATTGAGTTGCCTCCTTTGTTTGAATTCCCTTGAAACGTGTGGGCATTTGCCTATGCCATCTTGACAACTTTCTAGTTTACCTTAGAATGAGTTGCAGTATCATCCAACCTACACCAGTTAGTCATAAAATTAAGGTCAACCACATTTGTAGTATGTGACCTATCCTCACTAGCTTGATAATTGTGGGATACTCCACCATTGTTGGGCCCTGCATTCCATTGTCGGTTGTTATTTGGTCTCTAGTTGTATCCTCTATTTTGATTTTGATAGCCTTGGTTAGAGGAGTTTTGGCCATGATAACCCCTTTGGTTATAATTATTATGATTCTGGTAATTACCTTGGTTGTTATTGCTCTGATTGGGATAATTACCTTGGTTTTGAGAGGGGTTCAATCTAAGTTGAGCCATGTCATTCGTGACTAGAGACAACATTTTCTTTAAGGTCTCTACCTCATTTGTGAGTTGAACTGTCTTTTCACTTTCAATAGCCTTAGTAATAGGTAGCTGACCACCATGATTTGATGTTCCAATTTGGTTTTGATGACCATGAGGACCTTGAGAGACTTGTGATTGTTGAAAGAAGTCAGGAGTTCCATTAGCAAATAATGGAACATGAGGTTGAGTTTGTAATTCAGATATAGGTCCATAATGGAAAGGAGACATTCCCTGGATAGTATTGAACAAAGGGGTTGGGCTATGCATCTGATATCTTATTGAAGGGAAACCTCCTCCCAAGCTTCCTTGTTGAGAACTAATTTGTTGTTGCAATTTGATAGCCAAATGATAAACTTTGGATAGAGAATCAATATCAGTTGGTTGATAAGTCCTTTGTAGGAACAAGGCAAGCAAGGGGTCTATAACTCTAAAGTAAGCCTGAATGGCACTATTCTCAGTGACTAGATAGGGGTCTTGCAATCTCCTATACATTTGTTGGAACTTGGTATTAAACAAAGGCAAAGGTTCACCTGGCTCCTTCCTGATAGTAGAAAATTGATGGAACAAAATGGTTGGATCCACGTAGACTTTGAACTAATTGATGAAAGCATTCTCCAAGTCTGTCCAGCTCATAATAGAACACTGAGGAAGATTCAAGTACCAGTTGTATGCCATATCCCCTAGGGAATAAGGAAACAACCTACAAACTACATCATGGTGAGCTATTTGAGCTCTAGTACAAGCATCCTTAAAAGCTTGTATGTGCTCTTCAACACTTCTTGATTCGCCATGAATGTACTTAGGACAAAATTTCTTAGGATTCTTAGGCATGTCATGAAAACCTCCAAGAATAGTCCCCAATGGAGAGGGATTATTTTGAAAAAATGCCATCGGTGGTGGTGGTGGTTGAGCCAACTGTTGTATGGGTTGAACCAACTGTGATGGTAATTGAAGTAGACTTGATGATGGATTAATAGGTACCCACCAGGGTGTTGGTGAAAAGCCTGGTGGAGTGAGTGGAGCTAACAAGGGTGGTGTGATGGTTGCCCCAGTCTTGTGACTCTTGTATTGGGGTCTTGAGTTCTATCAAGGGTGTTGGGTTTTCGGTTGATCAAAGAACTTTGTGGGGCCTTTCTGGGGAGGATAACCCAGCTTTATCGAGCCTGCTCTGCTAGGCCCTCCTTCTAGCACCAGTTTTTGTTGATGTGTCCGATGGCACAACAACATACAAACATAATATTGCTATTCTGTTTCTCCTGAAAGAGAAAGACAACACATGGATATCTTAGCTCCCAAGGTCTTTGTAGTTGGTTCTCAACTTGCTGATTTCACTTAGTGGTTGATGTGAACTATAATGTTAAGGGGCTTGTTGGTGTTGAGCTTCTGGCTTGTTCTACGATCAAACATAAACCTAAACCTATTTTAGCCAGGGTTTTAAAGAAACAACAAAAGATAAATCAGAGATTTGGAATAGAAAAGAATGTTAATTCATCCTATCTTAACCAGACTTGATACCCTTCCAGGAATTCCTAACTAAAAACTACTAAACAAAATTAACTTATGATTAACACATAGTTTCATTCATTCACAATGCTAATTTCAATAATAGATTAAAATCTACCATTTTAAACAAAACATAAAATCAAACCTCATTCCTTGAAAGTTGCTCAAATCAAATGATTAACTCAAGATAAATAGCATTCTGGAACTTAACATGAAGTAGATTTAAATCTGATTGCTTCTACTGTTAGTGAAACAAATAAGCAATATTTACAAAGCTGGCACAATCACCAGTGTACAGAAAATCCATGAATATAAATTGTTTCCATCTATACTAAGAGAAATGAAAAGATATATTACTAGCTTCTGTTGAATCTAACTCCTAAATAAGAAGACAAAGGAAGCTCCCATTATGAAGAATCAAGTTGCAACTCTGTCTCCTCTATCCTTCAAAAAATTCCTACTCTTTGAAAATCTATATCTAGAGCTGTCTACTCTATTCTCCTTCTAACTGTCTCTATCTCTTGTCTTAGGGTTTACAAAATATCTGCCCATTGCAGGAGGGTCAGCCCTCAGATCTGTTGAATAGAGTTAATGCTTCGTTGAATGGCATCCTCACTGTCTATATTGGAGAAAGATTTTCATATTCAAGAGAAGTCTTTAGATCTTTTGTTACTACAACATTAACTTCATGTCTTTGTGTCCATACTCAAATTCATATTGATACCACAAAAACCATCGGCAAGACAGTCGTTATCGGCTAGAAGTCATGGCGAGCCCTAATCATCCGCTCAGAACTTCTCTGAGCTCATTCTTGTTCCCTAAGCTTAAGCCCCTTCTACTTCGGTAAGACTTCTTCAAGTTGATAGAAGGTCTTGGCGAGTTCCCCTTGGTCATACCGATATCCCTTTCTGTTGGTAAATCCATTACAGTCAGCAAGACATAAGATAGTTGGCAAGACCTTATATCGGGCTCCTCTTCTCTCGGTGGGCACATTCCATCTCAGGGAGATCTCTTTGTTTCAGGAAGACCTTACCCTGAACTCATGCCCCTATCGCCGAGACATCTTTGGGTTGGTGAGACCTTTCATCGAGCAAATTCCACTACATCGAGGGAGAAAACATATTGGCGAGACCATTGCTAATTGGTAAGACATCTTGCCGAGCCCTAAATCTTTCAGTGAGCTCATTCTGTCAGAAAGATTCTACGTGGTCATGGAGACCTTATATTGAGAATAAGCCACTCTCTCTGAACTCAAGGCTTCTCCTCTTCAGCAAGAGTCCACTGGGTTGGTGAGACATTTTGCCGAATCTACTTTGCTGTTGCTGAGACCTCCACCCTATCGGGAAGACTTCTCCCCGAACTTAAATCCTTCACCGAAACTACCCTCTGTCTCCAAGATCTCGCCTCTTCGGCCATAATTCACACCGAAGGAAAGACCCTTAGGTGATCTAGAACCACTTCGGTGAGACCTGCACAAGTTGGCAAGATATTACTACGAGTTCCTAGGAGTCAAGTCGTTAGGTGGGGTCATTGGCATTCAACAAGACATTACTCCTTCGGCTAGACATCATCCTGAATTTACTCAACTCTCCCTGATGGTAAACCTCTTCACCGAGACTAGGGATCATTGGCGAGACCTTTTGGTGAATTCATTGATTCTCCCTGGGCTTATTTCATTTCGATGAGACCCCATCAGGTCAGTGAGACTTCATGGCGACGTTATCTCCCTCGGAGGGATCTTATGCCGAACATCAATCTTTTGCTCGGAGCTCTTATTGGCAAGAGTCCACCCTGTCGGCGAGACCTCATGTCGATCTCTTCTTTTCTCCCCCGAGCTCACCCTGTTTTGGTGAGACTTTCCGTAGTCACCTAGACCTCATGCCAAGGACAAAATCATTTTCCGAGCTCAAAAATTTCTGTGGGACCTCCTATCGGTAGGACATTTCATGGTCGGGGAGACCTTATGGCGATATCAATATCTCATGGTGAAACCTTCCTGTTTCGGTAGGACATTATGACATCAACGAGGCATCATGGCGAAGGGAGAACCCTTTCCCTGAGCTTGAACTTTTTTGGTGGGACCAATGACCATCGAGGAGACATCTCCCCGATGGTGCTTCCTTTCACCGAGACTTCTTCAGGTCGACAAGAGATTATGCCAAATTCTTTACCCTTCGGCAATGCTGGTCTTGTGTACAACTGTCGGGGAGATGTCCCCTGGTTGGCGAGGCATTATGCCGATATCATGCCATATCGGTAAGACTTTCCCCGGTCGATAAGATCTTCTGTCAAACCTCAAACTTTTCACTAAAGGGAGAGGACATTTTGGTAAGACTTTACCTCTTTGTCGAGACCTTATGCCGAATGTAAAACCTTCCGAGAGCCCCTGTGAGAAATTATCAGGAAGAGCCTCTCCTTTTCGGCCGGACCTTATGCCGAAAACATAACCCTTTCACTGAAACCTTCATTTTATGTTGGCGAGACCTCCTTCTTTAGCCAAGACACTACACCGAGGTCTCCCCTTTTGCGGAGCTGCTCATTGATCAACAGGACATTATGGGGTCAGCGAGACATCATAGTGTCCTCATGCCATGTCAGCGAGACTCTTCGTGGTTGGGAAGACTTCTCCCTGAAGGCACAACCTCATATTGAAGGCACCATCCCCATTTGGTGAGACCTCGTATAGTCATCAGGACTTCCTATCGAGAGTAAACCACTTTCCCTGATGACATCCCCTTTCGACAAGAGTTATGCCAAACACAAAATCCTTCAGCGAGGGATCCTCCGGTTGGCGAGATACAAAAAAACTCATGGCGACTAGAATGTTTGGACGACTGACGAGCCTCAAATGAATAGAACACATTGCTAGTCGGCAAGACAACTGCAAGGTGTTGCCGACTTTCTCCTTAGAGAAAATTTATGACCAACTAGATTGGGAGATGCTTTCCAACTGATCTCTTTGAGGAATATCATCATGTGCACTATTTAATCCTCTGAAACAAGGCCTCCATTAGCCCTCAGAAGCATATAAAATATATTATAATAAACTATTCTTTTGCTTATGATTATTTCATTGAATTCTTAGCAAGAAGAAAACCAACTCAAGCTGAGACATAACCAAAATTAAATAGAGCAAAAGACAAAATTAGGAGGAAAACAAAAAGATTCCAAAGGTCAAAGCAAATAATAGAGGCAAAGAAACCCAAAAAAGAGAGAAGGGGGGACCCATTTTGTTCCAGAATAAAATGGGGTGGTTATGCAGGGTATAACAATATCTTGGTCTTTTATTGTTGTTGTCTGCTAGGTTGTCCCATGTAGTATCCACCAAGACCCCTGTGATCTTGTGTTATGCGGGGACATCCCTTTGTGTTGGCGGTTATCTCAATGCCTAGCTCGACCAAAGTCTTTCGTCACTTTGGGGTGTTGGGATAGCCTTTTTGTCTGTTGTGTTTGTTTTATGCATTAGACACCAATCTGCCTTGGTCCATCATACCTTGGTGTATCGTGTCTTATGTTATATCAAAACTCAGTGCTCCGAAGATGGAAAATCATATTAGGATTGCATTTCATGGTCATTACCATTGCATTGCATATGATTTTGGTTTTGCAAATACTTCACATCTCTTTTTCTTCTCTTTTAGTTTCTTTTTCCTCCCCCTTCCCGCTTCACCCTAGTCAGGCTGAATCTGTTTTCCAATCAGGGTGGAAGCATCCCCACGCTGAGGTGAATACGCCTCGTGCTAGGGTGAGTACATCCCAACCCAGAGCAGGTATGCCCCAAGCCGAGGTGGAAGCACCCTAGGCACCGAACTTCTCAGGGCCACCATTTGCAAACTATGCGTCTGATCGACTTTGTTCAAATGCCAAGCTTCTCAGTTTTTTGTACTCTTTCCAATGACATATACCATGTCATACTTTTGGGAAGTTTCCCCGAGCCAGGGCAGAAGTGCCCCAAGCCAAGGAATATACGTCCCAACCTGGGGTGAGTGTGCCCTAGGCCCATAAATTCCTGGGGCCTACATTTGCAAACCGTACATTTGATCGACTCTATTCAAATGCCAATCTTCTTAGTTTTTCATGCTTTTTCTAATGACATATACCATGTCATACTTTCAGGAAGTTTCCCTGGGCCGGGGCAGAAACGCCCCAAGCTGAGGCATATACGCCCCAGCCCTCACCAGAGCGGATATTCCCCAACCCAGGGTGAGTGCGCCCCAAGCCCCTAACTTCCTAGGGCCACAATTTGAAAACTGTGCATCCAATCAACTCCTTTCAAAGGCCAATCTTCTTGGTTTTTCGTGCTCTTTCCACTGACATATACCATGTCATACTTTTGGGAAGTTTCCCCAGGCTGGGGTGAATACGCCCCAACTTGGGGTGAGTACACCTCAAGTCGAGGCGGAAGCGCCCCAACCTGGGGTGAGTACGCCCTAGGCCTTGAACTTCTCGATGTTGGCAGTTGCAAATTATGCGTCCTATCGATTCTATTCAAATGCCAGTCTTCTCAGTTTTTCGTGCTCTTTCTAATGATATATACCATGTCATACTTTTGAGAAGTTGCCTCAGGTCGGGGCAAGTACACCCCAACCCAGGGCGAGTTCGCCCTAACCCAGGATGGCAACGCCCCAACCCGAGGTGAATACGCCCCAACCCTGGGCGAGTGCGCCCTAGACCCCAAACTTCCCAGGGCCGCTATTTGCAACTTGTGTGTCCGATTGACTCTGTTCAAAAGCCAATCTTCTCAGTTTTTTGTGTTGTTTCCAATGACATATACCATGTCATACTTTTAAGAAATTTCCTGAGACCCCTTTTTCCTTCCCCATCGCCTTCTCGAGGGGGCATACCCTATCATTCCTCTCCATTCCTCTGTCATGAGCCTTCTCTCGCGAGACTGGGCATCCCCTTTCACTTCCCTCTACTTGGGCAGCTCATTCAACCTATTTCATGCTAGAGCATAGAGTCCTATCACTTCCTTCCATCATCTGCATTTTATTTTTCTTCGAAACACTATTATTCTAACAATTTTGAAGAGGGGAAAAATGTAGACATCTAAATTTGATCGCTCCCATACGAGCAAATTCATCTCTTTATTCATCCATTATGTCGATATTAATTTATTTAATTAATGTTGCACTTTCTGTTTAAATTCCTTAAAGTATTTAATAATTAAATGCTTTACCTTACCCCTTTTTCCTCTCTAAATTAGATAAATATACCAATTTATTTAATTTAGTCATTTTAACCTTTTTGAATTAAAATCAATTTAAAATTCTTCTTTTCTCTCTCCTTGTCACATCCTCCATAATCCCTCTCTAATCTGGATTAATTTAATTAATCCATGATTAGAATGTGCATCCTCTTAATCAAGGATTAATGTCACATCCTCCTACATTTGCCACTTGCTTCTAATCTTCCATTAATTATCTTAATCAGGTATTTGCACAACCTTAATCAAAGTCATTAGCCACTTTTAACACTCCTTTTTAGTCAACCTTTTCATTTTCCTTTCTTGGCATTGACCCTATTTCCCATATGACTTTTTAATTCACATTTATACATCCTAGGTCTCTCTCCTCCCCATGTGAATTTTTAATTCACATTTTATCCTTCCAAGACTTCTAGAACATGGGACTTGTCACCTCATCCACATGTGACCAACTCCCACCTTTTTGGAGACTCTCTCTTATTCACTAGATTCTCCCAAGCATGTAAATTTTTAATTCACATTTATTCTTCTAAGGAATCTTCTCATCTCCCAATATACTTCCAAGGTACATGTCCTTCCTCCATATCATGTACTCTCCCTCCACATCAACTACACATCATTTTATCCTTAGCCATACCACTTTCCACATGTCAAGATGTGAGGGCTTGTGAGTCCTCAACTCACCATAGCCCTACATCTTGATCTTGGTGGCTCAATCTCAACCATTGAATTCTCTATAAATACCCCCTTTTCTAAGACATTAAAAACACTTAGCCATTTTGCAACCTTATGCTGTCATTTTGTGCACTCATCTAACCATCCATTTTAGCCATTTTGCATTTGCATCCCATCATCTACTTAGTCTTGCATCTAGCCACATCAATAGCCATCTAAGGAGCATACAAAGTAATCCAAAATCAAGGGCTAATCAAGGAGTTTCAGCTGTAAAGAGAAGGTATAACCATTTGTCATCCTTTTTCATTCTTTTTCTCTTTGCATTAACAAATTCTTTAGGCTATTCTTGAGGTGTTTCTTAGTGTTTTTCCATTATATTTTAGTTGTTTAGAATAGGTAAAGCATTTGGATATCACACTTTCTATTGAAGAATTAATAGAATCACTCGAAAAGTGAGGCAAATTAACCATAAGAGTAGGGTTTTCTTTCCCATGTCGTAAATGTATTAACATGCAGAATGTAGGTCCTACTACAGTAGTGAGTTGGCCTTCATAGGTGAAATATTTAATAAGCCATGCGACCATAGTGCCCCAGTGTTCTAATATGGAAGTTCGTTGAAACCCTTTATTTTGTCCCCTAGTACTGATGACTATCATGGGCTGGGGTCCCATTGTCTAAGAAAAAAACTAATAATTTTTGATATGTTATTTGAGTTGTTTCTGATATTTTAAAGCTAGAATTTTCCAACCCTGAGAGAGAAGAGATAAATTTTAGACTCACCTTAAAGCGCTTTCCATGAAGTGTCACCTGACCATTAGAGTAATTTTTTGTGAATGCATTCACCAACTTTTCATTGTATCCCTCAAAATTTATGATGAAATCCAACCAACCCACTTCCTCAAACAAACCAGAAATATTACTTAACCCCAACAATTTTTTTGCAGAAGCCGGCTTGAATTTCTTCTTTGTACCCCCCATTTTCTATCTTTTCTCTACCACCCTACTGAAAATTTCAATAGTGCAAGAAATTTGTGCACAGTTATTTTTGAAAATATGATCAACTTGTGATTATTTATCTTTACCTTTGCTCAGAGCTTACTGTGTAATAATTCCAACTTGCATGAAGGGTCGTGAAAAAAGTGTCATACTTAGAAATTAATCACCAAGTGGCTCAATTTACTAAATTGGGAAGGGAAACTTGTGCCAACTAATTACACCTTATTCAAAAATAACTACTTATTTAAAGCAATATTTTGTACTTACTTACATTCTATGATCACTTGAAGATCTCGTACCTTTAACAATTTGACAGGATGACACAATGTATTGGTTGAGATGATGGCTTATTTATTATGACGAGTGAGGAGGCTTTGTGAATGATGAAGGAATTAATGAAGAAAAACTGTCATGGTGGGTTTTTTAATTTATTATGGAAAAAACCTTTAAAAATAAGGAAGGCGTGTGTATCGATGTATGATAATAAAAACATCGAAGAAATTTGAAATCTTATGGAAAGAAGTGGCATAATGAAAAATGGATAAGTTTTGAAGCATGCAGGGAAATACACACTGGAAACTACCAATTAAGCTCTGGAGCACGTGGAAGGCATGCATTTGAAATAAGGAAGGTGAATAAGTTCTGAAGCATTAGAGAAAGATGAAGCCAAAATGGTGACTAAATGAAGGTTCTGGAGCATCGTCAAAAGATGCAGCCAGAGTAGCAACTAAATGAAGATTCTAGAGCATCATTGAAAGATGCAGCCAGAACAACAACCAAATGAAGATTCTAGAGCATCATCGAAAGATGCAGCTAAAAAGAAGAAAGATGGTGGAAATGAATCAACTCAAACTTCAGGAGGTTATATCATTTTGCAGGAATGCCCTTCTAATGTGATGGGTTAAAGTGAAAATTCTAGAGCATTGGGCATTCAGACTGTCAAGATTCGAAGCATCAGGTATCAGAACCAAAAAGTTCTAGAGCATCGTCGGAAGATGCTCCAGAAGTTTTCTATTTCCTTATGAGAAGTTCTGCAAAATGAAAACACATGTAGTTAAGTCCAAAAATAAAAATTAATGAGAAATGCTTTGAAAACAAATTGGTACACACATCTTTTTATTACAATTTTTCATGATAATTATATATTAATTTTTTTTAGTGATATGTTTATTGGGTCAAATGGACTCTGCCTTGGTAGAGTCAATACATTGGATCTCTCTATGCATTTCTACCAATTTTGTAAATTCTTCTTTGTTAAGAGGCTTATGGTAGATAGTAGGCGATGGCCATTAAGTAAGAGGGTTCGTAAATCACCATCAATGGGTTTTAGCTTAACTGTGCCATTCGAGAAGACTTGAGAAATTTTGTATGGCCCTAGCCAATGAGTCTTGAGTTTCCCTTTATGATTTTTATATCTTGAATCGAATAACAAGGCCCAGTCATCGCTATGGAACACTCTCTCCTTAATGTGTTTTTCATGCCAAAATTTCCTCTGATGTTGAACTAGTTCGGTTTGATGGACAACATCAAGAAAAAGCTCATCCAGTTCACTTAACTATAAAACTCATTCTATTTGAGCTCATTTCAGATCTAGACCCAGTTTCATAGCTGTTCGTAGAGTTTGAAGTTCAAACTCAATTGGGAGAAGAGGTTTCTTCCCAAAAAAAAGCTCATAGGGGCTGAATCTAGTTGTGGATTCCCATGTTGTATTGTACGCCCAAATGGCTTCAGGCAATTTCCTAGCCCAATCTCTTCTTCTTGCAGAAATTGTTTTGGTCAGTATGTTTTCTAACTCCCTATTAGTTACCTCTACTTGACCGTTTGCTTGAGGGTGATAGGGGGATGACTTCTTATGACTTACTTGAAAATGGTATGTAAATCCCAGGAGAAATTTGGACATGAATTGGGGCCCTTGATCTGTAATGATGGTTTGGGGGGCTCCAAATCTAAGAAAAAAAATATTATAGAGAAAGTCAACAACCTGCTCTTCTTTGGCAACCTGCAAAGCTTGAACTTCTACCCATTTCATCAAATAATTAGTGCAAACTAATATGTATTATTTCCCTTGAGAGGAAGGATCTATGGGCTCAATAAAATATAACCCCCATTTTTCAAATGGTTTAAGGGATACCTGAGGCTACAAAGGAATTTCTATAGAAGCAGTTGGTCTTCCTACCCTTCGACATTCATCACAATGAAAAACATAGTTTTTAACGTCTTTATGCATTGAAGGCCAATAATATCCAGCACCTAAAATTTTATGAGAAGTTATTTTTGCAAAGTAATGACCCCTAGAAGGATCATCATGATAGGCCCTTAAGATACTCTAAGTTTCATTGTCCTAGACACATCTTCTCAAAACCATATCAGGTCCATAATGGAATAAAATCCCATTAATCCATTTAAATGGATCACTTAGTCGAATAAGTCGCTTCTTTTGTTTTAGTGTAAACCCTGGAGGTATTTTAGAGGTAACTAAATAATTTGCAATATCAACAAACCAAGGGGCTTTATGGAGATGGAAAACATATTTTCATCTGGAAACTCATCTTGCATAGGTGCTTGGTCACCCTCTTTTTTTTTTATTCAAGAAAAAAATTCTACTACCTCGTTAAATCTCACTAGCTTATCAAGTATTGTCACATTGAACTCTTGCAAAAGTAGTAACCATCTCATTATTCGACCATTAACTACAAGTTTATTCATTAAATATTTTATAGCTGAGTGATCTGTATAAACTGTAACTTTATACCCTGTAATATAATGGCGAAACTTTTTAATGGCATGTATCACAACCAATAATTCTTTTTCTGTCATTGTATAGTTCCTTTCAGTAGATGTCAAGTTTTTACTAATGAAATATATGGCATATTTACCCCCATCCTCATCTTATTGCCCCAATATTGCACCAATTGCGTCATCCGAAGCATCAACATAAATGTGGAAGGGAAGACTCCAATTTGGCCCATGCAATACGTGAGCAGAGACAAGCTTCTCCTTTATTGTTTTGAATGATTGTTGACACTCAGATGTCCAATTAAACTCCACATATTTTTGGAGAAGACAAAACATAGGAGTTGTTATCTTACTAAAGCTTTCTATATACCTTGTATACTATCCAATATTCCCTAGAAAACTTTGAACATTTGTTTGCATTTGAGGAATAGTCAATTGTTGAATTACTTCAATTTTCTTAGGATCAACCTTTTTTCCTTCAAAAGAATTATGATGACCTAAGACTGTTCCTTGTTCCACCATTATTAAATGCTTTTCATGGCTAAGATACATTTGGTTATCCTCACAAAATTCTAAAACCCTATCTAGGTTTTGAAGGGCTTCATCATAGGTTGACCCATAGACTATGAAATCAACCATATAGACCTCTACATAGTCATTGACAAGTGTTGCAAATATAACCAAAATGGCCCTCTAAAAAGTCATCGAAGCGTTACAAAGTCCAAAAGGAAGAACCCAGTATGAAAATGTGCCCCATGGACAAGTAAAAATTGTCTTATCTTGGTCTTCTAGTGCCACTTAAATTTGATTGTAACCACTAAATCCATCTAAAAAGGAGAAATATTTCCTCCCAGCCAAGTTGTCCAAAACCTGGTCAACAAATGGTAAGGGAAAATAATCTTGAAAAGTTGCTTTATTGAGTTCTCTATAATCTACACAAATTCTCCATTTCCCATTTTTCTTTGGTACAACAACCATAGGTGGAACCCTCTTACTGTTGGAGATAGGATAAATGAATCCTGCATAGAGGATTTTCTCAATTTCAATTTTGACAAGGTCTTTTAATGCAGGATTGAGTCTCCTTTGTGGCTAACATACAGGTCTTATATTATGATTAATATAAATGTGATGTGTACAAACACTTAGGTGGATTCCCCTCATGTCTGTATAGTCCCAAGCAAAAGCTTTAGACATTTTTACCAACACATTAAATAATTTATCCTCTTGTATTTCTGTCAGCCAACTATTATCATTCAAGGTTTTTCCCAGTAGAAGCATAGTTATTTTTGTTCCTGGATAGACTAAACTGACAATATGTATCAATTGTAACAAGGTATTGAGAGGAGAACTATGAGGTATAAGTCAGTGAAATCTTGTAATGTCCTCAAATAAATGGCTCATTCTAGGAATCATATTGACCAACGGACAAGGCATACCCATGGTAGCATAATTTTGTTCCATCCCACTTATATCAATCAGTTATCCCAATATTTTTGCTACATCCACCATTTACTCTTCATTTGATCCTATAGCAAGGTGTGCTACATCATTTACTAACTCATCCTCTAATTCCTCTCCATGTTGTTTAATCACTACCATCGCCAACAAGGCCAAACTATCTTGACCATTAGATTCTTCTAGTTCATCAACCTAAACTTTATTATGTTCAGTGGGTTTAGTAGGAGGATATAAGAATAAATGTTTACTATCTGGACCATGTGAAATGGTCATTCCTCCTCTACAATCAATTTTAGCTATGACAGTAGTCAACCATGGTCTTCCAAGAATTATTGTATAGCTATCTTTGGGCGTAAGAGATTGGATTATCTATAAATCAACTGGATATTCCCATCCATCAACTTTGACAAGAAATTTTTTTATAACGCCCTTTGGAATAGCTATAAACTAATTTTCCATTTGTAAGACTATAGTTGTGGGACATAAATCAGTAAGACTTAATTTTTCCATCACATCCACAGTCATTACATTAATAGCTACTCCCAAATCCATTGATGCATTAGGTATTACTACCTCATTAATTGTAACAGTTATCAATGGACTCCCAAGATCATCATATTTTGGAGCAACAGTCTTCCCAAACAAAAAGTAAACTAAATAACCATCGATGTGCACATTATTTATTTTCTTCGATTTCCTTCCCGAGGTTTTAATGCATAGTTGTTTGATTAACTGATTCAACTCAGGAATTTCCTTTATTGCTTGTAGCAAAGGAACCTCTATTTGTAGTTGTTTGATTTCTTGAATTAATGTAGTTTTGGAGGTCAAAGACATTTCTGGAGTATCCTTTAGAATTGTAAATTTTAGACGCTTCAAAAATGGTACTTGAGTTTTCTCTTTTGGAGGGGTATCCTTGCTAAATTCAGTCAGAGACTGACCTTCCTCCTCCTGAGGTAAGTCAATAGCTCTTGCTACTAAAGGAGGCCCAGTATTATTTGCGGGCATTGTATAGTTGGATGGAGTACCCTTCTCAAGGTTTTGAGAAATACATTCATCCACTACTTATTCAATTGTGGGTGATTGAAGTGTTCATCCAAAACATAACTGAACATTTCCATAATGAATTGCATTAAGTCTTTTGACATTATCTTGTTCAGTAGTATATATCAGAGTATTTTGTCAATTGTTCTTAGGATTGGGAAGTGGTTGCGCCGGGAGTTGAGGTTGATTTATTTGCTCATTCTGAGGAGAATTTTGAGGTGGTGGTAACAAATTTTTCTATTGATTCCTCCTAGGACCAGTATAAAACTAATTTTGTCCTTAATTCCATTGAGGAGCGATATGTTGTGGGTACCATTGTTGAGTTCCCCATGATTGATTTTCCCATTCAAGAGGTCCCCAATAAGGAGTCCCCCAATTAGGTTGTGGAGGTAAGGGTTGATTCCAAGATGGAGTCCATTGATTACTAGCCCAATTATTTTGTGGTCTCCATGTAGGATTGGAATTATATCCATAAGAGAAATTACCTCCTTGGCATTGGTTTAGCATGTTTATTTCTTCTTCAACCTAAGTAGTTTTTTTCTTAGTGTTCTTAAGATCAGTAAGAAGCTCACACTGATTGGTAGGATGGTTTTACTCATAGAGTTGACAATCATTGACCTTGTCTAAAGGAAACTCACGTAAAAATGTTTATTTTGACACCTAGGAAAATAGATAGACAAAGTCTCAAGGTTACGTGTCTTTGCTTGTATGCCATCCAATGTGTTGGTGTAATTAATTATTTAATTACACTTGCATAACTTTACTTAGGCATTATTTAATTCCTAGGTTTATTAATTCTCATCTTTATCTTATTGAGCTATCTTGTTGCTCAAGATAAGATTAGGGTTATGCATATTTTCTTTTATAAAGAAAATTTTATCTTGTAATTATCAATTCCTGAATAATAATATTTTGCACATCTTTTTGCAATATCTCTACTTTTTTGTTTTTCTCTTCTGTGGAAGGATTTTTTGGTTTGCATTTCAGATCTTGGTTTTTAACATGGTATTAGAGCCTTGATTTGTAGCCCCTTCTCAAGTTTTTGGAGAAATTAATTGTAGAGCATGTTCAGGGTTCCTCAAGGGTTTCATAACTTGAGCTTATTTATAAAGCATTTTGGATCAGATCTGAGCATTCCATTGAATCTAGAGCTACCGGAACAGTTAGGTTTTGCTTTCGTTTCGTCGAAAAAGGCCTTCGTTTGTCAGATTTACGAGGATTTGAAGTTTATGAGGGTTTCTAGATCTAGAGCGTACCTAAAATTTTGGAGCGTTTTCAGCCCAAACGGACCTCACCATCAAGTTTAGAGTGCTCAAAAACCCCAAAATCAACTGTCAAATCATCAAAATCAGACACAATGACTTCGAGAGGTAATTTTTTTTCATTTCTGGGTTGTATGGCCTGGTACGACACACAATCCAAGATTTTTTTTTTTTAAAACCAGAGTTAATGGGCACCACCGTCAGTTAATCGCTAGTGGTTAATGTTAGCGGTTAGCCTAGCCGCCATGCTTAACTCCAAATCCTTTTGGAGGAGTTTTGGTATTTTGGGCATAACTTTTGCGTTCGAACTCAAATTTTCGAACATGAAATATCGTCGAAAAGCTGGTTCTAAGAAATATCCTGTGGTGTAGTTTATTTTTTAGTATTATTCTATTTAGCTTCATTTATTTCTATTTGAAATCAAATGTTCATTTATGGCTTTCGAGCTCATAAATTTTTGCCACGATCTATGATTTTCACCTTGTTTGTGGCGTTGGAATGGTATTGAGGAGCTCTACATTTCTATCCATGCACTTTTTTCTATATCTGTCCCAATTTTATCATTATTTCAGATTTCTCCCGATGGGTGTTTTGGATATTACTTGGATATTTTGGTAGTTGGAAAGGTGAAACTTGAATATTTGCACTTCATTTTAGTACCACATCATCTTATTTTTTTTTATGCATGCTTAGAATTCTCTCCTTTTACAATCATTGGGTTATTATAATAAATGAACTGAGATAAAGTTCCATTAGGGGGGTTTCTTGCATAATAATTTTGATTAGAGTGTGCATGCACTTTGATCTCCATCTCCATCTTGATTTGTTGGCAACTCGCATGGGTTATCTGGTTTCCTAGTTTCTTTTGGCCACATTTTTTCTCTTTCTTGACACATATTAGATTCATCAGTTCACACTTCAGTTGAGATATTATGTTTCTTGATCCGCATTGGTTCAGATCCTTCTTAGTTTGAGGGCCATGTTTTTATGGTTAATGTTCCAAATTATTTTTGGTACTCCTTCCCATGGAAGAGTTTTAGTCACAGTTTGGCATCGACATCGAGATACACAGTTTCTAGATTCTATCATCATATCATCTACTGTTGCTTCATAGATTCTAGGGTTGTTCCAGTTTGTGAGTTTTCTAGTGTTCCGTGGCATCGGGTTTGCTGTCACATTATTATGATTCTAGTTTTGGTTTTAGTTGTAGACAAAAAATATCTTTCCTTTCTTGTCAGATTGTGGTTCCAGTGTTACTCCACAGTGTTCTTCCAATGCTTCTTCGCAACAGTCATCTCATTGTAGGGGGGTTTTTTCCCATTGGGTTTTCATTCTCTACCTCATTATTGTATTTGGACTTGGGTACCTGATCAGGCCTTGTTTTTGGGACCCATTCATTCATGCTTTCTTGCATTCATCTTAGTTTTAGGTGCATAATTTGCTTCTCCCTAAGTTGCACTTATGGGGGGGTGTTGGTGTAATTAATTATTTAATTACACTTGCATAACTTTACTTAGGCATTATTTAATTCCTAGGTTTATTAATTCTCATCTTTATCTTATTGAGCTATCTTGTTGCTCAAGATAAGATTAGGGTTAAATGCATCTTTGCTTTTATAAGGAAAATTTTATCTTGTAATTATCAATTCCTGAATAATAATATGTTGCACATATTTTTGCAATATCTCTGCTTTTTTGTTTTTCTCTTTTATGGAAGGACTTTTTGGTTTGCATTTAAGATCAAGACAACATAGTGTTCAATTGAACACGTATGTTTGTTTTGAGATTTGCTATTCTTCTCAAAGATTTCCTATTTCGTTAGTCCCTCTAAAAAGATTAGTTTTATGAATCCCTCTATGAGTACATGAGAAATTCTGACATAAATCACATATGTCTTCAAGGGCTAACTGAGACACATCACCTTTTCCCATTAGATCCATAGTTCTTCTCGCGTTGTCATCGAGTCCCTTAAGAAATATAGTCTTGATAATCTCAACACTAATAGTGATTTCTCCACATCATTTAGATAAGAAAGGAAACCTATCAAGATAGTCCTCTAGAATCTCATCCTCATTCTACCTAAGTTTAAATAGCTCTTCCTTACGATCACTCACCCTATAATAAATTTGATATTTGTGCAAGAAAACAGTCTCCATTTCTTCCCAGAACATTATACATCTAGCTAGTAGTCCCATAAACCAATGCATGGCCAAATCCTTCAAAGTAGAAGGAAACAAATTCAGTTTCTGATTATCATTTTTATAGTCATAGGTTTGAAAAAGGACCTTGAATTCAAAAATAAATTGGTATGGATCTTCTGAGGACAAGCCACAAAAGGTTGGAAGGAAGGCTAGAGAGATGTTTTTCATCATGGTATCACCATTTGCATCTAGAGTAATAGGATAAGTGAATGTTTGAGGTGGTGGAAGATCATTATTACAGTTGGAATCATTTTGGTTAGCTTCAACCCTACGATCTCCCATGATGTTTAGAGGAATACATTCCTCAAGGACAATTTCCTCGACAACAGGTTATTCTACTGGACGATCTTCTAGAAAATAGTGGAAAGCCTCAGGTGGGTTAGGCTCAAGTAGGTTGTCAACGGAGTGGTCTTCTGAGCCTTGGACCTCCCTATGTATGATTGCAACATATTTTGGGGGGGGTTCTTTGGTATAAATTGTCTGTGAGGGCCTCTTTTCCTGACCATGTAGAAAAGGAAGCCAAAGATGATATTTTTGGCCTAAAAGAGGTATTTGAGGCATCTTCTATTAACACTCAAGTAAGAAAGCTAAAGAATATGTCAACCAAGTAGTGTTCAAGGAAATTTTCAATAGAAGAAGTTTGGATTATCTCCCCTAGATTTTCTAATTTCTTAGAGCAACTAATATTAATTCTAACCTAAGGTCGTTTAACTATTAATTGTAAAACAATTTATCCTAAGAAATTGGGAAATATTTAAACTAAAAAGCATAGAAAAACTAATTTATAAAGCATGACAACTAAATTAATAAGTACAAAAACAACTAAACTAAAGAACTAGTAAACTTCAGAAGCAGAAAAACTTATAAACAAACCACGAAACATCTCCTCTAATGATAAAGATTCTAATAGTTAACAATAAGAAACTACGGAAGTGAAAGACAACAAGTACTTCAGAACATAGATACCACAATAATAAACTCAATAATTCCCTACAAAATAACTATTTATGCAATAAAAATAACATAAGGAAAGTACTTATCTACTTAAGTTATCTTCCCTTGAGTGGCCAACTTGCTGGTTACTACGTTTGTTCTCAGTTCACATACACAACTAATTCAGAAATGCTTCCATTAAACATAATTGTCATCCATAACTCATAACTTATAAATTTTTATATAGTAACCTCTTATTCATAAAATTGGAAAATATGTTGATAGCATAACATTACTTTTGCCACTATATATCTTGCTTCTAGAGATTACGTCTTTTATAGAAAAAATCTAACTAAATCCTATATTTTAGATGGTATAGATAACCATTGAAAAAGTTCATAATAGATTTATGAATAAATTGTATGTCTTTAAAATCCATTAAAAAATTATTAAAGAGGTTAAGGTCGAGCCATGAAGTTTTTGACTTTAAAACATAATAGAAATTAAGACTTTAAAAGTAACTATATATTCGATCCATCATCCTAAAGTTTTGGAGCATGTTTCTAGCGCACACCTTCAACCTATTCTAGAGCTGGCTAAATCCTTCTAATATGCAACTTGATGACTAATTATTATCCTACAAAACACTTAAAACAATCCATTAAATTTGTATTGGAAAAATACTTCAATAAATCAAAAGAAATAAATTTTATACAATTTCTCTTTAAAAGTCAAGCAATTATTTCTTTTAAAGTTTATTTAATTGGTAGAGGATAGGGATTTCACATATATGGAATAGGCCTTTATTATGTTATTATGATGAGTTTATTTTTACCTCATCACTCTCACTAGGTTGGCTCGTGAGCACGTCATTATCCCTTCCGTCGTGGAGGAGAGTGTTGAGGTGGACACTTTGCAGTCTATTAGATCTTTGACCCAAAGTATCATCCAGAATGCCAATCCCGTAGTACAACACCATCCAGGGGAGTCTTCAAGGGGTAGTATTCCACCCCATTCTTGTCAAGTTTGTGGGTTGAATTGTACATATGACCCCACATACACTCAAGAGGATGGTGCACAAGATATGTTTGCAACCACGGGGATGGTGATGGCATCTGACATTTTGAATCATACTTTTGACATCAATGCTTAGGTAAATGTTAGCATGTTCATTGAATTTAATTTATTAAATTTAATTTTTAAAATTCAAGATTAAGTAACTTAGTTTTAGCATTGTAATAAAATTTTAGGGTAACAGTGTTGATATTGGATACACCAGCCCTCCACCTGTTTATTACTCCACTGCATCTAATGTTGAGGTATGTAACTAGCAAAAAATTATAAATTTATTGCATGTGAATAGCATTGTTATATGAATGGTATTCTAATATATGATTTTGGATGTTCAATAGAATAATATTGGAGGTTTCGTGGGAACACCTCCTAGTGCCAATGGAGTTGGACAAACCTTAGCACGGGTAATAGAATAAATAGTTTAACTAATGAATTATAATTAATAGATTTGTGTAGTTTCTATTCATATTGTTGATTACATTGCATTGCACATCTTTCAAACTCAAATCATTACTTCACATTGCATAATTAATAACTAGATGTTGATAGATGACAAAATTTCAATTATAATTTAGTTATTTAGAAAGTCAACATAAGCTATGATGCAATTACTTCACATACAATAAGTAATAACAAGGAGTAGTTGCCAATTGCATTTGCTTGTCATGGCATTCCATGAGACCACTTTTTATTGAGGCATTTTTTCAAATAGTTCATGACCTTTTCTATGCTATGGATGCTTGGAAGAAATATATGAAAGAATAATAGTAAGCAATAGCATATACAAGGCAATGAGTTGTTTGAAAAAATGCCTCAAATACATTGGGTCTCATGGTGATGTCCATCACCATGAGACCCAATGTATTTGAGGCATTTTTTCAAACAACTCACCACCCTTTCTACGCTACCACATCTTACATACATGTCTACCAAAGGATTTTATCAAACAATTTACTTCCTTGCTACTATGTCTAAAAGCTTACAGAATGTTCTTTCCAACAAACTATGGATTCTTGGAAAAGAATCTATCAAAGCATAATAGTAATCAATAGCATAGACAAGGTAGTGAGTATAGTTTAAAAAAATGCCTCGAAGAAATGTGGTCTCATGGTGATGGAATGCCATTCCATCACCATGAGACCACATTTCTTTGAGGCATTTTTTCAAACAACTCACTTCCTTTTCTATGCTACCACATTTTCCATACATTTCTACCGAAGTATTTTATCAAAATACTCACTTCCTTGCTGCTATGGCTAAAATCCTAAAAAAGGTGCTTTCCAACAAACTATGTATGCTTGGAAAAAATCTATCAAAGAATAATAGTAAGCAATAGTATAGACAAGGTAGTGAGTAGTTTGAAAAAATTCCTTGAAGAAATATGGTCTCATGGTGATGGAATGCCATTCTATCACCACAAGACCACATTTATTCAAGGAATTTTTTCAAACAGCTCACCACGTTTTCTATGCTACCACATTTTCCATACATGTCTACCAAATAATTTTATCAAACTACTCACTTCCTTGTTGTTATGGCTAAAATTCTAAAATAAGTGCTTTCCAACAAACTATGGATTCTTGGAAAAAATCTATCAAAGCATAATAGTAAGCATTAGCATAAACAAGGTAGTGAGTAGTTTGAAAATTTTCTTTGAAGAAATGTGGTCTCATGGTGATGGAATGTCATTCCATCACCATGAGACCACATTTCTTTGAGGATTTTTTTAAACAGCTCACCACCTTTTCTATGCTACCACATTTTCCAAACATGTCCACCAAAGAATTTTATCAAACTACTTGAACTTCCTTGCTGCTATGGCCAAAAGCCTAAGAAAGGTGCTTTCCAAAAAATTATGGATGCTTGGAAAAAATATATCAAAGCATAATAGTAAGCAATAGCATAGATAAGGAAGTGAGTAGTTTGAAAAAATACCTCAAAGAAATGATGTTTCATGGTGATGGAATGCCATTCCATCACCATGAGACCACATTTATTTGAGGATTTTTTTCAAATAGCTCATTGCCTTTTCTATGCTAGCACAAGCATGTCTACCAAAGCATTTTATCAAACTACTCACTTCCTTGCTGCTATGGCTAAAATCCTAAAATAGGTGAATTCCAACAAACTATGGATGCTTGGAAAAAATCTATCAAAGCATAATAGTAAGCAATATCATAGTCAAGGCAATGAGTAGTTTGAAAAAATTCTTGAAGAAATGTGGTCTCATGGTGATGGAATGCCATTCCATCACCATGAGACCACATTTATTTGAGGCATTTTTTCAAACAAATCATTGCCTGAAGAATAGAAACCAAGCCTTTAGCCAAAATTCCCCTCCAAATTCTTTTCAAGGTCCTCATCCTCATCCTTAGTTTACCAATCCATGGAACCTTCCACCTTTTATTCCACTTTTTCATATCCAAAACCTCCCTCTTCATGTCATGCTCACCCTTCACCTCATAACCAAGACCACACTATACCATCCACCCCATCCCAACATAATACTGTAGAGAAGGAAATGAATTGTTTAAAAAAATGCCTCAAAGAAATGTAGTCTCATGGTGATGGAATGTCGTGACACATTTGTTTGTAATGGAATTCCATAACCATGAGACTGCATTTCTTTGAAGCATTTTTTCAAACAGTTCACCTCCTTCTCTATGCTACCACAACTTTCGTACATGTCTACCAAAGTATTTTATCAAATAGTTCACCACCTTGCTGTTATGGATAAAAACCTAAAATAGGTGCTTTCAAACAAGCTATGGATAGGGAAAATAGTAATCATGATAGTAAAAAATATATAGTTCAATAAGTACTCAATTTTTTTTTCATTATCTCATACATTATAAGCCATGATGTGCATCACTATTGTAGTTTATGTCATTAAATAATTTATTGTTTTATTTTTAGATGTTGGAAGCAAATATACCTCCACATGTTCATAGGACAATGGAGCTTGGTGTTTCTTCTGCTATAGACTCCTCAACGCCTCTCACAAAGGTATGAGGCAAATTACTAAATTTCAATTTAGATTCATTGTTATAGTTGTTAGTTAGTGAAAAATCAAACCATTATTGATTCATAGTTTAATTTCTCTTTGGATGGTTTCTACAAGGCTTTAGCATGCCACAACATGGACATGCGAATATTTCCCTCGAGGAGAGTGATCGTCTAGTGGCGGTAAGTGATTATTTTGTTAAATATATCATTTTTTATAATGTACTTTCTATATATTAATGTCTTGTTATTGTAATATATAAAGCTTGACCAAGAAATAAACCCTAGGTAGAGCACTAGGAGCACTCCTTGACCTCAGAATAAACTAGTGAAAGACTTATTGCCATCCGAACAACAAGCAAAGGGAAAGAGTTTATTTCAAGAGCATGGAGAGCAATGACTTTTGATTCCAAGGCCCTTTGTTGTATGCCTATATGGCATTTTTGTACATATTTTTTATTGCATATATTTGACATTGTATGCCTATATGGAATTATCATAAGTATAGATGGCTATTTGTATATATTTTATACTTGTATCAACATATATTGATGTATGCCTACATGGCTATTTGGTTAATAAAAATCTTTATTATCGATAGTGTCCATATTTGCATTATAAATCCATGGTTCAATACATATGAATTATGTGTATTCAAGTGTATGCTTTACAACTTATGTGTATTCCAATGTATAAATTGTGACTTAAATTTTTTCTTGTGTATACCTTGTATTCATGCATATACTTTGTATTAATGTGTATACTATGTATTCATGTGTATAATTCAAGGCTTACGTGTATTTGAGTACTTGTGCTTCACTTATTCACATGTATGTTTGACTTATTCACCTGTATACTTATTAATTGGTTAACCATAGTATTGATAATTGTTGTTCTTCATAGTTTGTCTCAAATACTTATTTATTGATGCTAAACAACTTTATTAGTTGATGCTAAACAACTTCAATATTTCCAGGAATACTAATAGAGTTACAAATTACAAAATCACACAAATTGAAAAGAAAAGATTAACTGTAAATAAATGCACTGATTTTTAACTTGATAATTGCTTAAGAATGAGTATAATATATTAATATATATATATATATATATATATAAAGAGATGAGCCTTCTAGAATGGCAACTGCCAACTAGAAAATAGGAATGCAACTCCATGCAAGATTTCACAACTAAGCAATCATTATCCTAAAAATCTAACTAGCAAACATATCTAAAGGAATATTTTAGGCAGCATATTCTACACTAACATTTTCATAATCAATGGCTTGTTTCCATGATCTCTCCCCAACTTTCAACCAAAATTTGTCAAGAAACCCCTTTGATATAATTTTGAACCATATATTTTTGGTAAAGGTGCTATGACTCTCTTGCTCAATTAGGGTTTTTCACCTAAAGGAGAGAGATATACATCCAAAAATCTAGGTGGCTCACTCAAAATAATGATATTACAATGAGAATATGTCTAAATGCAATGATCTAGATGCAAAAAAGTGATAAAAATGTTTGATTACTAATTCACAACCTAAGAAATGTAACTTTTTTGAAAACACATTGTGATATATGCAAAAGGACCTAGAAATGAAAGTAAACTAAAACATAAACTGACAAAACTAAATGTGTGCACCTGCGAAATGATTAGAGACTAGAAATTACGTCTAGAATGCTACTGATACTAAAATTTTTCCTACTTGGAATCATTCACCATTCTGGGAAAATTAGTCCTAGATTTGGGAAACTGTTCTAGAGTCCGTTTCAGACAAATGGGTATCCAAAAATGAAAAAAACCAAATTCAGGCCTAGTAGTGGGATTAATTCACCATTAATGATGAATGAGTCCAATTTTGAATTTCTAAAGATTAAAAAATGTAAACAAGAGCCTTCGGTCTGCACTTTTTGCTTCTTCAGGTGTTCGGTTTTGAAACTATCAAATTGGGGTCTGAAAGTGACTTTTTATTGATATTTTTCCTGATCCAATGGAGAGATGACTTGAACAACTTTGTAACTTGATATTCAATGATTTTAAAGTCTTAAAAGTTCCTAAATCCACAAACATCCAAGAAGAGAAGGAGAAATATTGGATGTTAGGGCATGGAGGTTTGCCTTGGTCAAACCCCTTTTAGGTAATTAAACCAAAATGATGAAAGAATGTAATGAAGCATGCAAAAATGGAATAAAAACCTTGCCTTGATGATTGATGTTGATTTGTTGCAGCAATGAATGAATAATTTTTCCTTGAATGTCCTTGGAAGCTATCTTGATGACTTAGAAAGATAAAATCCTAGCTTGCTTGACTTATGATGGAAGACAAATGATGAATGAAGTTGAGTTATTATGAATTAGGGTTTAAAGACTTATATTTATAGGAAAGTCACCTTATTTTACTATTAATTGGATCCCCAAGGCCGACATGGAAAAAAATTAAACTTAAAACCTATTTTTTCCCACTCAAACCCTGAAAATGGCTTAAAAGGGACTCATTCATCACTAATGGAAAATGGGTCCCACCTGGATGGGACTAATTTGCCCCTAATGGTGAATGGGTCCCACAGGGGCCATTTTTGCTAGTTGGAATGTTGAGAAGTAAGAAAATTAGGTTTAGATGATGCCTATGTTAGTTATTTCATCAAATTATACCTCGAGATGCAAAATATGGGGTCATAAGGGCCTATTAATGATGATGTAAAGGTCAATTAGGGATTGGGACACAAAATTCAATGTGAAAGTGTGATTAAATCTACTATACAACACTAAAATGAGGTCCAATTAGCCTAGAGAGGCACAACATCCAATGTGAATGTGTAAGACACATTACTATTAGTGTAATTAATTAATTATTACACTAGCATAAGTTTACTTAGGATTTAAGATTCCTAGTTGCCATTTTTAGAATTAGTTATAGTGGAGTAAAACCTCATTATTTAGGCATTTAATATTTGCATTGAGGTTGTTATGGCTTGTCATAGGATTATGAAATTTATCAAAATCTTGTTGCATCTTGCATCTCAACCTTTTCTATTTAAGAAAGGTGCTTGTACATTTGTAACACATTCTAGAATCAATAAAATAATCTCTATTTGCATGGCCTTAGTTGCAACACTTTCTGTGTGGTTGAATTCTTCCTGACAAAGGTCCTTCTAAAGGCTATAGCTTCAAGGACTTTGTGCATTTGTGGATGCATCAATTTCAACAATTAAAGCACTAGATTAACATTAAGTTTATTTTACAAGTCTTCTAGATTAATGTTATAATGCAATTAAATACAATTTATAATGTTGAATTAAGGGAAGATGGGTTCATTAAGTCTAGAAAGGAGTGAAAATATTTTACAACACCTTTACAAGACATTGATAAATACATTTTATTCAACTTGCAAGGGTCCAAGACCTAGTGGGGACGTGTAAAACATCTCACAACACTAAATCAAGGCCTTATTAAGTCCAATTTATCATGAATTATTCCCATGTCAAGCAAGAGGTCCTTTTTTCTATGACAAAATTTTTATGTCCATTGGATCAATGGATATAAATCTACCCAAAGCATTCCCAATACTTTGAAAGTAGTCATCCACCCAAAATTGCAATGGGAGATAAGGAAAATGAACCCACAAAGGCATAACTGAATAAAGAACAGTTCACCCTTCATAGCTTGGTGAAACCATTTTCAAATGTAGAAGATTTTAAAGATAAAGAAGAATTATGATCTATTTAATATAGAATTAGTACCCACTTTTATCACTACAAAATTTTCAACCATGGGCTTATCATGCTTTTTTATATTTGGTAAGAAATCTTATTTAAGATCCTTGAGCAATGCATTTCCTAGTGCTCCCTTTTTCTTACATATCTCAATTTAGTTTAATTCAAAGAGTTCCATCAAATGCTTTATCTAAAAAAAAACATATTTTCAATTTGTATTCCATGAGATGTTTCATAAAAAGATTCCAGTATATTTAATCTTTTGATTAGAACAACTCAATTAAGCAAAGGATGCATGATCTTCATAACAATTGCAAAACATAATATTCATAGTAGATGATGTGTAGTTAACTTCTTGAAACATTATCATACAGACATTTATCTTGAATAGTATTTAAATATTTTCATAGCATAATCCTCACAATATAAAATGAATTGTTATGTCCTTGATCCATCACCATATAAATGTACGTGGAAAGATGTATATGTCAACTTTTTGCAATATTATTTCCTGTATAGGAAATGGACTGGGGAGAAATATTTATAATTTATAATACAAATAAGAAATGGACTTGGGTGAAAACTTTATTTATCACACGAAATAATAAATGTACATGAGAGCATCACTTGTGATGTGGGCACAGCCTGAGACATAGAAAATAACCCACAAACAAGAGAATAATTTTATTATTTAGAAAATAGAGCTTCTTACATGTAGAGGATCTCAAATCCCCAAGTTCTACAACACATGCAAGTCACAAAAAGCTACAAAATAACCCTTTCAAAATATGTGAGCTTGTCCCCAAAAAGCTACCCAAAAATTAGAAACCCGCCCATACATAGAGCTCCTCTTTAGTTTGGAGCCAAAAAAAAATTCAAATTTGAGTTTAGTTGGTTTGGCGCTGAAAATTACAACTTGAAGTTCAAATTTTAATAAAACATTTGCAATTGTATCTTCTAGAAAGTGCGCCAACTTCCTGGGGCTATAACTTTTGATCCAAGACTCCGATTTGCGAACCGTTTGAACTGTTGGAAAGGTCTCGCAGTCAATAAAGTGCTAGAAATTTTCTTTGCTGATTTCAGTAAGTTTCGGGGCCGTTCCAGGAACTCTAAGTGCCTCAAATTTAACTTAGAAGATTTTCATGTGCAAATTTGAGAAACTAAAACTGTAATATCTTTCAACCCAGGAACATAAAATAAAAATCATAAATTGAGAATTTCATTATGACGAAAAGGGTATCCAAAAATGTAAAAACATCTAAAAACTGAGAAACTTAAAATTTAACTATTTTTGGGTGATGCAAGATTGCCCTTACACCATTGGATGCTCCTGCATCAGACACCCAGGGTAATTTGAGAAGTGACCCCGTCATGTCTCAGATGGTTGAAGAAAATCCAGCTGATCAACTATTGCCTTAGATAGCCAAGATGAATCTTCCACAGGCCTTCCTCTCCATTTCACCAGATATTCTTCATACTGCCTGTTTCTGGTACTCCTTCCCACACGACTATCCAAGATTGCTTCAATATCCTCCCTTTCTGAAGTAGGTGCTGAAATGCCATACTGCCCTATTGTTGGTGCTTCCTTCATTTCACCTTCATGATACTCTGTCAAATTGGAAATGTTAAACATAAGGGGAAATGTTGATTCCATTAGGTAACTCTACCTCATATGCATTCCCTGAATCATGCTTCTTCAAAATCTTACAGGGACCGAATTTCTTTATCTTCAATTTGTTATAGGTTCCCATGGGAAACCTTTCTTTCCTCAAGTGGACCATTACTTCATCGCCAATTTGAAACTCCTTATTCCTCCTTTTTTGATCTGCCTTAGCCTTATATTGCATATTCATTTATTAATGTGTTATCGTACCTTCTCATGTATATTCTTGATGTGCTCTGTAAAATCTTCAGCTTCAGCACTTATTTTCTTCTCTTGGTCCATCTTCCTCAATTTTGGAGCTTTTCTGGGGCTACCTCCATACACAATCTAGAATGGTGATCTACCAGTGCTTCTGTTGATAGAATTGTTGTAAGAAAATTTTGCCTGGGGTAAGATCAAGTTCCATCCCTTGGGTTTATCTCCTACCAAACATCTCAGTAGGTTACCCAGACTCCTGTTAACAACCTCTATCTGCCCATCTATTTGTGGATGGTGTGCAGAATTGAACTTCAACTCTATCTTCAACTTCTTCCACAAGGTCCTCCAAAAGTACTCCACAAATTTGGTGTCACGATCTGAAACAATACTCTTTGGCAGACCATGTAGCCTCACCACCTCTTTGAAGAACAAGTCAGCAATGTGCACTGCATCATGGGTCTTCTAACATGGAATGAAATGTGCCATCTTCAAAAACCTATCAACCACCACAAAGATTGAATCATTCCCTTGTTGTGTCCTTGGCAAACCAAGAACAAAGTCCATACTTATATCCACCCATGGCCTCTCTGGTACAGGTAAGGGATGATATAAGCCTGTATTTTGGCTCACTCCTTTAGCCATCTGTCCTACCTTGTAGCTTTGTACAAACTTCACATCCTGTGACAACTGAGGCCAATAATAATGCTCACTGATAATGGCAATGGTCTTATCCCAACCAAAATGTCCTGCCATTCCTCCACTATGATTCTCCTTTATCAGGTTCTCCCTCATGGAACTCCTCAGGATACACAATTGACTTCCCTTAAATAACATGCCATCCTAGATTATGAAATCCAGCCACCTTGTCCTATCCACTGTAACAGGTTCCTTGCAAGCTTTCCAAGCCTTTGCAAAATTAGGATCTTCTGCATACAGTGTCTTGAGTTCATTGAACCCAACCACTTCAATCTGCATCTTTTTCATCAATGTATGCCTCCTACTAAAGGCATCTACAACCCTATTTGACTTCCCACTCCTATGTTTCAAAACAAAGGGATAACTATGAAAAAATTCTACCCATTTCATATGCCTCTGATTTAATTTTCCTTGACTATTTAGGTACTGCAAGGCCTGATGATCAGTATATAGAAAAAATTCCTCCGCAACAAATAATGTCTCCATTTCTTACTTTGAACTATTGCATAAAATTCCTAATCATATACATAATACTTTCTCTTGGCATCATTTAACTTTTCACAGAAATAGGCAATGGGCTTACCTTCTTAGCTCAACACTGCTCCAATGACACAACCATTGGCATCACAATCCACTTGAAACACCTTGTTGAAATCTGGGAGGGCTAGAACAGTTGCTCTGTCACCTTCTACTTCAACAGTTCAAATTTTTTGCCACTCTAGTGCTCCACTTGAATTCTTTTCTATCCCCTCTCATTGTTTCAGTCAGGGGTCCACAAATACTACTGAAGTTTCTAATGAACTTTCTATAAAAACTAGCCAAACCATGGAAAGATCTCACCTCGATAGCAATTCTTGGGGTAGGCCATTCCAGAATAGCCTTCACCTTCTCTAGGTCCATCTTGAGACCTTCTACCCCAAGTACACTAACTCCCTCTTCACAAAACTGCACTTCTTCAGATTAATCGATAGTTTATCTTCTCTTAACTTCTCAAAGGCTCTTCGAATATGCATCAGATGCTCATCCAACGTCTTACTAAAAATCAAAATATAATCTAAATACACAATAACAAAACTTCCTAGAAATTATTTTAGTACCTCGTTCATGAGCTGCATGAATGTGCTCGGTGCATTGGTTAGCCCAAAATTCATGACTAACCACTCGTACAGGCCCTCTTTGGTCTTGAAGGAAATCTTCCATTCATCTCCCTCTCGAATCCAGATTTGGTGATATCCACTCTTCAGATCAATTTTTGTGAAGTACTGAGCTCCATTCAAATAGTCCATCAAGTTATCCATCCTTGGCAGGGGAAATCTATACTTGATTGCTATCTTTTTTATGGCTCAGAAATTTGTACACATCCTCCACTCCCCATCCTTCTTTGGTGCTAGTACTACAGGTACTGCACATGGACTCAAACTCTCCCATATCAAACTCTTTCTCAACAACTCTTGAACTTGTCTGTTCAACTCCTCATTTTGTGCTGAAGTCATTCTATGAACTGCCTTATTTGGCAAACTGGCTCCAGGAATCAAGTCAATCTAATGACTGATTTTCCTTATTGGTGGTAAACCCTTAAGTACATTATCAAAAATAATATCCTGAAACTCATCCAACATGCTAGAAACTTCTTCTGGAACCTTCTCACTATCCTCCTTACTCACTTTAGGAATCAATGCATAACACACACGCTCATGCTTCATACTTTCTAAATTTTTTCTTCCATCTACATAACAAATTCTAGCACTACTGCATACCTTTGCTTCGGTCTCCTTCAGGGGTTTCAACTTGTGATGAACCCCATCCTTTGTCAAGGAATAAGTGTTTGCGTGGCCATCATGTATAGCTCACCTATCAAATTGCCATGGCCTCCCCAACAACATGTGACATGCATCCATGGGGATGATATCACAAAGTACCTCATCATGGTAGCTCCCGATCTTGAACTTTACTAGGAACTACTCATTGACCAAAACTTTGTGGTCTTTCTACAACTAGACAATCCGATACGGATGCGGGTGCCTTTCCCTCTTCAGTTTCAACTTTGTGACCATCTCCTCTGACACTAGATTATCGTTGCTCCCATCGTTAATAATGACATCACAACATTTTCCTTCACACTTGCACCTTGTGTGAAACAGATTCTTCCTCTATTCTGGTTCCTTTTCCTCAGTCACCATGGCTCTCCTAATCGCTAGGGATTCTCCCCTTTTAGCATTATCTGAATATTCAAATTGGGCCTCTTCATCTGCATGCACAACCCTTCCACGATCTTCTGGCTTTTTGTCTGCCCTTCCTTGGTGTTGTGGATATTCATAGGCTCGATGCCCTTCTTCACCACACTGGAAACACATTCCTCTGAAACCACCTCTTCCAAATTCTTTTCCATATCTTTGTCATCCTCTACCTCTTTGATCACCACTGTTCTGATCACGAGGGCAGTAGACATTGTCATTCCTTTGGCTTCGGCTGGTACCCACATCTTCACTTTTCTTTTCATCATCATTTCGGCTTCCTGAAGGTCTTCCACTACCCCTTCCGCTTTGACCTCCTCGTCCTTTTTGCTTGCCATGAAATCTTTTGTTCAACTTCTCTTCCACCTTCAGAGCAAACTAATACACATCCTCAATGGTGGTCATTGTGACTAGGCTTAACTCCTCCTCAATGCTCGGTCATAACCCATTAAGATATCGGGCTACCTTCTCCTTATTAGCCTCTGTGTGACCTGTTCTGATGATTATCTTGTAAAAATATTCAGTATATTCTTTCACAGATTTGCTTCCTTGCTTCAACCCTTGCAATTTTTTTTCAACAAATCTAACTCGTAGTCCACTGGTATAAACTGCTTCTTCAGTTTCTCTACCATGCGATCCCATCTAGTGATCTTTCCTTTTCCTCTTCGATTTCTTTCCAATTGGACCTCTTTCCACCAAATACTGGCATGGCCCTTCAACTTCATTTTCGCAAACTTAACCTGATCTGGGTCCTCTATTTCTTCATACTTAAAATATTCTTCTAGCTCATTGATCCAGTCAATGAACTCTTCCGGGTTTAGACTTCCAGAATAACTGGGGACTTCTGCTTTGGGTCTTTTCCCAATCTTTGAAATGGCCCTTATTAGCCGCATTTGGTCTTGATCAATTGCTTCTTCTTCCTCTTCTACATTTGAACCTTCTTCCTCTCTTTCATCCTCACTTTCCTCCCTCAGGTTTAACCCTCTTCTGAACTGCTTTTGTAATGCATCAATCTGTCTCTGGAGGGCTGCCAGTGCATCTCTTCTACCAGCATTTCTATCACCTTGACCACCTCTGGCACCACCACACCTACCAGGCATCACTCTTGGAGGCATCTTTCTTGACCTTGACCCACAATCACGGTTTTGGTGCAAACTGCCTCACGATCAACAATCTATCCACACGCTCAAGAAAACCTTGCTCTGATACCACTTGATGTGGGTGCAGCCCAAGACATAGAAAATAACCCACAAACAAGAGAATAATTTTATTATTTAGAAAATGGAGCTTCTTACATGCAGAAGATCTCAAATCCCCAAGCTCTACAACACATGCAAGTTACAGAAAGCTACAGAATAACCCTTTCGCAATATGTGAGCTTGTCCCCAAAAAGATACCCAAAAATTAGAAACCCACCCATAAATAGAGCTCCTCTTTAGTTTGAAGCCAAAACAATATTCAAATTTGAGTTTAGGTGGTTTGGTGCCGAAAATTACAACTTGAAGTTCAAATTTTAAAAGAACATTTGCAATTGTATCTTCTAAAAAGTGCACCAATTTCCCAGGTCCATAACTTTTGATTCGGGACTCTGATTCGCGAACTGTTTGAACCGTTGGAAACGTCTCGAAGTCAATAACGTGCTAGAAATTTGCTTCACCAATTTTGGAAAGTTTTGGGGCTGTTCCAGGAACTCTAAGTGTCTCAAATTTAACTCGAAAGATTTTTAGGTGTAAATCTGGGAAACTAAAACTGCAATATCTTTCAACCCAAGAATAGAAAATAAAAACCGTAAATTGAGAATTTCATTATGATGAAAAGGGTATCCAAAAATGTAAAACATCTAAAAACCAAGAAAATTGAAATTTAACTATTTTTGGGTGATGCAAGATTTCCCTTACACCACTGGATGCTCCTGCATCAACTTGTTTCTCTTAGACTCCAATTTTCAAGCATAGCAAATCATTTCAAATCTAAATGAAAAAATGCTTCACAACCAAAGTTGTTAATTGAAAAAAAATAAAATGTTTCCAAGTTCCACCATTGAACACATTTTCAATTGGTTCCATATTGTTGTTAGGGAAAAGAGGATAATTAAAAAATGTCTTTCATTTTCTAGACTTGAGGATGATCATATGCTGTTGGTGTGGAAAACTCAGACTTGTCAACAGTCGTGTGAGTGTTTCTCTTTTCAATTGTTTTGCATGCCATCATAAGGGATAGAGTTGGTTGAACATACCTCAAAGTGATTCGGCATGTTTGGGTGTGAAAGACGACCATGCCTAGCATAAAAGTACCTATCGAGATGTGTTAGAACAATTTGTTTGGTCACACGAGTTGCAAAATAAAAGTTGCACCACTTTACAACTTTACACTGCTTGCATTTGACACTTTTTTCATCAATTGAAAATTAGACACCATAGGAAAATGACTCTGAGATAACAAAAACTGAGAGTAGAGGGGCCCAACACAATCCTATAGGCTCAGAAAAAGAGTTTCTAAGAATTATGGTTTCCGAGTAATAGCCCATCAAAGATTGCAACCATTTTTCACTTTGGACTCTTAAGGGGTCGAGCCTATTGAACGTACCTCAGAGTGATTCGACGTGTTTGGGTGTAAATGAGGACCATTTCTAGTGTAATTTTACCCATCTGGAAACATTGGAATAGTTTGTTTGGTCACATGAGTTGCAGAATGAAAGTTGCACAACTTTGCAACTTTACACTACTTGTATTTGACACTTTTTCCATCAAGTGAAAATTGGGCACTACGATAAAATGAATCTGAGCTAACAAAAATAGAGACAGGTTATTGTAGATGGGCCCAACACAATCACATAGGCTTAGATGGAGATTTTGTAAGTGTCATAGTTTTTGAGTAACAACCCGTCAAAGATTGCAATCATTTTGCACTTTGGACTTTTAAAGGATAAAGTTGGTTGAATGTAGATTGGAGTGATTTAGCATGTTTGGGTGCAAAAGAGGACCATTCCTTAGGTAAATGTACCCATTTGAACACATTGGAACAGTCTATTTGGTCACATGAGCTATTGAATGAAAGTTACACCACTTTGCAACTTTACACTGCTTGTATTTGACACTTTTTCCATCAAGTGAAAAATGGAAACCATGGAAAAATGAATTTGAGATAAAAAGGTTAAGAGAGGTTATTGTAGAGGGGCCCAACACAATCTCATAGGCTCAGACAAAATTTTTGTAAGCATCATAGTTTTTGAGTAACAACCCATCAAAGATTGCAACCATTTTGCACTTTGGACTCTTAAGGGTGGAGCTGGTTGAACATAGCTCAGAGTGATTTAGTGTGTTTGGGTGTGAAAGAGGACCATGCTTAGCATAAAAATACCCATTCAGACATGTTAGAATAGTCTGTTTGGTTACATGGGTTGCATAACGAAATTTACACCACTTTCCAACTTTACACTACTTGCATTTGACACTTTTTCTATAAAGTGAATAAAAACTAGATGCCACAAGAAAAAGAATTTGAGATAAAAAAAAATAAGAGAGGTTATTTTAGAGGGGCCCAACTCGATCTTATAGGATCAAATGGAGAGTTTCTAAGCATCACAGTTTTTGAGTAATAGTCTGTCAAGGATTTCAACCATTTTGCACTTTGGACTCTTAAGGGATCGAGTTAGTTGAATGTAGCTCAAAGTGATTTGGTGTGTTTTGGTGCAAAAAAGGACAATGGATAGTGTAAACACACCCATATAGATGCATTGGAATAATTTTTTTGGTCACATGAGTTACAAAATGAAAGTTTCATGACTTTGCAACTTTACACTACTTGTATTGACACTTTTTTTATCAAGTGAAAACTACTCACCACGAAAAAATGACTTTGAGATAACAATAATCAGGAGAGGTTATTATAGAGGGACCCAATGTGATCTCATTGGCTTAGATGGAGAGTTTTTAAGAGTCAGAATTTTTTAGTAATAGTTTTTCAACGATTGCAACCATTTTGCAGTTTGGACCCTTAAGGGATTGAGTTGGTTGAACGTAGCTCAGAGTGATTCAACATGTTTGGGTGTGAAAGAGGACCATGTAGAGCATAAATGTACCCATGTAGATGCATTGGAAAAGTTCATTTTATCACACAAGTTGTAGAACGAAAGTTGCACCACTTTGCAACTTTACACTACTTACATTTGACACTTTTTCCATCAAGTGAAAACTACACACCACAGGAAAATGACTCCAAGATAACAAAAACTAAGAGATTTTATTGTAGAGGTGCCCTACGTGATCCCAATGCCTTAGATGAAATTCCTGTGATTGAAACGGTCTTTGGGTAATGGGCTGTCAAAGATTGTTTCCCTTTTGCAATTTGGACTGCTAGGGGATTACACTACATGAATTACAAATTTTTGAGGGCAAAAATAAATTTCAAAATTTGAGTAAATATCATTACAAATGTTTGAGGGCAGGAATAAATAGGCACTAAGGAACTAGATCCCAAACCAAATTACTAATGTTTGAGGGAAGACATGAATTTTTAGTTGGAAAACATGTGTGAAGAACTCATGGGGTACTTGAGTTAATTCATGTTACTTGAACAACATCTAACAAGTCATACATGCTTCTATTGCTTGTAAATGTGATCATTTTTATGACATGTTGAAATTATTTAATGACATTATGTATAAAAAATGTTTACAAATTAAACTTCTCAAATGTTTATGTGAATAGATGGTACGCTATATCGATATTGATATATAATTGAATTAGGTTGATTTGTTTTAATAAATGAAGTTTTTATAATAAGTTAGTCAATTGGTGGTACTTATAATAGGGAGAGAATAAAAGAAGAAAAAGAATGATTTGTAACCATCAATGGTTATTACACTCACTATATTAATAATATGACATTTTCAATAAAATGAGATTTATTTGGAAATCCTAATTCTTATGTCTGTGCTACAATTGTCTAATATGCTTCATACACCAATATGACACCCAAGTGCTTGTACTTATAGGCACAATACTTTCTCAAAATCATCAAGTGGTAATACAAAATCATGAGAAAAAAATAAACCTATGTGAATTCCAACACCCCACATAAATCAAATATTGAATCAATGTGCCCCATTTTCATGCACACAAACTCAACTTATAAGATTCTCTCATAATAACGAAAAATAGGATTCAAGGATTCCTTAGGTACTTCGTTCTCATAGATCTTTTACAATGTCACTCATACATTCAAGATGCTCTTATAATGTCTACACCATAGGTGGTCATGATGACGTTAACTTTAAATGAATAATTTAGTACCATTTTCTAGTCTTGTATTTGGCATATACTTTATAACTTTATTTGGCCTTACTATCTCCCACCTAAACAAAGAAAAGAGATTGTAAATATTAATAATCACATAATCAATTCAAATAAACATGTTATATGTCAATAATCTAAAACTTGTGTGCTCAATTATGCAATATCTTATAACTTATCACTAGTCAATCTAGGCCATTGAATATATTAAAAATTAATTTTTATATGAATATCAAGCATACCTCCCATCTATCAAGATTGCACTTTAGAGGGTCCTCGAAGTAATGAGGATGAACATGAATAGAATGTAACCAAAATATTACTTTGTAACCTTTTAGAAACTTGTAACCTGTTATAAAAACAACACAATTTAATCTTCCACTTTGTTTACTAATCTATTGAGAATATCCTACATCATTTTTTTTTACATATTTTTGAGAAAAAATAAAATACCATTGAACTCTATATCCTTTACCACAATTCTAAACATAAAGTGTGATACATTCGCAAGTCTAATAACTTCATCAATCACCTACATGCATGATATAAACATTAGATGATAGCATTGGAATCATACAAATTGATGTGCATACTTAAAAATTAATAAGAACCAATGTGAATACTTACAAATTAATCCAACAAACCATTCGGGTTTTCTCTACTCTTTATTGTGTTATGTATTTCCTCATGGTCAGACTCACCCACCTTCCACAAGGTCTTGTTCAAAGGTCTAGCCCCATATTTGATCAAATGAACATTGGATGCCACAACAAGGTTCAAGCAATGAAGAATCTTTTGATGCATGTCAAAGTCCTGAAACAACCAAACATTAACACTCTTATGTGGGTACCTTCTAAGCCACATTTCAGTAACAACAACTGAGCCTATAGGGTATTTTATGTTTTCTCCATCTATAGCTAGGGCCTCCAATTTATTTTTGGCCTCAACATAATGACACAAGTAATAATTTATTCCCTCTCCATTGTATTCATCTATGAAAACTGCATAAACATGCCCTACATTGATATGTGTAGCAAATTAGATGAAATTAGTCAACATTACAAATACGCTATAAAGTAAGATAACAATAGGAATTTCAAAAACTATGCAAGTAAATATATTACCTGGTTGAACTAGATATGATATGTCATCAAAGTCAACCAATTATTCCATTTGTGTTATTTTTAATGTCGTTAGAGGGTGATATGTGTGAAGTGGGATAAGATAACCACCATTTCTCAACCCACTACTTTGATTCACAATCATCATAGGCTTGCATTGTACATGAAGAACAAAAGCATGCCATCTTCCATGTATGGATACTCCATGAAACTACATTTGAACTAAGGGAAGAGTGTAGCTCACTTGATCCTGTCAGTGTACAACAATCCTCATATGGTGCAATATTAATATCATACATAACTAAAAAAATATACAAATTAAAGACTTTCCTTCATTACTTGGACCCATCAAAGCATTACACAACTAGATGATTGATTTTGCATCTATCAACTTTGCATATTCTTTATACTTTAACTCTTCTCGTGCTAATGCTCTTTTGACACATGCTCCTACACCATCATGCTCCATCTTTCCATGCTTGACCTCAAAAAAGTTCCACATATGTTGAACACCTATAATGACATGCATCCTAATCAATGAGTAGAACATGTGTGAGTTCTTGAACTATGTTGCATAGTTATTCAACCATATGATATGTTGACCGTACGCTATGACCCTCTAAGCCAAATCACTGTAGAACAAATGGAAGCAACCTTGCACAAATTCTAGAGAATGTGTGCCATCATCACTAATATAAAAGTGGTACTCCCTCAATACCTTCCTTTGGTCCTCTGTACTATCAATTGTATGAATGAATACTATGTTCACAAATATAGAAACCTATGTGGAGTTGTAATATTGTGATTGCACCTCACACTGTGGCTGTAGAGTGTAGTTCTTTGCATAGTCGACCACTAAAACTATGCTACCAATTGGAAAGGTGTACTTGCATAACTTGAATTGCAAGTCCAACCATTGAGCTCTATGGGTATGCCTTGCATAATCATACACTATATTTTCACAAAATGTAGAAATAAAATGATACACTGTAATCTTCTAAATAACCAAATCACACCTTTTTGCTTGATTTCCATCTTTTGTAATGTATGCCATTGTTTTATACTTCAAATCTTCTAGTAGCTTTCCCACCGCATGTGTAATTTTCATATGTTGATAGACTACCATATGTTGCAAGCCACTGCAACCCTGACATGAACCATCCAAGCATAGTTTCCTGTAGAATATTTGGCCATCCTCTCTTTCACATAATTTTTTTGATAAGAACTCTCTTGAAGATGTTGGTGGGGCATGTATGCCACAATCCTACAAAACATCGTTATTATGCAAATCTAAACATATAGAATGATAAACATCATAATGGTTAGAGAATTCAATATGTAATCTACAAAAATTAGAACATGTGTGATTTATCTTGACATAAAAAGGTTTAAGTATTTCAAAATATCTTTGAGAAATTTGAATTTGAGGATAACCCTCTTGAAATTTACAAAAAAAATGGGTTTGAGTTGTATCCAAAAAATTCTTTGAATGTGGCTCACGGTTCTAACTACCAATTCTTCTTCTTACCACATCCCTTTGATTTGAAGATGGCCTTGTGTTATTCTTCCAATAGTCTTCAATTAGTGTTCTCAATGCTTCAACAACTAATTTATCTTTTTGTTGGAGTCTCCCTGATAATGCTCATAATTCATTTGAATTAATGCCCTTAATTTCTTGGCACCTTTGAACTGCTCTTGATAATTTTTTTTTATTAATTCTCAAATTTTGACTCGTCTTTCTAATGAGACGAGATCTCCTTGTTTGACTACTTACCAAAGTTGATGTAATGACCCATTAGGTGACATTACTATACTTTGAGCGTGAGGTTTTACCCACACTCTCATAAGCATCCATTAGATTCTTCACAATAGTATTTTCACTTGAAGCATTCGATGTTCTCAACCAAGAATCTTCATGATGTTTCTATACTTTATACCACATCTTGCGGTCTCATTTAGCCTTTCAAAGAACAATTTCCAAATCTTATCGTCATATCTTCTACAAGTGCATTCTAGAATCTTACCTTCCATTGGCTGAAAAATATTCTCATCAATATTAATCAATAATTTAGATTTCTATGCAAAATTTTAGGTGGTGTTCTCCTAGGTACATACATCTCAACATTAGGAATTTCATCAATATTGAAGTGATATGGGCTAGATTGTGTACCTTCTATCGAGGGTGGAATAGATGAAATACATTGAGGTTGAAATGGGGATGATGTAATAAATACTTCATCAAATTATAGTGATTGAAACAGAGAAAGAACACACATAACACACTTTACACTTTCAAAGCAATGATGCATTAGCATTCATGACTTGATGCTTCCTAATACAACCTTCGAGGCTTTCCATCATGGTCAACTAGAACTTCAACAAAAAAAACACAAGTGTATTTATTGTGACATTATTCAACCTTGCACAACACATTTCAAGGGTTTCACATCCATCAATAACCAAATAAGATAATGGATCACTCAAGGCCATGTTTTGGTGCACCCAACACAACTTGTGAAATATTGCATATGAAGCCTAAGATCACTCAACAATGGGAATAACATGAGAATATGGGTAAAAAGGATAGGTAAGACCTTTTAAGACACCTTACAACCATTTTTCATACACCCAAGAACCAAAAATGGGCAATTTTTTCCAAACTCTCAACCCACAAGAGTTTCTAGGATTATCACCCAACAACATAGAACAAACTGTCATGCATATCTTTTGGTGGCCATGAGATAACAAGCCAAACGTTTGGAATACATTAGAATATGATAAAACATAATTTTTTTTTTTGGAATATGGAAATGGAATGCAAAAATTCCATTATCCACACCTAAAAATGGAATGAAGGAAGAGGGATCTGATTTCACAAAGTTCACACTCAAGAACAAATCCTTGAGATTCCAATGCAAGAGAGATTGAAATCTATCAAAGGGGATTGTTATTAAGGTAGAAATTTGATAAAATATATTTATTATTAATGAAAAAATAAGAAAATTAAAAGTGTTTGTGAACCATAGATTTTATGGTTTATGGAATGCTATGTCTCTTTTGCTCAATTAGGGTCTTTCACCTAATGGAAAGAGATAGATCCCACACCAAAAATCTAGGTGGTTCATTAAAATTAAGGAATGTATGATATGATTATTACTAAATTCAATGATATAAATGCAAAAAAATAGTAAAATTTGTTGATTGTAAAGTGAAAACTATTGAAATGCAACTTATTGGAAAACACATTGTGTAATGCAAAAACACCTAGAAATGAAAGTAAACTACAACAAAAATTAATGAAACTAAAAAAGTGCACCTATAAAATTGATGAAGACTTGAAATTACTTTTGAAATGATGTTGATCTTGATTTTTAGGCCTTGTGGGACTCATTTTCCATTCTAGGTGAATTAGTCCCAAATCTGTGAAACTGTTTTGAACCCGTTTTGGACAAATGGGTATCCAAAAATGCAGAAAACCAAAATTAGGCCTAGTAGTGGGACTCATTCAAAACCCATGGTGAATGAGTACACTTTTTAATTTCTAAAGATTCAAAGGTGGAAACAAGATCTTGTAGTCTGTACTTTCTGCTTCTCCAAGTGTCTGGTTATGAGTGTCGAATTTGGGCCTGAAAATGACTTTTTATTGATATTTTTTCTTATCCAATGAAGAGATGACTTGAATTTTTTTTCAAATTGATATTTAATTATTTAAAATATTCCAATATTCCTAAATCTACAAACACACAAGAAAAGAAAGAGAAATTTTGAATGTTAGGGTATGGGGGTTTTACCTTGGTCAAACCCCTTTATAGGTAATTGAACCAAAATGGGAAAATAATGTAATGAAGCATGAAACAATGAAGTTAATACCTTTCTATGAAGATTGATCTTGAATGCATATATAAAAACATGAATAATTTTCCCTTGAATGTCTTTGGAAGCTATCTTGATGACTTCCAATGATGAAATTGTTGGTGATCAAGATTGCACCCTTTAGGCAAGTTGCACTTGTCTATCCTATCACAACATGGAAACACTCTCTGGTTTGTGGGTAAACCAATTGGTGAGAGTGAATCTCCAAAGTGGGATATTTTACTTCTATCTAATCACCTAATCTAAGCACTTTCAAGGGAAAGGGAAGTAGGAAGAAAACTAGAAATCAACACCTACAACTTAAAGTGATCAGCCAAATATGGAGACTCTGATGAAACTTAACTCACAACACTTCTTTCACAAGAATCAACTCTCACAATTAAATTTAATGCATTTGAATCCTTAGTATTTTGCATAAATATTCCTTGAAATAAGAATATAATATGCAACTTGAACTTATTGCAAAACCTAACAATCACCCACAAGAACAAGACTAAGAAGGATTTGCTAGCTTGAATCACAAAAAAATATGACTATCACTATGAGTTCATAACAAGAAAGAGAAAAGGAGAAATATTTTTCTTTTATTGCAAGTGAAGGAATAATACATCAAAATATGATTCAAAATGAGTTTACAAAACTCTGAAAGTGACTAGACATCAAGAAACTAAAAAATAATGAACTCTGATAAAATCAAATTTCTCAGATTTATAGCCAAGTTGTGACCCTAAAGTGATAAAATAGAAAAATAAAGTTTCTTGTTCCTCCAAAAAGGAAACTCATTCTATATTTTTGAGCTCCCTCAAAAATCCTAAAAATTAGTCTCCAAAATAGCTCCAAAAGGCATCAAAAAATCTAGAAACCTCCCACCACCCAAAGGTCGATCCAAAAAGGCCTCAAAATCAGTCTCAAAACAACTAGAGACTAAAAATGGAAAGTTCAAACTGTCACCTCTTCTTCAAGTCCGCCCAAGACTTAACTCTAAAATATAAAGTTCTAATATGAACTAAAGTGCATTTCTTAACTACATTTAAATAACAATTAACTTAAGTAATTCATAGAAACATTGCTTAATTAGTGTTTTACAGCTTGCAATTTTAAAATTACAAAATAGAAAGTCTCTCTTGTTGCATCATTTTTTTAAAATTCCACTTCAAGATGCACTGATTTTTATTTATCTATCTCAAATATTTTGATTTTTCATCAAAGTTTTCAAAAATAAAAATATTATACAAGGATTTCTATTTGATTTTCTACAAAAATAATATAAGAAAATAAATCCCCTCATCAGATATATCAATTAAAAACACAAGGGGAACCCCATAAAACTCAGGACTTAGGAAAAAATGAAACCTAAAGCCACTATCTTGACCCTCTAGGGAAGATTGTATGAAAGGATTCTAAGGCATGAATGAGGGGAAAACCCTAATGAAGGATCAATTTGCATTGTGTATGATTTGATTTTCTCCAAAAATCAAAGGAAAAAATAAAATGCCATAGGCAAGGCTCAAACTAGGCACATGAAGAATTAAAAAGGCATTGAAAAATGAAAAAGATGTGATTAAAATCACATCAACCAATGTAAAGGGAAAAAACCCTAACACAAAACAAACCTAAAGCACATTTTCACCATCATTTTCATGGGTCTCTTTTGAGGAGAAAAAGGGGTTCTGCCTGTGCCGCCATGGAAAATTAGGGTTTGGACTTTGGAGCATCCATTTGAGCCCTTCGCTTAGCCATTCCTATCGATTCCTTGATGCATTTTCTCCTTTGCACTCAGTGGTAGATTATCAACTTTGTTTTTGCTCATTCTTGCCTCTATTCGATGAAAAAATATGGCCTTTTGGTTGTGGCTTGACTTTGGTTTTGATGTGTTTTCATTTTCTCTTGTGTCTCAGTTGTGTTGACCCTCCTACCATTCTCATGGCTGCCATTGTAGACTTTGTTGAAGCATTTTGTGGGGATTTGGCCATGGGTTTTCATTGAGTGCCACCATAGAAAAAAGAGGGTAAGCTTTTATTGTTTCCTTTATATTGTATTTGCATTTCAATACAAGCTTTATTAAGTTCCTTCTTGCCAAAATTTTGAACATTGTGAAGAGAAAAACCTGACACCATTGTTCAGGTCGTGGCCACCACTACATATTGTCTTTATTTTTGCTGAATGAAAACTATGGGGCTCAACCCCATGATATGGATGATGTGAACCTTTTTAAATGTAAATTCTCCATTTTGTGGGTTTTCAAAACCCCTGTGGCTGTGGGACTGTTGCCTTAATTTCTCCATTTTGAAAACATTGATGTGTTGGTAGGGTTTGAACCCTTGTTCTCTTTGTATTTGCACTTATATTTTCAAACCCTAAATGGGTATTGTGGCTCATGAAAGAAATTTTTTTGGCCTCTCTAGGTCACAGGCATGAAAATGTGAAATGGGGTTTTCCCATTCTAAACTTGAACATTCTTCCACTTTTGCACTCTCAGAAACCCTATGGAAAGATTGTGTGAAGTTAGCTTTAAAAGATGAACTTGACATGATGTATTTGCTCTCATCTAAAAAATTCAACTTGTCATAGCTCTATTGGAGAAATTGGCATATTGCTTTTGTTGGAAATGTATGTCTCAATCATCACAGGCCGAAACCTCTTTAGGAGCCAAGTCAGTGTGACAGATTCAATGTCTGGCCGACAAGTAGTTTATATCATCATGTATTGTTCAGGTTGCTGTGACCTAGCTTTTGTCTCATCGAATGGTTATAGTTTGGAACCTATCATTGTGACATGTTATATTTGGTGTGACCTTTTATCGCATGGAAATCTTTGGCCAATAGGCCATTCATATCGGGTGTCGGGGAGACTCATGGCGACCACGGGCTTCGGGATAACCTATAGCGGCTTGGTGAGAAGTCCTAGTGAATTGTTAAAGTCTCGCCAATAGTGTTTGGTTTGTAGTCATCGGGGAGACTTGGCTAAAAGAAATGCTATCGGTAAGAAGTATTACTGATGTGAGAAAGTCACACTGACTGCATTGATTCGGGATGACACAAAGAGTCTCAGAGAGAGTTCTTAGCGATTGGAGGATGTCTTGCTGATAGCCTATGGCTATCGGGGTAACTCAACTGTCTCGGGAAGAAGTCTCGGCGAAGGATGGAATATCTCACCAATGATGTTGATGTCTTCGGTATAGCTTTTGGTGAATGGTGGACATCGGTGTAACTTATATGTGTTCAATAAGATCTCTTGGTGAAAGACATATGTCTTGGCGGCAGTTGAGGGATTTGGAGTAACTTTTGTAATCGTAGAGAAACCTCTTAGCGATAGAAAAAATTCTTGCCGAATATTCTTTGGATCTCAACATGACTTGTGATCTCATCGGTATAATCTTTAATGACTCGGCGTGAGGTCCTGGCAAGAATGATATGCCTTGCCGACAGAATGTTTCTTCAGTGTGACTTGTGACATCGATATGAAGTCTCACCAAAGCACGATACTCTTGCCAAATGGTAAACTCATATCTATGAGACTTTTGGATCTCGCTATGATCTCCTGGTGAAAGCGATAGGTCTCGCTAACTATTTGGTGCCTCGGTGTAACATATGAAAACTCATTGAAACATCTTGGTGATAAGAATATCTCTTGGTGACATTGATATGGAGTCTATGTGGCATCGGAAAGACACTGTTAGTGTCTCACCGAGATGCCAACTCAGTGTAAATTCTTTTGACTATTTTGACCGTTCTATGTGGAGTCTTGTGGACCAATAGGAGAAGCTGAATCTGAACAGTTGGAAGATTATTCGTTGTGATGGTTTTGTGAGGAAGCTCGATGGACATGGAACTACATGGATATACTCTATGATTATAGTTTGTGATCAGTTGGTTGCATCGACGGATTGCTGTGTGGGTGGATGATTAGTGAATGAATTCTATTCTATACTGACTGTGATTTGAAGGTTCTTATACTAGATTGTTCATGGTGAATGCTGCTGTAAATAGACACCAGAAAGATAAGTCTGACATTTGTATTTAATCTCCATTACTGTAATACAAAGTGATTTCTCTTGGTGTGGTGGGTTTTTCTCTTGTAAGGGTTTTCCCACATATATATGGTATTCATGTGTGATTGTTAAATTCTCTATTTCTGTAATCTATTTCAAAGTGCATCTTAATTGGACTATAATTGAAAAAATTAAAAGTGTCTCTACATTTCTTCTTTGTGGTTTTGGCATTAGGAGAGTTGTTTTTGTACCTTGACTTTCCTTAGAAGTGGTATCAGAGCCTGGCCAGTTGTGTTATCCTTGTGGGTACGTTGGGTTTTTTGAGTCAATTCTATTCAGTGGGAGTCTTGTAGAGTTTATTGTTTCTGATTATAGGTTGAGATGGCTAGCACATCAAGAAAGATTGAAATAGAGAAGTTCAACAACAATAACTTTGAGTTTTGGAAACTCAAGATGGAGGATCTTCTTGTTGATCAGGATCTATGGCTTACAGTGTCTGGAATGAAACCTCAAACCATGAAGCAAGAGGATTGGGACCTGGTAGATAGAAAGGAAAAAGGGTTGATAAGGCTCTGTTTGGAAGACTCTGTTCTTCTAAATGTGCATGAAGAAAAGACTGTAGCCTCTTTATGGACAAAACTGGCATCTATTTATCAGGGGAAGTCCTTGGTGAATAAACTATTCCTGAGGAAGAAGCTGTATTCTTTGAGAATGCAGGAAGGAGGGTTTGTAGCTAATCATTTAAATGCATTTAATATGCTAATTGCTCAATTGACATCTGTTGCTGTAAAAATTGAAGAAGAGGATCGCTGTATGCTTCTATTGTGTTCTATACAAAACTCTTGGGATCATCTGGTGATGGCTATTGGGAGTACAACATCGAAGTTCAAGATGGATGATGTTGTTGTATATTTGCTGTTAGAAGAGATGAGAAGGAAAGCTTCTGAGATGGTGAAGGAAGCTCTTGGTATCAGAGGAAGGTCAAAAGAGAAAGGAAAGAAGAAGGACAAGAAATCAAAATTGAAATCAGAGGGGAGATCAAAGTCTCCTGGAAAGAAGTCCAAGGTGAAGTGCTGGAACTATGGGAAACTTGGTCATGTCTGAAAGGAATGTAAAGAGGAGAAAAAGAAGAAGAAATAATCTTGCGATAATGATTCTTCTCAGGGTGATTTAGATTCCTTCATTATTGCCTTGGCTACACATGCATCAAATGATGTCTGGTTGATTGATTCTGGAGCATCTTTTCACATGAAATCTCATAGAGACTAGTTCACAAAAAATGAAGAATATGATGGTGGAAAGGTGTACTTGGAAAGTGATTCTAATTTAGAAATTTTTGGTTGTGGAAGAGTCAGAATCCAATTTCCTAATGGCAGAGCAAAGGGAATTAATGATGTAATGCACATACCAGGTCTGGCTCGAAATCTACTGTCTGTCAGTAAGCTGAATGATATCAGAGTGCAAGTCTCATTTTCTGGAAATGACTGCAAGATGACTAGAGGTTCAATGGTGTTGGCAAGAGGTACTATAATTGGTACTCTGTACAAGCTAGATGCACATGCTATTCAATGTAATAGTGTCTTTGGAAAGTCACTGAAAGCTATTCATGGAGGTAAAAAGGAAATTGTTCCTAATTATGTAAACTCTATGGAAGTAAAACTTCCAATAGAGAAGACTATGCTCTGGCATCATAGGTTAGGCCACATAGGAGAAAAAGGTTTAAAAACCTTGAAGAATAAAAACCTGGTTGAGGGGCTTGATGATTGTAATCTTGAATTTGATTTATGTGAACATTGTATATAAGGAAAGCAACACCGTGTTTCATTTTATGATAGTCCTCACAAATCTTCTGGTTTGCTAGATTATATTCATTTAGATGTGTTTGGTCCTGTGAATGTTCCTTCTTTGTCTAAATCAAGATTCTATGTGTCGTTTATTGATGATTATTCAAGAAGAGCATTTGTATATTTTCTGAAAAGTAAATCAGAAGTGTTCAATTGGTTAACGAATTTAAGAACCTTGTAGAAAACCAGACTGGTAGAAAAATAAAATGCTTAAGGACTGATAATGGTAGTGAATTCTGTTCTGATGAATTTGAAAGATACTGTAAAGACCATGGGATTAAAAGACACAAGACTACACCTTATACTCCACAGCAGAATGGAGTTGTAGAAAGGTTCAATAGGATAGTGATGCAAAGAGCACAAAGTATGCTTAGTAGTGTTGGTTTGGAGGAGAAGTTCTGGGCTGAGGCTACTGCTACTGAATGTTACTTGATTAATCGGTCTCCAAATTCTGCTCTTGTTGAGAAAACACCTTTGGAAGCATGGTTTGGTAAGAAGCCCTCTCTTAGAAATATTAGAGTCTTTGAATGTGAAGCATATGCATATGTGCTAGATATGAAAAGATCTAAGCTGGAGAACAAGGATGTCAAATGTATTTTTATTGGCTATAGTGCTAACATTAAAGGATACAAGCTTTGGAATCCTGTTACAGAGAAGGTTGTATACAAAAGAAGTGTAATATTTTGTGAGATGAAGCCTTCCACCTTGGATTTGTAGTCAGAGACAAAGTTAGAAAACAATAAGGATGTAGCAGTAATTCCTCCTACTCCAGAGAAAGAGGAATTGAAAATTCAAAATGTGCCTGAAACTTAGGAGAGCTCAAGCAGTTCTAAAGGTCTAAAGAAGAAGAACCTCAACCTCAGCTAGTGAGGAGGTCAACCCATGAAAGAAAAAAACTAGATAGGTATGGGTTCTCTTTGATTGATTCTACTTGTGCCTATGCTTTGATTTGCACTGATGAGAATAGGACTGCAAAAGAGGCAATTAAAATTCCTGATTTAGATTCTTGGTTGGAAGCCATGGAAGAAGAGATGGCATCATTAGAAAAAAAAATACCTAGAGTCTGGTGCCCTTGCCTAAAGACAAAAAACCTATGGGATGCAAAAGGATATTTAAGAAGAAGATTGGTTTGGATGGTAGTGTAGAAAATTACAAGGCAAGACTAGTTGCAAAGGGTTATTCCCAGGTAGAGGGAATTGATTATGGGGAGATTTTCTCTCCTGTAGCAAAGCTGAGATATATCAGATTTCTTTTGTCACTTGCAGCTGCATACAACTTAGAGGTTGAATAGATGGATGTGAAGACAACATTTCTTCATGGTGATCTTGAACAAAAAATCTATATGTCTCAGTTTGAGCACTTTGTTGAAAAAGGTAAAGAAAAAACTGGTATGCAAGTTAAAGAAATCTTTGTATGGGTTAAAGCAGTCACCTAAAATGTGGTACCATAAATTTGATACTTTTGTATTATCTTTGGGATTTGTGAGATCAAGATCAGATCACTGTGTTTATTATAAAGCTGAAAGTGATTGAGTGCTTATTATTTCTCTCTATGTTGATGATATGCTGTTCATAGGCAATAGTAAACTAATAATTTCTGATCTTAAGTCTCAGTTGTCTATTAAGTTTGAAATGAAAGATCTTGGTGCAACAAGGTATATTCTGGGGATGGAGATAACCAGGGATAGGAAGAATAGAAAACTATGGCTCAGTCAGAGTAAGTATATCAAGACTGTTCTTGAGAGATTCTGTATGAATGATTGCAAACAACTAGTTGTTCCAGTCTTGCAGGGAATGAAGCTATCTGTTGAAGATTGTCCAAAATATCCTACTAAGATAGAGGACATGACCAGTGTACCCTATGCTAGTGTGGTTGGAAATCTCATATATGCAATGGTCTGTACAAGGCCAGACATTGCCTAAGTAGTGGGATTTCTTAGTCGGTTTATTGCTACTCCTGGAAGGACACATTGGAATGCTGTAAAGAGAGTTTTCAAATATTTGAAGGGCACTTCAGATTTTGCTTTGTGTTACCATGGGAACTTGGTTGAATCACAGAGGAATCTTAGTATTCATGGCTGTGGATTCTAATTGGGCAGGAGACATTGATAGTAGGAGGTCCACCAGTGGATACATTTTCATGATGAATGGTGGTACAGTGAGCTGGATGAGCAAGTGACAAGCTGTAGTCACTTTGTCCACTATGAAGGTTGAATATATGGAAGCTACACATGCTTGTAAAGAAGCAGTTTGGTTGAAACGTTTGTGTTCTAACATTGGTTTTGATGTAGGGGAAATAACTATTTTTTGTGACAGTCAAAGTGCAATCTGTCTGGTAAAGAACCCTACTTTCCATGCCAGGACGAAACATATTGACGTGCAGTATCACTTTGTATGAGATATGGTTGAGGATGGAAAGGTTAGTTTGGAAAAGGTTGATTCTCTGGAGAATGTTGTAGATGCATTGACGAAGCTAGTGAGCACAAAAGAGTTTAGGTGGTGTTCCAGTTCAATGGTCCTTAGTGCCCATGATTTTTAGTAAGTGTTTTGTAGAGCTCTGGAGGTGCTTGTGTGATCTTCGTCAAGTGGGAGATTGTTGGAAATGTATGTCTCAATCATCACAGGTTGAAACTTCTTTAGGAGCCAAGTCAGTGTGATAGCTTCAATGTCTGGTCGACAAGCAGTTTTTATCATCATGTATTATTCAGGTCGCTGTGACCTAGCTTTTGTCTCACCGAATGGTTACAGTTTGGAACCTATCACTATGACATGTTATATTTGGTGTGACCTCTTATCGCATGGAAATCTTTGGCTGATAGGCCATTCATATTGGGCATCAGGGAAACTCATGGTGACCATGGGCTTCAGGATAACCTATAGTGGCTTGGTGAGAAGTCCAAACAAATTGTCAAAGTCTCACCGACAGTGTTTGGTTTGTAGTCATCGGGGAGACTTGGCTGAAAGAAATGCTATCGGTAAGAAGTCTTACCGATGTGAGAAAGTCACACCGACTGCATTGATTCGGGATGACACAAAGAGTCTCAGAGAGAGTTATTAGCGATTGTAGGATGTCTTTTCGATAGCCTATGGCTATCGGGGTAACTCAATGGTCTCAAGAAGAAGTCTCGGCGAAGGATGGAATGTCTCACCGATGATGTTGATGTCTTTGGTATAGCTTTTGGGAACGGTGGACATCAGTGTAACTTATATGTGTTCGATAAGATCTCTCGGTGAAAGACATATGTCTTGGTACAGTTGTTGGCTTTAGAGTAACTTTTGTGATCTCAGAGAAACCTCTTAGCAATAGATAAAATTCTTGTTGACTATTCTTTGGAGCTCGATATGACTTGTGATCTCATCGGTATAATCTTTAATGACTCGGCGTGAGGTCTTGGCAAGAATGATATGTCCTGCCAACAGAATGTTTCTTCAGTGTGACTTGTGACATCAATATGAAGTCTCACCAAAGCACAATACTCTTGTCAAATGGTAAACTCATATCTATGAGACTTTTGGATCTCATATGATCTCCTGGCGAAAGCGATAGGTCTCGCCAATTGTTTGGTGCCTTAGTGTAACATATGAAAACTCGATGAAACATCTTGGCGATAAGAATATCTCTTGGTGACATTGATATGGAGTCTATGTGGCATCAGCGAGACACTGTTAGTGTCTCACCGAGATACCAAGTCATTGTAAATTCTTTTGACCATTTTGACCGTCCTATGTGGAGTCTCATGGACCAATAGGAGAAGGCGAATCTAAATAGTTGGAAGATTGTTCATTGTGACAGTTTTGTGAGGAAGCTTGACAGACATGGAACTACATGGATATACTCTGTGATTACAGTTTGTGATCGGTTGGTTGCATCGACAGATTACTGTGTGGGTGTATGATCAGTGAATGAATTCTATTCTATATTGACTATGATTTCAAGGTTCCTGTACTAGATTGTTCATGGTGAATGCTACTATAAATAGACACCAGAAAGATAAGTCTAACATTTGTATGTAATCTCCATTACTGTAATACAAAGTGATTTCTCTTGGTGTCTTGGGTTTTTCTCCCGTAAGGGTTTTCCCACGTATATCTGGTATTCATGTGTGATTGTCAAATTCTCTGTTTCTATTATCTGTTTCAAAGTGCATCTTAATTGGACTATAATTGAAAAAATTAAAAGTGTCTCTACATTTCTTCCCTATGGTTTTGGCATTAGGAGAGTTGTTACCGCACCTTGACTTTCCTTACAGCTTTGAAAAATCAAAGAGTTATAATGCATACATTTATCACTATTTTTCCCCCTTCAACATACCTTGGCTTAATCTATCATGCTTGCAACAAATGTGTAGATTTTATTTTCCTTTCACTATTTCCCTGCATTGCTTGCTCATGCATATATTAACAATTAGTTGCTTTATGTTTGTTTGTTTGTACTTGAACCTTCAATTTCACATTTAAATGAATCAGTGCATTTTCCTCCTTTCAATTGTAGTATTGAAAATATGAACAAATACATTTATTATTTAAATCTCATTCATTAATGATGTTGTCCTGGACTGTATTTTGAGCAAGCATTTACCATTCTGGAGGCACTCTTTTAGCTTTATACAATGAATGAATGTGATTTAACATCTTTGGTTCATTTCAATGATATTTTTTAGTGTTTCATCTTTAGCCATTTGTCATGATTCCAATCTAAACGCTTCAAAACACACACATTTTTGCTTCTTTTCCACTTCAATCTTGTGTTTCATATGAACATTGAATCATGTAATCAAATTTCATTTTGCCATTGAATCACTATAATACTAAAGTAAGCTCAAAAATTATAAATTCCCAATATGAAATAGTGTTGTCTTTACTTTATTCTCATTCAAAATTCAATGTACTTGACTCTTCAATAAGAAATGCCACCTTTTTTGTTCTCCTAGACAACAACATGATGTTGTAAACACAATCTTGGCATGAAATATTTTGAAATAATATCACCTGATTATGATGTTTTGGAGCTTTTCCATTTGCTTAAGTTGTAATTGATGATTTGCAAACAAGGCATTATGTATGCATGTTCACTATAACACTATGAGATGATGCACTTGGTTGCAATTCAGTTGAGCAATGGATCACCTATGATTTTCATTTCATTGCACTTGACTCGATTGTCCTAGGTGATCACTTGATTGAGTCTTCATGTCACTTGATGCATTCTTTCAGATGCATGTTTCTTTGAGCATTATTGAATCTATTTCTTTCTCAATCCCTCTTTGGATGCTTGAGGGATAGCATGTCGGGTCTCAACCCTTGTGGGATCCCATTTTACACCACATGCTTTATGATATTCAAATTGGATCAGTCACATGACTTCTTCTATACTTGCACATGAAGCAAACAATGTTAGATTAAAAAACAATATTTTATCATGATGCTTCCTCCTTGGATTTTTCCACATCTCTTGTTCTTGCTCAGTTGTTTCAACATATCACTAGAAAAATTCTACATTATTGTTGATGATTCATATAGGAATGTTCATAATCATAGTTCTATTAGCATCTTTATCATCTCTTATAGGTTTACCAAGAGCTCATGGACCAAGTAAGGTGCACCATTCCAGAATCCATTGAAGAAAACAAGCAATGATGGTTATGTTCTTTCTTATGTGTTTTCCTTTCCTTTAATCTTAAGTAGTTTAGAATGTTTCTTTTGATACATTGTCTCAGCTATTCCCATGGCTTGTGTGGGAAACCTAATTCTTATTACCCAATGAATACAATCACAACATTTTTGAAATATTTGTTCCAATTCTATATTTTATTTTATCGCAAACAATGGATGAAATATTGTGAATGAATCAAGCACTTATTTTACATTCGATACAGTAATTAATGTTGCAATTGATAACAAACAACTAAACACATTGCATTTTAAAATTCCACAATAACTCAAACTCTTGCAATTGTTAATCATCTTCAAAGGTAAAACTAAAATTCTTCACCTTAAAATGAATCTTTGAATGACTAGCTCTTTCAAATTGAGTTGTGGCAAAAATTTTGATCACTTCTAGTGACCTCTACTAGATGCTTTCCTACTAAGCATCAGGAAAATTTCCTTATGAAAATATATTAAGCATGGAGTCACTTATTCCCCTTTCAAAACTTAGAAAACTCATGAATCAAAAACTAAAAACTCCTCCAACAGTAGTAGAAAACCAAAGAAAAACAAAAAAAAAGTAGAACACCAGGCCCTAGTGGCCAAAAAACCATGTGCAACAACACTTATGAAAGAAAATTGAAAAGAAAACATGCTTCAAAAGCACTTATTTGCAACAACTATTCTACTATAATACAAAGTAGTACCTCATGCTTCAAAATAAATGTTTCAAGTGAATCCCATTGACTAGGATTGGAAATATTTCTATAGTTAACCTTGAGAGTTGGAATGAATTTCGTTCCTTGCATTTTGTTATGAAAAATGGGCCTTCCTAGATTGCATCAAATTTGGTATGCATCCTTGGCTTACTCCTTTGATCATCCCATTTGAGGACATAATCCCCAAACAACAAACACTCTAAACTTTATTTCACAAAACTCTCTTATTGTATTATCATTTAGCCCTTCATTTAACTAAAAATATGCTCTCTGAGATAGGATTTTGTCAAAGAGCTTCTCATGAAATGTCTACTCACCAATAGCTATCGATCTCATCATGGCCAAAATTATTTTAACTTCAACATCAAAGTTAGGTAACCCCTCTAACCATTTAGTTGGAAGTTGGGATTCAAACATAGCTATATCTTCACCATCTTCTATAGAGAAATCAAAATCCTCTAGCAATGGATTTTCCTTAGCCATACATTCTTCTCTCTCAAAATAATTTTCAACAGCTCTACTCAATTGGCTAAGGAATTTTTCATCATAGACCTCTCCTTGGTCCAAGGCTTGATTGCCAATCTGCATCTCCAACCATTCATGATCGACCTCCTCATAGTTAGTGGGGCTTTCTTCTTTATCTAAAGTCTCATTTTCAAACAACACCCTCATCCATTCTTGGAAATATGTATCATATTCTCCAAGACCTTCCTCTTGCTCTGAAACTTGATCACTGAATAGTAGATCCTCCCACTCTTTGATCACAACCTCATATTTCAGGAACTTTGCATTACAATTTGGGGGTTGATTATGGTCTTTAACCAAATTTGGAACTGTTGTATCCAACTCTTGAATCATGTAAATGTTCAAATTTTCTTCCCCAATGTAATTGGAAGGATCAAGGCTATGTCCTGAGGTGGCCAACTCGTCAAAATTTTCCCCTTTATTGGGTGTACTGGAATCTTAGGCTATGGGTTGATTCTCCAATCCATATGTGGTGCAAAGGTTGGCATTAATTAGCCTAGGAGTATAAGGTTCAATATGGTTCATGGAAAAAGGTTCAGACCTAATGGTTACCTTAGTACCATAACGGGTTTTGAAAAACAAGTGGGACCAATCAGTCGATAGAAAACCTCCTAATTTGGCAATAAAATCTCTGGATAGGCACAATGCAAAGTGAGGTGACAATTCAATTACATGAATGTCTTATGGGATGGAAAATCTTGGGCAAGCATGTAGCATGAGGGCTAAATTTTTAATAACTCCTACTGCTTGGACAACATAACCATCCAATTGTACTATACCTTTAGCCATGGGTTCATATGCTAAACCCAACTTGTTGGCTACACTCTTTGGCATCATGGAGCTACTAGCTCCAGAGTCTATCATGTAGTTGTGTATGAGTTTGTCCCTAATTATAAGACTCAAGTAAAATGGTGGAGGTTTTACTTCTCTACTTTTCGGGTCACTTTTCACTTCTAAGCTATTGGAAAGCACCATTTTGTTCTCCTCTACATTTGAAACATCTGAAGATGAAAATTTAGTCAAATCATTTTGAAAAAAATCTTTTTGTCCTAGGATGTGAAGTGCATCCATAATGGATAGGCTAACTATAGCCTTCTTTAAATTCTCCAAAAGATATAGGATTTACCTTATGTTGAACTATAGATGCAACCATATCATTTTCTTTATGCTTTTCTATTTGTAGAATATACACCTTCAGGTGCATTTTCAGGGCAATTTGTGATGCAATGGCCTGATTTTGGCCTCTCACAACTTGCTATTCTGGATTTTTAGCTTGTTGTTCTACACTTACAACTTGTTGTTTGGCTTGCATTTCTCTTCTTCCTGCTCTTGTATTTGCTGCAATAGGTGAACCTTGATGGCTTAGACCTTGGAAATGATTTACCTTGTAAAAATCAGCATTTTTCCAATTCATCAAGGCAATTTTAGAATTGTCTCATTGCTCCATATCTCCATTTGGCATATTTTCTTGGCTAGAATAGCTACTCTACACAATAAGAGCCTGATTCTCCATTTTGTTCATGCATACAACCTAATTATGAGGCTAACTACATAAGTAGCACCACTCTTGTTCCTGGGCTAAATTGTTATGTGGTACTAGCTCTCTTGAAGGGATATGAACATTAGAATCATGGGGTTGAAATGCTTAGTATTAAAGTTTATTTTCTAATATTCATTTTGAAAAAGCACTCTATTTTGTCAATTTGGTTGAAAAGAGGCTGGGTATGGCCTTTGTTCTTGACTGACCTATTTTTTAAGGCTTACAAACTCATTGTTGAAAGTTTTTCCTAGAGATTGCAACATGCTCTTGATCTCTTGGATCTCTGTATTTTGCTCAGGGATGACATTTTCCTAGTTAACAGCTTGATAACCTATTGCTAGGATAGTAGGTATAGAGGCTATAGGTGGTAGATTTATCGGTGACTAAATCTTAGGAATATAGGCATTAGCGGTCTAGGAGCAATCTTCTTTCATAAGCATTAGGCAAAGTATAACCCCACATTGACTAAATCATGACTGGAATCTCAAGGTGCAGGGCTTTTAGATAAAAAAGAAAAGCATGCTTTGGTGATGGTTTGACAATCAGGGGAATTTTTTCCTAGGTTTGCTGAAAATGGTAATTGAAATCAGTTAGGTTTTCATGTGGAGCACACTTGATAGTGCTCAATTGTTCTAATAGAGACAATACGTTTGACTTGTCTACAAATTTTTTGTGTAGACCATCACCAAGCTGATCCCAAGTGGCTATTATATTAGCTGGTAGCCCCCAAAACCATTGTAGAGCTTTTCCTTTTAATGAGGAAGCCAACAATCTCAAGGCCCACATTCTCCTTTGTTACATTGTGTATTGAGCAAAGTGTAGCCACATCTTGGATGTGCTCAACTGAGGTAGTTTGATCCTCACGGGTAAAGTATGGAAACCCTTTCAAAGTAGCCACTAGAATATCATCGTGTCTTGCTAATAATAACAAACTACCTCCATTAAATGGTACAAAGGAAAATTTCCTTTCCATCAGAGGTGCTTGAGACACTGGAGTTGTGCTCCTTCTTACAGAGATTATGGGACTGATCTCAGGAGGAGTATATTTAGCTCTTCTTGTTGGATCAAAATTTCACCTCAGATTTATGCCTCTCCTTCTTGGTGAGGATAGTTGCAAGTACTCAAATGGAATTAGGCTTGATCTGGTCTAGATTCTTCTCATAAATATTATACACCAAATCTACAATCAAAATAGAATTAGGAGTCGCCAAGTATATTCTTTAAGACCTCAATAGGCTGGAAATGTTGTTGCATATATTGAACAAAAACTTACAATCCTAAAAAACTCTAAAAAACAAGACTCTTAATGTCCCATCGAACATGCCAAAAACTGTTACTGATTAGGATTGCACCCTTTAGGCAAGTTGCACTTGTCTATCCTATTGCAACATGGAAACACTCTTTGGTTTGTGTGTAAACCAATTGGTGAGAGTGAATCTCCAGAGTGGATTGGTTCCCTTCTAGCTAATCACGTAATCTAAGCACTTTCAAGGGAAAGGGAAGTAGGAAGAAAACTAGAAATCAACACCTACAACTTAAAGTGATAAGCTAAATATGCAAAGTTTAATGAAGCTTAACTCACAACACTTCTTTCACAAAAATAAACTCTCACAATTCACTTTAATGCATTTATATCATTATTATTTTGCATAAGGAGTCCTAGAAAGAAGAATACAATATGCAACCTGAACTTATTGCAAAACTTGAAAATCACCCACAACAAGACTAAGAAGGATTTGCTAATTTGAATCACAACAGAATCTATCACGATGAGTTCATGACAAGAAAGAGAAAAGGATAAATTTGTTTCTTTTATTGCAAGTGAAGGAATAATACATCAAAATATGATTCAAAACAAGTTTACAAAACTCTCAAAGTGACTAGAGAGCAAGAAACTAAAAAACTTTGAACTCTGATAAAATCAAATTTCTCAGATATATAGCCAAGTTGTGACCCTGAAGTGCTAAAATAAAAAAGTTAGGTTTGTTGTTCCTCCAAAAAGGCAACTCATTCTGCATTTTTGATCTTCCTCAAAAAGCCTAAAAATTAGTCTCCAAAATAGCTCCAAAAGGCATCAAAAAAGCTGGAAACCTCCCACCACCCAAAGGTTGATCCAAAAAGACCTCAAAATTAGGCTCAAAACAATTGGAGACTGAAAATGGAAAGTTCAAACTGTCACCTCTTCTTCAAGTCCGCCCAAGACTTAACTTTGAAATAAAAAGTTCTAATATGAACTGAAGTACATTTCTTAACTGTATTTAGATAACAACTAACTTAAGCAATTTATAGAAACATTGCTTAATTAGTGTTTTATAGCTTGCAATTTCAAAATTAAAAAAATAGAAAGTCTCTTATTGCATCAGATTTTTACAATTCCACTTCCAGATTGTAAGGAAAGCTAAGGTGCAGAAACAACTCTCCTAACGTCAAAACCTTAGGGAAGAATGTAGAGGTTCTTTTAAAATTTTCAATTACAGCCCAATTAAGATACACTTGAAAGAAAATAGCAGAAACAAAGAAATTAACATACATAGATGAACACCAGATTTATGTGGGAAAACCCTTATAGGAGAACAACCCACCGCACCAAGAAAAACCCCTTTGTATTACAATAATGAAATTACATATAGAGTACGGGCTTCACTCTCTGATGCCAAATTATAGCAGCATACACAAAGATCAACCTTGTATAGAACATTCAAGTTACAATGCTCTCAGAATTGAATTCACACTGACTACTAAATTGTTCATCCCACTGATTGTCCAACTGATCATCCAACCTAACTATATGTTGAATTGATCATCAACTTCAATCTTTGAGTATATCCATGTCATCCCTGGTCTAATGAACTTCCTCATAGGAATGGCCACAAAAGTCTAACTTCCAATGGTTCCCATTTTGCTTTTTGATTGGTCGAAGTCACACCACATAGGATAGTCTTTCTATCGGTCAAGGCATTCTAACAGTGTTCAAATGTCGATGAGACACTAGCCATGTCTCCCTAATGCCACAAAGCCCAACTGTTGATATTGGAAAAAGTCATCACCTTCAGCAAGACATTATACCGAATACAAAACCATCTTGTGAATCTCTATCGGCAAGAGTTCTCCTATCAACAAGAGTCTCATAGATATTTATGTCATACTGATATTCATCAAGAAAAACTATCAACGATACAAGTCATATCGCCAAGACTTCATATCGATGATCCCCACATGTAGCACTATTGGCAAGACTACCGTTTTCGGTGAGACATCATACCAAGCTCATAACAGTAAGTGATACTACCGCTTTTTCCAAGAGATCATACCAATGTTCAAAAGTCACATTGACACCAGTATTCCCATTAGCAAGACTATCGCTATTCACCAGGAGATCATACTGAGACAACCATGTTACTCTAAAATGTCCTACCATTGGTGAGACTTCATCCATTGCTGAGATTTCTTACCAAAGCCTCCATGTTACCTTGAGACCACCTTTCGCTAGGAGTCAACCCGATAACTACAGTCGCCATGTGTCTCCCTGACATTTTCTAGGAATCAAACTGTCAGCCAGACCAACCCACTCGATAGAGGGTTACATCGAACACAAGAAGTCACAATGATAGATTTAGTTGGCATGATAGTAACAAGGTCTCGACGACTGGAACATTCCACACGGTTGCACAACTGTTAGTCAGCTAGACAATAAGGATGTCACACTGACTTGGCTCTTTCAGAGGTTTTAGCCCGTGAGATTGAGGCACAATATTTCAACAATCTCCCACTTGACAAAGATCACACAAGCACCTCCAGAGCACAACAAATCTATTGAAATTCATGGGCACTGAGGCCCATCAAACTGGCACACTACCTGAACTTGTCTATACTCATTGGCTTCATCAATGCATCTGCAACATTCTCTAGAGTATCCAATTTTTCTAAAGAGACCTTTTCATCCTCCACCATATCTCATACAAAATGATACTGCACATCAATATATTTCATCCTAACATGGAAAGTAGGATTCTTTTCCAAACAAATAGCACTCTGACTATCACAATAAATTATTATTTTCCCTGCATCAAAACCAATGTTAGAACACAAATGTTTTAACCAGATTGCTTCTTTACAGGCCTGTGTTGCTTCCATGTATTCTACCTCTGTAGTGGACAAAGTGACTACAACCTACCGCTTACTCATCCAACTCATTGCACCACCATTCATCATGAAGATATATCCACTAGTGGATCTCCTACTATCAATGTCCCCTACCCAATCATAATCCACATAGCCTCGAATACTGAGAGTCCTCTGTGATCCAATAAAGTTTCCATGGTAACATAATGCATATTCTAAAATACCCTTCAAATATCTGAATACTATTTTCACAACATCCCAATGTGTTCTTCCAAAATTAGCCATAAACTGACTAAGTACTCCCACTGCTTGGGCAATGTCTAGTCTTGTACAGACCATTGCATACATAAGACTTCCAACTACACTAGCATAAGGTACAGTGGTCATGTCCTCCATCTCATTAGGATATTTTGGACCGTCTTCAATAGATAGCTTCGTTCCCTGCAAAACTGGAACAACTAGCTATTTGCAATCATTCATGCAAAATATCTCTAGAACAGTCTTGATATACTTACTCTAACTGAGCCAAAGTTTTCTACTATTCCTGTACCTAGTTATTTCCATTCCCAGAATATACCTAGCTGCACCAAGATCTCTCATTTTGAACTTTGCAGACAATTAAGACTTACGATCAAAAATCATTAACTTACTATTGCATATGAATAACATATCATCAACATAGAGAGCAATAATAAGAAATTGATCACTTTTAGCTTTGTAATACACACAATGATCAGATTTTGATCTTACAAATCCCAATGACAAAACAAAAGTGTCAAACTTCTGGTACCACATTCTAGGAGACTGCTTTAATCCATACAGATATTTTTTCAACTTGCAAACCAATTTTTCTTTACCTTTTTCCACAAAGTGCTCAGGCTGGGACATATAAATTTCTTCTTCAAGATCACCATGAAGAAATGTTGTCTTCACATCCATCTATTCAACCACTAAGTCATACGCTGCTACAAGTGACAAGAGGAATCTGATAGATGTTAGCTTAGCTGGAGGAGAAAAAATCTCCCCATAATCAATTCCCTCTACTTGGGAATAACCCTTCGCAACCAACCTTGCCTTGTATTTTTCCACACTGTCATCCAGACCTATTTTCTTTTTAAATACCCATTTTCAGTCCACAACTTTTCTTCCTTTAGGCAAGGGCACCAAACTCCAAGTATCATTCTTTTCTAATGATGCCATTTCTTCATTCATGGCTTCCAACCAAGAGTTTGAATCAGACATTCTAAATGCCTCTTTCATAGTCCTAGGCTCATCAGTGCTAGAGATTAAAGCATAGGAACAAGTAGAATCTATCAAAGAAAAACCATACCTATTAGGTTGCTTTCTTTCACGAGTTGACCTCCTCACTTGTTGAGGCTGAGGTTCTTCTTCTTTAGAACTCTCAGAACTACTTGAGCTCTCATTAGTTTCAGGTACATTTTGAATTTTGAATTCCTCTTTATCTGGTGTTGGAGGAATTTCAACTACATCCTTTTTTTTTTTTGATTTTGTTTCTGACTACAAATCTAAGGTAGAAGGCTTCAACTCATGAAAGATAACACTTTTGTTGTATAGAACCTTCTTCGTATCAGGATTCCAAAGCTTATATCCTTTTATTACAACACTATAGCCAATAAAAATACATTTGAGACTTTGTTTTCCAATTTAGATCTTTTCTCATTTGACACATATTCATATGCCTCACAGCCAAAGACTTGAATGTGTCTCAAAGAGGGATTCTTTCCAGACCATGCTTCCAAAGGTGTTTTCTCAACAAGAGCGGAATTAGGAGAATGGTTTATCAAGTAACATGTTGTAGCAATTGCCTCAGCCTAGAACTTCTCCTCCAAGCCAACACTACTCAGCATACTTCGTGCTCTTTCCATTACTATCCTATTGAACCTTTCTGCAACTCCATTTTGCTGCAAAGTGTAAGGTGTAGTTTTATGTCTTTTAATTCCATGATATTTATAGTACCTCTCGAATTCATCAAAAAAAATTTCACCACCATTACTAGTCCCTAAACATTTTATTTTTCTTCCAGTTTGATTTTTTACAAGGTTTTTAAATTCCTTAAACCGATTGAACATTTCTGATTTACTTTTCAAAAAATAGATAAATGCCCTTCTTGAATAATCATCAATAAACGATACATAGTATCTTGACTTAGACAAAGAAGGAACATTCACTGCACCAAAAACATTAGAATGTATATAATCAAGCAAACTAGAAGACTTGTGAGGACTGGAGTAAAATGAAACATGATGTTGTTTACCATATATACAATGTTCAAAAAACTCAAATTCGAGGTTACAATCATCAAGCCCTTCAACCAGGTTTTTATTCTTCAAGGTTTTTAAACCTTTCTCTCCAATGTGGCCTAGCCTATGATGCCAGAGCATAGTCTTTTCTATTGGAAGTTTAACTTCCATAGAGTTTACACTATCAGGAACTTTTTTCTCTTTTCCTCCATGAGCAGCTTTCTATGACTTTGCAGAGGCACTATTGCATTGTACAACATGTGCATCTAGCTTATACAAGGTACCAATACGAGCACCCCTTGCTAGCACCATAGAGACTCTAGTCATCTTACAACCATTTCTAGAGAATGTGACTTGCACTCCAATATCATTCAACTTACTAACATAAAGTAGATTTTTAGCCAGACCTAGTATATGCATTACATCATTGTTTCCCTTCACTCTTCCATCAGGGAATTGAATTTTGACTCTTCCACGGCCAAAAATTTCCAAAGATGAATCACTTGCCAAATACACCTTTCCACCATTTTATTTTTCAAACTTTGTGAACTAGTCTTTATGAGATGTCATGTGGAAAGATACCCTAGAATCAATCAGCCAAACATCATCTGATTCTTGTGTAGCCAAGGCTGCAATGAAGGTGTCTGCTTCACTCTGAGAAGAATCATTATCATAATTCTTCTTCTTCTTCTTTTTCTCCTCTTTACAATCCTTTCGGACATGACCAGGTTTCCCACAATTCCAACACTTCACCTTGGAATTCTTTCCAGGAGACTTTGATCTCCCTTCTGATTTGGATTTGGACTTCTTGTCCTTCTTCTTGCCTTTTTCTTTCGATCTACCTCTAACAATAAGAGCCTCCTTCGCCATCTCAGAATATTTTCTTCTCATCTCTTCTGATAACAAAGAAGAAACAACATATTCCATCTTAAAAGTGGATATTTTACTCCCAATAGCCATCACCAGGTGATCCCAAGAATTTGGCAAAGAACATAATAACAACATACAATGATCTTCTTCATCAATATTCACACCCATAGATGTTAACTGTGCAATCAACATGTTGAAAGCGTTCAAATGATCAGCAACATACCCTCCTTCCTAAATTCTCAAAGTGTACAACTTCTTCCTCAAGAATAATTTATTCACCAAGGACTTGCCTTGATAAATAGCTGCCAGTCTTTTCCACAAGGAAGATGCAGTCTTTTCTTCATGAACATTTAGAAGAACAAAGTCTGCTAAATAGAGCCTTATCAACCCCTTTGATTTTCTATCCGCAAGGTCTCAATCATCTTGCTTCATGCCTATAGGCTTTATTCCAGACACAACAATCCAAAGATCACGATCAACCAATAGATCTTCCATTTTGAGTTTCCACAACTCAAAATTACTTCCATTGAATTTCTCAATTTCAATCTTTCCTGACGTGCTTTCCATCTTAACCTATAATTCAAATTACCAAACTTCTACAAGACTCCCATTGAACATAAATTGACACAAAAATGCAACGTACCCACAAGGATAACACAACTGGCTAGGCTTTGATACCACTTGTAAGGAAAGCTAAGGTGGGGAAACAACTCTCCTAATGTTAAAACCTCAGGGAAGAATGCAGAGGTGCTTTTAAATTTTTCAATTACAACCCAATTAAGATACACTTGAAAGAAAATAGTAGAAAAAAATAAATTAACATACACAGATGAACACTAGATTTACGTGGGAAAACCCTTACGGGAGAAAAACCCACCGCACCAAGAAAAACCCCTTTGTATTACAGTAATGGAATTACATACAGAGTACAGGCTTCACTCTTTGATGTCAAATTACAATAGCATAAACAAAGATCAACCTTGTACAAAACATTCAAGTTACAATGCTCTCAAAATTGAATTCACACTGACTACTCAATTGTTCATCCCATTGATCATCCAACTGATCATCCAACCCATCTATATGCTGAACCAATCATCAACTTCAATCTCTGAGTATATCCATTTTGTCCCTGGTCTGATGAACTTCCTCATAGGAATGGACACAATAGTATAACTTCCAATGGTTCCCATTCTACTTTCTAATTGGTCGAAGTCACACCATGTAGGATAGTCTTTCAATCGATCCATGCGTTCTAACAGTGTTCGCATGTTGGTGAGACATTAGCTGTGTCTCCTCGATGCCACAAATCCCAACCATCGATATCGGTGAGAGCCATCACCTTCGGCAAGATGTTATAATAAATGCAAAACCATCTTGTGAATCTCTATCAGAAAGAGTTCTCCTATCGCCAAGAGTCTCATAGATCTTTATGTCATATCAATATTCATCAAGCAAAACTATCGGTGAGACAAGTCATATTGCCAAGACTTCACACTGATGATCCCCTCATGTAGCACTATCAAAAAGACTACCACTTTCGGTGAGACATCATACCAAGCTCATAACAGTTGGTGATACTACTGATTTTTCCAAGAGATCATACCGATGTTCAAAAGTCACATCGACACAGTATTCCCATTGGTGAGACTATCGCTATTCACTAGGAGATCTTATCGAGACAACCATGTTACTCCAAAATGTCCTACCGTTGGTGAGACTTCATCCATCACTAAGAGTTCTTACTAAAGCCTCGATGTTACCCTGAGACCACCTTTCGCCAGGAGTCGACCTGATAACTGCAATTGCCATGAGTCTCCCAAACATTTGCTAGGAATCAAACCGTTGGCCAGACCAACCCACTCGGCAGAGGGTTACACTGAACACAAGTCACAATGATAGCTTCAATTGGCATGATAGTAACAAGGTCTCGGTGACCTAAACATTCCACACAGTTGCACAACTGCTAGTCAGCCAGACAATAAGGATGTCATACCGACTTGGTTCTTTAAGAGGTTTTAGCCTGTGAGATTGAGGCACAATATTTCAACACAGATGCACTGATTTTTCTTTATCTATCTCAAATATTTTGATTTTACATCAAAGTTTGCAAAAATAAAAATATTATACAAGGATTTCCATTTGATTTTCTACAAAAATCATAAAATAAAATAAATCCCCCATCACATATATCAATTAAAAACACAAGGGGAACCCCATAAAACTCAAGACTTAGGAAAAAATGAAATCTAAAGCCACTATCTTTACCCTCCAAGGTAGATTGTATGAAAAGATTCTAAGGCATGAATGAGAGGAAAAAATGGGGTTCTTCCTCAACCATTCCACCATCATTTTCATCGGGTCTCTTTTGAGGAAAAAAATGGGGTTCTTCCTACACTTCGGTGGGAGATTAGGGTTTTGACTTTAAAGCCTCCATTCAAGCCCTTCGCTCAACCATTCCTATCAATTCCTTGATGTATTTTCTCCTTTGCACTTAGTGGTAAGTTGCTGACTGTGTTTTTTATCATTACTTGGCTCTATTTGATGAAAAATATGGCCTTTTGGTCATGGATTGACTGTGGTTTTCATGTGTTTTTATTTTCTCTTGTGTCTCTATCGTGTCAACCCTTCTGCCATTCTCATGGTCACCATTGGAGACTTTGTTGAATCATTTTGTGGGGATTTTTCCATGGGTTTTCATTGAGCTTCACCATAGAAAAAAGAGGATAAGCTTTTATTGTTTCCTTTCTATTGTATTTTCATTTCAATACAAGCTTTATTAAACTCCTTATGGCCAAAATTTTGAACATTGTGAAGAGAAAAACATGAGGCCATTATTCAAGTTGTGGCCATCACTACATATTGTCTTTATTTCTGCTGAATGAAAACTATGGGGCTTGAACCTATGATATGGATGATGAAAACCTTTTTAAATGTAAATTCTCCATTTTTTGGGTTTTCCAAACCCCTATGGGTGTAGGCCTATTGCCTTCATTTCTCCATTTTGAAAAAATTCTTGTGTTATTAGGGTTTGAACCCTTGTTGTTCTCTTTGTATTTACAGTTATATTTTCAAACCCTAAATAGGTATTGTGGCTCATGAAATAAAATTTTTGGCCTCTCTAGGCCGTGAGCATGAAAATGTGAAATGGGGGTTTCCCATTTTGAACTTGAACATTCTTCCACTTTTTCACTCTCGAAAACCCTACAAAAAGATTGTGTGAAGTTAGCTCTGAAAGCTAAATTCGACATCATCTGTTTGCTCTCATCTGAAAACTTCAACTTGTCATAGCTCTACTAGAGCAATCGACATATTTCTTTGAAAAATCAAAGAGTTATAATGCATACATTTATCACTATTTTTCCTCCTTCAACATACCTTGGCTTAATCTGTCATGCTTGCACCAAATGTGTAGATTTGCTTTACCTTTCATTGTTTCCCTGCATTGCTTGCTTCATGCATATATTAATAATTAGTTGATTTCTATTTCTTTGTTTGCACTTGAACCTTCAGTTTCACATTTAAATGAATCAGTGCACTTTCCTTGCTTTAGTTGTAGCATTGAAAATATGAACAAACATATTTATTCTATAAATCTCATTCATTAATGATGTTGTCTTGGACTGGATTTTGAGCAAGCATTTACCATTCTGGAGGCACTCTTTTAGCTTTATACAGTGAATGAATGTGATGTAACATCTTTGGTTCATTTCAGTGATGTTTTTTTAGTACTTTATATGTAGCCATTTGTCATGATTCCAATGCTTCTGAGTGCTTGAAAACACACACATTTTTGCTTCTTTTCCACTTCAATCTTGTGTTTCATATGAACATTGAATCATGCAATCATATTTACTATCACCATTGTAGCACCATAATACTGAAGTAAGCTCAAAACTTATAAATTCCCAACATGAAACAATGTTTTCTTTACTTTATACTCATTCAAAATTCAATATACTTGAATCTTGAATAAGCAATGCCACCTTTTTTTTTCTCCTAGACAACAACATGATGTTGTAAACACAATCTTGGCATGGAAGATTTTGAAATAAGATCACCTGGTGATGATGTTCTGGAGCTTTTCCATTTGCTTCAGCTATAATTGATGATTTGCAAACAAGGCATTATGTATGCATGTTCACTATAACACTATGAGATGATGCACTTGGTTGCAATTCACTTGAGCGATGGATCACCTATGATTTTCATTTCATTGCACTTGACTTGATTGTCCTAGGTAATCACTTGCTTGAGTCTTCATGTCATGTGATGCACTCTTTCAAATGCATGTTTCATTGAGCATTATTGAATCTATTTCTTTCTCAATCCCTCTTTGGATGCTTGAGGGATAGCATGTCGGGTCTCAACCCTTGTGGGAGCCTATTTTACACCACATGCTTTATGATATTCAAACTAGATCAGCAACATGACTTCTTCTATACCCGCATAGGAAGCAAACAATGTTAGATTAAAAAAAGTGTTATCATGATGCTTCCTCCTTATGTTTTTCCACATCTCTTGTTCTTTCTCAATTGTTTCAATGTATCACTAGAAAAATTCTTCATTATTTTTTATGATTCATATAGGAATGTTCATAATCATAGCTCTAACAACATCTTTATCATCTTTTGAAGGTTTACCAAGAGATTGGGGACCAAGAAAGGTGCACCATTCTAGAATCCATTGAAGACAACATGAAATGATGATTATGTTCTTTCTTATGTGTTTTCCTTTCCTTTAATATTCAGTAGTTTAGAATGTTCCTTTTGATACATTGTCTCAGCTATTCTTGTGACTTGTGTGGGACACCTAATTCTTATTACCCAATCAATACAATTATAACATTTTTGAAATACTTGTTCGAATTCTATGTTTTATTTTCTCACAAACAATGGATGAAATATTGTGAATGAATCAAGCACTTGTTTTACATTCCATACAATACTTAATGTTTTAATTGATAACAAGCAACTAAACACATTGAATTTTAAAATTCTACAATAACTCAAATTCTTGCGATGTTTTAATCATCTGTAGAGGTAAAACTAAAATTATTCACCTTAAAATGAATCTTTGAATGATGAGCTTTGTCAAATTGAGTTGTGGTGAAAATTTGATAACATAAACCCCAACTTGCTTGACTTGATAGAGAAGATAGATGATGAATGATTGATAAGAGATATGTGAATGAGTTATGAGACATAAATTAGGGTTTAGAGACTTGGTTTTATATGAAATTCACCTTATTTTCCCATAAATTTGATCCCTAAGACTGACATGAAGAAAAATTAAACTTAAAACCTAATTTTTCCCACTAAAAAGTTAAAATTGACCCAATTGGGACTCATTCGCCACCTTTTTCAATTCAATCCCACCTGTTAGGGACTCATTTTCCATAGATGGAAAATTAGTCCTAGAGGGGTCCATTTGCCAGTTGGGTTCTTGGGGATTGAGGAAATTAGGTTTATAAGGTGACTTTGTCAGGTATTTCATCAAATTATGCCTCAAGATGCACAATATGGGGTAATAGGGGCCTATTAGTGATGATGTAAAGAGTAATTAGGGCTTGGGACACAAAATTAAATGTGAAAGTGTGATTAAATACACTTTACAACACTAAAATGAGGTCCACACAGCCTAGAAAGGCACAACATCTAGTGTGAATGTGTAAAACACATTACAACACTAGATTAACATTAAATTTAATTCACAAGCCTTCTAGATTGATGTGATAATGCAATTAAATACATTTTATAATTTTGAATTAGGGGAAAATGGGTTCATTAAGTCTAGAAAATTGTGAAAATCCTTTACAACACTTTACAACACCTTTACAAGACATCAATAAATGCATTTGCAAGGGTCCAATACCTAGTGTGGATGCATAAAATGCCTCACAAAACTAAATCAAGGCCTCATTAAATCCAATTTATCATCAATTATTCCCCAAATCAAGCAAGTTTCCTTTTTTCCATAGTATATTTAGCCCCCACTTTAGTGAGAGGATGAACTTGCTTCAAACTCACACTAAAGTAGATGTTCAATAGAGATTCAAGTGTACAGATGCAAATGGAAAAGAATGACAAAGATCAAGAAGCAAGTCAAGCCCCTAGGATCCAAGATGCATAATCATGCAATGGAAAGAAGAAGAGAAAGATGAAAATGAAAAGGTGGATCAAGCTTTGATCATTTTTCTAGCTAGTTGTACATCATATCTAGGTTTTTTGTCTAAAAAAGAAATGCATACTCACTTTGGGGTGACAAAAATCATGGCTATCCATCGGGTGAGAAGGCCCAAAATGTGAGAAACATACACTAGTTGGTATGTACTCACAAACACATAGGTGGCTATGGGGAAAGTCATGCCTCATAATGAGATTCTTACTAAACCATACCAAAGCTATACCTCTTGATAATTTTAATAAGGTTCCACAAAGGAAAAAGGATGATGATTCAAGCTCCATGAGACAAGCAAAGATTTGTATGCTTAGTAATCATGAACAAATAGGATAGCACCATAGACATGCAAGCTACATTATGCAAGGTGGTGAAAAATGAAAAAATGCAAAAAAGGAAAAAGGAAAATGTTGAAAGGAGTCTTGTTAAGATCATGCAAGGTCTATCACTTAGGGAACATTTTGTGTAATGTCTCCAAGAGAGGACCAATCAAATAATAATAGATTCACAACTTAGGGGATGCAGTGCATCTCATCAGGCCACTAAGAGGAATGTAATATGCTCAAATAGATCATACTTATGAAGGACATCACACCCAATGTCATCCACAAAGTGACAAACACATCATATTGAGTAACAAGGCTGCACTAAGAAGCATGAAAATATTAATGCCAATGTATGCCCCCAATTTAAAGGAATTAATACACACTATTCTGTGAGAAATTACTTTAAAGTAGTAGATGAAAAATGAAAACAAGAAGGAATACATGAGAGCCAACATGAAAATCCCCTATTCCAAGTCATATGTTTTCAAATAGGTTGTGTCATGTGCAAGGAAAAGCAAAAGGAAAGGAAAGAGAGTTGTCCCCAAAAATGAAAACACCAAACACATAAGGGATCTATGGATTTGGGGTCAATATGTTTGTTGCTGCAATGTTCTTATGAAAGAGCTCAGAACTATCATCATTCCCCAAATACATAGAATGAGAAGAATGACACAAAGAGAGTGAAAAAAAAAGATAAAGGAAGTCCATTTTGGGTCAACATAGAAGAGACATTGCCGTCTTAATGCTTTGCATCATCCCCAAAAGGAATATACAAAACAAAAGTAAAAAGTGAAAGAAAAAGGTGAAATGAAAAATAAAGAATTTTGGGTTAGCAGATTCACCAAAATGAACCATAGATTTTATGGTTTATGGAATGCTATGTCTCTTTTGCTTAATTAGGGTTTTTCACCTAATGGAAAGAGATAGATCCCACACCAAAAATCTAGGTGGTTCATTCAAATTAAGGAATGTATGATATGATTATGACTAAATGCAATGATCTAAATGCAAAAAACTAGTAAAATATATTGATTGCTAAGTGAAAACTATTGAAATGCAACTTGTTGGTAAACACATTGTGTAATGCAAAAATACCTAGAAATGAAATTAAACTGCAACATAAATGAATGAAACTGAACAAGTGAACATGCAAATTTGATAGAGAGTTGAAATGACTTTTGAAATGTTGTTGATCTTGATTTTTAGGCCTAGTGGGACTCATTTGCCATTCTGGGCGAATTAGTCCCAAATTTTTGAAACTATTTCAGAGCCCGTTTTAGACAAATGGGTATAAAAAATGTAGAAAACCAAAATCAGGCCTGGAAGTGGGACTCATTCGCCACCCATGGTGAATGAGTCCAATTTTGAATTTTTGAAGATTCAAAGGTGGAAATAGGAGCTTGAAGTCTACACTTTCTACTTCTCTAGGTGTTTGGTTTTGAAACTGTCAAATTTGGGCCTAAAAATGACTTTTTTGTTGATATTTTTCCTTATCCAATGAAGAGATGACTTGAAAAAATTTGCAACTTCATCTTTAATGATTTCAAAGCTTCCAAGATGCCTAAATCTGCAAACACACAAGACAAGAAAGAGAAATGTTGAATGTTAGGGTATGGGGGTTTGCCTTGGTCAAACACCTTTGTAGGTAATTAAACCAAAATGAGAAAATAATGTAATGAAGCATGAAATGTTGAAGTTAATACCTTTCCATGAAGATTGATCTTGAATGTCTACAAAAAAACATGAAGAATCAGCCTTGAATGTCTTTCAAAGCTATCATGATGACTTGTAATGATGAAACCCTAACTTGCTTGACTTGATAAAGAAGATAGATGATGAATGATTGATAAGAGATGTGTGAATGAGTTATGATATGTAAATTAGGGTTTAGAGACTTGGTTTTATAGGAAATTCACCTTATTTTCGCATAAATTAGAACCCTAAGGCCGACATGAAGAAAAAATAAACTTAAAACCTAATTTTTCTTGCTTAAAAGTCAAAATTGACCCAAATGGGACTCATTCACCACCTTGGGTGAATCAATCCCACGTAGTAGGGACTCATTTGCCACAAATGGAAAATTAGTCCCAAAGGGGTCCATTTGCTAGCTAGGTTCTTGGGGAATAAGGAAATCAGGTTTATATAATGACTTGTCAAGTATTTCATCAAATAATGCCTCGAGATGCATAATATGGGGTAATAGGGGCCTATTGGCGATGATGTAAAGAGTAATTAGAGCTTGGGACATAAAATTCAATGTGAAAGTGTGATTAAATACACTTTAAAACATTAAAATGAGGTCCACATAGCCTAGAAAGGAACAACATCCAATGTGAATGTATAAAACACATTACAACACTAGATTAATATTAAATTTAATTCACAAGCCTTTTATATTGATGTGATAATGTAGTTAAATACATTTTATAATGTTGAATTAGGGTAAAATGGGTTCATTAAGTCTAGAAAAGCATGAAAGTCCTTTATAACACTTTACAACACCTTTACAAGACATCAATAAATGCATTTGCAGGGGTCCAAAACCTAGTGTGGATGCATAAAATGCCTCACAACACTAAATAAAGGCCTCATTAAATCCAATTTATCATCAATTATTCCCCAAATCAAGCAAGTTTCCTTTTTTCTACAGTATAGTTTCAAAACACATTGTGATATGCCAAATGACTTAGAAATACAAGTAAATTGTAACAAAAATTAATGAGATTAAAGGTGTGGAACTGGCGGCTGGAAAGGGATGGGAAGGAGCTCTAGAATCCTATAAAAATCACTGTTGAATCCCACTGGGACACTTACACCAAGCTGGGCAACTTAGTCCAAGATTTGGAAAACTGTTCTAGAGCTTGTTTTAGCCAAATGGGTATCCAGATCTACAAAAATATCTTTTCAGGCATGGTAGTGGGAATCATATGCCATTGATGGAGACTTAGTCCACTTCTAGATTTCAAGAAAATTAAAAGTGGAATCTATAGATCTATCTTCTCTTTCTATTCCTCCAGGTATCTAGATCCAAAACCCTAATTTTTGAGGTTGTAAGTGACTTTTTGTGTAGATTTTGACTTTCCCAATAGGAAAATGAATCCAAAATTTTTGAAACCTATTCTTCAATCATTTCCAAGCCATCCAAGCACCTAAATATACAATCACATAAAGGAAAGAGACAAAAAATGTTGATTGTTAGGGATTGGGGGTTTTCCTTAGTCAAACATCGTTTAGGTAATTAAACCAAAATGATCAAATAAGATAATGAAGCAATGTGTACCATAGAAAAGGACCCTTTTCTTGAAATGGGATTAATTCATGAAAAGTGGACTTAATGAGGCCTTCATTCAAGTGTTGTGAGGCATTTCATGCATCCACACTAGGTCTTGGACCCTTCCACATTGAATAAAATGTGTTTATCAATGTCTTGTAAAGGTGTTGTAGAGTCTTGTAAAGGACTTTCACACTTTTCTAGACCTAATGAACCTATTTATCCTTAATTAAAGATTATAAAACATGTTTAATTACTTCATCACATTAATTTAAAAGGCTTGTAAAGTAAATTTAACTTTAATCAAGTGTTGTAATGTGTTTTACACGTTCACATTGGTTCTTGTGCCTTCCTAGGCTATGTGGACCTCATTTTAGTGTTGTAAAGTGTACTTAATTGCACTTTCACTTTGATTTCTATGTACCAAGCACTATTTTAAATTCACATAATTAATAATAGTCCTATATTAACCCATATTGTGCATCCTGAGGCTTAAATTGATCAAATGCCTGACAAAGTTGCAATTTAAACCTTATTTCCTTATCCCTTGGTTCTTAGCTGCCAAATTGGACCATGTGGGACCCATTCAGCATGCATGGTGAATTAGTCCCATCTAGGTGGGACCCATTCATGATTTGTGGTGTATGATTCCTATATGGCCCCCATTTTGACCTTTGAGTAGGAAAAAGTGAAATTTAAAGGTTATTTTCACTACATGTCAACTTGTGATGAGGTATTATCGGGTACTAAGGCACAATTGTATAAAAATAAGTGTTTTTATCCTCATTTTACATCTATCTCTTACATCTAACAACTCATTTTCTACATTTCATGCTTATTATTACATCTCTTATCATTATTCATCCATCAATCTTTCATTTCAAGTTAAGAAAACTAGGATTTCTTCATTATAAATTATCAAGTTAGCTTTTTGATGCAAAGAAAGAGGGTTCATACCATAAAATTTCTATATTCTTGGAAATAATCAAGTACACAACTAAAATTCTTTATTCTTGAGGCAATATCAATCCTTTAACCTTTAGTAATATGGGCCCAACTTAGACAAATGGACTTCAATCTCTATCAGACTTGGTAAATGATTCCAACATGCTTAGATTCATCCCAAAAATCCATTACAACCATTCAAAGATCAGACAAAAATTATTTAAGGCTAACCATAAACAAACTATGCATAGCTTTGTTCAAACATCAAGAAAACCATGTTTCTTTGACCACTCTCCACCAAAATGAAACACACAATCTACCATAACTCATGAAATTGAATAAATTAACCTTTTTAATTTAAAGGGTCTTTATAACATGTAAAAATATAACTTTTCACTAATTTTTATCACTTTTTGATGGTGGAATTAAAAGATGTGAAATTTTCTTATCTGCTGGAAACCCTAGTTTCAAATTTGAGTAGTTTTCACCAAAAACATCATAAATCACTCAAAACCCCATGAAAATTGATCAAACCAAGTTAAAATGAAACTAGATTCACATATATAACATTTAAAATAGGTATGATGTCTTTATTTGATCTATACAATCCATACCATTCTCTGCAACATCTTGCAACTTTCAAAGAAAACAATCCCATAGGGCACCAATGGTAAAATGATCATAAATTTCTCCAAACTCAATGGAAAAACACCAAACCAATTGAAAATGAATATAATTCATTATTATATCAATAAAAATCATTTTCAAGTCTGTAAAACTTCATACAAAGTTGTACCCTATAAAAGAACAAGGCAGAACATTGGAAAATTATAGAAAAAATCATCTCTTCATTCATAAATTCTTGTTTAATCTACATTCCAACCCCCCATTCGAATTTGAGGACCATTTTTATGCTCCAAACAACCTAAAAATACCATTTAAAAACTTTTAACAAACTTTTAAAAAGTTGTCATTTAACAAGAAGAGTTGTTATGACAACATTTGACAACTTTTGACAATGTTTTCACTTTTCAACTAAATGACACCAAACCTTCATCAATGACTCCAAATGAATTCAAAAATATACTAAATGGCTCATTAAACCTTATTACAACATTAAAACACATAATCTAATGAATTTATACAATATGGCTCATGGAGGCTTGAATGCAACAAGGTGCTCTTGCACCACTTTCTAAGGCATTCAAGGGTTGAATCTTCATGTACTGCTACAGAAATTCAAGATAATTCATCATGAAAATTTAACCTATTTAATTATTGCATGTTTCATTCTATTATTTCATCATTTTGGTTTAATTACCTAAAAAGGGTTTGACCAAGGCAAACTCACATGCCCTAACAATCAACATGAACTCTTCTCTTCTTGTTTGTTTGCATATTTAGGACTCTTGGAGGTTTTAAAATAATTTAATATTATATTTCAAATTCATTCAAGTCATCTCTTCATCATTCAAGTCGAAATATCAACAAAAAGTCATTTTCAGGCCCGAATACGATAATTTCAGAAGCGAACACCTATAGGAAGTCAAAGTGTAGATCAAAAGCTCTAGAATCCACTCTTGAATATTCAAAAATTCAAAAGTGGAATGATTCGCCATGGGTGGTGAATGAGTCCCACTTTACATGTTAGTTTTGTGTTATTTGCATTTTTTGACATCTCTTTGAAAAAAATAGGTTTTAGCGCAATTTACCAGAATTGGGACTGATTCTCCCTAGGTGGTGAAGGAGTCCTATTAGGATTGAAAATCAGTAGCATCATCATTCCAAAATCCATTTTCATTCTTCTTCAACACTCTAGGTGCACTCTATTTAGTTTCATCTATTTTTGTTTTCATTTGATTAGGTTTGTAGTTCATATTTGCAATCTACATTGTGTTTTCTAACATCTTGTATTAGATTAGTTTGCATTCATTTATCTACATTTATAAGCATTCAAACACATCTACACACACTTCACACCCCTTTGCCTCATTTCTTCTAATGTTAAAATAAGAATTTTTGGCCCACCTTTCTCCTTGTAGGTGAAAAACCCTAGGAGAGCTAGAAAGACAAGTTGGGCACCAAAAATCAATGCTACATTTTGGTGAACTTAACTTTTTGAATACTTCTATTTTCTTATTTGGTGTCTTTCATTATAGATCTAGCTTGCATTAGGGTTTGCATGATTCATTTGCATGCTAGGTGTTAAATTTTGCATTCATAAAAAGTGTATTTAGGTTACATTTGTATCCATTTATAATTGTTGAAATTCTACATTTTTCACTTAAGTCTACATCTTGGCTCTCAAAATTCATAAAAATCAAGCACAAATTTTTGAAAATTTTGAAAAAGGTCCATATTGGGACTCATTCGCCACCTTAGGCGAATTAGTCCCTTCTTACCCTTAAAACAACACTTTACAGATCTCATAAATTTGTTTTTAGGCTTCTGATTGGTGCCTTAACTTGTATACATCAATTAGTTGAATTTTTGTAGCATGCATTTCATAAAAACTAACCTAAATTAGCTCATCTCATGCATGGTTTAAATTTCCCATTTGCATTCTCATATTATTCCATAGCATAATCAATCAATTGTTCTTTGAAAATTGCATTTCCTTTCAACATTTTACATTGCATTAACATAGATTTCTTCTTCAAAATGTTAGTTTCAATCTTCTCCAAATTTACACAGAAAAAGCTCATTAACAAAAAATTAAGTTCTTCATTTGATGTATTCCCTAGTTATGAAAGTCTCTTAGTGCAAGAGAATGAAAATGTTAACACTTGTCTTAAAATTACACTCCCTCCTATCTCTCCTATTTGTGTGGATGATGTGAATACAAAAATTGATAAACATGATGATCATAATTGTCCTTCTCCTAATATCTCTCCTTTTAGTGATGAAGGTATCTTGGCAAATGAAGGTACAATCATTGAGTATCATGAAGGCCTTGTTTGTCCTTCTCCTCATTCCTCTGGGAAGATAGTATGACAATACAAGATGAATTCATTACCACCACCTTACCTCGTCTCTATTCATCTCCCAACACTTACCCTATTTGTGACAATAATTTCATGAGTTATTATGCCCAACACATTTGTGAGGAGAATATGCCAGTATTAAGAAACCCAATGATTGAGAATTATAACATTATTTATCTCATTCCCAATGTTCCTAACAATTGGAAGGTTCTATTTGAACAAGAAGATACAATCATTGACACACATTACAATCCTATTTGTCCTCCCCTTCATGAATCCCCTATTTGTGATGAAGCTAAGACATGTGATACACCTCTTGATTGTCACTTTCCTCAAAGCTCTCTGACTAGGGTAGATTTTGTGACACAAGACAATGAGATTATGGACAACGATCAACTTTTCACCTCTCCTAATATCTCTCCTACTTGTTAAGATGATGTTATGGTGTTACATGATCCAATCAATGAAAATCATGAGAATATTATGTGCAAAAACATCATAGAACAAAAAAATTCAATCATGGATAGATCCCTTACTTATGATGATGATATGTTGGAAGAACAATTCCTTGAATTTCAAGAACATTTGGATTATTGTTCTACCAACTCTCCTCCTAGGGAAACTATTTTGGTACAAGCAAATGATATGTCTTCCTTAGGGATACAACCTCAACCCCAACCCCAACTCATTGTTTACCAACCATCACACAAGCAAAACACTCAACAACAACCCCAACTCATCCTTTACCCACCCAAGCATAATGTTTCATACCAACCACCTTGCAATGACCTTGCTCACATATGTAAGAAAGTCTATACAATCAAAGACAACCAATCCAAAACCTTTGTTTGCTTATCCACATAAATAGTATTAGTTATTTCTCCTTGCCTTGTAATAGTTGTAGGATCATAACATTCTCACTATTGCATGTTTTGCATCCATTGTAGGGGGCAGGATACCATCATCCATTTCAGGCTCACTTTTGTTTTGCACTAAGTGGGGGAAAAGGGTTAGAAAGCCTTATCCCCGTATGTCATTTTTTGTTTTCTCTTTTGGCTAATCATTAAATTTTCATGAACATATAAGAGAAAGCTTGAGATGTGGACATGTCTTAAGATTTACTCGCATGTGACATACTCCCTTTTTTCATGACATAGACTAACTTCAAAACATATGACTTGGCATAGGGCTTTCCTAGTTGACTCTCATTTCATGTTTTCCTTTCTCATTTTATTTCTTCTTCTACTTTAAAGTAATTTCTCATAGAATGATGTGTAGAAATTCCTTTAAAGTGGGAGGCATATATTACCATAATTCATTTGCATTCTTGGTTCCTAGTGTAGCCTTGTCATTTATGTGATGCATTTGTTACTTTGTGGATGACATTGGATGTGATGTCCTTCATAAATATGATCTATCTTAGCATCTTACATTCCTCTTGGTGGCTTGATGCAATGCACTACATCCCATAAGTTGTGAATATACTATTCTTTGATTGGTCCTCTTTTGGAGACATTAGACACATTGTTTCCTAAGTGACTGACCTTGCATGAACTTAATAAGACTCCTTTGAACATCATTTCAATTTTACATTTTTACATTTTACATTTCTACATTTTGTATGGCCACCTTGCATAACACAACTTGCATGCTTGTGGTACCATCCTATTGTTCATAAGTTCTAAGCAACATGAATTGAAACCTTTCCTTTTTCCTTGTGGTACCTTGTTAAAGTTATCAAGAGGTATAACTTTGGTATGGTTGAGTGGGAAGCCCACCTAGTGGCATGAATTTTTCCCATAGCCACTTTTGTGTTTGTGAGTGCATACCAACTAGTGTATGTACCTTAATTCTTTTGGGATTTCTCACCCCGTAGACAACCAAAAGTTTCATGGCCCCAAAGTGAGTATGTTGTGGCCTTCTCACCCTGCAGACAACTTGAAGTTTTGTGGGCCCAGAGTGAGTACATCTTTTTCACCCCATCTTTCTTTCCTTTAGTTTTGTCCATTGCATTATTTTGTATCTTGATGGTTTGAATTAGGATCTTCGATCCTACGCACTTGCACAACCTCATTAATTCTTTTTATTATTTTTCATTTGTATCTGTACATGTGGATATCTCTTGAATGTCTACTTTAGTGTGAGTTTGAAGCAAGTTCATCCTCTCACTAAAGTGGGGGCTAAATGTGTCATAGAAAAAAGGACCCTTTGCCTGACATGGGATTAATTCATAATAAATGGACTTAATGAGGCCTTGATTCAAGTTTTTTTTAGGAATTTCATGCATCCACACTAGGTCTTGGACCCTTCCACACTGAATAAAATGTGTTTATCAACATCTTGTAAAGGTGTTGTAAAGTATTCTAAAGGACTTTCACACTTTTCTAGACCTAATGAACCTAATGAACCTAATTCTCCTTAATTCAACATTATAACACATGTTTAATTACATCATAACATTAATTTAGAAGGTTTGTAAAGTAAATTTAACTTTAATCAAGTGTTGTAATGTGTTTTACACATTCACATTGGTTCTTGTGTCTTCCTAGGCTATATGGACCTCATGTTAGTGTTGTAAAGTGTACTTAATTACACATTTACATTGATTTCTATGAACCAAGCCCTATTTGACATTCACATCATTAATAATAGTCCCTTATTAATCCATATTGTGCATCCCAAGGCTTAAATTGATCAAATGTCTAACAAAGTTGCAATTTAAACCTTATTTCCTTATCCCTTGGCTTCTTAGCTATCAAATTGGCCCATGTGGGACCCATTCACCATGTGTGGTGTATGATTCTATATGGCCCCCATTTTTACCTTTGAGCAGGAAAAAGTGAAATTTAAAGTTTACCTTTGAGTCACAATTGTCTATAAATAAGTGTTTTTTATCCTCATTTTACATCTATCTCTTACATCTAACAAATCATTTTTACATTTCATGATTATTATTACATCTCTTATCATTATTCATCTATCAATTTTTCATTTCAAGTTAAGCAAACTAGGGTTTCTTCATTAGAAGTTATCAAGTTAGCTTTCTAAGGAATTCAAGGGTTGAATCTTCATGTATTGCTGCAGAAATCCAAGATCATTCATCATGATAGGGTAATATATTCCATTATTGGATGTTTCATTCTATTTTTTCATCATTTTGGTTTAATTACCTAAAAGGGATTTGACCAAGGCAAACCCCCATGCCCTAACAATCAACATTTTCTCTTCTCTTCTTGTTTGTTTGTATATTTAGGACTCTTGGAGGTTTTAGAATCATTGAATATTATATTGAAAAGTAATTCAAGTAATCTTTTCATAATTCAAGTTGAAATATCAACAAAAAGTCATTTTAAGGCCCGAATACGATAGTTTCGGAAGTGAACACCTATAGAAAGTCAAAGTGCAGATCAGAAGCTTTGAAATCCACTCTTGAATATTAAAAAATTCAAAATTGGACTGATTCACCATGGGTGGTAAATGAGTCTCACTTTATAGGTTAGTTTTGTGTTATTTGCATTTTTTGACATCTCTGTGACAGAAATAGGTTTCAACATAGTTTACCAGAATTAGGACTGATTCGCCCTAGGTGGTGAATGAGTCCTATTAGGCCTGAAAATCAACAACATCATCATACCAAAATCCATTTCCAGTCTTCTTCAACACTCCAGGTGCACTTTGTTCAATTTCATCTATTTGTGTTTTCATTTGATTAGGTTTGTAGTTCATATTTGCAATCAACACTGTGTTTTCCAACATCTTGTATTATATTAGTTTGCATTCATTTATCTACATTTATAAGCATTCAAACACAACTACACACACTTCACACCCCTTTCCCTCGTTTCCTCTAATGTTAACATAAGCAGTTTTGGCCCACCTTTCTCCTTCTAGGTGAAAAACCCTAGGAGAGCTAGAAGGACAAGTTGGGAACCAAAAATCAATGTTACACAATGAAACATGAAATAATTCAATTGGAAACTTTTCATGATGATGAATCTTGAATTTCTGCAACAATGGATGAAGAATCTTGCTCTTGAATGCCTTAGAATTGAGTTTGAATGCTATTCTTGAATGCTTGATTCTTTCTTGCTTGATTTGACATGGATGAATCATGAATTAATTTGAATTAGGGTTTAAAATGTCTCCTTTTATAGAGGAGAGTTAAGTGAATGGATAGAATAAGGATCATGATCAAGGGCCAAGATTAAATTAGAAAATAATTTAATCAAGGGTGGAGGTTAATTAAGAGAAGAAAGACATGGATAGATAAAGACTTGAGGTGGAAGATAATATTGGCACAAAAAAAGAGGTGATAGGAAAAATTAAATAATAAAGATTATTTAATTTAGGTGGCAAACATAGAAGAAATAAATAAAATATTAATTTTATTTATTTAAAAAGAAAGGTGCAAACAATTAATTAGATAATTAAATAAATAATTATTTAATTATAAAGGAAAGGTGGAGTGTTAAACATTAAATAATTAAAAAAAATTATTTAATGGAGAGGAAAGGGATAATTAAATAATTAAATTAATGATTTAATTGGGGAGATATAACATTTATTTAATTATAGAGAGAAAAGGCTAATGAATAATTAAGTAATTGAAATAATTATTTAATTATAGAAGAAGAGGGAAAAGCTAACTTTTGAATTAAAATAATATTTAATTCAAAAGTGGGGGGAAAGGATCATTAGACTTAAATGCTTTAATAAAAGTCTAGAAAAGTGTGAAATTCATTTACAATTCTTTACAACACCTTTACAAGACATGCATTTTATTCAATTTGTAAGGGCCCAAGACCTAATGTGGATATGTAAAACACCTCACAACACTAGACAAGGCAATATTAAGTCCAATTTGTCATTAATTATTCCCAAGTCAAGCAAGGAAAAAGGGATACTTTTTCCTTGTCCACATTTAGCCCCAACTTTAGTGAGAGGATGAACTTGCCTCAAACTCACCCTAAAGTAAACATTCAAGATGGGTCCAATTGTACCAATGCGGATGGTCTAGGATAACAAAGATGAAGGAGGCAGTCAAGCCCCTAGGACCCAAGATGCTAATTCAAACTGACATAAGTGCAAAAGGACAAGCACAAGTGAATGATTTGTAGCAAAAAAAGGTACACACTCATGCAATTTAAATAACTAGAAGGAAAAGAATAATGAAAAATAAAAAGGTGGATCAAGCTTTGACTGTTTGTCCAATACAATGTGGATTAGATCTAGGTTGTTTGTTTGAAAAATGCATACTCACTCTGAGGCGATGGAACTCTTGGTTGTTCGCTAAGTGAGAAGTCCTAAAAGGTGAGAAACATGAACTAATGGCTGGTATACACTCACACACTTGCAGGTGGCTATGGGGAAATTCATCCCTTGAGTTGGGCTTCCTACTCAACCATACCAAAGTTATACCTCCTGATAACTTTAATAAGGTGTCACAATGAAAACGTTTTTGAATGTCATGTAAATATTTTGTTAAATGGGATTTTTATTTGTTCATATAAGGTATTCTTCTTAGGGAACATTGTGCCTAATGTCTTTAAGAGAGGATAAATCAAGGTATCAGATCATTTCCCATGGGATGCCTCATTTGCATCATGGCATGCCAGTAGATCATACACTCTTTGATGGCATCAAAACCAATGACACCACCAAGAAGAGGACACATCACAAGAAAAGAAAAATCACACCATGGAATTTTGTAATTAGATGTTGTCTATGTATGCCCCCACTTTAAAGTGTTTTCTACAACATAATTGTGAGCAATTTCTTTAAAGTAGAGAATGATAAATGCAAATACTAAAGAAGACATGAGAGCTAACTTGGAAAGCCTTATGAAAAGTCATATGTTTCCAATAAGCTACATCATGAATAAGTATGCCATATGTGAGCCAACCTAAGGCATGTTGTCCACATCCCAAGCTTGCTCTTATATGTTCATCAAAGGTTAACGACTAGCCAAAAGAGACAATGACAAGTGACACATGAGGACAAGGCTACCTAACCCATTTCCCCCACTTAGTACATGACAAGGGTGAGCCAAATAGGATGAAAGTAAGTTTCAGTTAGAGGAACAAGGTGCTTCAACACAAGGAAGAGCACCAAACTCCTTGAGATGTTGAATTATTTGTTTAAAGTCTTAGATGAAAATGGAGATAAAGGAGATAACCCTAGATATTTATTGAAAGAATATGGTAAGTCGGTTTTCTTCATGTGTTCATGTGTAGGAGGGAGATTGTATCCAATACCATAACAATCTTCTAAGTCAAATGAAGGGGGTTTATGCTTCTGAGAAGGATTGGCTTCTTCACAAGAACACAAAACTTTTGGGAAAGTTCTGAGTCATCTCCCCATGAATGATGGGAGTTAGCTAGCCCCCATAACTACCATGGGGTAATTTTGGAGAATTGAGTTGAGTGAATGAAACACAAGGTTTTTTAATTTTAGATTGTGATATTTCACACTCTCCCCTATAGGAAGGTGTGAAACCCTAATCATTACTAGAACTTGTGTCTAAAAATGAATCATTTGTATATGACTCTTTGGACCATGAGGGTGAGATTTTGGAAATTTTATTGAAAGGAGGTGTAGAATCTAACAACCCCCAATTATCACTAAAGAGTTTTTTTGTAGGATCAACTTGTATAGGTTCAAGTTTTGATCTAGGAATGAAATGATTAGTGGAGTTGGAAATGTTGTGATCAGTTGATTCATAGCTTCATTCATCTGTGTCAACCATGTATATCTTGTAATTGTATTCAAATTTCATTATACGGTGTAGAGTAGAGGGGACTCCTTTCATAGCATGAATCCATGGTCTCCCTAGGAGAAGATTGTATGGAAGGGGTTCTTGCATGATATGTATAGAGGTAGCCAACACAACAAGTCCAACCTCAATATGTTTTGTGATCATCCCTAGTGGTTGCCTATTAACATTTTCAAAGCCACAAATATGAACATCATTAAGTTGAATGAGATTTTTGTCCATGCCAATTTTGTTTAGGAGGTCAATGCTACAAACATTGATTTTAGCTCCATTGTCTATGAGATTGTGCCTAACTAAATTTTCATTAATGATCATCTTTATCAGCAAGGGATCATTCTTGCTTTGAATCTCAATTGAGGGTAATTCATGCTTAGAGAATGTGATTTTTGACTGTGACTTATGTGGGATGAGAGGAGGATGTTACATTATTTGATTTTATGTAAGAAGAATAGGTTGAAGGTGTGCACTGGAAACATGCTCCAGAACTTTAGGATGATGGACTGAAGATATAGTTACTTTTATAGTCTTAATTTTTGTTATGTTTTCAAGTCAAAAAATTCATGGCTCGACCTAAGCCTCTTTAATACTTTTGTAATGGGTTTTAAAGACATACAAGTTATTCGTAAATATGTTATAGAATTTTTCAATGATTATCTATACCATCTAAAATATAGAATTTAGTTATAGTTTTTCTATAAAAGATGTAATCTCCAGAAGAAAGATATATAGTGGCAAAGTAATGTTATGCTGTCAACATATTTTCTGAGTTTATGAATAAAGAGGTTACTATATAAAAATTTCTGAGTTATGAGTTATGGATGACAATTATGTTTAATGGAAGTGTTTCTAAATTAGTTGTGTATGTGAGCTGAGAAAAAACGTAGTAACCAGTGAGCTGGCCACTCAAGGGAAGATAACTTAAGTAGATAAGTAATTTCCTTCTATTACTTTTATTGCATAAATAGTTATTCTGTATGGAATTATAGAGTTTATTATTGTGGTATCTAAGTTCTAAAGTACTTGTCGTCTTTCACTTTCGTAGTTTCTTATTGTTAACTATTATAATCTTTACCATTAGAGGAGATGTTTCATGGTTTGTTTATAAGTTTTTCAACTTCTGAAGTTTACCAGTTCTTTAGTTTAGTTGTTTATGTACTTATTAATTTAGTTGTCATGCTTTCTAAATTAGTTTTTATATGATTTTTAGTTTAAATATTTCCCACTTTTTTAGGATAAATTGTTTTACAGTTAATAGTTAGATGGCCTTAGGTTAGAATTAATATTAGTTACTCTAAGAAATTAGAAAATCTAGGGGAGATAGTCTAGACTTCTTCTATTGCAAATTTCCTTGAACACTACCCTGTTGACATATTGAATTTAATCTTCTAAAGTAATGGGACCTAATGAAAGCCTATCAGAGAGCTTGTGTCCCTTACCGCTAAGGATCTAGTTGTGCACCAGGTCTATCCTGTGCTAGCCCACCACCTCTCCCTTGAAAGTCCCTCGTACCATCTAAGTAGTTGGGGATTTTTTTGAGGATGAACTCACAGTAGATTTTCCTCAAGAAATATTGAGGGACTTCACAACTATTGCATGGTGGATAGTCAAAAAACATGTACCACCCATGCCAAAAAGTGTTCCTAGTCCCTTGGTGGTGGCACCAATGGATAGGAAACCTCTTGGGATTAAGGTCAAGATTTTGATTTGTGTGTGGGTCAGTGAATAGTGAGCACAAATCATATTTTGTAATTTTTTTTATCTTTTACTCCTTTATATGATAATTTATTTGCATAAAAATTCCTAAACTCTTGCCTCCTATATGCCCAACTACTTAATTGTTTGTTGATTACATCTTGAAGTGAACTTGCAAGTGTTCTTCTTTCCATAGTTGAACTTACTAGATTTTTCAACCTCGTGATTAACTCCTTAATCTATTTTTTATTGTTTTCAATTACCCCCATTAAATTTTGCTAAGTGCCAAGAGGATGTTGAGGAATTGGTGGAGGATATTGTTGTTGTGGTTGTTGAGGATTTTTTTGGGTGCTTCTTCTTGTGGTTGTTTAATATTTTCAGGAGGATTTTCAAGTACATTAGCATTTCCTACAAATTAAACAAATGAATATAAAAAACAACCTTAAATTACCTATTTAACAACAAATTCGCAAAAAAAAAAACAATACTTACTTGTTTGACCTCCCCATTGATGTGGCAACATCTTGACGATGAAATTGCAACAAATTAGCAAAGAAATCACAAGTTAAGGTCCTTTCACAATGCGAGTGCACAAGTGTAGGGTTTTTTGGTCATGGGCTTGAAAAAACATAGTGAGAATAAAATGAATCGTTTGCATTTTTTGTTTTAATGAGCTATAAAACGCTCATGTTATAGTGTGAGAATGTTATAGGCTCGATGCGACTAAGCCTTTGGCATGGTCACACCAAGCCATAATGTAAGCATGTTAGAAGATGCTCATGTTATAGCCTATTAGATTATTTTTGAAAATTTGGCCACTTTTTGGCCCCCCATCTTTTTACACCTGCCTATATTATTGCTTTGAGCTGAGAGTTTGTGAGGAATGATGAGAGAATTATTGAGGGATTTTTTTTGGGTGGCTTTGGAGAATTTTAGAAGAGTTTTGTTGCCAAGCTCCAAAATATTTTACCAACTAGAACAATCAAAGCTTATACTTATAAGCATGTTGTATCTTACTCCCTTATGCTTTCTTGACTTTGAAATGTTTCCGTGATGCTTGAATGTTATAGATATTAATTTCTTTGATGGAACCTATCTATTAGGTTGATGCTTTTATATACTGTAAATGGGATTTTATATGATGTATTTCTTTATTGACTTTACATAACTAGTCTATACTATACATATATTGAAATGAGAAATGGATTACATCAACAACTTGGGGGAAGTAACTTGTATTTGATAGTATATTATGGCAGGTAAATCCTAGTGGTTAATGGGGTTAGAAATACAATAATAGTGATGGTGTAAGAAACATGTCATCATTGATAGGTTGTAACATCATGCAAACCATATTGTTAGTCTATACTTGAATGATCACTTGATAATTTCTTAATTTGATTATTGATTGAAACCATAGCACATAGAATGAGATTAACCTACATGATCGGAAAGATTAATGATTGTTGATTATATCTAGGGACTAGGGTAATACCAAGATGGAGATTTACCTTTGTGATTAAGTTGATCACTTGAATTAATGAATTACTATTGATTGGAGCCATAGGCATGTACCATAGAAAAAAGTATTTCTTGCTTGACATGGGAATAATTAATGATAAATTAGACTTAATGAGGCCTTGATTTAGTGTTGTGAGGAATTTTATACATCCACACTAGGTCTTGGACCCTTGCAAACTAAATAAAATGCATTTATTGACATCTTGTGAAGGTGTTGTAAAGTGTTGTAAAGGACTTTCACACTTTTATAGAATTAATAAACCTATTCTCCCATAATTCAACATTATAAAATGTATTTAATTACATCATCACATAAATCTAAAAGTCTTGTAAACTAAATTTAACTTTAATCTAGTGTTGTAATGTGTTTTACGCATTCACATAGGTTCTTGTGCCTTTCTAGGCTGAGTGGACCTCATTTTAGTGTTGTAAAGTGTATTTAATTACACTTTCACATTGAATTCTATGTCCCAAGCCCTAATTAACCTTTAAATATTCATTAATAGGCCCCTATTACCCCACATTATGCATCTTGAGGCAATATTTGATGAAATACCCGACAAAGTCATCATACAAACCTTATTTTCTTATCTCCAAGCATCTTAGCTGTCAAATGGGCCCCTTTAGGACTAATTCACCATCTGTGGTGAATCAATCCCTACTAGGTGGGACTTATTCACCCAAGGTGGCGAATGAGTCCTATTTGGACCATTTTTTACTTTTGAGTGAGAAAAATTAGGTTTTTAAGTTCAATTTTTCTTCATGTCGGCCTTGGGGATCCAATTAATGGGTAAATTAGGAGAATTTCATATAAATATAATCTTATAAGCCCTAATTAATAATATTTTAATCCATTAATGCATTCACATTCCTCTTATCATTCATTCATCATCTATCTTCTCTATCAAGTCAAGCAAGCTAGGGTTTCATCATTGCAAGTCATCAAGAAAGCTTCCAAAGACATTCAAGGGAAAAATATTCCTCCATTGTTGCATAAATTCAAGATAAATCATCATAGTAAGGTAATAATTCATTACATTCTTTCATCATTTTGGTTTAATTACCTAAAAAGGGGTTTGACCAAGGCAAACCCCCATGCCCTAACATTCAACATTTTTCCTTCTCTTCTTGTGTGTTTTTAGATTTAGGCATATTAGAGGCTTGGAAATCATTAAATATTGCATTAAAAAGTTATTCAAGTCATATATGTATTGGATAAGTCAAAATACCCACAAAAAGTCACTTTTAGGCCTAAATCCGATAATTTTAGAACCAGACACCTAGAGGTGCTGATTTAGTAGACTGAAAGCTCCTGTTTCCACTTTTGAATCTTCAAAAATTCAAAAGTGGACTCATTTACCATGGGTGGAAAATGAGCCCCATTTCTAGGCCTATTTTTGGTTTCTTGGATTTTTGGATACCCTTTTGTCTGAAACAGGCTCCGAAACAGTTTCACAGAACTGGGACTGATTTGCCTAGGATGGTGAATGAATCCCACCAGGCCTAATAATTAGCATCAAAAAAATTTCAAAATAAATTACCAATCTCCATCAATATATTAGGTACACACTTTTATTTTCATCCGTTTCTGTTACAATTTACTATTCATTTCCAGCTATTTTTGCATTACACAATGTGTTTTCAAGTAAATCAAATTTCTTAGATTTTGCATTAATAAGTCATTTATTTTACCAATTTATTGTATTTGAACATTGCATTTAGGCACATTACATCCATTTCTTATCCATCATTGCATTATTCTTGAATGTAACATTGTGCATTTTGGCCCATCTTTCTCCTTTTAGGTGAAAAACCCTAGAAGGGCTAGAAAGACATTAGGGTGCCAAAATCCTTTGTTTCAAGGCAGGAATACCTATTGAGTTGGAATTGTACTTGATTGGTTTTTTTACACTCTTAATGTGAAGTATTTTTATTGATGAAAAACTACTTTTTGGATAGTCTTTTATTGATGAGAATACACTCTTGAATAAAGTCTTTTATTGTTGATACTAACTTTTGATTGAGGTAATTTATTGAAAATATTATACTTTGAGTGAATTCATTTCTTTTTGAAGGTTATACTTTTAGTTTGAGGTTATTTATTGGTACTTTTGAAGGGAGTCATTTAATATTGATATAAACCATTGATTGAAGACTTTTATAGTTGGAATTGTACCTTTGGTACTAGAGTCATTCAATGATGTGGCATTATGTTATTTCATTTGGTTACTTGATAAGTTAGAGTTACTTGAATTATTCAAGTAGATATGATATAGTAATATAAAGGAAAATAGGTTGTTCCTGGGGTTAAAGATTACCTTAAGAAGGGAATTTCCTATGCATACTATATGAATGGTCAAAAACCAAATCAAGTTAGGGTAGTGGGTGGAGATATCACACTTTTATATAAAAATTTGGCCAAATTAGCTAAGTAGCCACTATTTTCATTTTCAATTCACTATGATCCAATTAGACATTCTAGTCTGAGATTGTCATACTCATAGTAGACACTATCATATGATTAAGTTCTAGTTTGTAGGACACAACACTAAGCTCATAAAGGCTATTTTTTATGGGGTTTTCCAACCAATATCTTCGTCGAAGGGTAGGACAATCTTTCCATATGTGGTAGATGTGTGGGGGACCACATTTAAGCCTATGGTTGGTGGGAAATCACTTGAGTTATTCTTCTCCTCATCAATTGACAGTTAAGATTTGAGGGGGATTACCTGGACCATTCATGTCTATTGCTTATGAAGCTTAGAGGTGTTAGAAATATGAAATAGATTGAATAACCCAAGGAAATTTTTAAGAGAAAATCAAAGCTACATAAACTAGAAAATAATAAAGAATGCACACCAAAAATCTGAGAGATTATGTAATGTCAATATGACAAAATGAATTAAGAGCTTCCAAGATTGCTTGATACAATGCAAAGATGCATGAATGGATGCAAGAGTATGCAAATACAAGCTAGGTAGTGAGTTTATATATAACTTAGGAGAGGAGGTAGGTGGAAAATTCAATCAATAGGAATCAACCACAAAAAGTGGAGATGGACCACCAAAAGTGGAAAGTGGTTCCACCCTTTAAGGAAGGGGATACCACACACTTATCTCCTAGTAATAAACTTACTTTATTATCCTAAGAAAACTTAATTATGTGTAGGAAAAACCTAGGATTAATGGAAAATAAATTAACCCACTAGGAAAATAATGTTGGAAGATGAAATACTCTGAGAGGGGGGGATGAATCAGAGTATTATAAATTTTTTCACTTGAACTACAACTTGAACTAAGACCTTGAAACAATTTCATGTAACCTTTTAGTTGCAAAGTGAACATGGATGTAACTTTTTAATTGTAGAGTGGAAATGGATAGATCAACAAACTTTAACAACATAATGAATGATCATAAAGACTTTACTTAACCATGCCAAAGCATAATTGTAATTGTTCATATAATACTGCTTGAAGAATTCTTTTTCAATGCTTTATTTTCACACAACTTTATGTATAATTTTGAACACTTTTATGAAATATTTAGACATTTATTCAAGTATCAAAGCATTTGCATTAACATGTGACTGAAATAAGAGACAAAATTTCAAGTACATGGACTAAAAATAGAATGCACAAATTTTATAACATAACACAATATTTTCTTGAGTGGAAAAACCCTCATGAGGTATAAAAAACCACTTGAATAATTCCTTTTATTATTTGGAGCACCAAATCAATCAAGAGCACCAACTCTATTACAATGGTGGAGCACCAAATCAACACCAAAAATTCTGAAGGACCAACTTCAATAAGAGTACCAATTCCTTTACAAAGTTTTCAAATAACAATGTAAACTATTAGGACTTTATAACTGCATATTTATGCAATTACAAAATCTCAATAGAGTACAAAAAAATAATTTTCAATGTATCCCATAACAATAAACAATGTATAAATAACTAAAATTTTGAGTATTATCTCTGTATGAAATCAGAAATATAATACAAAATAAACCCTCTTTTTCTTTTTCTTACAAAACAATTGTAGCTCTACAAATTCCCTTTCCAATCTCCATACAAGCAATGGAAGAAAGCCATGCTTTAAATAAACAATGAAACTTGTGTAAATCATCAAAACTCTCAAGCTCAAACTCGACTAACCAAAACTAAAAAATTCAGTTATCTATAATTGTTTTATTGCAAACTGAACAACCGTTTTTCAATCTTCATTTCAAAATGATAAAGATATTGTCAAGATTTTACCTCATTTTATGTCGGCCAAATTTCAAACAAAAATATCAAGAATACCTTCATTTCCAACTGCAAGACAAACAACTACCATGCAATTCCTTCCTTCATTTCAGCTAGCTCGAACAAGAATCCATCAAACTTTCAAAACTGACTCTACAATTTTTGGATGGTGGTTAGGGTTTCACCTTCAGTAAATTGATAATTAAAAAACACATTTTTCCCTATTCCTTCACTCCATCAAATACTAAAATCAAGTGCATAATGATTTCAAATCTGAATGAAATGATATGCTATATCATTTTAAATCCGAACATAATGATGCCTTTAGAATCCACTGTCAAATATCAAATTATAATTTTTGTCAACTACCAAGTGAATTTACACAAAGTCAAAAAATTTATAATTATAATAGTCGATGTCACATGTGAAATGTGACCAAAATATAAACTTCAAACCATTAAGATTTTTTAAAAAATTTGAAACTCCAAAATGTCAACTCCATAATACTTAGCATGCCCAACAAGGGCCTTCAATTATAGACAAAAAATCTTAAGTGTCAGTTTCTTTGCATCATTTAAACATAGATCACATAAAACTTAAGTGCCTGATATCTCTATGGTATAGAAAATAAAACATTCAATATCTTCATCATAGGCCACACTATAAAAACAATCAATGAAGTCTTTAAAGAAAATATAATGTAATAATGAAGTTCCAACTACCTGAAGCCATATGCTTCACAATGTTTTAAATTTGAAGACTTGTAAACTACATTTTCTTGCAACTTGTATGATCAATATAAGACTTCAAGTCATACTTGAACCATCAACCACATAGAAATAAATATTTACAAATATATAAGCAAATGTATACCTTCCCAAAGTATATGCCATAATATGTATGTCACTATTTGTGGAGTAAAAAATGGCTGATCAAAACCAATGTTATCATGTAAAGTCTTGCCTTGTAGCTTCCTGAAAGATAATCATTGTTAGTACCAACATGCATATATTAAGAGTATCAAAATCCCATCACTTGGTAAATCATGATATAAACTAATCATATGCCATCAAGATAAGATCATGGAAAAGTATGTAGCCAAACCAACTAATCATATGTGATCATATGCCATAGTGTAACCAAAATGTCAAAGACATAGAACATGTCAGAGATACCTGTTCAAAGATTAATAAGTAAATTGTGCCAACCAAGACAATTACCCAAACTGATGATGCTAAACAAGTAAGCTGGAGTCATCATATATATATATAGATATCATGTATGCTAATGACAATGATGCAAAAACAACTAAACAAGAACTTAGTTATGAACATCACAACATTAATCAAGAAACATTCACCAACCAACATCATCTACACCAAGTAGTGTCATCTACACTAACTAGCATCATACCATCACTATGCATAACATGTAGCATCAACAACTCAACAAGGAACAACACAATCAAGGAACCAACCATAGAACCAGTGTTGTTATCAAATTAGTTTTCTCATCAAGGAAAAATAAAGAACCAACTGAAATAACTGAGAGCCAACAAACTCCCCCTTTGTCCTTGATGGAAAAACACATGCTTTTCTCTCCCCCTTTTTTCCTCAGTGACAAAGGATGAAAGAGGAGAATGTGAGATGTCATGAAGATAAACAATTGAGAGTCAACACATATTCATCTAAAAGTATGAATCAAGACTCAGGAATCAACCAATATATCATCACTTCATAAGCTAAAAATGTTGCTGCATGTATCTCCTTGTGTTGGTCACATGGATAACTAGACTATCTTTACATGCACAATAATCAAAGACCCTACCAATTCAGATACTTAAGAAAAAATTGCAACATGAATCTCCCCCTAACACTTTGTATATACTAAATCTAGGTAGAAGATCTTTTATCTTTCCTTAAAAAAAAAATGTCCTTTAGCAAAGCATTACTCTTTCTATATGTTGATCAGCAAAGGAGTTCAAAAAAAATTTGACTTTTGATCATATAATGTTGCAACCTTTGAATACTGCAATATCACTAAATTTCTAGGAAATTCTATTGATATTCACATATATGTGAATCAAAGCAATCAAAACTCAGTACCACTAATCAATTCAGTATGCATGGAAGCAATCAACAAGATTTTACCACTATCCAAATAGTTTCATCACTATACACATTGTCCACCATAGAAGAGTATGTTGTCTGTCCAAGGTAAGTCACTATTGCACATGTTCTACTATCAACATGATGAGGGCACAGTCTGAGACTTAGAAAATAACCCACAAACAAGAGACTAATTTTATTATTCAGAAAATGGAGCTTCTTACATGCAGAGGATCTCAAATCCCCAAGTTCTACAACACATGCAAGTTACAGAAAGCTACAAAATAATCCTTTCACAATATGCGAGCTTGTCCCCCAAAAGCTAACCAAAAATTAGAAACCCACCCATAAATAGAGCTCCTCTTTAGTTTGGAGCCAAAACAACATTCAAATTTGACTTTAGGCAGTTTGGCGCCAAAAATTACAACTTGAAGTTCAAATTTCAAAAGAACATTTGCAATTGTATCTTCTAGAAAGTGCGCCAACTTCCCGGGGTCATAACTTTTGATCCAGGACTCTAATTCGTGAACCGTTTGAATCATTGGAAAGGTCTCGAAGTCAATAACAAACTCAAAATCCACTACACTAATTTCAAAAAGTTTTGGGGCCATTCTAAGAACTCTAAGTGCCTCAAATCTAACTCAGAAGATTTTCAGGTGCAAATCTCAGAAACTAAAACTGCAATATCTTTCAACCCAGGAATAGAAAATAAAAACCGTAAATTGGGAATTTCATTATGATGAAAAGGGTATTCAAAAATGTAAAAACATCTAAAAACTGAGAAACTTGAAATTTAACTATTTTTGGGTGATGCAAGATTGCCCTTACACCACTAGATTCTCCTGCATCAGACACCCAGGGTAATTTGAGAAGTGACCCCATCACATCTCAGATGGTTGAGGAAAACCCAACTGGTCAACCACTACCTTAGATAGCCGGGATGAATCTTCCACAGGCCTTCCTCTCCATTTCACCAGATATTCTTCATAATGCTTGTTTTTGGTACTCCTTCCCACATGACTATCAAAGATTGCTTCAATCTCCTCCCTTTCTAAAGTAGGTGCTGGAATGCCATACTGCCCTATTGCTGGTGCTTCCTCTATGCCACCTTCATGATACTCTATCAAATTTGAAATGTTGAACACAGGGGAAATGTTGATTCCATCAGGCAACTCTACCTCATATGCATTCCCTGAATCATGCTTCTTCAAAATATTACAGGGATCAAATTTCTTCATCTTCAATTTGTTATAGGTTCCCACGAGAAACCTTTCTTTCCTCAAGTGGACCATTACTTCATCGCCAATTTGAAACTCCTTATTCCTCCTTTTTTGATCTTCCTTAGCCTTATATTTCACATTCATCTTATTAATGTGTTCTCATACCTTCTCATGTATATTCTTGATGTGCTTTGAAAAATCTTCGGCTTCAACGCTTATTTTCTTTTCTTGGTCCATCTTCCTCAATTTGGAGCTGTTCTGGGGCTACCTCCATACACAATCTGGAACGGTGATCTACCAGTGCTTCTGTTGATAGAATTGTTGTAAGAAAATTATGCCTGGGGTAAGATCAAGTACCATCCCTTGGGTTTATCTCCTACCAAACATCTCAATAGGTTACCTAGACTCTTGTTAACAACCTCTTTCTACCCATCTGTTTGTGGATGATATCATAGAGTACCTCATCATGGTAGCTCCTGATCTTGAACTTTACTAGGCACTACTCATTGACCAAGAATTTGTGGTCTTTCTGCAACCAGGAAATCCGATATGGATGTGGGTGCCTTTCCCTCTTCAGATTCAACTTTGTGACCATCTCCTCTGACACCAAATTATCGGTGCTCCCACTATCAATAATGACATCACAACATTTTCCTTCACACTTGCACCTTGTGCGAAACAGATTCTTCCTCTGTTCTGGTTCCTTTTCCTCAGTCACCAGGGCTCTCCTAATCACTAGGGCTTCTCCCCTTTTAGCATCATCTAGAATGTTTAGATTGGGCCTCCTCATGCATGTGCAACCCTTCCATGACCCGGCCTTTTGTACGCCTTCCTTGGTGTTGTGGACATTCATAGGCTCGATGCCCTTCTTCACCACCCACGTTCCTTTGAAACTACCTCTTCTAGATCCTTGTCCATATCTCCCTGTCCTCTACCTCTTTGATCACCATTATTTTGATCATGAGGTGGTAGTTGTCATTCCTTTGGCTTCGGCTGGTACCCACATCTTCACTTTTCTTTTCATCATCATTTCAGCTTCACGAAGGTCTTCCCTTTGCCCCTTCCACTTTGACCTCCTCATTCTTTTTTGCTTGCCATCAAATCTTTTGTTCGCGTCTCTTCCACCTTGAGCGATGACACATCCTCAATGGTGGTCATTCTTACTAGGCTTAACTCCTCACTGAATGCTCGGTCATAACCCATTAAGATATCGGGCTACCTTCTCCTTATTGTCCTCTATGTGACCCGTTCTTGATTATCTTGTGAAAATATTCAGTATATTCTTTCACAGATCTACTTCCTTCTTCAACCCTTGAAATTTCTTCAACAAATCTAACTCGTAGTCCTTTGGTATGAATGCTTTTGTTTCTCTGTCATCGATCTTGCCTTTTCCCTCGATTTCTTTCAAGCTGGACCTCTTTCCACCAAATCGGCATGGCCTTTGACTTCATTTTCACAAACTTAACCCGATCGGGTCCTCTATTTCCTCATACTCAAAATATTCTTCTAGCTCGTTGATCCGTCGATCAACTCTTCGGGTTTAGACTTCGAATAAGGGACTTCTGCTCTAGGTCCTTTCTGATCTTTGAAATGACCCTTATTAGCCGCATTTGGTCTTGATCAATTGCTTCTTCTTCTCTTCTCCATTTGAACCTTCTTCCTCTCCTTCATCCTACTTTCCTCCCTCGGGTTTAACCCTCTTCTCAAGCTGCTCTTGTAACGCATCAATCATCTCGGAGGGCTGCCAGTGCATCTCTTCCACCAGCATTTCTACCACCTTGACCACCTCTGGCACCACCATGCCTACCAGGCATCACTCTTGGAGGAATCTTTCTTGACCTTGACCCACAACCATGGTCTTGGTACGAACTGCCTCACGATCGACGATTTGTCCACACGCTCAAGAAAACCTCGCTTTGATACCACTTAATGAGGGCATAGCCTGAGACTTAGAAAATAACCCACAAACAAGAGAATAATTTTATTATTTAGAAAATGGAGCTTCTTACATGCAGAGGATCTCAAATCCCCAAGTTCTACAACACATGCAAGTTACAGAAAGCTATAGAATAACCTTTTCGCAATATGCGAGCTTGTCCCCCAAAAGCTAACCAAAAATTAGAAACCCATCCATAAATAGATCTCCTCTTTAGTTTGGAGCCAAAACAACATTCAAATTTGAGTTTAGGTAGTTTGGCGTCGAAAATTACAACTTGAAGTCAAATTTCAAAAGAACATTTGCAATTGTATCTTCTAGAAAGTGCGCCAACTTCTCAGGGTCATAACTTTTAATCTGGGACTCCGATGCACAGACCGTTTAAACCATTGGAAAGGTCTCAAAGTCAATAACGCACTCAAAATAAGATACACCAATTTTGGAAAGTTTTGGGGCCATTCCAAGAAATTTAAGTGCCTCAAATCTAACTCAGAAGATTTTCAGGTGCAAATCTAGGAAACTAAAACTGCAATATCTTTCAACCCAGGAATAGAAAATAAAAAACCGTAAATTGGGAATTTCATTATGATGAAAAGGGTATCCAAAAAAGTAAAAACATCTAAAAACCAAGAAACTTGAAATTTAACTATTTTTGGGTGATGCAAGATTGCCCTTACACCACTAGATGCTCCTGCATCACAACATGGATGTATTAACAACCAACCAAACAACCATGATCCACTGGGTTTGCTCCTTCTTCATTAGAGAATGTTAGAAAAATGATATCATTGTCATTGTATAATTGCACTAATATCATGTATCAGTACTCAAGAAAACACTATATATTTCAAGCAATGATATTCCACAAAAGTTCCAAAACATTGTCATGGTACCATGGATAATACTATCACCAATAGCTTTGTCAACACTAGAGCGGAGATTTACATCTCTGATTATTGGTATGCATTTGAATGTATGAAGAGACTTGCTAATGTTTGTATTATCATTTCCAACATGCTTAGCACATGAAAAGCTATCAACAATTAACATGCTCGACTCCAAGAAAACTATAGCAATACTAGAAATCACTACCTCCTTTCAAGAAAGATATCTAACAATCATCACTATGCATGAGACAAGAAGAACCCATTTATTGTCTTTAGCTAAGTTGGAAACTTAGAATCACAACACCATGAAATCAATACCATAAACTAGTATTCAATAATGTACTTTTATTGTAAAAAATTACTAAATCATGCAAATGTGAAATATGTAGATTCTTCACTATGCACACATCCATTAGACAACCATTATACCTATGTTCTATGTCAAATATAATTGACTATCATGGCACTGAAAGAAAAAATGTTTATGTGTATTTTTTAAGATTACATCCTCCCTGACTTTACTCATTGAATGATTGTCTCACGACCTTTGTACAACATGCTCTGCACTGGTAACTGCTTGAAGTTCTAAAACAACTGTTACCATATAAAGAAGAGATAAAATGTATATGTATTTACCTTTCGCTGATATCTATCCTTGTGGTTATATGTCTAATGCATTTATCATAGAATGAAAGTAGGTCCATTACTGGAAGATAATCATTGTTAATACTATCAACTCCTTGAAAGAGACAAAACATTGTTGTTAGAAATGAACACAAAACATTATGACAAAAACATCAAATTCATGAGGCAAAAGAAGATCATTTCTATTCTTAACCACAGTTCCATAAGCATGAAGCATGATCTCAAATATTTAGACATCAAATCACTTTTGTCTTTGTTCTATTCATTGTTTTGTCAAATGTTTTTGCCATTGTTATGATGTTTCAAAAGATATCTTATCTTTTGTATCAGGACCATTCCATATGACTATAAAGAGTCTTCAACCTCCCATGAAAAAAGAAAAAGATCACATCACAAGTCTTGACACAATGCCAAACAAGATCATCATTATTAACTCCTTGGGTCAAAAGATAGACAGTGATTATCTCCTCCTGACTTTAAGCTAGTTTTTATGCATTGGATAGTATCTTTTGATTAACATTCATTGATTTTGGTTTTTCTCCTCTTGAATCTTATTTTCTTCTCCATACTTGTATAGGATTTGTCTTCTCCTTACTCAAGGTATTCTTTTTCTTTTGTTTGAACATATAGTTCCTAGATGGCTTTATCTAACTTTTCTTACACCATTGTGCTTTGTGTCCAAACCCATTACACCTATAACATATAATAGTGTTGTCTAGAAAAAAGAGAGGATAAATTCTTCTAGGCATGTTGTATGAACCTCTCTTGAAATTTTCAATGATTATTATTTTTATTCACCTAACAATTTCTTGCTCTATGTCCATAAGCATTATAACAATAGCAATAGCCATGCAACTGAGAGTGGTTATACCTGATAAATGGAGATATTGATGGTCTTTTTGTTTTCATCAACCCACTTATCTTCTATTTGAGTAGCAACGATATGGTGACCAATATCAACTTTCACTCTTGGTGTTTTATTGGTTGTAAACTTCTTTCCATTTGTAGTAGCAAACATTGTCTCATGTTTAGATTCTTCTACAAGGATTTGTACAACTTCATATCCCACTCCTGTAGGATCCTTGAAATGTTTTTTTCTTCCAATCATCTCATTCAATAAATTAGTGCTATGATCAAATTTTTGACTTTTATCTAATTAAACCTTGACACTTTCAAGCTCTTTTCTTAATGTAACTACTTCTCCTTCAAGTTTTAGACATTCAATATTTTTTACCTCCAAATCAAACCTTACAACATCTGCTATCCTTTTACATTCTTCAATTTCAATTTTCTGACTTTAATCATGTCATCTTTTAGAGTTAGTTATTTTAACAAGGAATCATTATTATATGAACTTTTCTTTAATGAAGCAATCTCATTTTTTAGTTTAATACACAACTCATCCTTGTATTTTAACTTGACTTCCAATCCTTCTTTAGTATTTTTCCTATCAACCATTTGGGCTTTTAGAAACTCAATAATCTTTTTATCATCATTATGATCTTGTACTAACTCATTTAATTGAAAAATCTAACAAATTTCTTTGACGAAATATGTATAATTTGATGTATCGTTGGGTGCTTGTAAAATTTTATGTGTAATTTTATTTTTTAAAAAAGTTTATCCCCAACGTTCGTCGAAATTTCGACAAACTTGGGTTTCGTCAAAATTTTGACTATCAGTTTCATCAAAATTTTGACAAACATGAAAAATAAGGAAAAAAAATTGTGGCCAACATAAAGAAAAGTGAGTTTTCTGATTTATTGCGATAGTGTTTTTCTCTACTTGAGATAGTTTGTGGAGAACTAAGGATGATTTTCTTGGGAAAAATCAGAAAAAATTCAAGAAGATATCACCAGGTTGAGGGTAGTCATTGTCTTTTTACAGAATTCAGTTGTGAAGTTATATTTGTAGTTCCAAGTTTTAAAATCATATTTTAAAGAAACATCTCATCAGATTTGATTTTTAGAGGTTTAGGTTTTTGAGAATTTCATGTCTAAATTTCATTGTGTGGAATCACCATAAGATCACAACCAAGGAACAAATTCTTGTGACTATAATTATGTGATCCATAACTCTATTGGTCATGTGGCACAGTTGTGGTATAACAAATACATGATGCATTCATGTGTAACCCAAGTTTAATGTGGCTATGTTGTGATAGAAATGGAGGCACTCATATAATGTAGTTAATTCAGGTTGTATAATGTAGGTGTCAATCATCATTGGGTGCATTCAAGTTGTCTCAAGTTTAATAGGTTACAATGTAATTATAGCATGATCTAAGAGTGATTACCTCTTACTGCAATAAAGAGCCTATAACTCTAGTTGATATGTAGTGGCTGTGTTATATCAATTATGTAGTGCATTCAAGAACAACCCATGTTTAATAGGCTATTCTAGAGAGTGATCAATATTTTCTAAACCTTATGAATGTTACTTAAAAGTGTATAGCTTAAACTACAAACCAAGTTTGTTACATACTTGAATGCAATCTTGGGTTACCACAAACTACATTAATGTGATCTACTAAAAACCATTATGGAAAGTATTAAAGCAAGACCCATGCTATTTAGGATACATTTCCCTTATTAGGTTTACATACCTTAATGATCAAACACAAGCTTCCCACACACTCTAGGATACAATCCAAGATCATACCAGAAATTTGTCAAGAAAACTAATTTTCTAACCCAAGATTTAAGGTTGTTTTTTAATACCAACAGAAGCATTGGTAAGAGCATGATTAGGGTACAAACCCTAGACCTACATAGAAACATAAACAATAACTCTAGTGGATTAGTGAGGTTGCAATTCTAGAAAGATTGAGACATTGTAGCTAATAACAAAATCTTGCAATCTAAAGATTGTAGCTAATAACAAGCACACTATGTAGCTTAGTGACATTTGTAAATGCAATCTATGGTAAGAAGAATGACAATCACTTGAGATGTGATAGTCAAAAAGAGGCTGAGCAGTGACAAGATAATAAATCTCAAACCTTGCATAGTAAAGTGGAGATTTTAACAGTGAGTTTCCTTATCCCCTTGTTAACCTTAAGGGTTTTTCAAATGCTTTTGGTAGTTTTAGACAATGCAAATACAATTAGGGAATGACTGTCCAAATAAAGTAACAGTGGTAATCATAGGTTCAATGTTTCTTCTTAGCTATTAATGTATAATGGAGGTAGTGGATTGCATGTTTGAGCAGTGTTTTGAGACTCATCAAAGATGGGAGAATAGTGGATAATACCTTGTGGACTATGAAGTAGTGTCAATAATGTTGAAGGATCTTAAGACCTATAATACCATGAAACAATGAGTCCCCTATAGTAAGTAGGCAGTCTATAAGGCATAGTTTGATTTTATAGAAGGATGCTCATGAAAGGAATCTTCAAGTGATAGTGAGTGAACTATTTGAGATTGTAGTTGAGGGTGCAATACCTAGTCTTAAAGGAAGTTAGCAAAACAATAAATGTGAAAGAAAATCAAATCATACACAACAAATAATTCACAATGTTATCTTGTATAATGCTTTGAGTTTGAAGACAAAAATCTCATTGTATCTTGATGAAAGTGGTGACCTTAATGGTCAATCACTGACAACCATGATTTTAAAACATGCTATTGTGCTTATGGAGGCAACATTTTAAGCAAGGCAGTGAGTGGTGGTTTGGAACAATGACAGGTATGAAGGACTTGCTTTATATGCATACTATGTAGTCTAGCTTAAGACAAAGTTCTTAGAAGAGATTGAAGGTGGATTATGGAACTCAAGGGTTACCATGAAAAGGATTAAAGAAAAGACTAAGATCTATTTAAAAGCCATAGTAATGAAGATATTAAAGATGTCATATGCAAAACCCTAGTAGTTGGAGTAATGAATACAGTGCCAAAGAGGATAGCGTGCTGGGGCAGATTGAGGAGATCTCCACATTATCTAATTACAGGGAAATACATCATTTATTTATTTATTTAATTAAAATAAATCATTCTAAACCCTATATAGGATACACTGATATTTCAAAAGCCTCTGAAGGAATTTGAGATTATGCAAATATATGTCAAGTAAATACCTAAATTACAAATAGTAGTGAGAACAATGTAAGATTTGTTGAGCAGAGTAGGAAAGATATAAGCAACAATGAATCCTATGCCTCCTTTCACATACATCTCCTCACCTTTCTTTATCATTCTTTACTAAAACACTTCTCCATTTTGGCGGTCTATGCTTGAAAACAATGTTTTGATGAAGGTTTTAGAGTATGTTTATTAAAATGAAAACTCCATTCTGGTGGGCTACGCCTAAAAATAAGATTTTTACAAAAGTTTTAGGGTATTTTTATTAAAGTTTTAGAGTATTTTGGTAGGCTATATTCTTGATTCCTTAAATGATTTATTCAAATGGATTGTGACTAAATAAATGACTAACTATTTAGTCATTTTTATTTTTGTGACTAAATAATTTTTAATCAATGACCAAACTAGTAATTTATTTACTCATTTATAGCTGAGTTGCAAAAAAATGAGTAGACTTTAGTAATTTTTAGTTGTTGTGACTAAACGTTTTAGTCACCTAGTCATTTATTTTTCAAATTCTACTACTGTGTGCTTCCTTGTACGATTAGGGCTCTCTCAATGTTGAGGGCCCTAGGGGTAAGCTCGTCATAAGAATTGACACATTGCATCTTTAACTAAAAGGATAAATCCATATTGACATTAGCAATGATGATTCTGACTTGTTGCTCCTTAGGAATGGGTCACTTGCTCTTACTAGCTTTGTAAGAGTTGTTGATGAAATCGAGCACCTAGGATCACCTACAAAACCAAGATAAGCCTTCCACATGAGAGCAACAAGGGATAAAATACTGGAATATAGTGCAATAACAAAATAATGTTATTATCACACACTAAATGATATAGTATACCTCAACTCTCCCTTAAATTGACTAAATTAATATGAACTCATTTGGACTAGATAGGAGGGAGAGGTGAGTGTTGATTATATAGCACAATATGGGAAAATAATTCCAAGAGGGGTAATAACTCTCAAATAACCAAATTAGGTGGGAGTTATGCCTACTTAGAAAATTCCAAATAGGTGGCATAACCTACTCAAAAAGAGATAGATGAGTGGTTTTGTGAGGTGGCATATAAGGCCAAGAGAGGGTGTGAAACTCAACCACCCAAGTGTGAGTGGGAGCAACACGTGTAATCGATGGATTACACCACGTGTCCTCACATGAACCACATCTCCTATAACCTAAGGTATGCTTAATAATGTGTAGGAAAAATAATATTAAAAAAACCTACACCAACACCCCCCTTAAGCATAGCTTAGGTGGGTGAGAAGACACAAAGATGCAAATATGGGTCCCAGCTACTAGGCCATGTTAGGTACCCATGTACAAAATACTTTCTCACAAATGGAGTAAAGGAGAAAACCTAGTGGGACAAAACTCCTCCCCAAAAGAGAGAAAAGAAAACAAGTTTCCCAACACAAGAAGAATCCCATGCAAGGAAGAAGTCCCCTCCAAAATAGAAAGGATATGAAAGACCATGTAGCCTTCCCCAAAGTAGTCAACTATGCCAATGGTTAAAGCTTGAAACTGAATGTAGAACATGGTCCACGATCGTTGAACAATGTTCTTCCTCTTAGGAAGAAACAAAACCAAAGGTGTATGAAGAATGTCTTCCCATTCCTGAAATGAATATGAGGGAAGAAAGCTCAAAATGTATGAAGTCTCTAAAAACTGTTCATCTGTCTCGATGTCGATGCTAAAAGCTACCACCAAATCAAGTGTTCTAGGCCACACTAATGAAGATGAAATTCCAGAACCTAGAAGAGATGTGTGTAGAACAAAATCCAAAGACTCAACTACCTCCTCTGAAGACAAAGATGCCTCCTCCAAATGCTGCTCAAAAGTATCCACACTCATGTCAAATTGTGATGAATGATCATGTGGAGAATGAACAAGAGGATCCAAAGGTTCCTCCATAACAACTGAAGAAGAATCAACTTCATCAAAGAGAAGATGGATGAATAGTGTCTCCCAAGTCTAAAATATGAGAATCTATGAACAAACCTGCATTGTCTGTCAAGTAGTCATCCCAAGCAACTATATCTGGAAGACGATGTCGATCTTGTTGCACTGAAGCACAAGTAGCCATGAATGTAACACAAGTATCTTTAGAAGCAACAATCGATAGAGGAGAAGGAATGTAAGGCTCAATAACTAGATCTAATGTGAGAATACCAAGATTCAAATAGCCAAAATTCTCCTCAAAATCAAATGTCACACAAGGAGTGTGATCAATAGCCAAAGGATCAAAACCATCATCAGGTGCAAAGTCTAAAAAGGTATACAACCGAGATTCATGATCAAATATCCTAGTAGCAATTATCTCTCTACTCTTCAAGTCTCTGATGATAACAGAATTAGGTGTGAATTCCACAGTCTTCCCTACTCCACCATGAGTGATCTGATAGATGGAAAGAAGATTATTTGTCAAGTGAGGTACACAAAAAAAATCATTGAAAGTGCCATCCCCAATATGAATAGAACCCTTCCCAATTACACTCATTTAAGTGTTGTTGCCCATCAAAATAGGTGGCATAACACAAGGCTCAAAAAAAGAGAACACAAATTGTGAAGAAGCCATATGATGAGAAGCTCCAAAATCTAGGAGCCATTTCCCTGATTCATGACTTGTAGAAGCACAAAGAGCTTTACCTTTATTTTTCTTAGACTCAGAAGCAAATCTTGCATGACCTTTATCCTTACTAGATCCTGATAGTTTGGAATGTGAAGAAGAAGTAGACTCAGACATTCTAGAAGGTAGATCAATGTTGTTCTTCTTAAGAAGATATTTCAGCTCATCAATATCTTTCTTATAACAAGAATTTTCTTCATGTCCAGTCCTCTTGCAATATGAACAAGTAGACTTCTCCTTCTTAGATGATTCCTCCATGGAAGAGGATTTGTGATGTCCTTGATCTGTTTGTGGATTTTTGTTAGATTTCTTTTGTTTCTTGTCAGATTTTCCTAACTCTTTTTGTCCCTTAGGCTGACTAGCCAACAAGGCCTGAGTTTGTGATGGATTTATGAGACCCATAGAAAGAAGCTTCTGTTTTAATGCATTAACATCTCAGAAAAAGATGCAAATGAAGGCATAGTATATGTGGATCCCATAGTCAGTCTATGAGTATGAAAGCTAGAAACAAAAGCTACAAATTTAGGACCAAGTTTATTCAGTGTATTATAGATTAAATGAATGTCTTTTTATCAATACCACAAGCTTTACATTGTGCTCTCAGATCATTGACCTTAGTAATATAATCCTGGATGTTTCCAAAATTCTTTGGATCAAGGCTCATTAGTTCATTATCAATTTGATAACCTTTGACTTCATCTATTGTGCTATACAAAGATTTTAACTTTTCCCAAGCATCATGTGAATTTGTACAAGATTCAATTTGAAACATAAGATCAAGAGAAACAAAACTATGAAGACATCTAAGATCTTTTGTATGTTCAAGCATCCATTTGATCTTTTCCTTATCATATTTAGGTTCAACTACCTTGTTTTCAACATATGGAGTATACCCAAGTTGCATTAAGGCATTCCATTCATGTTGATGCCATGTTGCATAATTTTAAGGTGTTAGCAAAGGAACCTTAGAATGATCCATGTGTGAAGGAAAAGAAGAGCACAGGTGAATAGATAAAAAAACACACACACACAAAGAGATATCCCCCCTTTTTCACTCAATCAAGAATCCCCCCCCAACAAAAAAGATTTGGCACTTTATAAATTAGTGCATTTACAATGTTGGAATTATTTTCTAGAGTTTTTCAAGTGTCCAAAGTGGACTCAAATATTGAAATTACAATAAAATCTCAAAATGAGAACCTCAAAATAACACCAATGTATAGTGCTAAAAAAATATCAACTTACAAAAAAAGAATCACCTCGATTTGAGGTCATATGTGAAAGTTATAGCCGTTTGAAGTTCCAAAATGAGAACTGACATTTTGATCTGTTGATAAAACTAATTTTTTGGAAAATCCAGATCACTTGAGAAAAAAATGGTCACACCATTGCAAATATTGCAAAATTCTACCCCAAATAAAAAAAAATTGCTCTAAAAAAAGAGCTCGTATGACTGAATTATGGCCCTCCAAAGATTGACTGCAAAATAAAAAATGCAATTGGAGAGGGGGTCTATTGAAATGTTCTAGTTTAGTTTCTAAAAAATATGTAACCTGTATACAAAAACTAGCAATGACCCAGATGGTTTTTTTTCCGTTGCTAACAAAACCTAGATGGCAAATTTTCTTTAAAATATACAAAAAATATGGATCTAGTGTAAAAAAACCTTTAGCAACAAAAAATTACCCCAAAAACCAAAAAATAGCATGAAAAGGTAGAATCAGCTACTTAAGACAAGTAAAGGCATGCTGCAACCTGCAATACTAGTTAAAACACTCACAAATCTCTCAAATTTGAGAAGGGGCTTGCAGATCTGATGCTCTGATACCATGTAAGAGTTGTTGTTGAACTCGAGCACCATGATAACCTGTAAAACCAAGATAATCCTTCCACATGAGACTAGAAAGGGATAAAATACTTGAATATAGTGCAATAACAAAATAATGTTATTATCACACACTAAATGATACAATATGCCTCAACTCTCCCTTAAATTAAATGAGTTAATATGAACTCATCTTTACTAGATAGGAGGGAGAGGTGAGTGCTGATTATATAGCACAATATGGGAAAATAATTCCAAGCGGGGTAATAACTCCCAAATAACCAAATTAGGTGTGAGTTATGCCTACTTGGAAAATTCCAAATAGGTGGCATAACCTACTCAAAAAGAGATAGATGAGTGGTTTTGTGAGGTGGCATATAAGTCCAAAAGAGGGTGTGAAACTCAACCACCCAAGTGTGAGTGGGAGCAACACATGTAATCGATGGATTACACCATGTGTCCTCACATGAACCACATCTCCTATAACCTAAGGTATGCTTAATAATGTGTAGGAAAAATAATATTAAAAAAACCTACACCAACAAGCTCGCTACCTCCATCATTGTAGGAAGTTTGTGATCAAGTTCAATATTCTGATTTTAGGAGTCTAATGGTTGGAAATCATAGTAAAATTAGAATTTAATAAGTTTTGGAATTAGGATTTTAAAGTGTTTTTTGAGGTCATTTGTTGGAAAATGTGCCTCAAGCTTACTGACATGAAACTCCTGAAAGAGAAAAATTGGTGAGACCCTTAGAGAGTCTTACTGACTAGTAGCTGTGTTCATAAAAATCAAAGTCCTTGTGACTGTGGAACTGTCTTACTAATGAAAGTCATTGGAAAGACATGTCTATCACTGTGAAAGTTCTAACTCTTTCCGTCTGGGCAGACCTCTTGCTGATGGGTTGATTCCAGGCGATCATCGGGGAGAGGCATGAACCTTCAGAGTGATTCATTTCGACAGAGTATGTCTCAGCGATGGTTTTACACATGATTGTTATTGGGGTGGCATGAAGGATCAATAAGAGTCTAAGTGACAATGGATGTCTCTTCAATAGGCTGGTGCATTTGGTATGACCTCTTGGCGATAGCGTTTCTCTCATTGAAAGGTCTATGTTAGGTGAGAACTCCTGCCGATGGCTTTCCTCTCACTGACAGATCTGTTTCGGTGAGAAATATTGTTGATAGCATTGGTCTCTTTGACTATTCTATGATCAATGTGAACTCTTTTTGATAGAGGATATCTCGTTGATGGATTTTTGTTTGCTGTGAACTCTTAGCAATAGCAAAACTATTGCGGATAGATTTGCACAAGATGGACATCGTTATGAAGTATTAGCGATAGCGATGGTCTTGTCGATGGAGTGAGTCTGGCTGATGATTTTGCATTCGATATGACTCTTGCTAATAAGGATAGTTGGGAATTGTGGCATTGGGGAGAAATGGTCTAGTGTCTCACCGACATGCGATTTAGTTTGAACATTTTGACCAAATGTCTATCCTACGTGGTCTGTTTGAACCAATGAGTGAAGCAAAAGGAGAACCATTGGCAGTTGAACTATTACATCCGTTCATGTGTGGAATATCAACAGAATGTGAGAGTATGAATTAATCTCTGCAATGGTTGATAATGATGATTAGTTCGATGTGTGAAAGTGTTGTTTGATTATATACGGATTGATCTATGTAAATTCATTGGATGTTCCTAAGAGCATTGTGAGATTAATGTTCTATACAAGGTTGATCAAGGAAATGTTGCTACTATTAATTTGACATCAGAAAGTGAAGTTCGATCTCTGTATGTAATTTTGTTTATTATAATACAAAGATAATTTTCTTGATGTGGTGGGTTTTTCTCCTGTAAGGGTTTTCCCATGTAAATCTAGTGTCCAATTGTGTATGTGTTCATTTCTCTTTTCTATTATTCCTTTCAAGTGTATCTTAATGAATTGTAATTAAATTTTTTTAAAGTCATATCTACATTCTTCCTTGAGGTTTTGATGTTAGAAGAGTTTGTTCCACACCTAATCTTTCCTTACAAGTGGTATCAAAGCCTGGCCAGTTGTGTTATCCTTGTGGGTACATTGGGTTTTTTGTGTTAATTTTGTTCAGTGGGAGTCTTGTAGAAGTTTGGTAATTTGAATTATAGATTAAGATGGCGAGCACGTTAGGAAAGATTAAAATTGAGAAATTCAATGGCAGTAATTTTGAGTTGTGGAAACTTAAAATAGAAGATTTGTTAGTTGATCGCGATCTTTGGCTTGCTGTGTCTGGGACAAAGCCAACATGCATGAAGCAAGAGGATTGGGACCTTTCAGATTGAAAATCAAAGGGGCTGATAAGGCTTTGTTTTGCAAACTCTATTCTTCTAAATGTTCATGAAGAAAAGATAGCATCCTCTTTGTGGAAAACACTAGGAGTAATTATCAAGGAAAGTCCTTGGTGAATAAGTTTTTCTTGAAGAAGAAGTTGTACTCTTTGAAAATGCAGGAAGAAGCATTTGTTTCTCATCATTTGAATTCTTTCAACATGCTAATTGCTCAATTGGAATTTGTGGGTGTGAAGATTGATGAATAAGATAACTATATGCTACTGTTATGCTCTTTTCCAGATTCTTGGGATCACTTGGTGATGGCTATTGGGAGTACTACTTCCTCTTTTAAGATGGAAGATATTGTTGCTTCTTTGTTATCAGAAGAGATGAGAAGAAAATTTTCTGAGATGGTGAAGGAGGCTCTTGCTATTCGAGGAAGATTGAAAGAAAAAGGCAAGAAGAAGGACAAAAAGTCCAAATCCAAATCAGAGGGGAGATCAAAGTCTCCTAGTAAGAAGTCCAAGGTAAAGTGTTGGAATTGTGGAAAACTTGTTCATGTCTAAAAGGATTGCAAAGAGGAGAAAAAAAGAAGTATTCTTTCGACAATGATTCTTCTCAGAGTGATGCAAACGCTTTCATTGCAGCCTTGGCTACACAGGCATTAGATGTGTCTGGCTGATTGATTCTAGAGCATCTTTCCACATGAAATCTCACAAAGACTGGTTCACTAAGTATGAAAAATACGATGGTGGAAGGGTGTATTTGGTAAGCGATTCATCTTTGGAAATAGTTAGCCATGGAAGAGTGAAGGGAATCAATGATGTAAAACATATACCAATTCTGGCTCAAAATCTACTTTCTATTAGTAAGCTAAACGATGTTGGAGTGCAAGTCATGTTCTCTAGAAATGGCTACAAAATGACTAGAGGCTCAATGGTGCTAGCAAGGGGTGCTCATATTGATACCTTGTATAAGCTGGATGCACTTGCTATGCAATGAAATAGTGTCTCTGCAAAGTCACAAAAGGCTACTCATGGAGAAAAGGAGAAATTTTTTCCTAATAGTGCAAACTCTATGGAAGTTAAACTTTTAGCAAAAAAGACTATGCTCTGGCATCATAGGCTTGGCCACATTGGAGAAAAAGGTTTAAAAACCTTGAAGAATAAAAACCTGGTTGAAGGGCTTGATGATTGTAACCTCGAATTTGAGTTTTTTGAACATTGTATATATGGTAAAAAACATCGTGTTTCATTATACTCCAGTCCTCAAAAATCTTCTGGTTTACTTGATTATATACATTTTGATGTTTTTGGTCCAATAAATGTTCCTTCTTTGTCTAAATCAATATATTATGTATCGTTCATTGATTATTATTCAAGAAGGGCATTTGTTTATTTTTTGAAAAGTAAATCAAAAGTGTTTAGTCATTTTAAGGAATTTAAAACCCTTGTGGAAAATCAAACTGGAAGAAAAATAAAATGTTTAAGGACTAACAATGGCAGTGAGTTATGTTCTAATGAGTTCGAAAGGTATTGTAAAGATCATGGGATTAAAAGACATAAAACTACACCCTACACTCCACAACAAAATGGAGTTGCTAAAATGTTCAATGGGATAGTGATGGAAAGAGCACGAAGTATGCTAAGCAGTGTTGGCTTGGAGATGAAGTTTTGGGCTGAGTCAGTTGCAACATGTTATTTAATAAACTATTCTCCGAATTTTTCTCTTGTTGAGAAAACACCTTTGGAAGCATGGTTAGGAAAGAAGCCCTCTTTGAGACACATTTGTGTCTTTGGCTGTGAGGAATATGCATATGTGTTGAATGAAGATGGGTCTAAATTAGAAAACAAGGCTGTTAAATGTATTTTTATTGGTTATAGTGTTGGCATAAAAGGATACAAACTTTGGAATCTTGATACAGAGAAGGTTCTATACAACAAAAGTGTTATTTTTCATGAGTTGAAGCCTTCTACTTTGGATCTGTAGTTAGAGATAAAATCAGAAAATAAAAAGGATGTAGTTGAAATTCCTCTGACACCAGATAAAGAGGAATTGAAAATTCAAAATGTACCTGAAACTGAGGAGAGCTCAAGTAGTTCTAAGAGTTCTAAAGAAGAAGATCAACCTCAACCTTAGCTTGTGAGGAGGTCAACATGTGAAAGAAAGCAACCTGATAGGTATGGGTTTTCTTTGTTAGATTCTACTTTTTCCTATGCTTTAATTTCTAGCACTGATGAGCCTAGGACTATGAAAGAGGCATTTAGAAGGTTTGAGTCAAACTCTTGGTTGGAAGCAATGAATGAAGAAATGGCATCATTAGAAAAGAATGATACTTGGAGTTTGGTGCCCTTGCCTGAAGGCGGAAAAGCTATTAGCAGCAAATGGGTATTTTAAAGGAAAATAGGTTTAGATGGCAGTGTGGAAAAGTATAAGGCGAGGTTGGTTACAAAGGGATATTCCTAGGTAGAGGGAATTGATTATGGAGAAATATTTTCTCCTATAGCTAAGCTTATGTCCATTAGATTTCTTTTGTCACTTGCAGTAACGTATGACTTAGACATTGAACATATGGATGTGAAGACAACATTTCTTCATGGTGACTTTGAAGAAGAAATTTACATGTCCCAGCCTCAGCACTTTGTGGAAAAAGGTAAAGAAAAACTAGTTTTCAAGTTGAAAAAATCTCTGTATGGATTCAAACAATCTCCTAGAATGTGGTACTAGATGTTTGACATGTTTGTTTTTTCATTGGGATTTGTAAGGTTGAAATCTAATTACTGTGTACTTCAAAGCTGAAAATGATCATGTTCTTATTATTGCTCTTTATGTTGATGATATGTTGTTCATAGGCAATAGTAAGTTAATGATTTCTAATCTAAAATCTCAGCTGTCTACAAAGTTCAAAATGAAAGATCTTGGTGCAACCAGGTATATTCTGGGAATGGAAATAACTAGGGATAGAAAAAATAGAAAAGTTTGGCTCAGCCATAGTAAGTATATTAATATTGTTTTGGAGAGATTTTGTATGACTAATTGCAAGCAGCTAGTTGTTCCAGTTTTGTAGGGAACAAAGCTATTTGTTGAAGATTGTCCAAAATCTCTAACTGAGATGGAGGACATGACTAGAGTAACTTATGCTAGAGTAGTTGGCAGTTTAATGTATACAATAGTTTGTATAAGGCCAGACATTGCCCAAGCAGTGGGAGTACTTAGTCACTTTATGAAAAATCATGGAAGAACACATTGGGATGCTGTGAAAAGAGTGTTTAGATATCTGAAGGGCACTTCAGAATGTGTTTTGTGTTACCATGGAAATTTGGTTGAATCACAGAGGACTCTCAGCATTCGAGGCTATGTGGATTCTGATTGGGCAAGGGAAATTGATAGTAGAAGATCCACCAGTGGATATATTTTCATGATGAATGGTGGTGTAGTTAGTTGCATGAGTAAGTGGTAGGTTGTAGTCGCTTTGTCCACTACAAAGGCAGAATACATGGCAGCAACACACACCTATAAAGAAGCAATCTAGTTAAAACATTTGTGTTCTCACATTGGGTTTGATGTAGGGATAATTACAATTTACTATGATAGTCAAAGTGTTATTTGTTTGGAGAAAAATCCTACTTTCCATGCTAGGACGAAACATATTGATGTGCAGTATCATTTTGTATGAGATATGGTGGGGAATGGAAAAGTCTCTTTAGAAAAAGTGGATACTCTAGAAAATGTTGTAGATGCATTGATGAAGCTAGTGGTCATAGACAAGTTCAAGTGGTGTGCTAGTTCGATGGGCCTTAGTGCCCATGAATTTCAATGGTTTTGTTGTATTCTAGAGGTGTCAGTAAGATCTTCACCAAGTGGGAGATTGTTGGAAAATGTGCCTCAAGCTTACTGACATGAAACTATTGAAAGGGGATAATCGGTGAGACCCTTAGAAAGTATTACCGACTAGCAGCTATGTTCATAAAGATCAAAGTCACTATGACTTTGGAACTGTCTTGCTGATGGAAATCATTGGAAAGACATGGCTATTGTTGTGAAATTTCTAACTCTTTCCATTTGGGCAGACCTCTTTCCAATGGGTTGATTCTAGGTGATCATCGGGGAGAATCTTAGCGATGAGTGGCATCAGGGAGAGGCATGAACCTTTAGAGTGATTCATTCCAACAGATTATGTCTCACCAATTGTTTTACACACAATTGTCATTAGGGTGACATGAAGGATCGATAAGAGTCTAAACAATAGTGGATGTCTTGCTAACAGGCTAGTGCATTCGGTATGACCTCTTGGAAATAGCGTTTCTCTCACCGACAGGTCTGTGTTTGGTGAGAACTCTTACTGATGGCTTTCCTCTCACTGAAAAGTCTATGCTCGGTGAGAACTCTTGCTAATAGCATTGGTCTCTTTGACTGTTCTATGATCGGTGTGAACTCTTGCTGATAGAGGATATCTCGCCGATGGATTTGTATTCACTGTGAACTCTCAGTGATAGTGAAACTCTTGCCCATAGATCTGCATGAGATGGATATCAGTGTAAAGTATTAGCGATAGCGATGGTCTTTCAGATAGTTCTGTAATGGACATTGGTGAAAAGTATTTCCAATTGAGTGAGTCTAGCTAATGGTGGTGACTCTTATCGATAAGGACAGTTGGGAATTATGGCTTCAGGGAGACACGATCTAGTGTCTCACTGACATACGATCTAGTTTGAATGTTTTGATCAAATATCTATCCTATGTCGTATGTTTAGAACCAATGAGTGAAGCGGAAGGAGAACTGTTGGTAGTTGAACTGTTGCGGTCATTCCTATGTGGAAGATCAACAGACTGTGAGAGTATGGATTACTTTCTGCAATGGTTGATGACGATGATTAGTTCAGTGTGTGAAAGTGTTGTTTGATTATATATGGATTGATCTATGTAAATTCATTGGATGTTCCTGAGAGCATTATGAGATTAATGTTTTGTACAAGGTTGATCAAGGAAATGTTGCTGCTGTTAATTTGACATCATAAAGTGAAGTTCGATCTTTGTATGTAATTTTGTTTACTGTAATACAAAGAGACTTTACTTGGTGTGGTGGGTTTTTCTCCCATAAGGGTTTTCCCACATAAATCTGGTGTCCAATTTTGTATGTGTTCATTTCTCTTTTTTGTTATTCCTTTCAAGTGTATCTTAATGAACTATAATTGAAATTTTTTAAAGTCATATCTACATTCTTCCCTAAGGTTTGGATGTTAGGAGATTTTGTTCCTCACATAAGCTTTCCTTACATCATTAACTTCAGACTATCTTCTCTTTTGCAGGGGTGGTTGCATGCCAAATTTTTTTGGTGTAAAATATCAAAATTATTAGATTTTGTTACTTGTCTATGAATATAAATTATTGGAGTGTGAGTTTCATATTCTTTGAAGGTCTAAATAGTCAAGCTTGGTAAAGAAAAATCATGTCAGATAATATTAGTCTAGAACAAAATGAAGAGACACTTGATAGATTGTGGGCTAGATTGAAAAGAAAGGGTGATGGGAAATGTTATAGTCCTTGCAATAATTGCAAGGGCTTAAAGACGAGATGAATTTTAATCATAAATACTAAGAAACATTGTAGGTAGCGTGGTCACATTGAAGGGGGGCATGATTATCGTCCATTGGTAAGTTGTTCATTATATGTGTTTATATTGATTGAATTTGTAAATGTTTATATTGTTTTAAAATCATATATATATATATATATATAATCAATTCATCATGATCATGGTTTATTTGTGTCTATCATTATTATAAAGGTGGGGTTCCCTAGGGAAGATGATATGAATTTTTACAGCCCGAAGAATGTGGTTTTGCAAGTAGACGAACATGGAGCTATGAATATCGAAGATGAAGTTAATGATCCTATGAAAGAAGATGATCATGCGCTAGAAAACATAGTTAAAGATGATGGTACAAATACATTGATCCATGACACATTTAGTGGCAGAGTTGATCATGACGATCGAGTTGACTTTGATGATGTTCATGATTTACCTGTACTTGAGAAGGCATATGAGCCCCTTTATGAAGTATCCCAAAAAACTCTTCTCTCTGTTGTATTGTTGTTGAACTTGAAGGTTATGAATGGTTTATCAAGCATAGAAATCTCACAGATGTTAAGGTATGTCATATATGTCATTTTTTTTCATCTATTTTAATTGTTGTTAGTTCATCACTAGTAAATAAAGGATGAAATATATACCATTAATATTCTTTATATTAAAAAAATATTTTTTGTTGTAGATTGATTGGTGAATTTTTGTTACCACCATCAAATATTTTACCTCGCTCATACCAAGATTTATTTGGTATTATGAAAGATATCAAAATGGAGTATCAAGCAATAGATGCATGTCCCAATGATCATATTATATATCATAAACAACAAGAATTTTCAATAGAATGATAATAATGTCATATAAGTAGATATCAAACAGATCAACTAACAAAAAAGGTGCCTTGCAAGGTTCTTCGTTATATTCCCATTATTCCATGTATGCAATGATTATTTAGGTATGAAAGCTTAGTGCAATTTATGGATTACCATGCATGAAATAGAAGTGGAGATGACATTATTTGAATTCCTATAGATGGTTTTGCATTTAGGGACATAAAGGAAAAATGACCACACTTTAAAGAAGAACCTTGTAATCTTAGGCTTTCATTGGGAGCAGACATTGTCAATTCATTTGGAGAGTTGAGATCTATTTACTCGGTGTGGCCTATTTTTGCTATCAACAATAACATTCCTCCATGGATTTCAATAAAGAGGGAGCACATATTTTTGTCAATGACTGTTCTAGGTATTTTTTTACATCAATTTTCTTTAACGTAGTAGCATCTCATTTCTCTTATTTTTTGCACAATGACTTATATTTTTTTCATTCAATAGTCATGTACATTAATTTATATATATATTGCAATAAAATGGTTATAATAATTATGTAATGTTTATGTTCATTCAACTAGGTAAGTGCCAAGTTAAAGATATGAATGTATATATCTAGCCTCTTATCGACGAGTTACTAAAGTTATGGAATGGCATCACTATGTATGACATCTATAGACCAATAGGACAAAGACAATTTCAATTCCATGCAATGCTTGTATGGACAGTTCATGATGCCCCAGGGCTAACACATTTTTGTGGTATGTTATAACTTTCGAATGCACTTTAACAATATTTAATTTTATGAAGTAAATATCATGCATATTTTTAAAATAATCTATTCATTATATATAATTATAAAAATTGACATATTTAATCCAATTATATATGATCTTGCAGGTCTTCAAATAAAGGAAAAATTTGCATGTTCAATTTGTGGTCCAAAGATGAAATCTCATCATTCAACAAGTTTGGGAAAGTAGGTGTTTAATGAGTATAGGCACTTCCTCCATAGAAATCATAAGTATTGAACTACTGAAAAACATATTTTCAATGGGAAAGAAGAGACTACATCAAAACCACGAAGAATGATACCTCGCCTATAGAAGTTGGAATATAATAGAATTAATCATCACGATTATACATTAGATCAAATTGTTTATCTATCATATATGATATGTTTTGAATTTATAATTTTATATTGTGTTGTGTTTACTCATACTATAATTGACAATGATTGTCATTGTTAATTTGTTTAACTTATATGCTTCATGAAGGTCGTCAAGGCATTAATGGTCAGCTTCCATAGGGACTGAAAATTTATCCCAAACAATTTAGTAGGTTGCCCTACTATGAGTAGCTACAAATTGTGCATTTGTTTGATACAATGCATATTGTAAAGAATATAATAGAAATGCTATGGAAAATATTGGATGGAAGGAATGGCAAAGAAAAAATTATCAAAATTTGTAGTGACATTCAGGAAGCCAATCATGTAATGAAAAATGTCATTCAATTAAATAGCGATGGAGACCAAATTAATATAAGTTCCCTTGGTTATTAACAGAGCAGCAAAGAAATTCTATAAAAGAAGTCATACGAAAAATTTGATTTCCCACAGAATTTGTTGCAAACATAAACAATATAATAACAAAGAAAGGTGAATTTGGGTTAGGAATGAAAACACATGATTGGCATACCTTCATTAAGGTAATTATTTTGGTATATTATATACACTTGTTTAATGCATGTACTTTTCAATGTATTATGTTTACTAATTTTGAAAAAAATAATGAAAAGATCATTTTATAATTGTTGTAGTATGCTCTACCTCTATCTCTCCCAGACAACTTTGACAACAATGTCAAGCAAGTTATATATGATCTTGGAAAATACATGAGGTAAGTAGTGATATTTGTTCAATTCATTGTATACATCTTATAATTGCCATTTGTTTTACTTGTTATATAATATACTGTATATTTTTGTTAAATCTCATTAATATATTTGTGCCTTGAATCACTTGTAGATGGCTATCATCTAAAGAAATCCATAAAGAAGATATAAGTTATTGGAAGAGAAAAATTCCTTGTCTAATGTGTGAAATGAAAAAGTGTCTACCTTCGACATTTTTCAATGCACAAAAACACTACCTCATACACCAAGTTGAGGAGATTGAATTGTGTGGACCTATACACACAAGGTTAATGTGAATGGTTGAGAGGCACTTGAAATTTTTGAAGGCTTTGGTTAGACAAAGAGCACATCCTAAGGGTTCTAAGGTGGAGGGATATATGGTATACTAGACCACATTAGTGAATATCTTCCTAAGTTTGCAGCAAAGATCCATGTAGATCACATTTGGGATCCCAACTCCATTAACAAATTCGAAGGGGAGTACCTGATGGGGAAAGGTAGATTGACGAAACTGAGAGGTAATTATAAGATGGTCATGTAGATTAATTAGAATACATTTTACATATGGTTTTTATGTATATTGTACTTATTTAATTTTTAATTTTCAATATAGATCAATTATAAATTAAGGTCATATACTATGGTATTTAACAAATTATGCGTCGTTTGTAAATTTCAATTTTTTTCATACAATTGGTTGAAAGTGGGATGCACTACATTTGTATGTCACAAATAATCTTGATTGGATGACAGTATGGATTGAACGATGTCAACGATCTGATCACACATTAACATGGGAAGGTGTGGCATCATTGGTTAAAGAAGCTCATCGTAATAGAGATTAGAATGTTACACAAAGGGAAATTGATTTAGCATATGGTTTAAGAGATAAATAGGTACATATAAATATATTAATCACCCATATTATTTAATTATTTTCAATTATATTGATGTATGTATATGTTGAGATTATTTTCTTTGCATAGATTCGGCCAAGAATAAATATGTTTATCAACTAATGATATTGCAATAATTTTTATATGTTTGACATATTGCACGTGAAACACCACAAGGCTATGTGGTGCAATGGTCATAAATTTTGAATCAAAATGTTGGATGACATGAAGAAAACTTGTGATTCTGGTATAACTACAGTCTTTTAGGTGACTAATGTTTCATCTAGAAGTGACATACATCTAGAAGTCTCAAAAAATTGATACTATGAGATTTTGGATGATATACTTGAGTGTGACTTTAAGTCCTTTAGATTAATTATGTTCATCGTCCTATGGTCTAGGCTATGATTGAATGAAAATGATCCTGAGAGAACTATTATTGAACATGCTAATGGATTTACCATGGTTAATACAAGGTTGATCAAGCGAGCTGGAAATGAGCCCTATGTTCTTCCAAGCCAATGTGAGCAGGTATTTTACTTAGAGGTTCCAGGTAAACCGGGTTGGTCATTTGTTTTTAGAAATGATCCAAGAGGAAGGGCAGTAAAGTATAATGTGGTGGAAGAAGAAGATAATGAAAAACTAGAAGATGATGTAGATGCTGATCAAGATTAACAGTTAGTTGATGATGTCCCTGACCAAGATGTCGAAGAGGAGGAACTAGATCATTATGATGTAGGAGTTAATGTTCATGAAGATGATATCCATGTGGATGATGACATTATCGAAACTAGTATCGATGATGATGATGATGATATGAACAATCCTTACAATGTTGAATCTAGATCGGATGATATAGACAAAGAGTTGGATGAAGAAGAAGATCAATGGCATTGAAATGTATGAGTTATACGATTATATTATCTATTTGATATTAATTTCTTGATAAAATTATATTTGACTTATGTAGTTACATAATTAATTCATGATATTTTTAATTTTTATGCCATTACATAATTAATTTAATGATGTATTTTTTAATGTTTGAAAGGTTAAAAAATTAAAACATTTCAATAGTGATGTTAACAACCTTGAAATTAGTGTGTTTTATGTTCCATGTGATCATAAAAGATTAAAAAGTCAGTTGTAGAGGTGGTTGTTCAGTGGTTGACATGTAAATTCCTTTAAAAGGCATAAAGTGATCATTGTAATGGTTGTTGATAGTTGAGGATTTAAAATACAAGCTCTTGACATTCAAAAATTTGTGTTTTTCTTCAAATTTTTTGTATTTTTCCTGTTATGCAGCATTGCATGGTCACATGCAGCAATATTTTGATGTGAAATCAATTCCAAGTCATGAAGATATGTTTTAGCTTTGATTTGAATCTAATTTGAGGGCTTAAGGTGTTGATTTGAGTTAGAAAACTTCATTTCTTTGCATACAGCCCAGTTACCGTATTTTTGAGGGTTTTGTAGTCCAAACATGATATAAAGGGGCTCTTACACTTTTTGTGATTACTATAGCTTGTGTAAGAGGCCCCATGGTTACTGTTGTAATTGTAGGATGCATGAATAGGGTGTAGAATGAGAAATAAAGAAGATATAGTTGTTGTCCTCAAGAGTTTTGTGAAGAAAAACATGTGAAATGAGAGGTACTTTCTGGCTCGATGCTTGTTTTGTCCTTCATTTTCTATAAGAAGAATTTCAAGGCCATAAATGTGGGTTAGCAAGTTAGATATTTATTGGTCGAGTCTAGGTAGAGTTGCAGAGAAAATTGTAAAGTTTAATGGTTTTAAGAAAAATGCAATTTAGGTTTTGAGTCATTTTGTAGTAGGTTTTGAATTCATGGGGATTTGATTTTTTATGAGAGTATTGGAATTTGAATTGAAATGATTAATTCAAACTCATGTCTCTCCATTGTACATGCACATCTAAATTTTGAATAATATAATCAAGGATTGTCTCGTTCATCTCACTCATGTGGTGTGTATGATTTCTGTTTTGGCTTTAGTTCATGAAATTAATTAAAATGCTTGAATGGGATTGTAGGTGGATACGTTTTGTATAAGGATTTGATAAGTAGTATTGGGGTAGAATACATGATGAAATTGTAAAGCAATGTTCTCAAGGATCTTATATGATATGTGTTAAATCTATCATAAACCCTTAGATGTTTATGAATTTGACTTTGTCAATAGATATATGGCACTGATGTAAGTTGTACTAATTTGTATGGTTCAGTATTTTGTTTGTCTTTACCTAGCACTTGCTACAAATCGCAAATCAATGTCTAATTTACACTGTGGAATGTGTTGTAGTTATCTCATGCTCCAAATAGTTGATATTACTGATGAACAATCAATTCTATTCAGTATTATACTATTATGTTGAGCTATTAAATGAGATTATATGTTGTTTTTAATGTTGCTTATGATAATGGTGCAGAGGTTGTAAATGTATTAAGGGATCACCCTCCTGGGTCTTGTAGATCCCAAAGTGTAGAAGGTATTTAAAATCCTCATCGGTTGGTCCAGGTCCTTCAAGCTACCCTTTATTGGAATTGGAAATTCCATAGGTAAATTAGAAGATCAACCTGGTTACAATAAAAAAACCAACAGGTAGAGGGGAGATAGATAGAGG